>JARGCV010000124.1:38392500-38992500 GCA_034064705.1 Bothrops alternatus | reverse complement strand
CCCAGGTTCTGCCACTCCTTCCCTTACACTTGTCTAAACAGTTCTCAGAATCAACATTGATTTAAGGGCACTCCAACAACCCCCTTCCAAAAAAACACATACACAAATATGAACAAAGAAAAGATTTCCTCTCAGTGTGTTAATTCTTAGCAGTCCTCCACTGAATTAAAATTCTGGCAGGTTCAGAACTGATGAAAGGAAGGGCTCTTAATACAATGTATGTTTAAATTAGGAAATTGGTTCCCATCCTATGTGGTGATGTTCATCCATTGGGATGATTTTAATAGGGTGCCTCTTGGAAAATTTATGGAAGCTGGAGCTTCCAATGACTATACATCTTAGTGGCAGTAAAGTATTTCTTGGATCACAGACAGGATTGCACTTAGTGATAAAAAGCCAGATGGTGACTTTGGGCCAGTCACTCCCTCTCAGCCCACCTCACAGGCTTATTGTTGAGCGGAAATTAGGAGGAGAAGTTGTGTACGTTCGCTGCCTTGAGTTACTTGTAAAGTAATAGAGGCAAGATTAAAAAAAACAAAATATCCCTAAGTTTTGATAAACTTTCAGATCTTCTTAGGCAGAAATAAATGCTTTTCTAGCTAAAGCTGCATATCTGGTTTTCTTCTTTAATTACAAAATTTGTCTCTCATCAGCGGGGGTCAGCAAGATGAGCTGGCCATCTGTGTGATATTTCATTGCTGTTTCCCAGCAATCTGACCATGATAATGTGGTGTGATACACAACCTGCTTTCCAAAAGAGGCTGTAGTTCATAACACAGCAGGTGCTGCCAAAATATATAACTGGAGGCCACGCGCAGCCAACCCTGGCTTTGGACAAAATGAATTAACGTTGTCTAATGAATAGAAATGCATATCAAAGACCAGATTCGGCAACTAATAGACTTTCTCATTTAATTTAACATGATGCTTGGTGTCTTGGATTCTGTAACCGAATGCATTAGCATGGCAACGTTTTTAGATTTTTGAATTTTAAACCCTGCATCAGTCCTTGGTTTGATGTATTCGAGGAAATGCTGGCTTTTGTAGACAAATAAAAAATCCTTCTCTATCTCTAAGAAAACAGCTGGTTTTAGAGAGACGATGTCTGAAATTAATTTGGATTTTGCAGTCTCCCAGCTAGCCTTTGTTCAGTCTGTTGAAGTTCAAGAAAGTGATTGCATTAGAAACCTAATTCTTGGATATTGGTGTTTAAGACACAAAATATATATTTATTTATTGCTTGGTTAAGGTTTTGGCATGGCATTAGAGACACAGACCCAAATTGTAGTCTGCTCCTGAGCACAGAAACTCACTTTGTGTCAGTCTCTGTTTCAGCCCAATGTACCTTGCAGCATTGTTACTGCAGAAAGTGGAAGGTACATCACCTTAAGTGCTTAAACAAAAGACAGGATTTAAATCTAATATATAAAATAAGACATGAATATGTAAATGAGGGGGGAAACCCTGCATTTATATACATTAGAAAGTTGTCGCATTTTTAATTTCCTTTAATTCAGAGAGTGCTACTTTATGAAACTCAAATTTTATTCAGTTTGGCTATTTTAATTCTCATGATTGTTAAGTACTGTTTATGGACAATGACTGCAAAAGGTCAAAAACCAGAATGGTCCCTGTCATGGTGAGGTCAGTATTGCTCTGCATAGTTCATAGTGTGCTCCATAACTGCCAGCTGTTCCTTACATTGTGCAGAATTGTGCAAATTATATTTACTTATGCTGTACAGGTTTTATTGATAATATGAAATTTGTACCATTCAAAGCACAGAATGTAAGTGCCATCGAATGTGTCCACATTTGACTCTTAAAAAGGAAAGATCAGCATCTTGGAGATGAAAGGAATTATCAGTCAGCCTTTTTGTTCCTTCAAGGTTTTTGCAATTTGTGTTTTTTTTCCTGGTACTCTTGAGCATAAACATTATTGGCTGGATAGCTCATGTTAGTATGAGAATTTCGGCATCCTATACAGCAGGGGTATTGAACTGGCAGCCGGATGTGTCACACACAGGCCACGTCCATCCCGGCTCCGCAAAGGCAAAAAATGTTGTGATACGTCACGATACATCACATGACGCAATCGAGTTTGACACTCCTGCAACCCCAGCTATCCAAAGAAGCAATGTGGCCTTTATTGACATGTTAGGAGTATTTAGATGACAAAACTGCTGTGGCAGTACAATCCACAGCTGGGTCAACTACTTTCATGGCTTATACTTATAGCCTAATGTTGACATATAGGGCAACCACCTTCATACAGGTAGTCCTCGACTTACAACAGTTTGTTTAGTGACCGTTCAGAGTTAAAACAGCACTGAAAAAAGTGACATAGGACTGGGTGTTTTTTTTTCCCCTCTGAAGGACTACTTTACTCATAAATCCATTCTTGAGCACAAGATTTGTAGTCCACAAGTTCTTCAGGCTGGAACCACAGACCGATTTCATTCTGCGCACTCTCCACAGAGTCACTGCCATGAATGATGTTCCTGCCCACTTGAATGCAGAAATCTCCACGAATGGTGCCCGGCTTGGAATCTGCTGGATTGGTTTCTCCCAGCATTACTCTGCCTGTCTTCACAACATTAAGTCCTTCCCAAACCATGGCTACCACAGGCCCAGAATTCATATATTTAACTAAACCTAAATAGAAAGGTCTGTCTTTCAGGTCAATGTAATGTTCTTTAAGCAGTTCTTCAGATGCATGGATCATTTTCATAGCTACTAGATGAAAACCCTTCTGTTCAAACCGTTTGATGATTTCACCCACTAATCCCCGCTGGACTCCATCAGGCTTGATAGCAATGAATGTACGTTCTGTATTAGAAGCCATAACTCCCAATTACAGGAAAATCTGATCCAGGCAGGCAGGGCGGCGTGGTTACAGCGTCTGCCTCCTTGAAATCCTTCTGGGGAAGAGCGACATAGGACTGTTTTTCACACGATGTTGCAGAACCCTCATGGTCACGTGATCAGAATTCAGACGCTTGGCAACTGAGTCATATTTATGACAGTTGCAGTGTCCTGGGGTCCCGTGATCACCTTCTGACAAGCATAGTCAATGGGGGAAACCCAGATTCATTTAACAGCCGTGTTATTAATTGAACAACTTCAGTGATTCACTTAACAACTGTGGCAAAAAAGGTCATACAATGAGGCAAAACTCACTTAACAACTGTCTCACTTAGCAACAGAAATCTTGGGCTCAATTATGGTTGTAAGTCGAAGACCCACCGGTATCTAACATGTCCTCTTAGCCAATAAATGCTTCTGCCACCTGTATGTTCTAGTTGTTCATCATCTTATATGAATATATCCAATCTATTTTCAGAGGATCACAACAAAAAGTAGCCTTTCTCCAATTAAATAAGTTATGTAGCCCTGGCCTGTTGTTGGCCCTGTTCACCACCTTTGGCATTGTTCTACCCTTCAAACCAGAAATGATTCTGTAATCCCAGTTTTATAGAGTATTGCTGCCTCCAAGATATGATGCTGTCTTCTCAATGTGATTTCAATCCAGAGAATTGGCTGCCTTTTATTAAAGTAAAACTGTTTGCCTCAACCTACCTATTTTTAATGCTGAGATTACTGTTATTCAACCTCTGCTTTGCATGTCTATGAATTGAATTCATGTAGTCATTGAATTAATGTATAATTCCTTGTATATTGGGAGTAGGTCATCTCCCCGCAGCGGATTCCCGCTACTATAGCTCCATCACTGCTGATGTCCCCAATGGTATTTAGTCAGAGTGCCCCACAGCTGCCAAAACCAAGTGAAAGTGGATGGCTGCCCGTCATGAATCAAGAAAGTACTTCTGGATCAGCAAACCTTCTTCTGCCTCTACAGAACTCAGAAGCAATCATCCCAAAGAGCAGCCCACTAACCAAGTTACAGCTACAGGAAACGCTTCTGCATCTGATCCAGGTAGGACAGCCTGAACTCTTAGCCACCTATACCTTTGTTGTGTGTAAGTTGTACAATGTAGTCTTCTTATTGCTATTGTTAGATGCTACAATGGAATTACAGGGCAGTTATAATACTATTGCTGTTAATGCAGAGATTCTTCATATATTGAAATCGACCATTGGTTTTAGAAAGCCACAAATTCCTATTATGTGTTCTGTGAGGCTAGCTAGAAAATATCATTTGATTGGTCTGTGACTGCTTGATGAGCTTTATAAAAGAGAACTAGAATTTGGACTTCCCAGCATTATCCTTGCAGTTTCCATTTGGATGTCCTCTAGAACTGATGTCTATGGAAATGCTTAACCACCCAAGTCATGGTTGTCCCAAAGGTGCTTTTACAAAAGGCAACTGGACTTGTTTTTTCTTGAAAACATTTGGTTCTCATTCAAGAAGCGAACTGAAGTGCTTCTTGGATGAGAAGCGAAACGTTTTTAAGAGAAAAAAAAACCCCAAGAAAGTCCAGTTGCCTTTTAGAAAAGCACTTTTGAGACAATCGGTACCAATGTATTCATGAAGACTTCTCGTGATGTTGACATGACTTTCTGAGCAGACAACATCACGTAATAACATATTATTTAAATAAATAAATGGAAAGTTGGCATTCCAAAAATAAAACATCATCCTTTAAAATCATGGGCCCATAGGCATTCCATAAAAATTTTTTTAGTCTATCTTAGAAAATAAAAATTGTAAGAAAGCTTTGCCATAGGGCCACAAAATTTTTGATGATCATTATATGGTGCCAACAGAGAGTTATATAACATTTTAACTTAAATCTGGATTTTTGCAGCCTAGATATGATAGTTATCATACTACTCCCCAGTTTTTTTATTGAGACCATATTCACATATGTTTTTAAAAGTTATTTATTAAATTTATATGCCACTCAACTCACTGTCACGTACTAGGTACAACATAATAACTTAGGGAGAAAAATCACATGAGTTATTTCTCTGATCTTTGTGTGTGTGTATGCTCTGTGTGAGATTTTTGCCAGGTTTTTTTAGCATTTGTAAATATCTGTATGTAGTTTAAGTAATTTATGTTGTTTTCCATGGAGTGTCTATTTAATCTGTTTTCTATGTGTATAAGTGTGTGTATTTTAGGGCTACCCTATCAGAGCTGCCGTCATCCTAATCCCCCAGAGTTTAAAAAAAATGTGACATGATTTCCTTGAGATTTTTTTTTTAACTAATGTGTTTGTTTTCAGAATGACGACAACTTTCTAAACGTCATCTATGATGCTTATCTTGTCAGCATGAGAAAAGCAGCACTGAAAAAGCCTATCTGAAGCATAATGTTTTAATTAAATGTAGCCTGATTTTCATGTTTGGAACAGCAACATAACGGAAGAGGGTTTTTAATCTCTCGCAAGACTTTAAATTATCTTCATTGGAAGCATATGTTCTAAGAAATTAGTAAATGGGATTAATAGTGCCTTCCTGATTACAGTGTGAAAATAACATCAAAATAACTTATACTGTGGTTTCTAAAAAAAAAAAGTGTAGATTCCGCAAAAGCCACCCCTTTCATTAAAATGACAAAAGCAGCAGAATGTTGTGTGGAAGCTCCTCCCTTTTCATGTGTGCATATGTCATGATGTGTGTACTTGAGGCATGGAGCTTGCATTGCATTAGGGCAGTCCCGCTTTCTTGTCCTTTGCTTTCCACCTGGATGCCACTGCATTAGCGGTATGCTGCCTTGTATAAATAGGATGGCTTTGGTTTTTCCAGGTTTTGTAGGTTTTTAAATATATAATGGTTGTTATGTGGGTACTGAAAGGCCCTTCATACTTCAAAACTTATTCAGAGAAGGTTTCAAACTTGATATGAACACAGAATCTACTTGCTATTTGTTAAAGACATTTCATTATTTTCCCAGGCTTCTGCAAGAAAAAAAAAAAAAAAGGATAATGCGAAACCACTCCTCAGCTCTTAAAGCAGCATCACCTTTTTTCTGGCCAGGGCAGAAGTCTGAAAAAAAGTGGAGATGCTCAATTAATAGAGAGTTGCTGGGTGGCACAAAGTCTGAAGGCTTCTTATGAATTCTCTTTGCTAGAGTCAAAAGTTTTTCTCCTTTGAACTATATAGAAAGAATAAATATTTATTGGCCACCAGGTGGCAGAATAGCTCTGTGGTTTTGTTATATCCACTTTTAAACAGTAGTATGAGAGAGCTGAGATTTTATTTTCTATCAACTGAACTACCAGCAAGTTGTTCAGAAACCAACAAAATGTACTTGATCCTAGATGATTTCTTGAAGGTAGGGCTACCATATATGGGTGGCACAAATCTGGAGGGCAGCAAGCCATTTCATAAAACTTTAACGCTTTGATAGCATCTAGCAATTATTTGGATTTTTGTGCCCCAGATCTGTTATCTCTAGTAAAGATAATGAGTGCACATAGTACAGCCACCTTGTTAACATGTTTAAAGATCTCTAGACTAGACTCTAAGCAATTATTTTTGTCATCTCACTTCAGTGTTTCAGAAACAGACATTATCTGGCCTTATCCCCTGGATAATGACTTTCATGTTTTTAAAATGGCATTCATATCATGAGTTGTGGCAACAGAGAGAAGGTTTAGGGCTATCAGATCCAGGCATCAGGAAAGAGGTACAGAAAACTTTAACTGGGTTGTTCAGTCCTGATCTGATAGCCATACCAAGATTAGGGTAAGATTTATTAGTGTAGTAAACGTATATGCCATGATTCCAAGAGGCCATAGATATTTATGTCTGTTATTCTATGTTTTATGTGATCTCACCAGTTGCTAAAGAATCTGAAAGACAGAGTCAGTTAAGAGAAATACAAAATTCCTATTTAAACTATGGGTTTTGTTAAAGACACCATTTGGATTATGCCAACTGCAGTGAAGCCTACATTTATCCACAAATTATGAAAGGCGTAAGATTGTTCTCTTTTTTTAAAAAAAATTGTAAGTAGGTCTTTTATATTTTATAATGATTATAAAATTATAGCTCTTCAAAAATAAACTTTTGTTTCCACTATTCCTACCTTGTGATGTATAAAAATATTGCCTTCCACTTGCATTAAATTATAACGCTCAAACTTCCCAGCCTGTACGGCAGAAGTGGGGAACCACTTGACCTCAATTCCCGGAATTCCTGAACCAGTCAGCCTGGGAGTTGACTGTCCGCAAGTCATAAAAAGAATGTAAAGGTTGTAACAAATATGTCCAGAGGAACTGTGGGAAAGACTGATGTAGAAATAGGCCAACACCTGTCGGAAATTCTTTTAAGGGAGGGCTGTATTGTTTTAAATTATTAAAACCAGGACAAAGAATGAATAGTTTCATTTTTATTGTATTGTTCCATGAACAGATGGGCAATGGTTTGGTGATCTATTTGTAAAGAAAATAAAATGAAGAACAAATATTTTTGTGTCATCTCCATTTCTGCATTGTGCTTTTTGAGAGTTGTCATTTTAAATATTGAGTTTAGTTCTCTTTAAATATAGTGGATATAAATCCAGTACCCAAAGGATAAGGTGTTACCCAATTTAGTACATAGTTTACTTCTTTTGAAGGGAGGTGCCTACAAATCATTTTTGTCTCCTGGTAATTCCTGAACAGGTCCCTGTAGTTTTCTTGGCAACATTTTGTAAGTGGTTTACTCTTGCCGCCTCCTTTCTAGAGCTGAGAGAAGGTGACTGGTCCAAGGTCACCAGCTGGCTTGATGCCTAAGGTGGGACTAGAACTCACAATCTCCCAGATTCTTGGTGCCTTAACCATTGCATCAAACTGGCTCTATGGTTTACTTTAGACATATCTAAAATCTGAAATCAATTATTCATCTGCTTGTCAGTTGTAAATTATTTACTGAGATGAATGGAAGTTCGCTATTAGAAAAATGAGAGTATTCTTTATGAATCGAGTTGCTATTCATTGAGTCATTATTAAGAATAACTTTTATTAATTCCAAGATATCAGAAATTCCACACAGATGAATGGAAAAATGACAGAGAAGATGACAGGTGTTCTGTTCCAGAGAGAAACATCCACAACAGAAATCCTGGGCATACAGAGGAGAACAAGATGATCGGGGGCTTTGCAGGAAAAGCTTAGGAGGAAAGGTGGAGGTCTTAGGTCTGTGGTGGCGAATCTATGGCACGCGTGCCACAGGTGGCACAAAGAGCCTTCTTTCTGGGCATGTGCACCGTCGCCCCAGTCCTAGGCCTTCAGCTGGGTTTTATAAAACCTTTTCGCTTCAGGCCTCCGCTGCTGTGTGCAAAAAAAAAAAGGTTCAATCAATCAATTTCAACTTGCGGGGAAAAAAGATCTCGCAAAGTTGGAATTGATTGATTGAACTTTTTAGTCCCACCCAGTCTGCCATTACTACCGTAGCCACGCCCACTGAATGGGCCACACCCACTGAATGGGCCACACCCACCCGGATACATGTGGGTTTGGAATTGCAGTTTGGGCACTTGGTCTCTAAAAGGTTCGCCATCACTATCTTAGGTAGTTCAGCCTGGAGCAGTAAAAATTTCAAGTAGACGTGACAGTGTTATGTAGAAGACATAGCAGAATTATTCATTCCAGAAGACAGAACATGAAACTAAGTGTTTAAATTGCAAGGAAGAAAATTTGGATTGAGCAAAAAAAAAGAACTCTGAAAGTAAGAGGATTACACTGAGCTACATGCTTTTTAATACTTGAGCAAGCGGAATGTATGATCTCTTTCTAATGTATTTCATTCTGAGAAATGAGACCCTGAATTAAATCTCAACACAGGCAATGTTTATAAACCCCCAACTGAGAATCTACCACCACCCTAGGCAGCCTACATATATATTGATAAATATTGTCAGTAACTCTAAATTCATTAATTGCTATCAGCTTCCCATGAAACTGTTGGCTGAAATGGTTAAGGCTAGAAAATTCACAGGAACTAGAGAGCCACAGGTTGCCTGCCATTGCTGAATCATCTTATCTTGGGCATTGTGCATATCAAAAAGGAAATTTTAAAGTATAGCATAGACTTTAAATTTTTAACTCAGATGATACTTGCAATTGATCAATTCTATCAGCAAGCACCAATTTTAGAGAATTGTTAAAAGACAGGAAAGCCCTAACGGTGGCCCCATTAAATTATGATTTCATGAATCAATCTGACTGTTGAAGTAGGTTTTATTTATTTATTTACACATTTTAGTTAGTTTAGTTTAGTTTATTTGGAATAATCCAAAACCTAAACTAAATAAATGGAATAATTTTACTACAACCCATAAAAGGTAATTTTTTTCTATAGCCTCTTAGATTTAAGAATTTCAAGGTTATTTGGCCTTAATCTGTGCCCATGCAGAAAATTCACTGTTATAGGATCCTGGATAGTGACTATACTGCCTCTGTTAAATTTCTACAAAGAAAGATTATTCTAAGGATTCTGAGAAGTCTATTCCAATGCCATCAGAAGTTATTTCCTTTTCTTGTTTATTTAGAAAACAACCTGCTTCATCCTCTGTTCTCAAAGACATACTTGTAATAATCAACTTTGTTGCCTGCCTCTGAACAAATTCCAGTCTTTTTTTATCTATATTTATGGGCAGCTTCCAAAATTAAAATCTCTTATCTTCATTTTACTAATCTCAATGCAAAGAACACAGAACATTCTTTGCGTAAAAGGAAATAAGTTTAGTTGCCTTGGGAGGAAAGTGTTATATCTGCAACAAATATTGTATTATGTATTTCCAAAGATTACAAATGATAGTCTTTCATCAAATAAGAAATTAGTCCTGGAGTACTTTGATGTTAAACTTTTATCAGATTTATTGTGCTACTAATTTGAAAAAAAATTGAGTTGTTATATTCCATAGCAAGATTTACTAATTCTTGTCATCTGTAGGGAAGACTATCCGTATAGTGATCTCAATATCGGACTCAAATATACCTAGTATAAATGTATTGCTAATAATTGTTGGCAACATATCTTCATAGTAAATTTTTGGTTTTTTATATTATGCTATGTAACCCAGGTGCTGAGCATGAACATCTGTCAACCAGACCGACACGTGAAGAGTTCAAACTAATTACTTTATTGCCTCTGCCTATAATACAGGAATCTCCCCAGACTGGCAGCTTTCAGTTGAGAAAGGCCAGATAAGGCTCAAAGGCATTCAGGTGCTCTCTTGTGTTTTATGTAGCGAGTCTAAACTAATTCCCTGCTTGAACCCCAACTCAGATAATTGGTCTCCCAACAATATCTCCATAAAATGTACTATAAAATATTTTAGATGCAGATAAGGATCAACAGCTTGACAGAAGAGGTGGCTATGGAAATAAAGGAGAAATTATCAGTTTCGACAGGATGACAAAAATAACATAGACACAGAAATTAACGACAGTATATTTTTCTTTTTTTTGTAAATTGTTTTATTAATTTTATAATTATAAATATAACAAAAAAAATTTCAATATAAAAACAACTCAACTGAATAAAATCATTTACAATTTTTTCAACCTAAAAACAAAGCATAAAAACTTAACTAAAATACCAAAGTAACTATGGGTATTGCTCGACGGCACCCCCCCACCACATCCCCCTCGTCCTACCTCCCTTAACTTCTAACCCCCAACCCTCACTACCTCCCTCTCTCTCCTCCCTCCTCCTACCACCTCCCTACTTCCCATCAACTTTCACTCCTCAAACTCCGCCCCCTCAGATGTGGTGCCGAGGCGCCACCCGAGCAACCCATCTTTTATCAAAAAAATATATCATTCATATATAATACCAATACCACGTTACAGTTGAGAAAAATATAAACACCCACCCACCCACCCACCCAACTTCCCAGAATGAATACAGGGTAAAAACACAAGAAAACCCCCTAAACTGCACCAAATTATTATATAAGTTCTATTGAAAATTTAACTATATTTTCCAATCCAACATATAAGTATTTAATTATAAGCTAAATACAATTTCTTAGATTGATATTTCCCTTGTATATAATCTATCCATTTTTTCCAGTCCAACATATATTTTTCATTTGAGTGATCCTTCAAATATGCAGATATTTTAGCCATTTCTGCCAAGTGTATTACTTTCAAAGTCCATTCTTCGATAGATGGTAAATCTGGCTTCTTCCAATACTGTCCCACCAACAGTCTTGCTGCTGTAATCAAGTTCAAAATTAAGTTCGTCTCTATGGTGGTACAGTCTTTTATAATACCTAACAAAAACAACTGTGGTGAAAATTCAATACGTTTTTTCAAAATATTCTGAAGTATCCACCATATTTTTATCCAAAAGGCCTTGATTTTTCTACAAGTCCACCATACATGAAAATAAGTAGCGTCCAAACAATCACATCTCCAACATTTAGATTGTAAATCAGGATACATATATGATAATTTTTTCGGATCTAAATGCCATCTATAAAACATTTTATAAAAATTTTCTCTTAGATGTTGCGCTTGTGTAAATCTTACATTTTTCACCCAGATCCTCTCCCAAATTTCCATCATGATTAGTTGTCCAAAATTTTGTCCCCACTTTATCATACAATCCTTAACTAATTCCGTTTCAGAATCAATTTCTATCAATACATTATACAATCTTTTAATATGCATAGACCTTTGGTTTCTAACTTGTTTAATTAAATTTTCATCTATATGAGATAACCCCATCTTTAAATCTTTTTTCCATCTAGTCTGTAATTGTAAATATGAAAGCCAAGTATCAACTATTCCTTCGTCTCTTTAACATGTTCAAGGGCTTTAATAATGATAAATTCCCTTCTTTGATTAGGAGTTTCTCATAGGGCACCACATCATGAACTTGTGCTATATTTATATTCTCTATTGCGTGTCTGGGAACCATCCAAACAGGAATCTTTTCATTTAATAAATACTGATACTTTTTCCAGACACGCAACAGAGCGCTTCTTAATAGGTGCTCCTTGAAACTCCTATTCACCTTTTTATCATAAACTAAATATGCATGCCAACTATATAATAAACCATACCCTTCAATATTCAATATTCTATCATTAGTTAAATTAACCCAGTCACTTATCACGACTAAAACAGCAGCATGATAATATAACTTAAAATTGGGCATTTTCAGACCACCTCTTTCCCTTATGTCCTGCATAATTTTTAATTTAACCCTCAGTTTCTTGCCATCCCAAATAAATCGGTTAATACCCTTCTGCCACTCCTCCAAGTTCGCATCCTTTTTTAGTATAGGTAACATTTGAAAAAGAAATAAAAATTTTGGCAATACATTCATTTTGACTGCAGCTATCCTATCCAGCAAAGATAATTGTAATTTTTTCCATTTTTCCAGTTCTATTTGAAGCTTATTCCACAAAACTTCATAATTATTTTTATATAACTTCCCATTAGAGGCTTCAATATCAATTCCTAAATATTTAACTTTCTTAACTATTTCACAACCCGTTATTCTTTCCAAATCTTGTTTAGAATTAATATCTAAATTTTTAACTAACATCTTAGTCTTAAATATATTTAATTTAAAGCCTGATACCCTACCATAATCTTTAATTTTCTCCATCAGTCTCTTGGCTGACTGTGTTGGTTGAGTCAATGACATTGACAGTATATTTTTCATTGGCCAAGGTATACGTAGTGTTCTACTATGTCTTTGAACTCTGGTGCTGGAGAAGACTCCTGCGAGTCCCCTGGACTGCAAGGTGATCAAACCGGTCAGTCCTGGAGGAGATCAACCCTGACTGCTCTTTAGATCCTGAAGTTGAAACTCAAGTACTTTGGCCATCTAATGAGAAGGAAGGACTCACTGGAAAAGAGCCTAATGCTGGGAAAGACGAGGGCAATAAAAGAAGGGAACGACAGAGAATGAGGTGGCTGGATGGAGTCACTGAAGCAGTAGGTGTGAGCTTCAATGGACTCCAGAAGATGGTAGAGGACAGCAAGGCCTGGAGGAACATTGTCCATGGAGTCGCGATGGGTCGGACACAACTTCGCAACTAACAACAACAACCTAGTGTCTAGTTCTCCAGATATAATTTTTTTCTTTGGTGAATTTATTAAACATAACCTGGTTCTTTTTCAGGTTTATTTTTCAGCCAAATGGTTCTCCTGCTTTGTGTAGTTTTTGTATGTATCTTTGTAACTCTTCCGGGTCTTGTGAGAAGAGAACAATGTCATCTGTAAAATAGGTCTCATTGATTTTTATTTTTTCTTTTGCCCAGTCTAGTCTGTGAAATACTTCTTCAGTGCAGGCTGAGAAGAAGATAGGTGATATTGTATCACCTTGTTATACACTTCGTTCTGTGTAATTGATAATGCTAATGTGTAACACTTCAGGTCAATATTATTTCTATTGTGAACTTCTTTAAAACAGTATTAGAAAACAGGTACCTGAATCAGGCATGAGAACAGTTATATGCTCTTATAGTGAATGTACAACAGATGAAGAGGAAAAATAAGTACAGTCAGGGCTTTTTTTCTCATAACGGAGTTCCGGCACCTTTTTTGGATGGAACCTTGTAGGGTAGGCAAGGTGGGTTGTATGACGTGTGTGAGTTCCGGCACCTTTTTTTTTACATAAAAAAAGCACTGACTCCAGTACAGTAATAACTATCTCATGATCTTATTTCCTCTTGAGGAAGAGAATTCCAAGGCATGGGAGCTCCTATAAAAGAAGACTGCTGTTCTCTAATGCCTTGTATAGTTGTGGGCCTTTTTGAGATGTTCATATCGAAGTCTAGAAAGGTTTTATTTAAGTTTTCCATTGTCTTTCTAAATATTCTTTTCCAAAGTGATCCCAACCTTGAAGTTATTTTTTTTTTGCAAATAACCCTTTCAGCTATTTCCAATTTAATTTCCACCATGTCTAGATTTGCCCAGTTCAAATGTCTTAAAAGTTTCATTTCAAAGTGGAAAACCTTGAGTAGACATTCATTATATTAGAGCTCCCTCTTGTGTTTACAAAAAAATATCTGATACATTCATAAGAAAAGAAAATTTAACAGATGACATGCAAATTAAACCAAGCTGGTTCCGGGACAATGAACTAAAATGTATTATTGATTACCCCACATTTATTATTTTTATACAGTATTTATTTGTATCCCATCTTTATTACTTTTACAAATAATTCAAAGCAGCGAACATATCCAACACATTTTCTTCCCTAACCCTAACCCCTGTGAGGTGAGTTGGACAGAGAGAGCGACTAACCCAAAGTCACCCAGCCGACTTTCATAATACAAATAGGATAACATTTAAAATAAACTGTTTTGAGATTGGTAAGATACTTATTTGTAGAATTATATTAAATATTCGGGTTTTTTTTCTATCCAAGTTTCTCTTTGGGTTTTTCAGGGAAAAAAGAAAAATAGCAAATCAGATCAAAGATACACTATCTGCTCACAAATCCTTGTAGTGTTGACCAGATATAATTTGTAACTATTTTTATCCCTCTTAGAAGGTTGTAGTTCTGAATCTGTTAAAAATAATTAAACAATTAATCAATAATAAAGGAAAAAGTAAACAGAGTCAGTTTGAGAAGTTAATTAGGCTGTCCTCTTGAATTATGAAAGTCTAAACTGTTAAATTCCTGAATTAAAGAGAAAAGTTTAGAAATTTAAAGTACGTATAAAGAAAGCGAAAGTAAGATTATCAGTGAGCTAAGGTTTAATTAAAACCTGAAAATTCAGGTTGCTGCTCTCGTTGGTCACTAACTACTGTGTAAAGCCATGAATGGTTTTCAGAGGAAAGTATAATCTTCAGGATTTTAAAGTGTTCTTGGTTCATCCTTATCATTCCTCAAAAGAAAATGGTTCTTCTGCCAAGTTTCTGACAGTTAATAATAATGATGAATGATTTTTTTCTAGTCAGGAAAGAAAAAACGTGAAACAATTTCTCCTTCATCTCCAACAAGTTGCCATTTTGAGTCTCCCTTGTCATCGATTTCTTAGTATACATTACATTCAGACCAATCTGCTTGGATAAGTGACTTTTTCTGGCCTTAACATCAATCTGTCATATGGGCTTTAAAAAAAAAAAAGTTAAGCTGACATCAAAGTAGCTATTGTGCATGGAACACATTTCTTTCTTATTGTTCCCCAAAGCTTGTGAGGACCCTAAAAGCATGGGGTGCCTCAGGGTGAGGAAGTATTGGGAGGCCTGGAGCAGATAGGCTGGGCCTATGCTAGGCCTCCCCCATTCTTGAGGCACCTTGTGCTCCACTTAACAACCCACATAGTTGTTTAACAACCACACTGGGAGAGAGCAGGGATGGGGGTCATTAAGCAAGGAGATCACATGGTCACATTGCTTAATGACCATTTCATGACTTGCAACTCTAATGGGGGGGGCTGCAGCATTTTTTTTAACCCCCATCCCCTGATATGCAACTAGATAACAACTAGGAATATGTAGTAGTTTCAGACATGAGTTTTCTGAACTTAAGGATACCATTCTATTTGAATCCCATTACCTCACACACTATTACTGCACACACAATGCACATCAAATAACCCCAATCAATGAATCAAAGTCAAATAAATTATATATTCTAATTTGGATGAGTTTATACGGAGACACTATAATCCCTTTTTATCTTTAGACTTATCTATGCCTCCAGCATTGATTCATAAACTGATTTATGCTTCAGTTAACATTTGCCAATCTCTGGTTCTGCCAATCTCTGCAATTAAGGTTATTCTAAAAAGTAAGGACAAGAGTTAAGAAG
This sequence comes from Bothrops alternatus, assembly GCA_034064705.1. Classification (NCBI taxonomy): domain Eukaryota; kingdom Metazoa; phylum Chordata; class Lepidosauria; order Squamata; family Viperidae; genus Bothrops; species Bothrops alternatus. The sequence continues at coordinate 38,976,817 of JARGCV010000124.1, read as the reverse complement.
CAAGCCAGTTATACTAATTTTGTTCTCCAGACTTGAGGCCCAATTAGGAGAAAAGCATTCCTATTTGTAAATTGATTAAAAATAAAATCAGTGGGAATAAAAAAATGAAGTATTCTGGTAGTTCTTTAGAAAAGTGTTGATTGGTGAATACCTTGATGTAGATAGAGAGAATGAATATGATAAGAGCTGATGATAAAATGACATTCATTTCCTTTGAGACAAAACAAGAGAAAACAAAACAAAAAAATCCACAGTTTTAAATTGTTTTTTTTTTAAGATGACAGTAGTGATTGGGAGAAGGACCTGGGTGTCTTAGTAGATCACATATTAAGCATGAACCTATAGTTTGTTGCAGCTGTCAAAGGAGCCAAACCGCAATCCTGGTCTGCATCAACAGGAGTGTAATGTTGAGATCACAGAAAGTGGTAGATCTGAGTGGGTTTCATTGTACAAAAACCAGGAACCTTGAGCTGTACAAATTTTAGGGAGAAACGTATTCCATAGGGACAGAGCAGCTATAGGAAAAGTTTTCTTGGCCTGCAAAAGATGGTGGTGATACAGTTTGTATCTAGAGCATTCCTTCATTAGTTAACTGAATGGGGTAATACAGTGATGGCGAGTGCCCAAACTGCAACCCAAAACCCACTTACGTACCGTCAGGTACTGGGTGGGCAGGGCCCATTGAGTGGGTGTCGCCCATTGGGTGGGCATGGCTGTGGTGGTAACGGCAGACTGGGTGGGACTAAAAAGTTCAATCAATCAATTCCAACTTTGCAAGATCTTTTTTTTTTCCGTGAGAAGTTGAAATTGATTGATTGAACCTTTTTTTTTTTTTGCAGATGGCGATGGAGGCCTAAAGCAAAAAGGTTTTATAAAACCCAGCTGAAGGCCTAGGACTGGGGTGACGGCACACGTGCCCACAGAGAGGGCTCTGCGTGCCACTTGTGGCACGCGTGCCATAGGTTCGCCACCACAGGGATAGTATAATAGCTTCTTCCAAGCATAAGACAGTGAGGGCGGAAAATTTACAAATGCAGGTTTTTTACCATAGCATGTAATTTCTTCAGCAAATGTCACTCATGGCATGAAATACTGAAATGAAAGGAGATGAGATGAGATGAAGTGAGATGATAAGATGAAATTCTAATTAGTATTAACAAATATTTTCCCCACATGTTTCAGTTTATCTCTGTCAAGCAATGTATTACATCTTTGCATAGGAATATTCTGCAGTGTTAAATCTGCTGCTATTGCAGCTGCAGAAGAGGTTATTTCATCTACTTGACCCAAGTTGTTGGGTCAAGTAGATAAAACACCCAACACATAAGCCATAAAGTCGTTTGTTTAGCTGTATGTTTAGGAATCTAATCATTCTAATTTATGTACTGTGATTATGGCTTAAGAGGTTGTGCAAATCTAGGAAGTTGTGGCTTATTTTATCACACTGTAGATTAACAGAACCTAGCTATTGTCACCTTGTGTGTTTTGCTGTCCATACGCCATAAAATTGGCTGCTCTTCTATTGCACCCATAGCAGAAAATGGTGTCCTTTCCCAATCATTTTACGCAAGAATTCCATATCCTTTGTAAAATATCTTGTCAACGAGAGAACTATTGCCAAATCTGCTTTCCTGATATGTAGATGTGGATGACTGGCCTTAAAGGTTACATTTCCAATGTTTGTTTAAAAAAACAAAAAACAAAAATAATAATATCAGATTTGGCAATTACTTGCTTGGGACAATAGGGCAGTAGTTCACAACCTGTGGTCCTGGAGGGCTGCAATGTTGTCACAGGAGGTACGTGAAGGCTTGAGTTTAAATCTTGAGTTAAGTCTTGAAGGACTGTGGCAATGGTCCATGGCCACAAAAGGTATTTAAAGGGGGTGAAGAAACGGTTGCAAACCACTGGTTTAGAGCAAAAATATGCCTCCCTGATCCTTTTGAAGGACACTTTTAAGAGTTACTTCAAGCAGGAAGATTACATTTAGAAATACCTCTGCTGTTATTCGGATAGTTATTAGTATTCAGATAGATAATTCATAGATATTTAGAAAGGGACACTTTGAATCCTTTTGTATTTTCTCCATTGTGCATGGGTTTTCCATTTATTTGGTACTCACATCTCATTAACATGACTTTTCTTTCTCCCTTGCAAAAGACTGACGAGGACACAAAATGAGGAGGCTTTCAGGCTGATGAGTCCCTGCCTCCCTGGATGCTTCCCACTAACTCAGCCTCCTGCTGGGATCCCTTTCTTCTCCATTCAGCCTTTCAGACACTTTTCAAAGTACAAAGCAGGGCAATGGTGCACACTATTTTTCAAAATCAGTGTTCCTTTTCACTGTAAATGAGCTTGCATGAAGAAACAGGGAAGAAAGCAAAATGGATCCTGTCTTTTGTGCCACACCAAGAGATGGAACAGAATAACAATTTTCACTGTTGTCGAAGAACATGCGTATTAATCTATTGCAACCCTGCACAAGAATGCTCAGACATCATGCTAAGCCTAGATGAGTAACAATGCTCCCAGTCTGCATATATCCCCAACCCCACCCCACTTTTGCATACACCAAAACACCCCCAGATTGCATTACTGAATTTTTTAATTATTATTTTTGGGGCAAAGAAAGAGATAAAATAGTAAAATTGATAAAATGTAAGTCATTGATCAGGGTTTTGATTCTGCCAGACATGTCAAGTGGTGGGATGTTCTTAGGAAAATGGGAATCCCAGAACATCTTATTGTCTTTGTGCAAAACCTGGACTTTGGAAAGGAAGTCACAGTCTAGATGAAACATGCCAAAACAGGCTGTTTCTCATTGGCAACAAAATGAGACAACACTGTATGCTTTCTCATTATTTATTCAACCTGTATGTTGAGTATGTTTTTTCTGGGAAGCTGGACTGGAAGATGAGTGTGGTTTTAAATAATCAAGAACCTGTGCTATGTTTATGACACTACTCTGATAACTGAAAATGCAAATGATGTACAAACTCTAATAATAAAAATCAAGGAGCACAGTGAAAAAAATGAGTCCGTAATGCTGAGAAATGTGGAAGGACAGAAAAAAAGTTATGGTTTTTATATTGTGGATTTTAAGGTTGTAAGCGGCCTGAAATCACTTGTGTGTGAGTTGAGTGACCACAGAATGATAGAAAACTGATATTCAATAATGTAATCATACATAATTCCAGGAACAAAAAAAATGATATCTGGAAGCAGTTGGGCCCCCTCTACTCTCTCTGCTAAGTGAAATCCAAAATAATTCTTGCTAAGTCTCTATTCCACTTTCTTTAGACATTGCCCTCATATTTTCAGGATCAGAGACTCTCAGCCATCAATCTCAGCAGAAAAAGCTTGGTCCAGCCTTTTGTATTGTGTGAGCAGGTGAGTTGATCAGTTCCATTCAGTTCTTGACTAGCTTCTGAATGCTCTCACAAATACAGTGCACAATGAATCTTACAGAAATATTACTGGATTGTCAATGTCTTTGAAGAGACAGCAAATATGATGTAGGCTGCACCAATCTGGATGAACAGTGGATGGCAGCAAAGAGCTACAGTTTATCATATGTCTGCTGTCTTCGAAGTTTTGTAGCTTAGAGTTGGTAGCTCTGAGGATAGTATCTTTTTCCCATTTCCACCCTATGTGACAGATCGGTTGTTTTCACGCATCACCAGAATGTCCAATAATTTTGCAAATCTTGTGATAGAGGGTCATTGCATGTGCTTATTCCCTCCTGCTTTTAAACTAATTAAACTTAATATATCAGCCTAATTCTCATGCTTTTTGCATTAATGTGTCTGTTTTCATAGTTTACAGTCCACCAGTTTTTTTTCCTGAGGGGAACCCCAAAACAGCAAATAATGCAGCAGAAAACAATATAATACAAAATGTCAGGATAATGATCAATACTATTGTGTGCCTGACCTAAATTCTCTCTTTTAATCAGGTTGTCCTGGGTAATAGGATTTGGGGTTCAATATATTTCATATTTTCGTGGTGATGGGAAAACATTAGAAGCCAAGAAATAAATTGGATTCAAAGACCAGAGCAGGTCTTTGATTCAAAGACCAGAGCACAAGACAAAGCCTTCCATGAAATTGGGAGCTAAGGATCCTTTGGAGGGATCAAAAGTCAGGAGGTTTGTTTAAAGTTGTGAAATTTTGATGCCATGCTGCTTTTTTTTTTTTTTAAGACTTAAAGTTGGCTAGTTCTGGGTGGTGGAAGGACAGATTGATGCATCATGTCTCCAGAAATTAGAGTAATCCTGGCTGATTTTATCTCAGCCCAGTTCCTTAAATCTGCAGCTGCTTCTGGTATATGAGGGGATTAAAAGGCTGGCAGTGGATTATGTATATCCTGTGGCTTTTGCTGTTTACGGAGTTCCCCTTCTAGTCTGTCATTCCTACAGGGCATGGATAGTAGCTTCTCTCTAATACCCTTCATAGCTATGGAGCAGAGTATTCCTTGAGATTCTAATCCAATCCAGAAGATTTTCGTGGTCCTCTCAGGAAGCTGTTGCCCATCTGAAAAAAGGAAGGAGAAAAGACACAAGGATAAAAGCATGAAGGGTTAGATGTTTCTACATCTACCCTAATTCAAGTTGCATCCCAGCAAACCATGATATTCGAGACTCATTTTTTGGAGCCAGGAACAACTTAAAAGGAAAGAAATGGGGTAAACATTCTGTCTACGCAACTGATTTTGCTGCTGATAATTTGGACACAAAGGATGCTCCTGTGGCTTTTTTTCTCATTCAGCTGCCTCCTGCCCTTCTCAAGGCCCCAGATGAAAATACCATTTGAAACGTAAGTGGCCTACATTTTTTTAATGTGTTTCTGTTATTTATACTGTTTAGCTCTTCACCCTTTAAAATCTCTCAGCGCTGCTATTTTATACCCCATCTCCTAACCAGGCCTTTCATGTTGTATAATATAAATTCCATTTTTTATATCAGGATTTCTTCCATATATGTACATTCTCAATTCTTTTAATTTGTTTTCTGCCCCATCTAAAATGGCATTAGAGTTGATGCAAACATTTTACTCATAATTATTCATATCTTATTAAAACCACCATTTTAATTGAAGAACAGCTGGCACAAGTTTCTCTGTCAGTTTGCATTTTGAAGGTTGCAAGCTTGACCAACTCAAGAAAAAAAAAACCCTGCACATTTGTCTGGCTTGTATAGAATTGCTGAACTATGTTGCACTAAAATAGCACAGGAAGAGAATTAAGTCTGGTAAGGTGAGGAGAATTAAGGGAAGCACATATAGACTCCCACATTCAGTCTATACTGTAGTCACAAGTTGTGTTAAAATGTTAGGTATGAATCAGGGAAGAAGTTATACATACTTTGGGCAAATCATGATTTAAGCATATCTAGGCAAAACCATGTCCCTGCTTAGAACTAACCACAGCACAAATTGATAGCCAGGGGTCTATTTTTGAACCACCAATAATCAGTTTGAGATAGGCTACTAGACCAAAAGCACTGGAATTGATGAGGGCTTTGTATCTTTTTGAGTGTATGCTTTCCATGTCTGTTCTGTTGAAGCATTTAGTTTTTCTTCTTTTCTCTTTGTTTCTTCCTGGCTGGATTCTTTTCTTCTTCTGAATCTTTACTTCAAGTGAGGGCAATGACTTAAAGAACTTTTCCCTCACACCAGTCTGAGGAAATGAAATAAATGCCTTTCTCTCAGCACTTTTCTCAGCTGCTGCCTCTTCTCATTAGGGCTGTCTATCTTTCTGTTTTCCTCTTTGTCTGCTGGGCTTTGGATTTGTTTATGCAGCTTCTTCCTCATGAGGCCTCTGATAAGAGAGCTCCCAAACAGACATCTTGTCTTCCTTCCATTCTGACAAGTTACCATGAAGTTCTCTTCATCTTATCACCAACCCATGAGTGATACAGGCTTATGCTGCCCATGGTGGTACCAGTGTTAAAGTATTCTTAGAAACTGCTTCAAATTGTGCAGAAATATGTTGGAATTTGTTACCCTTTGTATTGGAGAGAAGTTGGTGGCAGCAATTGGGAACAGAAGCAGGATGAGGACTAGCAATGAAGGCAGCAAATGGTCTGGCAATATAATTTCTGGCAGACTCAAATATGGATGGATATCACTATAGCGGGATAGGGCTTTGGGCCACTCATTCTCTTTCAAACCAACACACCTCACAGAGTTGTTGTTGTGGAGAAAAAAGAGGAAGAAGGGGCATTCTGTAAGTTTGTTGCCTCGAGTTATTGATAAAACAATAAAGGAGGGATAAAAATTTAATTAATAAATAAGAAAGGCAGTCACAGTTAGCTCACTGGATGAATAGCAATAAAAGTCATATTTCCCAGAACAAAAAACAAATTGTTGATTCTTTAAAAAAAAATCCTGAAAATGTGGAATTGCAACAGTGATTGTAGTATAATCATGTGGAAAGACGTGATGAAATCAGCATTGCACCGTTGTGAGGCAAATTCTGCCCCTTTCATCCTTGGGTGCAATGTGCATACAAATATATAAGGTGCAGAGTTGACCACACAACAGTGCAGCGTTGATTTCATCTTGATGTCATTCCACATATGTCAGCCTTTCCTTTCCCTTCCCCCCAGCCCTCCATTGTCCCTGCAGCTGGGCCTTGACATTCAACAGCCTGATGACGCTTAGGCCTGTTTCTTTTTCTTTCAAATAAGTAGATAATTTGTTCACAAAAATTAATGACCTAATAAGAAGAAAAGGGATCACATCCTTCCCACATCTATATCCTTCCAGCTCACTTTCTGATTCTCTCTATTCTTAGTGCAAAGATAGGCAATTGTTGCGGCCTGGAAATTGCTTTTTTCCTCTGTGCACTTTCTGAGGGCTTTGGACTGGCAGAGTGTTAACTGAAATTCCTGTGCTGCCAACTAATTTAGAAATTGCAGGATGGAAACAAAAGCAGAAGGACATTAATAGACATACAGCAACTAAAACAAACAGTGTCTTGTTTATTTAAATTGTCCCCATTAATTAACTTATAGCAGTGTTTCCCAATCTTGATCACTTGTAATCCTCACATGTTCAAATGGCCAAGGTTGAAAAACACTGATCTACACCGGTAGCATCCGCGGTCCCTCCTCCATTGGTCACGCTGAGCTGAGCTGAGCTGAGTGGCAAGGACACACTCCGGAACTGCACTCACAAACCATTTTGTTTTGCTGGGCAAGTTTCATAGCCCTCAAATCTCTCTTTCCTCCCTTCTACCCCCAGGGTTGCTTGGTTTAGGCATTAGCAAATGGAAGTTAGATATTAATGGGGATTAAGTGTCTAGCAAGCCCTGAGTGCTTGCTATGACAAAGAAGGGAAATAATTATCTGATTGGTGTTATTGTTGGAAGTTTGTTATCTCACAGCTTACAAGGATAAATAGGAAGAGCTAACTTGTCTAAGCAACCTTCCAAGTGTTAATTGAAAAATGCAGGTCTCTCACAGGACACAGGGGCATGATGACATCAAATGCTGGGTGGGGGCATTTGAAAAGGAGTTGAAATGGATGAAAAATAATAAATACAACTTTCTTATCTCATGATAATTAGATCAGAAACCTACAGAACATGTCAAACTGATCTTGTAAGAAAAATAATACAGTATTTTCTTTTTGTATATGTGTGCTAGTGAATATTTGAGGAAGACAGGAACAATTAGAAGTGAAGTATTATGAGATTTATTAAAATTGAAGGATAGCTTCCAAGAACAAAATTTTAAGAATAACAAAAGATTAAAAATCTTATGAAGCCTGGAAACTTTTAGCTGGCATCCTACTGAGCCATTAGGCCATTTAAATCTCAATCAAGTCAAAGCATTCAAGCAACCTGTTATATCAAGGATTACAAATCTGTAGCACAAGCACGTGATGTAGATTTCTCCTATTGAAACTACACCTCTCCACCCTTTTCTCTGAAAAATGTGAAAACCTGGACAAGCAAATGGAACTGCACAGCTTTCCCATTGCTTCCTAAATTTTCTATTCCTGCTCACACAGGTGTCGTAAATGTCTCCATTGAGACTAGAATTCTAATTGGTATAAATCCATGAGTCCTGCTGGTAACAGAAAGAAATGGGGAAAGTAATGGTTCTTTTCTTATTAAAATTATTCTATTTTTGAGGCAGCATGAAATTGCTGCCTCCATCTCAGCTCTTCTATTGCCTTTACTATGCCTTCTCCAGGTCATGGCTCAAAAGTGCATCCTGATTGGTGGATGTACCAGTTATTATAGGCAAGGTTTTCACATCCATCAATCAGCGCATCACAGCAAGAATAGAGTGGGTCTCACTTCAGACTGTGTCTGATTTCTATAGAATGGCTTGTCTTCCCCTCCTCCCACATCTCTTTAGGTAGCTGCCCTGTTAAAATAAAGTAAAATAAAGAAAATGTGGGAAGATATTGGGGTAGAAATACGTCAGCCCCACTAGACAGGCCCGACTAGGAAATCAACTCCACAAGAAAGCTAAAACTATTTTTACTGAGATTGTCTAAAATAACAGAATCTTACAAGTCTGCTGGTATTTGTACCATGTACTCAAAATCCTCCTCCTCCTCTTCCTTAGGATGTAACTATGTGAGCCACCTCTAAATGTTATCTGGACATTCTGGGCTTAAAAATGTATTAGCTCCTTTTGTAACACCTTTTTTTTAATCCTCATCAAGATCATCTTTCTTACTTTCTACAGAAGAAGTCTAGAGAGGAGAAATATAGGTCCTACCCTAACTTTGTAGCTAGATAAGTCCTGAAGAGTAAATGACTTAAAAATATAGTCTCTAAATTCAGGATGATTGAAACTGAACAACACAAGAAAACTGGCAAACAAGCAGTAAAAGTTCAATTCAACATCTGTTATCTTCAAGTTATTGCAGTGAGGGAAAGTGAGGCAGTACACCTGGAACAGAGTCATCCCCCCCCCAATCCTTATGGTTTCTGTTCTGAAGATATTTAAAAAGTCTTTGAAAACCTCAGGCCTTGGGTAGGAATGGGTGATGCCCCCTGTTAAATCCTTCGTTTGTGTGCGAATGATGAAGACACATGGTGACTGTTAACAACTCTTTATTCTCCTTCTCCAACAACCAAGCAAAACACAAAGGCACGCAGGCCTTTTTATATGGCCAGAAATCCAGAAGTGTCAACCAATAGGAACTTAGTGTTTTCACGCCTTGTCTGGTCCCCGGGCAGCTTTTGAAATGCCCGGGTCCAATGCAATGTCCTGAGCCTGCTTTTGCAGGCTCAGGACACAACACCCCCCCAAATGCGATTTTGTATGTTACTTTGAATGTTTTCCCTTCTGCACATACATTGTTCTTTTCTTTCTTTATTGATTTTACTGCTTTTAATGTTACACACTGCCCACAGTCTTTATGAAGTTGAGTGACCTTATAGAAAAAGAGGTGAAGACACAAATTGATGCCATTTTATATCACTGTATTTGTAAAGCCAAAGAGTGCTAAATTGCCCTTTCTTTCTTTCTTTCTTTCTTTCTTTCTTTCTTTCTTTCTTTCTTTCTTTCTTTCTTTCTTTCTTTCTTTCTTTCTTTCTTAATAAAATAGTGGACGAGTGATCGTTTTCAGATAACAGTTAAGGTGGAATTGTGCACGGATGTCCCTTCTTCATCAGATAAAAGCTTGCTTTCCTTTCATTTCCTGTGTTATTATCAGCCAGAAGAGAAGCTAATTTCAAAAATAGGAATGTGATCAATATAAATGAATAAATAATGGTGAGGAAAGCATTGGGGGAGAAATGGCTTCTATGGTGGCTGGCTACAGACCACAGGGAGACGTGCATGCCTGCATCACTTAACACTCTTAAAACACACTCTAATCACACCCAGAGCAGCTGACTTTGCCTGCAAGATAAAGGGTGCCAAACTGTTAGAGATTATACATATCTTGAATAAGGTCAGCTTAAGTGGAGAAATCCTATTTTTATACTGGTATGTTTGGTGACAACATAAGATTGTTTCATTCATAAGCTGGGGATGAAAGGATGTGTGTGAACCAGGATTATTATCTATATTAGACCATAACTGGTTCTGACAGTAATTTGACTCATTAACTCTTCAAAGTGCAAAATACTGAAGTAGTTCCTAGTCACTATGGACCAGCACGTATTTTTAAAAAGAGCTTTTTTTTTTTACAAAGATTGATTAAAAAAAATAGGAAACCACAACAAAACCAATTGGATCAGGATTGTGTAGTACTAAATCACTAAGATATCAATTAGGATTGAATTTTCTCATTTCTTGCTTTCACAAATAGAGCAAGAACATGCTCTAAATAATGTAATTTAACTAAAACTAGAGCGAAACTTTTGAGGAATTCAATGGTTTTAGGTTGTGAAACTGATATGGAATAATTCTCTTTGAGCTGAATGATATTGTTTAACAAAGAAAAATTGTCCCTGAGGAAAACTGAAGACATAAGGAAAATCTAGTTTGGTGTTCATCTTAAGTGCAGATGGTGAAAACAGGAATGTTTAGAGAGAATGTTTGTCTTTACATGGTACACAGATAATTAAAACAGTGTTAAAGGCTTTAATATTTATGAGGCACCAATTGCAATTCTAAACACATTGCATGCTTCCCTGTCTAGAGCTGAGTTGAAGTAGTAATTTTCTGTCCAGAGTTCTATTGAATTAAATAGGCACAAGTATTTATAAAATATAGAATAAATCTTTATCCATAAAACCACAGTTGTACACACCAAGTTCTACTAATGTGGATTGATAGAAGATATATTCTTCATTAGGTGCTCAAGCCTCAGGATACCCAGTACAATTAGAGTTAAGATATTAATTCACCCTCCACACAGTAAATCATATGCAAACAGTTTAATCTGGGCTTTCATTTCTGTTCTGCATGGAGAAGCTAAAACATGTGCAAGAGTTTAGTTGAAATGTTTATAATAATTTTAGTCAGCTCTCACAAACCAGATTATACCAGCTAATTATCATCCCTGGGGTGAAGAACACATACATAATAGCAACCATGCTAACTTAATTAAATGGACCAATTTAGGACTCTCATAAATGTTTGCAGCTATATTGTAGCAAAGCTTTATTGATGGATGGTGACTGATATACTCAGACAACTTCTTGTCCTCCTCAGTTGCTAGCCCTATCAAGGCCTACTGCTGCTCCACTGTTGAACAGCAGAACACCTGATGGTCCTGCTCAGTAGGGATAAGAGAGAAGAGAAGGAATGGCAGGCTCCACTTACTTCTCTTTTCTTCCTGTACAATGCCACCATCTATAGACTGGGCTCAGAGGCAAGAAAGTAGGCAGAGGGACAATGAGACATCCAATCAGGAAGCATTCCCAAATTGCTTGTCTCACTAGAGTGGTTTCTCAACATCTGGTGCTGACAACGTACAATTTTGGAATGTCCATATTGCTCATTCCTACTTAATTGGCTGAATGACATCCAGAAGTATCTGCAGGGGTATCAAAGAGGTCAAGAGGATGACTACAACCTTAAAATAGAACCCCCACCCCATTTTTACATGCAGCAGGGCTTTGACTGCATGGCTGTAGCTAGTTTCTTAGCTTTTAAAATTCATGTAAAAAAGAATGGAGCTTTGATTGCAAGGATGTAGCTGCCATCATGACCCCATGAATACTCCTAGAGACATGGAAATAACTAATGACTATGTTCTGTTTTTCCCCCTTTGCATAGAGTGAAGTCCTGGGCTGACTCCTTTGGTGAAGATTTGTATTATATTGTCACAAAATATTCTGGTTCTCTCTTATTACAGAAGGTAAGTAACATATGCTACATATTTTTGAAAATACTACCAAATCATAGAATATAATCTAAATGTTTTCTTTCTCTTTTTAAAAAAACCCATTATGGAACTATCAGGATGTTTATCCATTCTTCAGAATCCTTGGGGTTCTTTCTGAAATCCATATCCATCAATAGACACAGAATATTGGCATTACCCTGTAGAGCATCTGATGTGGAAGGAATTTATTATTTCTGTACTTCCAGTAAATAAATCTTGACCGTTGCAAGGGAAATTCAAAATAGTGAACAGTTCAAAAAATTGCTTGTTTAGCCAATGAATTTCTTTTCAGATTAAAACCAAAGGTATGAGATATGAAGGCTGTGGCTGAATATATAAAGATTAATTTTATCAGGAGATGTAAAGATGTTCTGTTGGTTTCTATAACCTCTGAAGTATAAAAATGGATTGGTATAATATACAATTTTCTCTGTTTTTATTTCAATGTTTTTCCATGAGATTTTTTTTTCTCCTTGGTATTTCACAATGTTCTTATGAAAATCTTAGTTTAAGTTTCTAAATGTTCTTGGAAGGGATTGTGATTGAATATATGCACCCACGCAGACATACACACAAATGTATGAGATTCACTTGGGTGTTCTTGGCTCCCAGACCTACCCAGGAAAGCTTCTACAAGTGGTTATCACTTTTATTGCCCTTTCATCTCAGGAATTCTAGAACGATCAGGGATAATTGGCCTGAATTTTAGTCCATGAATCAATAATCAATCAGTATAGAGCTGGAAGGGACCTTGGAGGTCTTCTAGACCAGGACTTTTCAACTGGCGGTACGCATACCACTGGTGGTACGTTGGCACCTGGCAGGTGGTACACTTACGATGGCTTATGACGCAGTCGCTGCTCCTCACCATAGCTGGGGAAAGACTTGCAAGTACCTCCATCCGCTTCATCCTGCAAAGTGGTGCTCACCCAGCGCTCCCGCCTGCCACTATGCTGGCAGCCCCGATTAAAGACCGAGTGCACCAGCTTTGCCCTGCCAAGGAAGGGGGCAGCAGCCAAGGCTACAGCAGATTTGCAGCTTGTCAGGGGTGTTCAAAGGCTGCCCAACTTTACTCCAAAATTTTGGGGTTGCTGGAAAGCCTCCTTCTCCCCACCCCCGCAGCTACCTCCTTCAGAGCCTTCCTGATCCTGACAGGGCTGCCGGCATAGGTCTGCCTGCTTCGTCCTGCAAAGCACGGCTCACCGGTGATCTCGCCCACTGCCATGCCGGCAGCAAATTGCCAATCATGCCTGGGTTTGGGGAGAAGGCTCTCTCCTTCCTCTGTGGATAAAAGTCCCCAAACCTGGAATGCGGGGTGTGTGCATGTGTGTGCGCGAACACATACGCTTGGCTGCTAGCAGTTTGGGGAGGCAAGGAGTTTGTGGGGCACCGAGTTGTCCCCACATCGAGTTAATCGGTGTGACTTGTTCCATTCCGATCCAGCTGTCTCGAGTCAGCTGTGCCCAGTGAGTGGCGTCAAGCAGGTCATGCCCACCTGGTACTCGAATATTGCCATATGCTGAAAAGGTTGAAAAGCCCTGCTCTAGACTAGCCATACCCAGTTTCTGCAACTGTTCTTCATATGTTTTAGTCTCCAGGCCTTTAATCATATTAGCTGCTCTTCTCTGCACTTTTACCAAAGTCTCAACATTTTTTTTGTAATGTGGTGCCCAGACAACTCAGAATACATGGAATTAATGTAAAAAAGGATCTTACATCAAGTATAGTCAGCAGACAGTGTCTATATTTGATGTAAGATTTTTTTTCACATTAATCAAGTATTGACAATGTCTGTTGACTTGGTTATCTGCTGCTATTGCTCCTATATATATATATATATATATATGTCTCAAGTGTTTATTTTTTTTTTTAGATTGCACCCTGTAAACCCAAATATGGGAGGAAGGAATCATTCTTTCCTTTTGCTTGTTTCAGCTCAACCCAGAGCCATCCAGCAAGCACAAATATATATATGTTGTTTAAAATTGTTGACAAAGAAATAAGGGAATTTCTGATATAGCTATTTCGAGTTTCTTAACTCTCTTCAGTCAGACTCACCCTTCTGGGATTCGAACCTGGGCAGTCTGCATGCTAAGCAGATGCTTTAACCTATTGAGCCACAAGTTCTCTCCCGCTTTGTCAGTAGTCAGGGAGTAAGGATATGTGTCAAGTGTTTATTTTTTTTTTTATTTTTTTTAGATTGCACCCTGTAAACCCAAATATGGGAGGAAGGAATCATTCTTAAAAAAAAAAAAAAATAAACACTTGACACATATCCTTACTCCCTGACTACTGACAAAGTGGGAGAGAACTTGTGGCTCAATAGGTTAAAGCATCTGCTTAGCATGCAGACTGCCCAGGTTCGAATCCCAGAAGGGTGAGTCTGACTGAAGAGAGTTAAGAAACTCGAAATAGCTATATCAGAAATTCCCTTATTTCTTTGTCAACAATTTTAAACATATATATATATATATAACTGACTGAAACCAGATGAATCATTATCCTGGCCTTTAGTCGTGTGTGTGTGTGTGTGTGCGTGTGTGTGCGTGTGTGTGCGTGTGTGTGCGTGTGTGTGCGTGTGTGTGCGTGTGTGTGCGTGTGTGTGCGTGTGTGTGCGTGTGTGTGCGTGTGTGTGCGTGTGTGTGCGTGTGTGTGCGTGTGTGTTTCTGTGGGCTTTTTTGCCACATGGTTCACACAGAGATCTTTCTTCAGCAAAGAAGGAATTAATTTAACCCCAACAGCCTGAGTTTTAAATCATTTTTTAAACCCAAACCTTACCATGTGATATTACAATCTTCTATTAGTAACAACATTTTTCATTAAAATGAAATCAGTTGATTATTATACTCTACAAGAAGAAATCCTATTTCATCATACATCTCTTTTGAAAATTGAAATATTACCTTTTTTAAAAAAAATTGCTTAGTTTTATATATTAGCTGTCTTGAGCTTGTAGTAGAGGAATGGAATGGCTGAAATAACAATGATTATTTTTTATTTCTTAGGAAAGGTTTTCATAGCTGCAACTACAGGGTGTAATGGGATCGATCTATTTTTATAGCCAATAGCCTTTAGGAAGGCTGAGAATAACAAGTGAATCAAAACTCAATTTATACTCAACCAGAAAATTAATATCCAAAGCATCCAATGTCATTTCACACTGTTGTCACATAAAAATAATTAATTCTTTGGAAGGGCAGCATTAATTAACAAGGACTAGAATGCAAAACATAATGCTTAATCTGTGCAATGGATGCTCTAGAAACTTTTACATTCCTTCTTTGCATTCTCTACATTTTTAACATTGTTTTATATTTACCATTTCTCTTCGTTAATAGTTAGAAAGCTGGCTGTCCAGGTTCAAGGCCCCAAGCGCCACATGATGGGGTGAGCTCCCATCCTCACTGCAGCTCCTAACTTTGCAATTTGAAAGCATGCAAATGCAAGTAGATAAATAAGTACTACTTTGGTGGGAAGGTAACAGTACTTCCTGATGTCATGCTAGCCACATGACCGCAGAGATGTCTTTGGACAGTGCTGGCTCAGTGACTTGAAAAGGAGATGAGCATTGCCCCTTAGAGTCCGCAACAACTAGCGGAGGGACTCCCTTTTTTATGTTAATAGATTTATTGGTAGCAACCTAACAAGCTTTGGTAAAAAGAAGTTTTGGGGAATGGAAATTGTTCTAAAATAGAATATGTTTCTGCAGGCTCTGTGTCTGTCTGTGTCTGTCATTTCCTCTTAAAACTGTGTATGTATGTTTGCATGTCTGTTTTGGGTGATTGGCTTTTAATTAATAGGTTTTTTACAATGTATTTTAATTTTTAGATTTGTTCATGTTGTATCCATGTTGTGAGCTGCCCTGAGTTCTTGGAATAAGGCGGCATAGAAATCTAAATAAATAAATAAATAAATAAATAAATAAATGAATGAATGAATGAATGAATGAATGAATGAATGAATGAATAAATAAATAAATAAATAAATAAATAAATAAATAATAAAACTTTAAAACTTCTTAAAAACCTGCCACGGGATTATTTTGTTTAAAAAGGGAACATCTTCTTGCCTGTTTTATACTCTAGCCAGATACATTACTACATAGTTAATATGAAGGAACTACAGGTATTCCTCAACTTACAACCATTCATTGAGTGACTATTCAAATTTACAATGGCACTGAAAAAAGGGACATGTTCAGTCATTTTTTTTCTCCTTGGTCTTGCACAATATTCTTAGGAAAATCTTAATTTAAGTTTCTAAATATTCTTGGAGGGGATTATGGTTCAATACACACACACACACACAGAGAGAGAGAGAGAGAGAGAGAGAGAGAGAGAGAGAGAGAGAGAGAGAGAACGAGAGAGAGAGAGAACGAGAGAGAGAGAGAGAGAGAGAGAGAGAGAGAGAGAGAGAGAGAGAGAGAGAGAGAGAGAGAGAGAGAGAGAGAGAGAGAGAGAGAGAGAGAGAGAGAGAGAGAGAGAGAGAGAGAGAGAGAGAGAGACTGAGACTTACGAGATTCCCTTGGATGTTCTAGATTCCTAGACCTACCCAAGAAAGCTTTTATCAGTGGTTACCACTATAGTCACATGATCAAAATGTGGGTACCTGACACCTGGCATGTATTTGTGACAGTTTCACTGTCCAGGGTTCATTATTTGTAACCTTCCCCGCAGTCTTCTGGCATGCAAAGTCCATCAGGAGAAGCCTGATTTGATTAACGCCAGCATGGTTCACTTAACGATTGCAATGATTCAGTTAACAACTATGGCAAAACTCACTTAACAACTATCTTGCTCAGCAATAGAAATTTTGTGCTCCATTGTGGTCGTAAGTTGAGGACTACCTGTTTAACACAATATAACCAGGCAGAAGAAAGGGGGACAATGCTTACTCTTCTTCTTTGGAATATATGAAAATCTTTTGCCCCATTCCAAAGCATGTCTACTTGCAATGCTGGAAGGATGCATTCCTAAGCATTCTTCTTCAAATAGAGCCATTCCTGTTAACTTAGCTCTATCCTTTGTAGATGGGATGTTTTAGGCCAGTGATGGTGAACCTTTTAGAGTCTGAGTGCACAAAAAGTGCCCTGCCTCCCTGCCACCCCCCACCTGTGCCCCTCGCCTGCCTCTACTCTGCTCGCCTGCAGGGCCACCCACCACCTCCACGGCCCACCGCAGCAGATCGCCCAGGTGGTCCTGCAGTGCCATGGCAGCCATGCTCTCTGCCTGTACCCCACAGCATCATCTGCTCGTGATGGGGCGCAAGGGTGGAGTCTTGTCCCTGCTGCCCAGCTGCCATGTCCTTGGCTGCGCTGCTCCATGCAGGCTGTGCCCGAGGGCAACTCTCCTCTCGGGGGGGGGCTGCTGGTGAGGAGGGGGCCATGGGGGAAGGCGGGGCTGGGGCAACGGCATACGTGCACACAGAGAGGGCTCTGAGTGCCACCTCTGGCATGTGTGCCATAGGTTTGCCACCACTGTTTTAGGCAATAAGATCCATTTCCTCAAACATCTTCAAACATGCCCCTTCTTCCTGTGAAGGAAGAACAAGCCTTTCCAACAAGCAGCCCTTTATTATTAATACAAATCATTAGCCTTTTTTAATACAGGCAGTCCTTGACTTACAACTACGAACCTGAAATTTCTGTTGCTAAGTGAGACATTTGCTAAATGAGGTTTCTTTTGCCACAGTTGTTAAGTGAATCATTGCAGTTGTTAAATTAGTAATGTGGTTCTTAAGTCAATCTGGCTTCCCCATTGGCTTTGCTTGTCAGAAGGTCACAAAAGGTGATCATGTGACCCTGAATCAGTTGCCAAATGCCTGAATTTTGATCATGTGGCCACGGGGATGTCACAATGGTCGTAAGTGTGAAAAATGGCCATAAGTCCTTTTTTTCAGCCCTGTTGTAATTTCGAATGGTTACCAAACAAACTGTTGTAAGTCAAGAACTACCCGTATCCAGCGGTGGGTTTCAGCTGGTTCGCACCACTTCGGCAGAACCGGTAGCTAATTTTTTGTTGCCCAGGCTCAGAACGGACTTCCGGAAGCGGCATCCACGCAGAGAACCGGTTGTTCACATATTTGAATGCCACCACTGCCCATATCTATTGTAATGTGGGTGGACATGGTGTAATATTTACCCGGTCCTTGCCTTACCCAATGAATTCTGGCAACATGCAAAAAACAGGCTCTCCTTTATGCTACCATTACTGCTGCTGGACTATAGGTGTTGGATCTTTGATTATGCTACTTTTGTTCATATCACCATAAAAACATCCCATTCAAACTTTTTAACAAGTACAGAAGTCCTCCAAGGCACATTAATCATTTTGACACAATCTATTCAAGAGACAACAGCAGAAAACTTTCTTGAATTTGACAGTGTGTCTGAATCAATGCTGCCTGAGCATTGATTGAAAAATTGATTGAGGAAATCCTTTCAATTTCTTTGTCTCCTTCACCCTGAAGGTGAAAGTGACTTTAATTGGAAATATGGTTCCCATCAAACTTTCTTTTCTAAGCTAATCATTCCCTTTCTTTGCTGCCAAATTTCATAATGAGTTTGAAGCACCCCACTTAGGTAGCCTAGGGGAAATAATATATAACACTACATCACCTTTGCACATTTCTCAATACCCAATGGTCATCACATCAGAACAACGAATGAAAATCCTAACCAGTAAGACATTTGCTGCAGTACCAGCATATATGTTTTCGCAGAGAGCCCAGGATATATTTTTTTTCCATTTTAAAGCAATTGATTTTTACCCATTTCGTGTAACTAACTGGAGAGTTACTAAGATGTGTCTTGGGTCCAAAATAGTGTGGTGGCAGACCAATTTATTTGATTTATTTAAACGGTCTCTGTTTCACTCATATATGAAACAGAGAGCATGGATTAATGATAAGAATATGATTAATGAAACTAAAGTTTAAAAAAACAGGTTCCCTGCAGGGAAACATCTTCCAACCAAACACTTCCAGATGAAGTTCATTTAATTATAATAAATCTTTTGCTGAAGGGTAGCTTTAAACACATTTTTTTCAGCTAGTAATTAACAGTTTCTTGAATAATTTTAGAGACTGCTGATCTCATATACAGTGTAACATATCCTCAAGTTGTGGTTCTGTACCAGAAGAGTAGAAAAATTAGCAAGGATCCTAACTTTGTACTCAAATGAAGTCTAAGCTGGTAGTACAGTCTTATGTATACATTGGCCCAGAATTCAGAATATTTCTGTTGGGATTCATTAAGAAGGGTGGTAGTGGTAAAATAATCAATGTAACCACTTTGCAACTTTATACATAATTCTGACCACCATATGGAAAAGTATAGCATGAAAGACGTGCAAAAGAGCAACCCCAGAGATCAAAGGTACAGAAATTGTTACATCCCTCTATAAGAAAAGATTGCATGTAATGCTTGAAAATTTTCATTTTTGGGGAAAAAATAAACAAGAGGGAGCATGATAACTGGCAGGGCTGTAAGGACCGAGGCTAGATGCAAAGAATCCGAGAATCTGAGACCAATAAGCTGCTCAGAGATGTTGGATACAAGATGGGTAGCAAATAAATTTCATAAATAAATAACACTATAGACATGTCAATAGCCCCCATCCTCGAGAAATGTGCAATCCATTGAGTTGCACAAGCAAAAAAAAAGAGAACTAAAAGTTGAACTGGGTTCATGTGTCATTTGGTTTATGGCTTTGATTTTCTGTTCTAAGTATCTATAATAAAACTAGACTATCAAAGAGTTGTGTCCTTAAATCTCTGTCTGCTAGCTTTCAAATTTGAGTAATGGCCTAAGTGAAACCTGTTACTACCAATAGAGTATATAAAACTATGCACAAAGAAAACAAAATGATTAGGGAAAATCTCTTATGCTCCGAAACATAGATATTTTTTTAGCAGTAGAATCTGACAATGTTGTCCACTGAGGTTGAATGAGGATTGAAGTGGTCCAGATGGTTCCCTCCTCTATATGTAGCTCTTATTTCTTTTCCACCAGTTGTACCATTTTAAAAAGGAAAAGACAGACTAGTTTAGCTTACAGTGCCTTTGGACTAAGGCATTGGGAACTCTCTGTCTGGAAAAAGTCCATGTTTCAAATGTTAATCTAGCTAAATTTTATAGTATTATGATAGGAGATTCCCATTTTTTGAATCCGGTTCATATTAGTTCTCTAACCAATGAAAGTGTTTTCAAGGTTGAAGAAGGCACTCTGATTAAGAGAGGAGTAAGTGCGTTTATGAGATTACATAGCATTAGCTAATTAGAGGTGTATTTCTCTGCAAACCAGAAGAAACAATTTCCTTTCATCCTGATCCTGAACAGACTGTATTAAGAACACTTCAAATTATGCATGTCAAATTATGCAGGTCTTATTCATCTTTTTTGTAGTTAAAACCATCTGTACTGCTCATGAGGGACAAAATGTTAGCTATCATTCATCAGTATACCTGTTGAGAAACTTTCACTGTTTTATCATTGCTAATAGTGCTTTGTTTTTGAAATGTACATATCTGTGCTTATATTTCTGTACAGAAGCACAAAGCAAAGAGTGCCAGGCACGTAGCATGCATTTTTGTGGTGGAATAATCTCATTCTGCTGATTAAACTCTTTGAAATACTAGCAGGCTGAACTGCTGTGTGGGCATGACATATCTACAGACTTTAAGGGCGGGGGGGGGGGACAGGAGAGCTTGGATATGAATTGTAAACTTGCTACTCTGCTCAGCCCTTTGCCTATTTTATTTATTTTCCTTTTATTTATTTTCTATATTTATTATTTTTAAAAAATAAGTCAAGATGGCAAGCATACCTCATATTCCTCCTGTTCCCATTTCCTCACAACAACAATCCCATGAGATGGTTTTGGCTGAGAAAGAGTGCCTGAACCAAAGTCACCCAGCTGGCTGTCATGCCTAAAATGGGACTAGAACTCAACAGTCTCCCCATTTGTAGACTGGTGCCTTAGCACTGGCTCTCCGTATAGCAGCGGTTCTCAACCTGTGGGTCGCGGCCCCATTTGGGGTCAAACGACCATTTCATGGGGGTCGCCAAACACCGCAGTCTGCCATTTTTTTTTGGTCGGCCATTTTTTTTCCCTTTGCGATGCAGGCTGTCATGCCGCGCATGCGCGATGCGGGCCCACCATTTTTTTTATTTTGGTCGACCATTTTTTTTTGTCGGCCATTTTTTTCCCCTTTGCGATGCGGGCTGTCATGCCGCGCATGCGCGATGCGGGCCCACCATTTTTTTTTATTTTGGTCGACCATTTTTTTTTTGGTCGGCCATTTTTTTCCCCTTTGCGATGCGGGCCGTCGCGCCGCACATGCGGGATGTGCCCCGTCGCGCCGCGCATGCGTGATGCGGGCCGGGGTCGAGCCCCGGAAAAGGTTGAGAACCGCTGCCATATAGTGTTATCAGTGCTAAATTATCACTCATTAATTTTGCTGCTTGGCAGTGTCAATCAGCTAACCTTTGTCATCAGCTTCACCTCCTCCTTATTTCTCTTTATAAGTACCAGCATGGATGGAGAGACCGACTGTCTTTAATCCTGCAAAACCTGCATGTTGCTAATCACACCAGGTGATGCTACCAGCTTCTATCCAGCCTATTGGAATGGAGGCTCATTTCTATTTTTGTCTCACCTCTTCGTCCCTTCTTTATTCTTAAGGTGTTTGCTATTCATCCTATCCTTCACTGCTTTCTCTAAAGAAGAGTAAAACAGGCATTGGACACACAGAATCCTTGACTATTCATCTCACTATTTTTTTTCTTTTTAATTATTGCTTCTTTCACAAACCAGTGTTGCAGCTATCTGAGCTTATAACTCTGCCCTGCTATGCCATGTTATTTGTGGAGAACTTGAACTGATGATTATCTTGCACTTCAGCTGCTGCTCTAAATAAAATGCTGTGAAGATACTTTTGCAACATTTCCTCAGAGGCAGACATGGGTGAATTACAGTTTGGGAACTCCCCCCAAGCTCCCAGGTTTCCCTTCGAAAGTTAGGGCACTTTGCAACTTGTCATCATCCTTCCCAATAGATCACAGTAGATCTGGGGAGCAGCTTTGCTGACCTGCACAGTGACTCTCTTTTCGCCATGAAAATATGAAATGAAAGGAATAGTTGAAAACAAGGGGGGAGGATACAAGGGTGGGTAAAACAGTACTGGAGTGCCATCCTTTGCTCTCTGGTAACCATTGAGAAAAACAGATGACCTCAGACAAATCCATGGTTGGTCTGACATCCATGAATTCCTAAGCTTTCTCTGAACCAAAAGAGGTGAAGTTGAAATACTGAAGTCTGAAAAAGATTTTAGTGGTGGTTTTAGGTCATCATTGTATCTCAGGTCTATGAATACATTTTACCTGATGCATGAGCATTTTTAAAATCATTGTTCACTAGAGTCCAGATTGTGGTTACTGAAAATCTCAGCTGTGAGTTTGTCCTTCTGTTTGTTTGATAGAAGTATAAAGATGTGGAACCAAATCTAAAGATCAAAGAGGTGGATGGCTTGGAGCTGGTAAAGTTGTTCTCTAAAGAAATGGCAAGAATGCTACATAGAAAAGTAGAAGCTGTT
Organism: Bothrops alternatus; assembly: GCA_034064705.1. Classification (NCBI taxonomy): domain Eukaryota; kingdom Metazoa; phylum Chordata; class Lepidosauria; order Squamata; family Viperidae; genus Bothrops; species Bothrops alternatus. The sequence goes on along the minus strand of JARGCV010000124.1, from coordinate 38,954,421 downwards.
GAGGTAAGGACTACTTGGCTCCCAACTTTTATCTACTCGGAAGTAAGAAAAATAAAGAAATGTGAAAAAAGAATGCACAATTGTTTCTAAACACAGCATAGTATACCACTACATAAAGTGTAGCTTTACATTTGGTAAGAAATAATTCAGTGATAGAGGGTCTCTCTCTCTCTCTCATGCACACACACACACACACACACACACATACATACAGTTACAGCATATACACACACATATATGTATATACACATTATGTGTATATATTTACACACACAGTATATGTCTGTGTGTATGTGTGTGTAATATATACATATAAATACACACAGAGAGACATACACATACAAACACACACACACACACACACACACTACAACCTACCCATTTAGTGCCAGTCAGAAAAAATAATATTGCATTAAATGAAATGTCCATTTGACGGGCAGCTTTCTATGTTCCAGTGATTCACAGATTCCCTTTTCCCCCAAACCATGTAATGTAGTATGTAGTATATTCTGTATTTCATTTTGATCTTAAAACTACAATTTCAATAGGTACAAATGCCTTCATCACAAAACAGGAATGTTAGCATCCTTTGCATCCTTTTTTTTTAGATAACTATTAGATTTTTTTTCCACTAAAAAAAACTAAAATATCTAACATAAACTAATAATTAAAATAAAAAAAAGAAGGAACAAAGTTCAAAGGAATGCTGGGAGTTGTATTTTAGCAATCTATGGAATAGCTTTAGCTACCAGTCTCTACTTCACATATACATGCCATGATGCTTAGTGATGCTGTCCTTTACTGGCAATCCAACATGGCATTAAAACCAGGAAAATAATACATTTGTAAAAAAATGATATTTTCATTTTTATTGTATGCATTCTTCCCCCCCCCCAATATTCCACCCTTATAGGTCCCTGCAAGATAATGGTTAATTTCCCTAATAAGCAAAGAGTAGCTTTATGGATTGGGCCAGGATCATCTGCGGGGAAAGAACAAAGTCAAAGATGGAAACCATTAAAGTACAATTGGAACCATGCCCTGTTTTAGTGTGCATTGTGTGTAAAAAAGGATTTGGAACTTTGTCAGCATGGTTGTAGTTGCCATCTTGAATTTTTTGCAAACACACATATACACTCGTAGATGTGCTGCTTTTATTGTTGCTTCCATTTATGGTCCCTTAACTTCCCTTTTTCTTTCTTTCTTATAGCGGTTAGTTGAAGCTGCAGAAGATGCTGATGTTTATCATGAATACAACTCATCATTACAGGTAAAAGATATATGATATCATTTAAGTTCAGATAATCTGTTGTAAAGTCAAATTATGTGTCATGTAGAACTCTTGCTGGACACTGGTAACCTGTCTCCAACAAAGGCATCCAACTAATTATGACAAAGTGGGGAAGCTATAGTCCTCTAAATATTAAAGCAGGGGTCTTCAAACTTGGCCCTTTTATGACTTGTGGACTTCAACTCCCAAAATTCCTCAGCCAGGCATGCTGGCTGAGGAATTCTGGGAGTTGAAGTCCACAAGTCATAAAAGGGCAACGTTTGAAGACCCCTGTATTAAAGGATGACAACTTTGGTTGGGGTCTGCATTAAGGCTGGTGGTACAGGAGGATGTAGTCTCTCAACATCTGGAGGGTCACAGGTCCATCACTCTTGGCCACTGGTTTTTTAAAGACATCTATGCTCTCTGCTATATTAAATTTACATCCTTGGTAGAGCCAGCTGTTGCATTCTTCTGATTCTTTGGCTGATATTGATTTAGGTTTGGGAACAAAGTTGACAGCTTGTCTGTGATGTGTATCAGCCCATTTAAACTGATCAGTCATTGCCTAAAATTAGAATTGCTGAGGAACTGAGTAAGTATATGTAAACTAATTTCTTTTCCCTGTATAATCTTATCTTATCTAAACTTATCTAAAGCCGTAGCTGCAGCCTGTAGTGATAACCATTGCAGAGTACTGATGTTTTTAAAATGGTATTAAAATTAACATTAATGCTATTAAAACTGACCACAGTGGCAGAGGCAGTTAAGTATGAATGAAAGCATTATGGTATTTTTCTGAGTCAAACCAATGATGTTTCCATGTAGTATGGCGAGGACATAAAACATCAAATGGATGCCATAAATGTGATAAACTTTTTTATATAGACACAATGTAATGCAAATATATTCATGAATAGGTCATGCTAATCTTGGAAATACTCCTCTTGCTTGACTGCTAACTTTAATCTCATGGGGGATTTGCAAACATACAAGTTCTACCCATAATATAAATCTAGTTACTGAAAGTGAAATATATTGAACTAAATGAAATTGGAACATTTTTAACCAATGTGAAGAAGAAAAGAGCACAAAGTTCAAATAGTGGGAACCACCCCCCCCCCTTTAGAATATGATTCATTCGTGAATACAGAAGTCTTAAACTACTCAGCACAAATATTCAGTTAAAATGTAAGGTGAACATATAAGGCTAAAATCTCTGTTCATTTGTAAAGTTTACCCAATGATTTTTGCCCCAGTGAGCTGGATCTCAGCTTCCTCTTGCTTTAGATGGCTACACTGAATTCTCTTTGATTGTGTTACACACAACACATTTAACCAAGTTAGTTGACTACTGCCAACTGGTGTTGACTAAGAATAGATGTAGAATATTGTAATGCTACATGTCTTAGCCAGTTGTTTGAAGGCATTCCATTTGGTTTATTTATCAAACATTTTCATCATCCATCACACTTGTGTGATTCTGAGCAGTTTACAAATAAAATTTATTTATTTATTTATTTATTTGGGTTTGTATGCCGCTCCTCTCCGGGGACTCGGAGCGGCTAACAACATATATATAACAATGAATTACAATAAAAAAACCAAACAAAGATATCTAAAAAATCAATAAAAAAAACACACATTCAATTCAACAATCAACCACAATCATCCCCAGGCCTGCCGGCAAAGATGAGTTTTTAGATTTTAGATTTTTTTTGTGCATGATAATAAAATATACTTTGTTGCATCTATCTCCAAACACTTTGGTTTAGTTCAGGGGTAGGCAACCTTGGCTCTTTTATGACTCGTGGACTTCAACTCCCAGAATTCCTGAGCCAGGTTTAGTTAAAGCAGACATTTCCCCACAACACACTGTAAAATTAAAGCTTACCTCCCATGGAACCCATAAGAGGAAGACCAAGAGAGACAAATGACAAAAACTCTGACATCATCACAGAAAATCTGTGACTTACATACTTGCACCACATGCAAGTATGTAATGACAGGCTAATGCACCCACACACATTCCTTTGCACCATTAAGATTTGAGCGGGTTCCCTGAAATCTCTTCCAATTCCTGTCTGTCTTACTTAGAGACGAGGTCGTATCCAGACATGATATTGCCCAGCTGGTCCGCTCCACCCAGCTGAATGAGGCAGCCGTAGTGACGGTACAAATGCAGGAAGTCGTAAGCTTGCAGAGCCGGGTATAGAAACTCGGCCAAGCCCAGGCCTTCCGTGCTGCTCAAAATGATAAAATTATATAAAATCCATACTTAACAGCAAAGTTAAAAAACAAAAAGTTCTCTTTGGAGACTCCACCAATCATAACTCTTTAACTGACAGGTCCACAACATGCCTTTGCTGCCTGATTAAAATAGGAACAAGATGGTTCCTTGGGTAGGTAACCTCATCCCTTGTGGTGAAGGGTTCTAAAGGTATTAACCAACCCCTTGAATTGGATGTGGAAGCAAACTGGCATCCAGTGCAGCTTACCTTAGAGCAGCGGTGTCAAACTCAATTTCATTGAGGGCCGCATCAGCACTGCGGTTGCCCTCGGGGGGGTGGGGGCGTGTGGCCAGGGTGGGTGTGGCCTACTGGGTGGGTGTGGATGGAGTGGGTGTGTCCTATTGGGTGGGCATGGCCAGCTCTACATCATTCGCATCAAGGGTGCCTGTGGGGCCTGGGCAGGAGTGGGACAGATCTGAGGGTCTCTGGCAGAAGGGGGTGGGACCAGGGCAAGTGTCAAGGCATGGTCCACTGGAGGAGCCTCACTGCCTGCTAAAACCCCTCCACCAGATATGTGAAGTAGGCGTGGGCCATTTGCTGGCCACTTCCAGGCGATGGTGCATTTCTTCATTCCTCACGAAGAGTGACACCTCCCCAGCATGCACCCAGGGGGCGGGGGCGATATGGCAGGGGCTGGTTCCTCACTGTTTCCAGACGACCTTGTGGAGCTAAGACTGAATGCGTTTCAGCATAGATGGCCACCACAAAATTGTACATTGGCTCCCGGCCGGACTGGGATACGGCCAAGGCATTGGGTGCCGTTCCCTCACTGTTTCCAGGATGGCTTCACAGGCCACATGAAACCATTTCGCAGGCCGCATCCGGCCCCCGGGCCTTGTGTTTGACATGTCTGCCTTAGAGGCACCTCAAACTGTTTATGCTGCCACATTGTACAATGCCGTACATTAAAATATGCATAATGTACTATGCAGTACATTAAAAATGGATTAATCCAGTAACTAAGTTAAGACACTTGTGCCATTTCCACCTCTTGTTTTTTTTTAAACTTAAAGAAACCAGGCTCAACATAGGGGGCAGAGAAAATTGCTCCTTCTCCATTACCTCCAGAATTCACTACTGTATTTATTTATTTGAATTTATTAGCAGCCCAGCTCCATGGACTCTTTGTAATTACTGCTCATGAGGGCCTGCCACAGTGTTTCCTCCTGAGCTTTCAGGCTTAAGCTGCCAAGACTTCTTTCTTCCATCTGCCAACCTGTCAATTTCTCATGAAGCAATGGGGAAAAAGCCAAAGTGAGCTTTCTTTCTATGCCTTCATCCTGGCTCATCCCTGGAATCTCTGGCTGTTTAGGATGGAGAAACATGGGTTCTTCAGTCATGATCTCCTGATTCCTGGCTTAACTTAGTTGCAAAACTATAGTGAGGGCAAGCTGGAGAGAAGCAGGTATGTATGAACTGGAGGAAGGATTGGTTGAAAATAGCCACAGTGGCAATCATAACAGTGCAGTCTTGCCATGGTTTTAGTGGAAAAAGACTCATATAACCTCCTGCATGTTTTCCACGGTTTCCAAAAGAAGAAAAGTCAGGAAAAGCCCTATGTATATTAGAATGGTTAACGCTGCTTTGTTTTCTTTGTCCAAGAAAATAATCTGAATAATCTAGCTAAATTTGGGCACCCTCCGAAACCTCATAAGCACTTGCCTTTTATTCTTGCTTTTGAAACATTCTTTTACTGAATCTTTCACAAGTCTTTGTGGTCTGATCTATTAGAGATCTTTCTCCATGCAAACACTTGTATTTGGAGATGAAATTATTTTCACCAAGCAGTCTTGATTTTTAACAGAATCCAAGAACTCATTCCAAATCAAAATGTAAGGATTTTAACTGTTGAAAATTATGTATTCATTCATTTTTCTATTTTTCTTCACTTCCAGTTTGATTATTACAATGCTGTTTTGATTAATGAAAAGGATGAAAAAGGTAATTATGTGTCACTCGGGAATGAATTCGTTCTGGAGCCAAATGAGCATTTCAATAATTTGCCAGTGAACACAACATACAGTAATGTACAGCTTCCAACCAATGTCTACAACAAAGGTTTGTCTCTTTTTTTTCTATAGTTTTATTGTAAAATTGGCATGAAAGTGACAACCAATGCTCAATGCACGTGTCATAAATAAAGATAAAGAAGTGGATTGCAATCATACATATGTATGTTCTATGCATGCAAGTACTGTATATACTATGTAGTATTGCTGGTTGCTAGAATTGGATGCAGAATTTTTAAAGATGCAATTTCAGGGGGAAAATGCATGTTTTGTAGGATAAAAAAGGATAATATTTAGACATTAACAAATATTTAATAATACTTTTATTATTAATTAAGCACAGAAATGGAAGAATGAGCTATTCTTTTCCTCATTCCAATATTTGTTTGTTTGTTCAGTTTGTATGAGTGCCATTTTGCAAATGTAACTCTAGGTGGCTAACAGCATATTAACAATATTATCACCATCACCACCACCCCATAATTGCAAAAGCATAAAAACCCACACTGGCTGACAACAAGAAATCTTATAAATAGTAACAATAACATATTAGGTGCTATCTAAATTTCTGGTAGCTCTGGAGAATTAGGGCTCCTTTATGAGGAAATTTTATGAAAGGTTGGTAGGGTCAGGGCTAATATAATCTTAGGAAGCCTGTCATTTTAGTGTCCCAATTTAATTATATTTTATTTTATTATTTATTTTATAAAATTTATTAGCCGCCCATCTTACCATAAGGTAAGTATGGGTGGCTTACAGCCATAAAAATATATCTACATTAAAACATAAAAAATTAAAACCAAAGATTAAAATCTAAGGACACAAGGGGAGGGCAGGGTGGAATGGGGGGGAGGTGGGATCTGTTGTTAATTGATCAACCACCTCCTCTGTGCTGTTCCCCCATTGGGGCCCCAGGCTAACTGGCAGAGCCAGGTCTTTACAAAAGGATAGAAGGGATGGGACCAACCTCACATCGGGGGGGGGCAAGATTGTTCTAGAGGGCAGGAGCAACAGCAGAGAAGGCCCTTCTCCTGGACCCAGCCAGCCAGAATAATCGGGTTTACAGGGCCCACAGCAGGCCTCTTCTGTGGCATGAATGGAACTGGCCAAACCCAGTGGGGGTGAGATGGTCCCTCAAGTAACCTGGATCCATGCCATGAAGGGCTTTAAAGGTGATCACCTATACCTTGAATTGTACTTGGAAGCAGATTGGCAGCCAATTTTCTGTTTGCTTGGGTGTAAAATTAGATTTAGAACAAGTCAAAAGGTCTGTACAAAAATTTTGAAATGATGCTTTGGGAAACATGCTAGCATGAATGAGCCATGTTTCTGAAATATTAAAATAGCCAGATTCTTTCCAAATCTAGGGTGACAGTTTTGCAGAGAATGTGCCTATTTTAACAGTTTTCAATGAATACAGGTACTTTTAATACTTTGAAACAGAGGTACTTCATTTGCACAACTTATTTTGAGGGGTGATGATTTAGATTAGGAAGCCCACTATAACCCCACCTTCTTGTTTAAATTTCTGAACTTGGTCATAGATGTGCCAGCCTAATGTAGTTTATTACACATACAACACAGCTTTTCCATCCCACTTTCAAACGTCTCCAAAATTTGAGCCTATAGCTCACGATGACGGAATTGCGTTCCTTCCGTCGAGAATTAAAAACATATCTTTTTCGACAAGCCGGCCTGGGATAGTAGCTCCGGTACCAACAAGGCCATAATTGTTTTAGGGGGTTGAGTTTTTTTAAGATAATGTATTGGGTTTTAATTGATTCTGGGCCAAATTGTTTAATCTATTTTTAATCATTTTAATTTTTGTATGTTGATGTTTTTAATTGGGCTGTACACCGCCCCAAGTCCTTTGGGAGGGGGGCGGTATAGAAATCACAAAAATAAAAATAAAATAAAATAAATAAACTATCCCAAACAAAGTAAAACTCTTGGTTAGATGGATCAATAGTTAATATATTATATTTCCATATGCTACATGTTAAACTGTTGATGTTTTAGGGCAGGGGTGTCAAACTGCCGGCCCATAGGCCAGATGCGTCACGAGGAAACCGCACCCATACCATTGCCGGCAATCGGGAAAAAGTTCCGATACATTGTGCGATGTCACGTGACGCCACGGGTTTGACATGGCTGCTTTAGGGAGAAGCTTGAATAGATATTAATTAATTTGTAAACAGTTCAGTATCATTCCATCATGCTTACCATTCTTCAAAAGGTGATTCTTTTTTTACTGAATAAAGTTGATTTTTTTCCCCCTCAGACCCTGACATTGTGAATGGAATTTACATGTCAGAAGCCTTAGATGCTGTTTTTGTGGAGAACTTTGAACGAGACCCAACTCTCACTTGGCAGTATTTTGGCAGCATGACAGGATTCTTCAGGCTTTATCCAGGTGACAGGTCTTAGATCCGTCTTCATTTTTCCAAATGTTAGGTTTTACCTAAGAAGTAGAATAAATCAAAAGTCATTTTTTCTGAATAAAGGAAGCTGAGAATCAGCATGATTTTACTGAGTTTGATGGGTTTATTTTTCTAATACACACCTACCCTGTATTACAAAATTCTGAAAATATGATTATTAAGGACAAAAATGTCAACATCTGTAAAATCACAATTAAAATTGGCTTTTATGTTTTTATCTGTAATTGCAAGATTAAAAATCATAAAGTAAAAAATGTTCATTAATTAGATTCTATCTCTCAAAAGTAGCCTACCTTAAAAAACCAGATAAATCCTGATATTTACATTGTAAAATCTGTGAACTAGATCTTTAACAAATGTCTTGTGATATCTCTTCAGGAATAAAATGGATACCAGATGAAAATGGAGTCCTTTCCTTTGACTGCAGAAATCGAGGCTGGTGAGAGATTTAGAAGGAAGAAACCAATGTTCATGTATTTGCTTTACTGGACCTTCTTTATTCTGTGGAGTCCTTGATGACCTCTGAGCTTGGTTGTTTGCTTGCAGACATTTCATTACCCAATTAGATAACATAATCAGTGCAGTACATTGGGTAATAAACGTCTGCAAGCAAACAACCGGAGAGCACCACAGTCTCCACAGTTCGTCCATGAGATTCTTCTATTCAGGTTTTTTGTATTGGAACATATAAAATTGTTTTGTACAATACAATAGCTTTCTTTTTTTAAAAAAAAGCATTAAGACAATTACCCTTTCCATTTTTTCATTGCCATCTGAGTGATACCCTAGGCCAGGGGTAGGCAACCTTGGCTCTTTTATGACTCGTGGACTTCAACTCCCAGAATTCCTGAGCCAGCCATGCTGAGGGGGAAAGGGAGAGGTTTCCATGTGAATGTTGTGGCAGTTGTAAGTACAAGGACTGGTTGTAACTCACTTTTTTCAGTGCCATTGTAACTTCAAACAGTGGCTAGACAAATGGTTGCCACTCAAGTACTATCTTTATGAAACTCAGTTTGAGCACTGGATACCAATATTCTGCTGCTGCTGCTTTTCATAGACAACCCACCTTCTACAAATCAATCTAAACTGCCAGAATTAAATCTTCCAAGTTTGGGGCTATTAATCTAAGGATTATGCTCTCAAAAGTAATGGATGGGACTATCAAATTGGACTTGATTATGTTTATATTTAAATATGTAGGTATAATCACTTTTCAGTTAAGTGTTGAATAATTTCCTTTGTGTCTTATTAAAAATATTATTTTGGCAACAACTTTTGGTTATCTGGGCAACAACTTTTGGATATCTGCCCAAAGTTCCTGGAGACCAGCTCAGTGCATTTCCATAAAACAATTTTGATATTGTTTTTCAGCCACTCTTTGGCTTTTCTGTACAGCTGAATAAAAACTCATAGCCACTTAATTCTTTATTTTTTTGTGAAAACATCAAGAGATTTAGTAGGTGTGATGATGGTATTAGAAGGAGCCACTGTTTGTGCACCAATATTGTGCTCCAGAAGAATCATGCATGTTGTAAAAGGCATCTGTGTCCACATCTTGACATGACTAGAACTATTGAAAGTGAATCTCCTATTTCAGTTACTAACTCTATAGATTGTCTTTTTTTTTCTCATATGAGTTAAACCCTAATCATTCCAAAATAAATTTACCACTGAGAAGCAGAAAAATCCTAAAGTCTGGACAAATCTATACATTTGTATTCGGAAGAAGACCTATTGTACAAAGTACAAGTACAATTGTCCAAATTTTTACTTAGATATCCTTCTCCCCACCTTTAAAGGATAAGTTCATTGCACCTGAAGTGATTCAAGCAAAATACTTAAAGTTATGCTTATTTTATGCCATGCTCCATGATTTATGTTATTTATATACTGATACTATAATACAAATAAGATAAATTGCTATGATTGTCTTAATTTGGAATTGAATGGGAATTTGCTCCTGCCCAATCAGTCTCTTAACTCAAAGATTCACTGTATCTACATTAATTAGAAAGAAGAATAGGAAGGAGGAGCAACTTTCAGCCTAGGATCATGAGTGCTGTGATTGGTCCAAATTCTCCACTGTGTCTCCGTTAATAAGTTTGCTTTATATTTCTGACTTCTTTTCCTATCCTACACCTGTCTTAAGGTATATCCAGGCAGCTACATCACCCAAAGATATTCTGATTGTGGTGGACATCAGTGGAAGCATGAAGGGTTTGCGTCTTACCATTGCTAAACACACTGTTGTCACTATATTGGACACACTGGGAGAAAATGATTTTGTCAATATTATTGCTGTAAGTATCTCTTTCCTTGAAGCGCTCTTTTCCTTTAGAATGACTACCGGTAGGTCAGTGTGGAATGTTATGTGTATAAAATGGTGACCTGGGAAAACTAAGATTCAAATCTATGCTCGGCTATGGAAATTCATTGGATGACTTGGGACCAGTCATTTAATCTCACTCCAATTTACTTCCAGATGGTTGTTGGGTGTTCCTGGAAAAATGATGGGATATAAGCCAAACAGAACATTATCATCTTCATTAGATGCTCAGTTTATTTATTCAGAAACTTTGCTTGGTAATCTCTATTGTTCTTCCAAACAATTAGGTCTACTTTTCGTAAAGCCTGTATGCACCGAATGGTTGCAAATGATTGGACAATCAGCCCTTTGACTATCAGGTGTGATATATTCAAAGCATAAACTACTCATTCCAAAAGACTGTAACTCAGGTGTGTTTGCAGGGTGTAGTCAAAACAAGGATGGTGCCCACAATGGTGTGCTTGATGGGCCACCTATTTGTTTTTGTATGTTGCAACACATCTGACACATAAAATGGGGGGAGGAATGTTACCGCCTTGACTTTTTTTTACTACATCTTGTGGACATGGATGGATTCTTCTATTTTATTCACCTCTTTTTGGGATAGCTTTACATTTTACAGAAGTGATTTTCCTGATTGTTTAGCTTCACATATTATTGCAAAAAAAAAAATCTGGCTAAATATATAAAGAACCCTGGAATGAAACCAAATTCTCCCTTTAGCTTCCAGTATTTGTTTCAAATAGAATTATTTTATCTGGCTTTGGTCATCCAACAGTTTTTAAAAATAGCTTTTGCTATGAGATTAAGAGTCTGAACAGGCTTGGGCAGGATATTTACTTTCAAGAGTAATTTCATGAGATTAAAATGCAAGAGAGCCCTTACATCCACCCCCATCCCATAAAAAGGGGCAATCCTGGCAGTGGCATATTATCCTTAAAAGATGGATTCATGGAGATACAAAAGAGAGATATTTAGTAGAGCAAATGTGGAAAGATCCCTGGGTAGCCCCACTGTGCTGTCTCAGCACTTGCCTCACTAATCAATGCTTTGTTTCTCCACTCTGCCTGATTTGGAGCCCTGAAGTAATTTCGGGTCTCTCTCAATAATTTAGCCTGTCACTAAGCTGAAGCTTGTGCAGCTGAAACAAATGCATAATCATATTTGGTGAAACCCTGCTTGCCTCTTTTTCTCCTTTCCTGTTTCCTTTCATGAATGTTTCCTTTCCTGTTTCCTTTCATGAATGTTAGATTTTAAGCCACTTGAGGTAAAGAACTGTCTTGTACTTTAAAAATGGTGCACAGCGATACCACTTGTATCAATAGATAAAAGAACCCAGCAGGTACAATAGGTTGTATGTAACCTGTTTGTCATCTCTGTGTTTCTCTTGATTTTTTTTCTGAGCCTTCTGTTCATTTCTTTGTTGATCTGCAGTCTTTCCATCTTTGTCTATCTAGCCCCTGCACTGGGCTTCTTTCTTGCTCTTGTTTACAGCAGTTCTGGGCAGCAGAAACCAATCCTTTGGGACTGTGACACACTGTCTTGAGCTGCTGCACTATAAAACAGGACTCTCAACAGTTTTCTCCACTATGGTGCCCATGAGATTAGCCATCACCCCACCCACCATGGCCATTAACTCAACTGTCTTGAAATAATGGAAGTGATCACCCCAGATAATCCAGCCCATTCAGAAGGGCACCCTTAGTGAGCATTAGATCAGCCTGTTCTGGATATAGTTCTGCAGATAATTCAGACTGAAGTTTGCAAGCATAACTGTGGGTTTTTTATTTATTTTTTGGTCAGGAAGTTAATACAGCCATCTCACCAGGTTCTCTGGCAAAATAATTTTGCCTTGGGGTAGCTCAGAGAAGTTGTAGAATTTAAGCACAATTGGACAACCAATTTCTTTAAAATTCCTCAACTTGGGAGTATGAAGTCTCTTTCCTTAAAGTATCTTCTTCCATAGGGACTTGAGTTCTGGCCCCCCCCAATAACAAAGAAACCTCAAGCATTCTCCTCCCCTGAATCTTCACCAGTCTTTGAAGAGACAGGCATTATATTTGGGGCACCCATAAAAAGTCTGAGAAAACTAGCTGAATGAAGAATACTCTTATTCTACTTCAGAGGAGCCAAACAAATTATTCTGACTGTAGCAATACTTCTAAAGTGGGTCGTAGTAGTAGTAGTAGTAGTAGTAATAATAATAATAATAATAATAATAATAATAATAATAATAATAATAATAAAGTTGGAAGGGACCTTGGAGGTCATCAAGTCCAACCCCCTGCTCAGGCAGGAAACCCTACACCATTTCAGATAAATGGCTGTCCAGTTTCTTCTTAAAAACTTCCAGTGTTGGAGCATTCAGTGCTTCTGGAGGCAGGTTGTTCCACTGGTTAATTGTTCTAACTGTCAGGAAATTTCTCCTTAGTTCTAGGTTGCTTCTCTCCTTGATTAGTTTCCACCCGTTGCTTCTTGTCCTGCCTTCAGGCGCTTTGGAGAATAGCTTGTCTACACTGCTATCATGTCCCCCCTCATCCTTCTCTTCATTAAACTAGACATACCCAATTCCAGCAGCCGTTCCTTATATGCTTTAGCCTCCAGTCCCCTAATCATCTTTGTTGCTCTTCTCTGTACTCTTTCTAGAGTCTCAACATCTTTTTTACATCGTGGTGACCAAAGGTGGATGCAGTATTCCAAGTGTGGCCTTACTAAGGCATTATAAAGTGGTATTAACACTTCACATGATCTTGATTCTATCCCTCTGTTAATGCAGCCCAGCACTGAGTTGGCTTTTTTGGCAGCTGTAGCACACTGCTGGCTCATATTTAAGTGATTTTCCACTAGGACTCCAAGGTCCCTCTCACAGTTCCATTTCTAGTATAGAAACAGAACAATATGTTGCTGTGATTAAAGCAGAATAACATCATGGAATATGTTTCCAAAATAAGAGACTAATTCAGGCAGCATCCTTTGCCCTCCTCTTCCTCCTTGATCTTCACCAACAATCCTCGGGAGCAATTTCTTATTATATTTCTTTGAGGCAAGGAAGCTTGGACTGATCATTCAGAGAGTGGAAGGAGACCCTTAGAACTTTGGGTGCCGGAACCCAAATGAAGGCATTCCAGACAGGTGTCCATGTAGCCTTTGCATGAGCTTTTTCGGTGAAAGGAAGCCTCTCTGAATCATGAGTTTCACTGCTAAAGAGCTGTTATGATAAACTGGTCTCCCTTATTTCCTTATGGATTTTACCCTTCTTGTGTTGACTATTACCATTTAAGGGAAGAAGATGCACCCAGAACATTATCAGAAGCAAACAAAGCTGCCTGATTCAGCATTAAGAAGAGCGTGAGACTAATAAGGAGCTAAACACTAGAAAATGCAATTCAACTGAAAAACAGATTAAGGAAAGAAACACAGGCAGATGTAGCCAAGATTATTTGCTTCTTAATTTACATTTTCTTTCCCCTGTGTACTGTTTAAACATCAATGAAAATTACTAAATTATGTCCTACATATCCATGCTTAGATTTGCTTCCCAAAAGGCAATGAAAATTGTTTTGTAGCACCTTGCATTTTAAAATGTACTCCTTGCTATCAACGTGAGGGTGACAATTTGTGGCTAAAAGGCATCTTCTTTATTTGGTATAAAATCTGCTCATGCTTTCAGAGTTCTTTAAAAAAAATCCTTTCACAGCATGTAATTTTCCTCCTTTTTTCTTTACAGTACAATGACTATGTTCATTACATTGAGTCGTGTTTCAAGGGAATCCTGGTTCAAGCTGATAGAGATAACAGGGAGGTCAGTATTAAACTTGAAAAGACATTCTCTGCTGAATATGGCATGTAAGCACTGGGAACTTAAAGGCCCATAAACTGTTATAAAACGTATTTAACCAATGCTTTTTCCGCCCCTGTGAATTCTGTGGCTATTTTTATACAATATATCCAAATGCTAGCTAAATAGTTCAGTCATTTAAGCCGGGGCTTTTCAACCTTTTCACCCATCATACCACTTTTAGGATATAGCAACATCTGAGTACCACCAGTCACCTAGCAAGGTGTCAAAAACTTGATAACCCCCCCCAAAAAAGGAAAAAAGTGATAAAGTACAGGTAGTCCTTGACTTACAACAGTTTGCTTAATGACTGTTCGAAGTCTGCCTGCCCGGCCGCGCTCTTCCTCCTATTCAAGTTTTCATTGTTGTGAGCATTTTTGTTGAGGATTGGCAGTGGGGGTGGGGTGGGGGGTATTTGGTTTTTATTCCACCCGTCTGCTGGGTGGTTGCAGCAGGTATTGGTCACTTCACATGACCCTAGGACACTGTGACCATTATAAATATGAATCAGCTGCCAAGCATCTGAATGTAAATCACAAGACCCTAGAGATAAGGCAACATTCCAGCTGATTGGTGCTTTCTTCAGAGCTCAGCAGAAGCACCAGGATCAGCGCCGAGCTCCAGCTGGAGCCTGGCATTGATCCTGGCACTTCCACTGAGCCCTGACAGCCCCAAAGAAGCACCGATCAGCTGGAAAACGGCACTGATCCTGGCGCTTCCGCTGAGCCCTGACAGCCCTGCAGCTCCAGCCATCTCTCGCTCAGGCTTGTGCGGTGCTGCCACTGATTCAGCTCATTCCCCTCCCCCGCTACCACTTTTCTAGGATGGTCGCGTACCACCTGCCAGGTGCCAATGTACCACAGATGGTACCCGTACCACTGGTTGAAAAGCCCTGATCTAAGCTCATTTAGGGAATAGTGACCTTAAAGATGATATTGGATACTAATTCACATGATCGGAAGCTAGAAATGTAGAATCCAAAATATCTGGAGGAGTCTTTTTCAAACTTGGCAAATTTAAGATGTGTGGATTTCTAGTCCCAGAATTCCCCAGCCAGTATGCCTCCTTATCTCCTCCCCCCCTCTAACATTTTGCATTTAATCTTTTTGCTTGCTTGCTTGTTTTAAAAGGAAGCAGAGAAAAAATGATAACAAAGATCAACCAAAGCCCTGGATGTATTTTCACGACAAATTTGTATTTCCTCAACCAAAGAACCATAAAATCTATGCATTTCAAAAATATGGGATGTTTTTTAAAAAAGCAGTGGCCTTCCAATAACTACAATTAAGAGGGATTAAATAATGAATAAATTAGATTAATTGGTAGTATAAAGTCTCCCAGAGAATAAAAAAATGTTAATATTTAAAAGAAATTGTGAATTTCATCATGAGATTTGGGATTCAAGATAAATTTCTAGATCTGGAGAAGAAAAACAAAAAATAAAGCTTGACTAGAATATTGTAATAATTGGGGGACAGCTGGACTAGTAGGATGTGCCCAGCTGGCAATTTCTGAGATTGTTGCAATAAGGATCAGGGGCACAGATCAATATTTATTATTTATTTTATTTATTAATTTGACTTCTATGCCGCCCTATTCCGTAGAACTCAGGGCGGCTCACAACATAATAGAAATCAACAATTAAAAATACATATATATTAAAACCCCTAATTTAAAAGAAAAACCAATCATTCAACATACACACAGACGTACACTGGCTAGGGGCAAGATGTTAACTGCCCCAAGCCTGCCAGCAGAGGTGTGTTTTAAGTAATTTACGAAAGGCGGAGAGGGTGGGAGCGACACGGATCTCCGGGGGAAGTTGGTTCCAGAGGGCCGGGGCCGCAACAGTGAAGGGTCTTCCCCTAGGCCCCGCCAGGTGACACTGTCTGGCTGACGGGACCTGGAGAAGGCCGACTCTGTGGGCCCTAACCGGCCACTGGGATTCATGGGGCAGCAGACGGTCCCGTAAGTAACCTGGTCCAATGCCATGTAGGGCTTTATAGGTCATAACCAACACTTTGAATTGGGTTCGGAGACCAATTGGCAGCCAATGCAGCTCGCGGAGTGATGCTGAAATGTGGGCATTTCTGGGCAAGCCCAACACTGCTCGCGCGGCTGCATTCTGCATTACCTGAAGTCTCCGAACGTTTTTCAAAGGTAGCCCCATGTAGAGAGCATTGCAGTAGTCGAGCCTCGAGGTGATAAGGGCATGAGTGACTGTGAGAAGAGACTCCCGGTCCAAATAGGGCCGCAACTGGTGCACCAGGCGAACCTGGGCAAATGTCCTCCTCGCCACAGCCGAAATATGTAGATGCCAATGGTGGCCCAGAGGGAGGTAAGGGAATGGAAAAAGGAAAGCAGTGGGAAGGTCAGGGGAAGGATTTTCTGAGGTCATTGTAGGAAGCAGCAGACACAGAGGCCATATAGGTAGTCCCCAAGTTACGACCACATTTGGGGCCAGATTTTTCATTGTAAGTCATTGTGTTTGTAAGTTAGTCATCACATCACTGGAGCTGATTTTTCATCATTTTTTGTGGTGGTCATTAAATGAACACTACAATTGTTAAGTGTATCCATTTTCCCCAATGGGCATTTTTTGCAGGAAACCAGAAGTAAATACCAAAAACTGACAAGTGTTGCAAATCATGATCATATGCCTGTAGGACATCAGAAAATCCTGTAAAGCTGAGCCACTTGCCAAGAGCCCAACATGCAATTATATGATCACAGGGGTACAGCTCTCATAGATTCAAAAACAGATCATAAGTAACTTTGGGGAGGTTGGTTATAACAGGGATCCCCAACTCCTGGTCCATGGACCGGCACCAGGCCATGGTATGCCAGAAACTGGACTGTGCAAACAAGAGAAGCACCATCCACAGGATGCAGGCAGCACACAAAACCATGCCCCCTCAGGTCTGCGGAAAAAACTCTCTCCACAGAATTGGTGTCTGGTGCCCAAAAGGTTGGGGCCGCTCCGTTATAACTTTGAATGGTTGTTCAGTAATTGGTCATAAGTTGAGAATTATCTGTATAGAAAAGAAGGGTAGGAGAAGGGAAAAATGCATCGATCTTTCTATACTACTAACTAACAGTTTCAAATTGCTGTTGCCTTCACTGGAAAGTACTGTATTATTCTGAGTAACTCAAATTATGGAGCTGTCCCAGTGCTGAAATATATAGTTTGCCAATAAAGGAGAATATTTGTAGTTTAGGATTTTAGTCTAGATTAGCACAGATGATGTTACCAAGGACCCTTCATATATAGCTTGTGCTAGAGATCTCTGTTCTTTAAGTAGTTTTCTAAAGTTTTGACATGCCTTTATTCTCCTTTGTCTAATGTTTCTAATCACTGCTATTAATGTCACTTTTAATGTCTCATTTGCTCAGCATTTCAAGCAGCTGGTGCACGAGTTACAAGCAAAAGGAGTTGGGAAGGTGAACAAAGCCCTGACTGAATCCTTCAAAATCCTGAGGGAGGTAAGACTCTTTATATTCCACTTTTTAAGGGCACGCTGGCTTCTATGTCCTGCAGCATTGTGCTGATTATTGCAAACCATTGGAGGAAAAAGAAAGAAAGATAATGGTGACAGATACTCTTTGTGACATTGCCGAAACCTGCTGATGAACATGTTGTTTCAAACTGCAGACCAGATCGGACATTATTATTTTAAGAACATTGATTTACTTGTTCATGTTTATTATGTGTTGGATTCAGGGTAGCAATAAAACAGTTCTGTCACTGTGACCAAAATAGGTATTAGGAGTGATGTGGGGAGTAAAAACAACCCATGTTGCCAAGTTCCCATGGGACTAGATGATCCTAATAGATAGTGTGCAGATTAACCTGAAACTCTGTTTCTTCAGTAGGGAGACCACTGAGTTGGCTTTTGTGTTTAATCATAACTATATCTTTCCAATTTCATATTTGTTCAAGAGGATAGCATATTTGGTTGGGTCTGCTTCCTAGGATAGGAGAGATAGAAAGGGTTAGAAGGGAGGTATTAAAGAAGATGAGAGCAAGAGCTGTGGAATGCTAAGGCCTAATGTACTTTATTTAATTAAACCTAGTATATTTCCTGGTCTGGTTCATTCGCATAGTTTAAAACCTGCATCTAGCATACAGTCTTAGATTGCTTAAAACATACTTTTGCCGGCAGGCCTGGGGCAGCTAACACCTTGCCCCTAGCCAGTGTATGTTTCTGTGTATGTTTGTGGAGTGATTGGTTTCTTTTAGCTTAAGGGTTTTTTATAGATATGTGTTTATTGTAATTTCTATCATGCTGTGAGCCGCCCTGAGTTCTTTGGAATAGGGCGGCATAGAAATTAAATAAATAATAATAATAATAATAATAACATTCCACCCAAACCTTCAGATGAGGTACAGCAAACATTACTTTGGGAAACAATAGATAAGCTAGGAGGCACTACACTTAACTAGCATCAATTCACCAGAGTCACCTTAGTTGGAGGCTATGAAGAGGAATATCAATAATGTACATATAATGATAATGATACCAACAACCTTACATCTACCCAGAAATATTTAGATTAGGCAAAAGTCTTGTTTTTATTTTTGGAAAGTCTAAGTAATATTCTGATCTTCTGGAACATAACTGAATTCAAGTTGGGTATATTGCATCACAATGCCTGGATTGTTTTTGTCCATTTTATGGCTAATATTTTCTTCCTATGACTTATTATGAAATATGTTACTGGCATGTACAAAGATTTTCCCTTCCAGCATAAATAATCATAGAAATATCTAGCACAAAATTAGGGAGACCTTTATGAACACATTCTTTTTATTATTTATTTTATATTTTATTTTATTAGTCTAGTGGTTAAGACACCAGGCTACAAGACTATGAGTTCTAGTCCCACCTCGGCCATGAAAGCCAGTTGGGTGAATTTGGGTCAGTTAATCTCTCTCAGCCCAACCCACTTCACAGCATTGTTGTTGTGAGGAGAATATGAGGAGGAAGGCATGTTTGCTGCCTTAAGTTACTTGTAAAAATAATAAAGGGCGCGAATGAACAATATGTGATAGACTAGATATAGTAGATAGACCATATATAAGAGCTGTATTTTCAGGTCTTATGAGGACAGCTTATTAATATGAGCCCAGGTTTAAGGTTGATTGCTTTAATATTGGAAAAGCGTACTGAATTTCTACCTCAGGATACTGAATTTCTACCTCAGGATCTTTTGCTAGGGATCATAAAGGATTGCACTACTACTGAGACGAATTCACTTCTGAAGCTCGAATGAACAATATGTGATAGACTAGAAACAGTAGATAGAACATATATAAGAGGAATGTTTACTAAACCAGACGCTCACAAAGACTAATCCTTAGTGTTGTATTGCAGGTTATATGATGATTGCTTTCTAATATGATCTTATGTTTGATGTTGATTGTTTCAATAAAAGAATTTTTACCCAAAAATAATAATAATAATAATAATAATAATAATAATAATAATAATAATAATAATAATAATAATAATAATAATAATAATAATAATAATAATAATAAAGGCAGGATAAAAATTAATGAATAAATCTGTTTGAACACACCTATCAGTATGGTAGATAGGAGTTGCTGAGGCTTAACGAAGGACTTCATTAATCTGCTCTACTATTTGTGCCGGTAAGATGTGTATCTCTCTCATGATTTTCATTGTGGTTTGTTCTGTTTGTAGTTCAGAGATGCAGGACAAGGAGGCCTTTGTAATCAAGCAATCATGCTGCTCACTGATGGAGCTATGGAAGATTATGAATATGTCTTTGAAAAATTCAACTGGCCTGATCGTAAGGTTAGCTTCCAAAGTGAAAAACAGAGAAGAGCATAGAAAATCAACTGGTCTGGTATGAATTATGAGCAGGGAACAAAACAATGAGTAGCATGGAGACGCTTCGGTTCCTAGCTAAAATTTTGCTTGAGATAATTTTGGACAGATCTTCCTAATTAATGAGATTGGTCTAGAATGGATTTAGTGATAGGTCAACTATATTGATTTTTTATGTAGCAGAAGAACAAAAAAATAAATATTTAAATGAGTTTTAGACAAGTGCAATGGGAATGAAAGGTTCACAAGCTATTTTAAGAAACTGGTTAATGGTTTCTTGAATCAACAGTTGGTTGAGTTCACACATACGCTAAGTCAAAACTCATAAAGAATCACAGTAACAATCTCTGTAAAATAATGACAGCTGTTAGTTTGAAATTACATTTTTAAAAGGTTATGACAAATTGTATTTGACTTCTTCCTTTGGTTCACCTCTATTATTTTCCACAAACTCATAAAAGTAAAGACCTCTCCAAGTTGAGCTATATTTGTAGTGACTCTATGGACACACATCCATGTAGGGGTTTTTTTTCATGGAAGTCCTGTGTCATTGTTTCTTTTCAGGACTTTTTAAAAAAAAAAATCCATTTAGCCCATCGCCCTGAGATTTCCTGCACCCTTCCCATCTAAGTACTAGCTAGATCTGACAGGTATTCCATGAATTCAAACTAAATTGTTGCCACATACTCTTATTCCTATATTTAAATAAGGACTGTCTTTTTTGGGAGGGTCTTTGGCTTTGAGATACAATGTGGTGAGACCTCAGAATTGCAAATGGGAGCCAGAATAAGATAAATAATGATCTTGTCCAGGGTTTTCTAAAATGAAAGATTAATAATGTAGAGTGCTGATTGTTTTTAATATTACACTGTAATGCTTGCAATCTCATTTGACAGGTCCGTGTTTTTACATACCTTATTGGGAGGGAAGTCAGTTTTGCACAGAATGTGAAATGGATAGCTTGTAACAACAAAGGTAAAAAAATATATATTAAAATTCATTTTAATCATCCTTTCTGCAAGACAGAAGCACTTGCCAATCATATTTTTATATTATAGAAACTGTGATATGCAAATCTAATTTGAATTGCTAAAGTTCCAGAAACAAGTAGCAGAATATAGTAATGCCTACTCCTGTACGAACCATTTGCCACAGTTTTTGAAGACTACACAATTAGGAAACTGAATCAGGAGCATTTTGTGGTTGAAAGAAAATATAAAAGAAGCAAAAAATTAACAGTAACAATTTCAATTGGGCCTTTCCTAAATTTCCAAATCGTGTGCTTGTGTATAATATGGGATAAATTACAAAGATGGTACAGGTAGTCCTTGACTTATAATCATTCATTTAGTGACTGTTTGAAGTTACAACAGTGCTGAAAAAAGTTATTTACAATCAGTCTTTGCACTTATAACCGTTGCAGTGTCCCTGCAGTCAGAAAGTGAAAATTCATGGATTTATGGTGGTTGCAACATCTTAGACTCATGTGTTCACCATTTGTAACCTTCCCAGCTGGCTTCTGACAAGCAAAGTTGATGGGAGAAGCTGGATTCTCTTAATGACCATCTGCTTCACCCAACAACCACCTTGATTCACTTAACAACCATGGCAAAAAGGTCATAAAATCAAGCACAACTCATTTAACAGCCTTCTATTCACTTGGCAATGGAGGTTCCAGTCCCAACTGTGTTCATAAATCGAGAACTACCTGCAAATAGAAACATGTAAAGTATGTTTAGAAAAGTTTCAGAAGGTTTGATGGTAGTGGTGATTTTGGTGTAGTCGGTTGGTTTTTGTAAATGAAGGGTAAATCTTTATTTTCCCCCTAAAAATCAGTCAATGGCCAAAGGGCAGTTTCAGGGTGATTGAGATGATTTGATACTGCAAAAGAAATGATGTAGCTTTTGTAATATTATTGCAAAATACCTCTCTGTAGGGTCCCATGAATACTATACTTTTCTATCTGAGAGACAAAGACCTTGATTTCTCTAGATCTTTTTTGAGTATAAACTAATAAAAAATAACTGTCCTTTAATCCATTGGAAGCAATCATTCAAAATGTTAATTCCATTGACTTCAGTTAGGTATTTCTAACTTTGTTCACTTTCCCATTACCTTTTAAATGTAGCATTGCTATTATTTTTTTACATCAATTTCATATAGAAAACAACCTTTTTTAGTATGTCCAAGTCTAAGAATATTTGAATGTTCTCTTCCTGGTTGAAGCCCACATGTGTTAGGCAAGTTTATGATGAAAATTGAATAGCATCAAAATTTGGTGAATACTTGAAGGTTCATCCTAATGGATTTTTCTAAGTGAACAGAAATTTTGGCCTTTTAGAACCTATTGGAAAATCTAGAACATTTAAGAAATGTCCCAAAAACTAGATTTCAGTAGATGCATATACAACCTAGGACAAATGGTCAGGATTCAATAAACTTTGGAACAAATGAGATGCAAACCTCAACTTAAACAAAATTAACTCTGTTGATGGTGATTTTTTTTTCCATGTCAGGCTACTACACGCAAATATCTACTTTGGCTGATGTGCAAGAGAATGTCATGGAATATTTGCATGTACTTAGTCGGCCAATGGTTATCAACCATGATCATGACATCATATGGACTGAAGCCTATATGGATAGTGCTGTAAGTATTTCATGAAAAGTTTCTAGTTGTCCAACTTTGAAGGTGTTAAGAGATAAGGGTCTTTTCAAATACTTATTGCAATATGTATATCATTCAGAAGTGGATCCCAGCAGCTGGATAGTGTTAAAACGTGCCTTCTAAAAGAGTTATCGTTTATCACACTTTCCATATGTGCAGTTTAAAGTTCCACCATTGTCCAGGAACTCAAAAGAAATCACAAGAGGCATAGCATGACTTAGTTAAAATCTCTGTCTCTGTAAACTCTGCAGAAGCACTTTATTAAAGGATTAGTCACCAGGAAAAAAAAGTAGTTTGAGCTCACGAAATGGGTCACTGAGCCTGCAGCAGCAGCATACTGTAGCTTGTTTCTTATTTCACAGAAAGAATTAACATAAATTATGGTATCCCATATGTCTTAAATGACTAAGGCTAAAATCCAGAGGAAGAATTTGTTTGAGGAAGAAGACTGCTTTTCATAATGAGCAAGATTCTCTCTCTTTAGCAGTGAGACTGTTGGGAAAAATGAAGACTTTCCATTATATTTTTTTCAAGTTGAAATTCAGTACAACTTTACAGGTTTCTCATAGGAATGTCTATCATTTTGTATAAGGCTAAAGTTTCTCAAGTGCATTTATCCACTCCTAGCAATAAAGCCTGACCATCTAAGTGGCGACACCTACAGCCATGTCTTAGGACAGGGGTTCTCAACCTTGGTAACTTTTAAGACTTGTGGACTTCAACTCCCAGAATTCCTCAGCAAGCTGGCTGAGGAATTCTGGGAGTTGAAGTCCACAAGTCTTAAAGTTGCCAAGGTTGAGAACCCCTGTCTTAGGAAGTTAAACAAGTTGGCCCTTGTTAGGATTTCAATGGGAGACCACTGAGAAGCACCAGAACTATAGGTTAAACTGGGAAATTAAAAATAAATCCAGGAAGAGAGCAACAGTGAACCACTTTGTACTGTTCCCCAAGAAACTATAAAAATGGGCCCATTAAATCATAAGGAACCAAGTTCATCTCAAAGAAAAATTCTTGCCTGATGGTTGCTACATATACATGGGTCTTTGTTGTACATTAAATGGTAAGGCAGAGCATCAACAATCTTGATACTGTTGTTAAAATCTCTGATTCTGGATGGAATATGGCTTTATGTGTTCCCAGTTACTTGCTGCTACTGTCCACAACCAGCTGAAGGGCTTACAAGAGCCAACAGTTAAAAAAAGTTGGTCCCACCATGCCTTGGCCATCTCAGACATGAAGCTATTCTAAACTGATGAGAAGATATTTCTGAATTCAGAGATTAAAGCTGAACATTTCTTGGAACTAAGTTATAAAAGAAATCTCTTTTCCAATTTAGTTAAGATTATCGGCAGAATGACCTTGTATTTATTTTATTGAGTGTTGATTCTGGACTGTTGCTACCTAAAAACGACTACTGTATGTGCTGCTTTTGCTTGTTCTTATGTTTTTCTCACTTGCATTGTTTGTGTTAGTGGTTGCATGTTTGTTTGGCTTATTCATCTATTCTGTCCTGTCCATTCATTATTGCCATCCACATTTCTCACTAGCTGCCACAATTCGAGGAGGTAACAACCTAGCTGTATTTTGTGAACATTGACAGTTTTTATGTGGATTGCTGTGTTGTATATTAGATTACTTTGTAGCTTAATTATACATCCAGATGATAATACAGTGGTGACTGAGCAATGCAGCATGGGAAAGACACAGATAGTATAATTCTGGATGTATTTGAGTTGTGTTGTGTTGTGTCATGGAATAGTATTTCAGAGCATGGCTCATGGGCTGAAGGTGCCCTGTTTGAATTGTGGCTTAATCCTAGATTTATTTAATGGATTTGACTGCAACTTGGTGCTCACTTAAACTGAATTTTATGATACTTATTTCTTTCTAGACATGTGGATAATTATCCAACTATAGTGCTACACCTTGAAGTAATCGTTAATATTATACCATGCCCATAATGGGATTTTAGCATTAGTAGAGATTCCCTCTGAATACTGAAATAGCAGTAACATAATTTGTTTGAGAGAATACAGAGGAAGTGTTTTCACAATTATACAGTCAATATTTAGTACCGCAACAGGATGGCCATCTACATTTTAGTTATTAAATATCCATACTCAACCTGTTAATAATGCCCACTGAGCTAATATTTAGAATGGCTAGCAGAAGATTAATTTGTGGAACTGAATATTATAAAATGTTGTGATAGATGATGCAACGGTGAAATTTAACATTCATGGAAGATAATGCTATATACAGCTATTAAGAAAAATAGCAATATATTATTCCCGACAGAGGAAGGATTCCTCTCAATACTGGTTGCTTTCATATGTAACTGGAATGATGCAGCTGCCTTCATGCCACTCAGGACTTTCCATAGGTATCTAGTTGGCTTTTATGCTGGATCTTTGGACTCATCTAATAAGACTTTGAAGCCCTCTGTAGTGAAATGGGTGAAACTTTTATTGAGTTGACTAGAAGCCCTAGATAAATTGGTTTTTTCCTCTTCTGAAGCTGCAAAGCTGTCTCTCCCTCCCATTTCTCCATCTCTAGCTTGTGATGCCTTTGTTCATTTCACACAATTCACCTTTATTTCTTCCAACTTATTGATGAACCATCTTCCATGTAAGCTCATTTCTCTTCTGGAATATATCCCTTATTTTCAGCTCCAACCCCAGCCCATTTGCATTTGATCCCTGAATATGAGTTTGAATGTTTATCTATGTAAGCACATTTACAATTCGTTACGTCTGGGTAAGTGAGTCACATGCTTAACTATATCTCTAACTATGCCATGTTAACCTGGATATGAAGAAGTGCAGTTACATGTTAAACTTTCTTTATGATCTTATCTACCTTGACTATGTGAAAGTATTGTCAAAGCATGTCTCAGCTTCATCTCTTACTCCTACGTATCATATTCTTCTTGTCCTCTTGTATAGTTAGTATTTTTAGTGCACACTTTTCATTGTGCTTTCCTACTATTTAATTCAAAGGATTTGTGCTTCTCCTGCCAATTACTCTTCCACCAACTAATCCATTGCTCTTATTCTATCTGGTAGCTCTTTGCCTCTCAAGCTCAAAGTCTTTTGCTTATGACAACAGTGGCTCTGCCTGTCTTCAGCAAAAAAAATGAAACGGTAAGCATCATTTTCTAGGCAACCTCCACCTGGAGCAAGATAAAAGGATAGCTTGCAAAATTTAAACTTTATTTGTTGGAGCTTGTAGAGAGTAAGGAACATGAGTAAGGAACATGAACTCCAAGGGTGATGAGAAATAAAACATGTCTTAAGACCAGAACAGTTAGATCAGGGGTTCTCAACCTTGGCAACTTTAAGACTTGTGGACTTCAACTCCCAGAATTCCTCAGCCAGCTTTGCTGGCTGAGGAATTCTGGGAGTTGAAGTCCACAAGTCTTAAAGTTGCCAAGGTTGAGAACCCCTGAGTTAGATAATTTTCAGATGTTTTAGTCTTCCTCTAGAGTTGATTTCAGATGTTTTAGTCTTCCTCTAGAGTTGATTTCTGGTCAACCTAGTGAGGTAAGTAGACCAGACTGACACAGCTTTAGCAGATCTCCAGATATTATTGTATTTCTTAAATGGACATGTGTGTTACTACTTCTTAAAACCCTATAACCAGAGTATGCTAAATAAATAAAAACATTTTAAAGAGTATATTTATAAATAAGTCAAGTGAACAAACTATAGCCTGCATTCCCTGTATGGCCCTAACTCCGTTTTAGGGGCTCTGTAGAGCTTCTGAAATCTTGCCATCAAAATTTGATAACAAAAATTCTGAATAATGGTATGCAGTTATCTACCAATGTATATGTGAGATACAGTAACTTTTTTGTTGTTGTTAAAAATATAATTTTAAAAAATAAAGAAACTAACATATTAAAACTAATGAAAGAACTATTTTCTTTGTTGGACAAATTAAGAAAAGGAATGTAATCTCCTTCTCTGTCTTCTTTTGAAATGATTAGTCTTATAGAATTTGTTATCTCTTTTTATTAGCATTTACACTACAGTTTAGAGAATGGAATATTTAACCAATTTATGTTCCTTTTTTATCCTTCCATCCAAATATTTTGTCCAATACAAATGATGAAAGTCAACATAGTGACAAAATGATGGTATTGATTTTGGTACAAGGAGAAAGAGACAATACATTCCCAGTTTTCATTGTCTATTTTTCAGAGATCCCATGGAATCCTTCTGGGTGTGGTAGGATCTGATGTTCCACTGAAAGAGCTCCTAAAGTTAGTTCCACGATACAAAGTAAGAACTGAAATAATGAGAAGTGTCTGATCTTTAAAAGTGCAACAGTCCCAAAGGAAATCTTCATTCTGCCATAATGGCAGAGCACTCCTTTGGTCACTGTATGCTGCAAGAAGTAGAGATTCCCACTAGTTCAGAAAGATTAAGTTCACATTCCCAGATGTCTGCAGAGTACATGTATGCCTTTGAAATTCTCTGTTAATACTACTCCCTTTCAAAGGAAAGTCCCACCATCATATGAGTACAACTAAGAAAACATGTTCCTCGCAGCTTGTTACAAAGATTTGGTGCTCCTCTGAGAATCTTAAAAACATGGTATTGGGGGCCATCATTGTGTTCAGACTGATTTCACATTCTTATTTCTTGATCTGAGGAATCCTCAGAGCAAGGCATTGTGGAGGAGAAAAGCGATATTAGGATGGTAGTAGCTAGGGTCTGAACTTAAAAATGAATCTTTCTAAATATGTTGCTTGAGGTTCATGAATGAGTTGGCTCTGTTCAGTTCGAGGGGAAAAATATTCAGTAAGCAAATTTGGAAGAAATCCTTGCAGGGACTCACTGCCAATTAGGCACAAGGATTTTGGCTTGATTAACAAATATTCTGATATATTGGCAGCTTCTTATGTTCCTTAACTCTCTTGATTCAGATTTTAACCTATGTTAAGACACAAGAACATCTGAGAGCCCCATACACACTGTTGTGTATTTCTTAAAGGGGGAGCAATATAATTTGAGGGAGATGGGTGGTTTAGAAATATGAAATATAAAAAATAAATAAAATAAAAATTAAAGAGATATCTTGAAGGGTTAAGATTTTATTAAAAAATGTTCAAACTAAGAAATGATAGTGTGCATACTAGTCAATCAATGCACAGTTTTGTGGGATGGGTTCTGTAACTTTCCCTCTTGCAAAAAATATATATGAAATAAATACATCTAATTGTTTTAATACATTTATTTCAAGCTGGGTATCCATGGATATGCCTTTCTAATTACTAACAATGGCTACATTCTGTCTCATCCTGACCTCCGGCCACTGGTAAGTACCTACACAAGCCCTAGATTTTCTGGGATCTCTGTTTAGTTTGTGTCATTTTAGAACCTCCAGTTCATTGATCACAGGGTCATCAGCTATCTAGATTTGTGCTATCTCACAATGTCAGTAAGTGGATGCTGTTGGATGGTTGTCTTTTTCTAATGGCAATTTCTGATTGTTAGTTTTTTCCCCAATGAACCCAATATCTATTCAATATCTATTCAAACGCCTAAATGGCACCATTGAGGTATCGAATTAAAGGCCTACTGGGAACTTTACATGCAGTGGATCCCATTGTATCAGCAAAAACATCATTGGTAACTCTGTGCCAATAGAATTGTCCTGGTGTCTAGGGAATTTGGACCTCAGGTAACTTTTGTAAGTAGGTAACGTTCCTCACCTACATGATTAAATTTTAATTTTATGTCACTTTGACTTAAATGTTAAGGCTCCCAATGCAGCTATCTAATTATGTTGGCTGGTTGAATACTTCATTTTCTCCGAGGTACCTTTTAATTGCATACTTATTCTGCCCAAAATGTGAGATTTAAAGATCTCCTCCAGAACTTTCTTCACTTTTTATATTTTCTCTTGATTTATATTTTCTTTGCTTTCATTACAAGCATAGAATAAATATCCCCTTTAGAAAAAGAACACAAATTATACAATAAATACCAAGATGGTTAGATTAATTATATGCTTACAGTGTTGAAATTTATATCTGATTTAAAACAGGAAAGTATATATCATTCCTGTATTATTGCTCTGCTTCTTGCTGCTGCTATTGTTTCTGATTTGGGCTTTTGGAAACATAATTTGTACAAATAAAATATGCTAGGCCTGTACAGGTAGTCTTCAATTTACAACCACAATTAAGCCTGGAATTTTGGTTGTTAAAAGAGTCATTAAATGACCAGGTCTGATTTTATGATGATTTTTATGGGGGTTATTAAGTGAATCACATGGCCCTTAAGCAAATCCAGCTTCCCCAATCAATTTTGTTTGCAAGATTACTGTTGTGATCATGTGATTCAAGCCAAGCCCCTGAATTAGAATCAGTTGACCAGTGGGATGGTGCAACAATTGTAAGTTCAAGAACAGGTCATAAGTCACTTTTTCCTAGACTGTTGTAACTTTGAATCTTGAGTAAATGACTGGTCATAAGTAGAGGTCTACCTGTCTTTGTCAGAAAAAGTCTTATCTTCTATTCCTAATGATGCTTTGAGGACTAGCAAAACTCTGGAAGATGTTGAAGACAACTTCATCTTTGCCCAGGGGGCAAAATGAACGGAAGAGCACAACAACTGCACTTTCCTTGCTCAACAATAATAATGTCTAGAACTTCATTCAACAATAGATACTAACATTATATAATCAGCTGGGGGGGAGTCTTTCCTTGAGGAAAAAAAAAGTATATCTTCCTAACTTGTCTGTCCTTTTTTCACTATTCCAGTACAAAGATGGGAAAAAACTGAAGCCCAAACCTAATTATAACAGTGTTGATCTTTCTGAAGTAGAATGGGAAGATGTCAATGAAACTGTAAGTGCCTAATTGGGGAGGGGGGTTGTGCTCATTACCATGGCCAATTTATTCATAAAGTTCCTAGCAAATCACAGGAATACTGACAAATTGTCTATTGACAATGGGCAATATGCAACAAAATAAGAACAAGCTGAAGATGATGCAAGTAATCTATGAAAGGTAGAGCAAAAATATACACATATAGAAGACCATCCTTGTATCAGTCTGTTGTAGCCAATTGTTCATACTTCATATAAACAAATCTCCCAGTTCTAATCCAACACATTAGTCTTGGCAGTTGCTTCCCTGAATCAGTACAGTCAATTACAGGCTTACAGCCCAACCTGTATATTATTTAGCTATACACAAAGGGGTGAAATATCTATACCTAAATTGTCACTGCATGCCAGCGGTCCTGAGCCAGCTAAAGATTCTAATGAAATCTGGTTCCTTTCTGCAGTTACGAACAGCAATGATCAATGGAGAAACTGGTTATTTGTCCATGGATGTGAAAGTGCCCATGGATAAAGGAGTGAGTATTTATAAGTTTGTGTTTAAAAATTGTAGATTAAACACCATGCAATTTGGAAAAGTAAACATTTCAAAAGGTTAAATGTGTGAAACTATCCTAAAATCCCCAAAGCACATCAGTATAATTAATTAGCTTTATCGGATACATGACAATAGCAGGAGATTTAGAAAACTAAAATCATAAAAGCTGTTTCAGAAATATAAACTTAGCCATGTCTTTATTCTCTCTTCATCTCTAACAGGAACACAGAGTTTCCCTAGGAAGCAGAGAAAAGATGTCAACAAGAGAACAATATCCATTTTAGTCATAGTTGTCATCAACAGAGGCTTAATTTATCAGTAGCTGCTGCAGAAACATATAATCAATTGAAATCCAGTGGTATTTGTAGACTATAGATTCAGGAATGGAAATGTTTCCTAAAATTCTGGAGACTTTTGTGCTAATAAATCTTGTCCAGGTGTGTGCATATCAAGAGTTCAGGGCAGAGGTGTCCACAAAGGGTCAAACAAATCAATAATAGGTGCTGCAATTGTGCAATCAAAGCCCCACCCCCTTCTAGTGTACATTAAAAGGAGAGGCTTCAATATTCCCCGTTCTGTTCTGTTCTGTTCTGTATAAATTGAAATGTTTTGTACCTTTCTATTAACGCATTTAGGCATCATGACATTTCCTAAATTAAATATGTCATTATTAAATGCCATATGACATTTATTGGCCCCTTATTAGCTCTCCCTTACCTATTTTCAGGTCTTTTACTCTTTTGATATTACCAGTATTTTCAATTATGGTTTTTTTTCACCTGCATCTCTTAAACTGGAGGCACATACTTTTTCTTCTAGAGAGTTAGAGAGTTTTCCATGGAGTCTATAACATGCACGCACTGAGATGATTTGCTTGGCCAGCTGCCCCCTTAAGTTAAATAAATGCATAGAGGTTTTGAAAGGATAGAAAATCCTCCAAAGTCTGTGTAACTAGAAAAAAGAGTTGAAGAAATATATGTCAGTACTCTAAAAAGTATTAGTTTTTCTCTCTTGCCACACTAACCTTTTTTAACTTCTTCATGCTCTGCTTTTTGATTCATCTAAATTTCACATCCTCCCTGGAATTGATTAGTTAAGTTTATATTCTTCCCCGTTTCCAACTGTACTGAAAATTATTTTAAAGGTTAGCAAAGCAGGGTTTCCTTGGAGACATTTTATTCACTCCTGTTAATATTACATCACCTCCTGCCCCCAAATACTTGAAACTATTTGACATTTCTCTAATTTTGTAAGCTTTCAGGCAATACAAAGTGCCTCCTTGACTGCATTAATTAACATTAAGACTGGGTTTTAAAAAAATGGATCAAGTTTCAGCGTGAAGCTAAATGCATGATATAGTTCACCAATTCCCCTCAATATTCAGGCAAAAACTATACTGAAGGAGAAAAAGTACTATGAGGAAATTCTGCTCCATGAAGGGTGCTTATGTGTGTGTGCCTGTGTAAAATAGGCACCTTAGTACAGCCTAAAAATAAATGTAAATCTATTGTGATTTTCTTGGTGTTCTTTGAATCCAAAATGTTGACTCCATAGGTATGTTTGTGTAGTTTTCTTGCCAGCATTACCACTGCCTTGGAATTTTTTTTTCCCATTTTCCCTTTAGTTTTCCACCCTATCCTAGAGACTCTTGATTTCTGAGTGGTCTCCAATCCATGTCCCAGCTGGACCTGGTCCTGCTTAGCTTTTTTCCAAATCAGCCAAATTGGTTAGATGTTGACACTTGCTGTGATCTTGTGGTACCTAAAAATCATAAAATCAAATGTTAACAGCAATAGAAAAGCAGGAGGGCTTGCGACCCCTGGAGGGAATAGTATGGGGGTCATTTAAGCCAAGCTATTTCCTCTCCAGCAACACAGAAAATGGGGGAACCACTCAACATTATATGGCAACCCACACAGATTTCTTTCTTTTTTTTTTTTTTGAGAGCGTCAGGCTGGCCATGCTTGGCTAATTAAATAAGCTAGCTGAGATATTTTTGAAATGCTCAGCTGGCAGCCAGCTCACATAACTGCCTGCAGGATTGATCTGCCTTTCCAAAGCATAAACAATTTAGCCACAACTCCTTTGATGCCTGCTGTCATTGTACTAGATGGGGTTTCCGGGATGTTGAGGATATGCGTTTAACCAACAAAAGGGAAGGATGATATTTAGGTGAAGGAGAAAAGAAAAGCAGCCCACGTGACTACAGCCACAAGGACTGAGATGGTTATCCTATAGCTTGTCACCTTCTCTGTCACACTTCCATCTCAAGCCTATCTGTCATTTCATGTAGCCCAGCTGCAGAGCATTGATCTGTGTAACGTATTTCAAGGACATTAAAGCAGGGGCAGGACAGCCTTGAAGCTGTGGCCAGTCTTTTTTTTCCAATTCCATCTGATTCTCTGATAAGAAGTGCATTGCTCATCAAGTCATGTATCAAGGTATACAAAGAAACAGTGCTGAGACCGTATTATTTACCACAGCTCATCCTACTTAGCAAGATTCCTTTGGTATAGTGGGTGTGAATTCACAAAATGGCCAGTGTGCTGTGCAAAGGTGTTAGAATGTTAGTTGATGCAAGCAAAATGGAGAGCCCATCTCCCATTTTGTTGGCATCCTTCACACTCCCACCCACCACCCCCAATTTAAAAAAAAACTCACTCTAGAGGAGGGGTGTCAAACTGCCAGCTCATAGCAGAGGGAAACGCCCTCATGACCTCTTATATTTTCTTACAAAAAAAGATTAATCTACCAGATCAATGTGCTGGTTTTATCTTTTAAAGCGCTTCATGGCATGGGACCAGGGTACAGATAGTCTTCAAGTTACGATCACAATTGAGCCCAAAATTGATGTTGCTAAGTGAAATATTTGTTAAACGAGTTTTGCCCCATTTTACGACATTTCTCGCCCCAGTTGTTAAGTGAATCATTGCATTTGTTAAGTTAGTAACATGGTTGTTAAAGTGAATCTGGCTTCCCTGTTGACTTTGCTTGTCAGAAAGTCGCAAAAGCTGATCACATGACCCCAGGACATTGCAACCGTCATAAATATATGTACCAATTGCCAAGCGTCCAAGTTTTGATCTTGTGACCATGGGGATGCTACAGCAGTCATAAGTGTGAAAGATGGTCAGAAGACACTTTTTTCAGTGTATTGTAACTTTGAATGGTCACTAAATGAATTGTTGTAAGTCAAGGACGACCTGTATTTGAGGGACTATCTTTCATCAGCTTGCCCCGTCAGGTTTTGCAAAGAAGGCATGGTCCAGATGCCATCAGCCAGGTATTTACATTTGCTAGTTCCCAGGCAACACGTTTACTCTGATGTGGTATTCCCCTTATGGAACAGTCTTTCCCCCAAAAATTCTTTCCTGCTTCCTTTTCTCCAAAGAAGAGGTTTGTCTTTTTGAAAGGAATGGTGACTGTAGGTCATAATAGCTAAAGAAGGCTTGGCACTGCCCCATTTCAGGATGAAAGTCAAATGATCCATGCTTCTATATGATCTAATATCCCAAGTATTTCCAGTATTCCTTATCCATCCCAACTATGAATATTTGTAGTCTATCTGTTCCTCCTCAGATTCTCATTCTCACAGGTTCTCGTTCTGAACCTCTATAGCAGGAGTGTCAAACTGCCGGCTCATGGGCCGGATGCATCATGCCGAAACCGCACCCACCCCAGCTTTGGCAATGGAAAAAAAAGTCATGATACATCACGACACGTCATGTGACATGGCAAGTTTGACACCCCTGCTCTATAGTGATTTTGTTGCCTTCCTGTCTTGATGCAATTTATCTGGGCCTGATGTCACAGAGATCTTGGACCAGCCTATCAACTTATTTCTACCAGTGGACTGTTTATATTGGGAGAAATTGTCAGATTCATTCATGTTTTGACGCCCATAAACAATTTTATACCACATTAAGTTATTATTGTGGACTTTCAGACAATACCCTCTTAATGTAGATGATGAGCAATCTCTGCAGATGGTAGGCTGATGAAACATACAGATTATTAGACACTGATATATTATGAAAAAGTATGTACAGACAATTAAAGAGATGTTGTATTATTCATATTCACTATAAAAGACATGAATCTTAAGTAACAGTACAACATAAAGTCAATTTATTGTACAGCTTGTTTGTTGTATTCATTGTACCACAAGACCTCATAAAAACAGATACTGTCTCAGTAGAAACGTCTTCAATTTTTTTTTCCTCGCCATCTCACACCAACAACAGAATATTTTTTTTAAAACATTACAGCCTCTTCTGGTAAGTTTATGCATCACTTAAAACCCAATTAACCATACTTTTTTCTTCTTCAGTCTACTCAGGTTTATATAATTAAAATTCATCCAATTAATTGATAAAGTCTGAAGTCCCCTGCACATTTACTTAGGACTGGATCTACCAAACTGAGTGTGTCTTAATTCTCAGTAGATAAAATGCTACAATGTAAGATTTATTTAATTGGGAGACTGCCCTAATCATGAGATTCTTAATATATGATGACCTAGTTTCAGCACCCATTTGATGATGTACAACAAAATTAAGCCTTGCTTTTTACATGCCAACTTTGTAACAAGAAGGAGCAGGACTCTTTTTAAGCGAGTAAGCAGATGTGAAAGACAAAACTACGTTTCTTCTCTCTCTGTATGTGTCTGTGTGTCTGTATGTGTCTGTCTTTGTGTAAGGTGTATGTTTTCTCTGCAGTTACAGTTTAGCATTCCTGGTATTTTTTTTCTTTTTTTCTTTTTGTTTTCTCAGAAAAGGATTCTGTTCCTCACTAATGACTATTTCTTCACTCATATTAGCCGCACTCCATTTAGGTGAGTGAGCAGATTCTACAGAGGGAGATCAAATTAAATGTTTTGCATTACTATTCAGATGGCCTTAAGTAACAAAAAGATTATTCCATCCAGGATCCTACAGAGTCAATTCAATTCAGTTGGTCAACCTTCATCAACCTGATGCCATCAAAATAATTTGAGATTATAAGGTCCAAAATTCCCAACTGGCATGGCCAGTGATCCTGTTGGCTGGAAAACATGGGAATTATAGTCCAGTTATACTTTTTATATTATTTTTGTAATCCAATTATCCAATTATACCTGGATGGTACCAGGATGTCAAAAGAAATAACAGATGCATTAGGCTGGATACAGCTGGCTTTTTTAGAAAAATAGCAATACGTAAGAGAGAAAAAGGAAGAAAGAATGAGAATTTGACTTCTGGAGCCATAGGTTTGGCTCTGAAAAGGAATAATTTACAAAGCTTTTGGAGGCCCTGTTTCTTTATGGAAGTCCTGTAGAGAAAAAGATGGATTAACTCCCCCAGTTTAAGTCCCCCAGTTCACTCACTTAGTGAATAGGTACAGTTCAGTTCCTTTCAATCAAACAATGCCCGCTATCAGGACCTAGAAAGCATCTTTCCTCTGGAATAATAAACCCCACCAAAATTTCTCTAACTCCTCTAATATCATTCCAGAAACCTTTAAAAACACAATTGTTCTCTCATTGCTTCAAATAGGGACCTATTAGTATTTTGTTATGAGGATTAATGTTGTTTGGATGCTCTAATTTTCCATTGTACTGTTTTGCTGTTTTAAATTGTAAATTGGCTGGGAATTCTGTGATTTCAGTGTTAATGCATCTGGTTAATGGGGTGCCATAGCTCAGCAGTTAAAAATGCTGAACTTGTCAGCTGGGTTCAAGAGCTGAGCTCTGTGCAATGGGGTGAGATCTCATTACTTGCCCCAGCTCCTGCCCACCTAGCAGTTCAAGAGCATGCAAACGCGAGTAGATAAATAGGTGCCACTTTGATAGGAAGTTATCAGCATTCCACGAGCCTTTGGCATAGAGCAGGGGTAGGCAACCTTGGCTCTTTTATGACTCGTGGACTTCAACTCCCAGAATTCCTGAGCCAGCATGGCTCAGCTTGGAAACTCTTCCTTTCCCCTCAGCATGGCTGGCTCAGGAATTCTGGGAGTTGAAGTCCACGAGTCATAAAAGAGCCAAGGTTGCCTACTCCTGGCATAGAGCCACGCTGGTCACATGACCACGGAAATTGTCTTCATACACTGCTGGCTCCCTCAGCCATGAAACAAAGATGAGCACTGTGCCCAAGAGTTAAATATGACTGACAGGGAAACCTTTATCTTTTTAATGCCACACCAATAAAGGCTGAGATAGACTTTCATAATATTCTGTTTTATTTCCTTATTCTCCCCAACTCCCCCATCCCAACTCACAGCTTGGGAATCGTTCTGTCACGAGGATATGGTGAATACATGCTGCTTGGGGACACTTCAGTGGAAGAAGGTTGGTTATATGGCACAGTTTTGTAAAACTCTTGTATGAGAAATATTGGAGAACACTTTCTTGTACCCTAGCTAGGTTTTAATAGTGTTTTTATTTGGCTACCCTCTCCATCTCTCTTTAGGTATTCATTTGCTAACCTGACAGAGTAGAAAATGATTATTAAAAATCTAAATTCAGCTTCCTACATATTTAAAGAGGGAGAAGAAAAGTACTAATAAAATTTAAAAATGAAAATATGGCAACATACTAATTTATCACCCCTGAAACCCAAATATTTCTTGGAAAGGCTCCCACTGTATGTTTATGAAATTTTTACTGTTCCCTTTTCTCAGGGTTGTGTACTATATCCAGTCCTAATGTCAGTAACCTTTTCTGCAAAATGGATGTGCCAAGGTCTGTAGTATCAACAGTCAGATTCATTTGCCACTTTAATTGGTTTTGTCTGTGAGGCAAAGTACAGGATGCCTCAATCCCTTTATAGAGTAATATTTTTATTAAAACAAAGCAGCCTTTGCTGTTTCTGAGTAGACTGAAGTAATGGGACAGTTCTTCCCATTTTACTGAACTTCATTCCCATTATATGACATCTATTAAAATTTAAGTATTGGAATTTGGTATTTGAGAATCCTCATATCTATGTTGCGTCTAAATCAAAATTGTAAATTGTATTTCTCTCTCTCTCTCTCTCTCTCTCTCTCTCTCTGTGTGTGTGTGTGTGTGTGTGTGTACATCATAAGATATCCAATCAGGTAATTCCTTCTCCCCACCCAAACAAAATTCTTGGTGTATATATTCCCATTACACAATGTCTTAACCATCACCCTCATGTCTGTTATCCTACAGAGAATGAACCCTCATTCAATACAAATGGAAATTTCTTGTGGAAAACTTTGAGTGTTAAGCATGTTTGCCACAAAGAAGGAATCACGGTTATAACAATTGCCATAACCTTTTCATTTCAGGTTTGCATGACCTTCTGCAGCCAGATTTGACCTTAGCCAATGAGTGGTAAGATATTTTTTTCTGATCAATCATGTCTGGGAAAGATGAACACTTTGCATTGGGTCCTTGCAATTGAGGCCTTGGGAAAATGTTTCTGTAGAAACTAAACAGCTCAGCTAAATCTTTGTCAATTAAAGGATATTAAATACACCAGAGAAAGGAATTTTGCCCAAGGATGTGGCAAAACACTGTGTCCCAGAACAATTGACGCTGCCTTAAACCTGTGCTTGAGTTAAGTGCAAGGCTGGTTCACATCTTCATGCCTGTTCATTTGGGCGGTGTAACCCTTTGGATTCTGTTCTGAACTGCACCAAAATGCAAGTGGCTACACCTACTGCCACTGCTTAAAGCAAATATGTCTTTTCCCTGGATTATGCTGCTAAGGGTGGTCACAGAATCCTAGAATAGACACAACTAATTTAAAGAGTTACCAATGGGTGCTATTGTACATGAGTGATACTATGCCTTTTGAAGCATTATTTGCCTTTCAGATTCAAAGCACAGCACAAGCGTTCACATCCCTGGGTAATATTAATCAGATGTAAAATTTACTCTACCACTTTTTATTATTATTTATATATCAGAACCTGGTAATCCTAGGGCCTAAATAAATGTATTACCCTTTCTTTTCTTTAAAGTTAGGACAGTGGGGAATCAAAAAAGAAGTCAAGAGGAGTCTGAATCCTCAGTGTTTTGCATGTGTACTGTGCATGTGCACCACATATGAAGGATGTATTTTGATCCTGGATGCCCCATGTGACAGTCTTCTGGATTAGAGCATTCTGTTTTCTTACATTCTTATTGGGATAAGAGAGTAATTCAAACAATTGCCCATATTGGAATATGGTAAGATGGATGATGATCAATGGGCTAACTATAGTTTCCCTAAGCTGTTTCCTGTTCACTTGTTTAACTTCTCTCTATAGTGATAGTGAAAAGGTATATTTTATGCTTAGTCTGATGTGTGTCAGGATAGACCCTGAAAGGAGAACATGTGCCAACACTCTCTCGTTCTTTCTTTCTCCTTCCCCTAGGATTTATTGTGTTACAGATATTGATCCAGCTCACAGGAAGCTAAGTCAGTTGGAGGCTGTAATCCGTTTTATTACAGCAGAAGAACCTGACCTTGAATGTGAGTGTGGAAACATATAGCTATTAATCAGTGTTCCTCTGAACCACTTTGCCTAAACTGTTAGGAACAGTCTTGTGAAGATACCAAATTGGTTCATCCAAGAATAATTCCACAGTGGCCATATTCCAGGATATTACAATAGGGCTTAATGAAGTACTTTGCTTAAAAGCATTGATATAAGCTCCTCCACCATCTTTTGAGGCACTTTGTCCCAATGTTTCACAGTCCAAATTATTAAGAGTTTCGAAATCCTGTTTCCTGAATTGTCTCCTATTCTCTGAGACAGCAAAACACTAAAATTGCTCCAACTATGTGACATCTTTTCAAATAACTGGTAGTGACGATCATATCTCTTTTTAATTATTTTTTCTACAGGATAAACATGTTACAGTATATAATCAGCATGTTGCTTAATAATCTTTCATTATGGCTCTTCCTTGATTTTCAAATTACTTGCAAATTAGAATTAGCAACTTCACACTTCCGGGTTAGAGGTTTTGGTGTAATGGGTGCAGGAAAATGGGGCTCTGTTTTCCACATCTGGTTTCGCTCTACTGGGGACCCTTAAAAGGATCTAAAGTCACCCTGGAGAGGCGATGAAGAAGAAGGGGACTCTCAGGGCAGCAGCCCTTCCGTTTGATCCGAGGAAGCCCTTCAAACCGGCAGAAGAAAGACTGGATGCATTTATGTGGCCAACCAGAAGCCACCAACAACCCAAGATAAGCACTAACTAGCAACTTCTGAACAACACAATGGAACTGGGTGAGAACAAAGCTCTCTTTATAACTTTAAAACCTTTTCCTGGAAAAAAGAACTCCCAAAGCAAAGAATTCCCAGATGATAGAGAGAAAGGGAATTTCCACTCCGTTCTCTCAGGAAAAGAGAAGTGGTGAATAACTTTCTTCAGAGGGAATTAGAGAAAACTACAAGAGTAATTTGGATTTAATATAGAGACATAGCTTTGACAAATTTGGGGACTAACAGTATTTTTAAGACTTTATATTTGAAAAGATATTTGGAAAATTGGTGAAGTAGGTTTGGATTTAAAAGCTGGAAGATGGAGTTAACGACATCTAGTGGTGAACCTTGGCATTACAATTTATTATGCTTAAAGGAAATTTGGCACAAAGCCCAGACATAGATAAGGCTCTTTGTTGTTCCTGGAAACTTTCATTTTTGTAAACAGCAGCCGGTAAAAGGGAAAAAAAATTCTTGGGCTGTTTTGTCTGTATGAAGGAGACAATAAACCATTCTAAATTGGCCAGCCTGGGTTACAAATATTGACTGTCTTTTAGTTTCAATAATTATCAAGAAATATTAAGAAACAGTGGGAAAGTTGCTTCTGGACTATTTGTTTTTGGAAGAAACATGGAAATCAACAAGAAAATGTAAATGGACTTCAGAAAGAAATTCTTTCAATGTTGAAATTAATTCAAGAAACAATTATTTTAAATTATGGGGAGACTAACAATAATTTAAATAACATAAATGAGCAACTTTCCAACTCAAACTTACAAGCAAAAAATGTTCAGAAAATGACCATAAAGAATGAACTAGCAACTCAGAAGCCAGAAGAAAAAATAGAGGAAACTGACATAAAGATAGAGAATTTGAAAGAAGAAACCAGTAGACAGGCACAGATAAATAAAATTTGGAAGACCCAGATATAACACCAGAAATGGGAAAGATATTTTACTTTTCAAGACTTCTGATCATATTTGAGGACAAGGAAGGAAGACTGACAGAATGGATGACAGAGCTGTCAGAAAAAATGCTGAAAACTGGGGAACAAGAAACTAAAAGAGAAACTGAAGGAGAAAGAAAATGGAAGCTGTTTAATGAATATAAATGGATTAAGTGTTTTTACAAAAACACTTTAATTAAATTGTCTTTTTTATTCCAAATAATATATACAGAAACAGAGGAAGAAATACTTGGTGACTTAAATGTACTGACTTGCAAAATTATTTGGCAAAGGAAGAAAGCTAGAGTAAGCTTGAAGAAAATAGAGGTCCTGACTAATTAGATGAGGTATTATACCATCTAATGGATGTTTGAATGTGATTAAAAGAATAGACAACTGTTAGAAATAAAAGGACTATTGTAAAATAGAAGGATATGATTTGTAACTAGGATAGCATAATTTTCCATAAGATGAGAAATATGAAAATACTAAGAGTGTCAGTATAAGGAAAGCTTTTAGTTACCCAAATGTAATTAATTATAAAATGATAATTGATAGTTATTTTGAATATTGATGGGAAATTAAAATTTAAAAAAAGAGAGAGAAAACAGGACATGGATTGAATAAGGGAACTCTGCAAATACGTTTGAGGTATGTTTTGGCTAGACAAGATATTATAAACTGATATTATTGACATTATGTATAACATTAGAAACATGTAATGAAGATGTTTATATTTAATTGTATAGGTATTAATAGCAGTAAGAATTATACTTGTATAGTGGGGGGAAATGATTATTATTGGAAGAAGAGAGCATCAGGGAAAAACTGGATGGTGTAATATTGGATTTTGAATGAAAGTTAATGTATACCACTGAATGATAAAGGAACCCAGACACCAAGTTGTTTATTAAGCACTTATGATTGTAAAACTTGAAATTAATAAAATATTTACAAAAAAAAAAAGAATTAGCAACTTCAACTAAATTCAATTCAAGTTAAACCTGGCAGATGACAACATTTACCTTTCATCATTCAATTCCTTATATGAATTGGTCCATCAGATCATATTGTCTGTCCTTGTAATTAAAACTGTACTGTTGAATATCATTGCTGAATAGCTAGAAACTTCAGGTGTGGTATATCTCCCATCTGATTATTAATGTAAACCTTTCTAAACTCACATTCCCCATGGTCACTGTTTCTTTGATCTCCTTGATTCAATTTGCCTACAAAACTACTTTTTCAGGCTTTGCTCCAGTCAGCATAGTTGGTCTCTGACCTAGAGAAGTATATCATGTGTCATTCCCAAACCAGCAAAGTTATTTATGGGGATGAAATTTCAGGGAGAATTATACTAATATATTGTTTAAGGCTTCAACCATTTTTCAGTGTGAAAGTTCAGCTCCTGATAATTCCATGGAGCAAATGGAGGAAGGAGGGGGGGAATGGATGGATGAATTTAAAACAAGATCCAAATTGAAATTCTAGGAACAGATTTATTGTTATTGCAATTCAAGATTCTTTCTGATGGCTTCAGCCTTAAACCTCAGGAATATACTTTGGATAGACGGGGATGTTCAAAGAGTTTCAGTTTTCAGGGCCTCCATACAAGACCATCCATTGCTGGGGTGACAATAACATCACTGTGGCAGCTGAAACTGGGTGATTGAAAGCCTCACTTCTTTTTAACTCAAGTTGCATGCATAGCATACATGTAAAATGAAGCAGGGCTTCTGCCACCTGGTTATAGTTTAATGTCATTGATCCCCTTGTCCTGTTTCCCAAGATTCTAAATGTACAGCTAAACACATAAATCAAGTCCCCATCCTTATGTCCTCTATAGGCTTTGGATTTCAACTCCAATGTTCGTGTGGTGATTGCCTTTCTTTCTTACCATTCTTTCTCATATCTAGGTGATGAAGAGCTGGTTCAACAGATTCTCTTCGATGCCGTAGTTACAGCACCTATGGAAGCCTATTGGACAACTTTGGCCCTCACCATGTCCAAGTAAATACACACTTCTTGAGCTAAGAGAGGTTTTCTTAGAGTGCTGCAATGCACTCTACCTGTACCTGTCCAAAAATAGTGTTCAAAAAGTTCATTTGATACAAAATCAATGATCAACAGCAGCTTGGTTTTTACTTGTATTGTACAAATTATCACCTTTGGCCATTGGGACCCTCCCTCAGTCTTCATTCCTTTGAAGGTCCATGTCCTGCATCCCACTGCCATTTGGGTACAGATCTGGCTTTATCCAGAATTGCTGAGAATTGAACTTGTGATCTTGCCTAGAAAGCGTGTTGATTACTGTAAAATACAACCTGTTCCCTGACTTCAAATCCTACAGCACAAAGGAGGTTCAGCCAGCTTTTCAGTGATTTCTGCTCTCACTTGCTTATACAACTCTCATTTTTATTCTGTAACAGTGAAACTGAAGATGGTGTGCAGATGGCCTTCATAGGAACTCGAGCTGGTCTCATGAGGAATACCCTTTATGTAGGAACTGAAAAACTGTCTAACAAGTGAGTCTTTTGGATATATA
Source organism: Bothrops alternatus (assembly GCA_034064705.1). Lineage (NCBI taxonomy): Eukaryota > Metazoa > Chordata > Lepidosauria > Squamata > Viperidae > Bothrops > Bothrops alternatus. Next base: position 38,911,642 of record JARGCV010000124.1, on the reverse strand, counting down.
TTTTTGAGATTATGCCCCTTCTATTATCTTTCCAATATAACTATGAAACACTATATCTCACATAATCTCTCAGTTTTCCTTTTGCCATCCATTGAGGCACATGTAACCAGCTCTCCCCACTTGCTGTATTCCATGGTTTGTGAACAGCTGACATCTTGAGACATAGTCTTGGTCAGTGGTCAGGAAATTATGTGAAGAGGATACTCTTTCCACAAAATCTTAACCTCTCAGGGATAGAAGAAGAATGGGTGATCCATACTAAAATGACAAGACAACACACAAAGATTTGTTTGTTAACCCTTAGCTTTATGAGTATAATATAGGTAGTCATCATTTAGAATGGCACGGAGGCCTAGAGGTGAGGAGCTGAGGTGCCACAGTGGTTAGAATGCAGTACTGCAACTACTTCTGCTGATTGCTGACTGCCAGTTCGAGTCTCACTGGCTCAAGGTTGACTCAGCCTTCCATCCTTCCAAGATTGGTAAAATGAAGACCCAGATTGTTAGGGACAATATGCTGTGCTTTACAGCTCTCTCTAAGCAGTTTACATAGAGAGGGCTGTAAAGCACTGTGAAGCGATATATAAGTCTAAGTGTTATTACTATTGTTTGCCTCCCACTCGGAAGGTTGAGAGTTCAATCCTCTATCAGGACGCAAGGAGACAATATCTGCTGCAAACTCCATGTAGGTATCAGTAAGGACATCTGGCCAGTAAATGTTCAACTGCACTCATTGCCTTGACTCCACTCTGAATAAAGGGATTAAAGGGTCATAAACAGAAGAAAAAAATAGGTAGTCATTATGTAGCAACCACAATTGGGATTGGCAGCTCTGTCATTAAATGAAGCAGTTGCAAAGTGAGAAATCACATGACTACAACTGTGTTTCCTCTTCTTTCTTCCCCCATCTTTTGGAATGCTCACCCCAGCACTATGTAATTAACAAGAAGGGAATTAATGTTTGTATTTACATTCATTGGAAATTACAAGAGAAGATTACAAGAGAGTTAGCAGGCACATAATGGGGAATACACCAGGCTGTTTGCATAACACTCTCACAGCTACTGGCACAAGCACATTGCTTTTGCTATACATTCCCATTGTGTGCCTGCTTACTCTGTTGTAATCCCTTCCTCTCCAATCTCTCTGCTCTTCAAGGAGAGAAGAAGAAAAATAGAAGATCATGCACTGAACAATGTGTACCAACTGAGTGACCATCACATGACTGAAGGGCAGTACTATTATAACTTTAGATATAGGTAATTAATGTACAATATGGACTGAGATGTCAATCAAAGACGATTTACCATGTTCAATGTTTTTAATTCTTTTTTTTTCTTTGTATTCAATAAAAACTTAAATTTAAAAAAAAAATAACTTCAAAGGATTGCTGAATGAGGCAATCAGTAAGCAAGGACTACCTATAAACTTTGCTAAAGCACTTTCATATACATACTTCTTTACTTTCATATTGTCACCAAATTCTTACCAAGCAATTGATCAAATTGAAGAGGGAATGAGCTGCAGGTTCAGATGTTGTATGTACAGTACATGTATTGTTTTCTCCAATCAATTTCTTGTCCAATCCTCTTATTTCTAGCACTCCTTCTACCTGAGCTATGTCACTGGTTGTTGTTGTGATTGCAGAATTAAGTTTTGCTTAATGTGCAAGTTTTACTTAGTGGAAGCTTCTGGTGTAGATTGCTTCATTCTTTATTTGCTTTAATGCTCTGTTGGTCATTTTCTCCCTCCCTTTCTAGACAGACATAGACATTCCCTCTGGCGTTTGCCAGTTTACTAACTTTAAATGGAATAGTCCATAGTATTCATAACAATTTCTCTTTCATAATACTTTTGGGGCAAAATATGTATCCCATTCATGGCTTCCTTCACTCAATTCACCTTCTGAAAACATCTCAGAGACAAGCAGCAGTTCTGGGTGTCCTAAGCTTAAAGCTGAATTCAACAATGATAGGAAGATATTGAGGCAAATACTTCCTGGGCTGATTTGTCTTGATCAATGCTAGGGTCAGACCTCGGCAAGCCACTATTTTGTGGTGACCTGTGTAGGAATTATATATATATGCATAAAGTGCACATATTGTTGACACATAAGGAAGTGTACATACAAATGTACTCACTCACCTGGCTTTCCTTCCATGTGAGGGATAACAAAGCCTAATTTGTGATTTTTTTTTAAACAAGGCTACTTTGGATGATGTCTAATTAAAAGAAATGCTACTTCATCACTAGTATAACTACTATAAAATCAACTTCTCTCCCTTCCTCCTTCCCTCCTCCCCCTTTCTCCCTTCTCTCTCAGTCTCTTCCTCCCTCCCTCCCTCCCTCCCAATAGTATCTGGATAAAAGCAACAGGAATAACATAGGATGGTGAGTCAAATCACCAGCTTTATTCCTGTGGCACAAGGTGACATTCAACTTCACAATAACATCAGTGGTTCCATCGCATCCTTTGTTTTGCATATTTTCTTCAACTTATGGGACATCTGTTGTTCTGATACTATTTTCATTCTAGATCTTACACAATTGCTGGTGGTAACATCTGTTATAGTACAGATGTTAATAACAGAATCCTTCAGATAACAGATATTGCTATAGTTGTTCTCATGTTCAATAATCAGACCTTCTATATAGACAAGTTAGTCCTGTTTCACTTCTTTATTCCATTTATTTACTTTCTATAGCTGCCCATCTCCACAAGAGATTCTGGCAGCATGTGTCTATCTTCTTTATCAATTTGTTGAATTGCTGCTATATCCTCAGTGCCAAATATAAATTACTTCGGAACATAAAAAAGACCATGCGCATGTTATGTTCGGGGATGGATGCATTGAAGAATGCAAATACAAGCACTTATCCAACAGTGTGTTCTGTAAACCTTTCAGTTGTAGTATGAAATTATGAAGGTTCATCTAATCTGCCAAATTGTTCCTGTTTATATGTCATTCAGATTCAAGAAATGTTTACAATGCCATTATACAATGGAATCGTGGGGAATCTATAGTACATAGCAAAATTGTGAGCATTTGTAAATCAACGTTTGCCCAGCTGAGTTTCCTCCTTTCTTTAAGCAACTGCTCAGTTTGTTGGCTGTAGGCTATTTGCAACCTAAACCAGCTGAAAAATAATCTTGTCTGTTTGATGTGGGCAACAGCCCCATCTGGCGGAGAAAGTTACATCTGGTTTTCTCATTTGGATGGCTTTGAATGTTATTATTTCTAATTTTCAAAACATTGATGTAATTTTGAAGTTTTATAATTTGGTAATTTGTTGATGTGAATGCATGCAGTTTAGAGTTTTCTAAAGCTAAGTTTTATTTGCTTAATCAGCTTGGTTGAGCTTTTATTCATTAAACAAAATCTATCAGTAAAAACAAAATTTGCAGTTATCTGAGGACACGTATCACAATGCAGATATTTGTGTTTCTGTTATCTGTTCATTACTTAATCTGCATCTGAAGTTCACCACCTGCAACTTTACTTTCCCAAAACATCCTAGGGCATGGGTGTCAAACTGCCGGCCCACAGGCCGGATGCGTCATGACAAAACCGCGCCCACCCCATTGCCGGCAATGGAAAAAAGTCACAATACGTCGTAACGTTGCGAGTTTGACATCCCTGTCCTAGGGACAAAAATATTAAACTAGGGAACTGAAAGGCAGCAAATGTTGCTTAATTATATATTTATTTGGTCATGAGTAAATTAACCATAATTAAAAACAATAATATTAATGCTTTCTGATCTATTTCTGCATGACAGTCTTAAACACAGCAAATTGTCATAATAAATTGAAATATAAGAAGAATGGCATATATTTGGGAAAGAATATGCTTTGTGTTAATGGTTGTTTAATCTGTGCTGTCTTACTTCATTTTTTGAAATTGTTTTTATTTAATATTATATTTTGTAAGTCGCCCAGAACCAATGGTGGGATTCAAATATGTGAACAACTGGTTCTCTGTGTGGATGCCACTTCCAGAAGTCCATTCTGGGCCTGGGCAACAAAAAATTAGCTACAGTTCTGTCAAAGTGGTGCAAACCAGCTGAATCCCACCACTGCCCAGAACCTATTGAAGTTGAAAGTTTTATTAAACCTAAATAACAACAAGATAATTAGAAGAAGTATTTGCACTGAAGGAAGACTATCATTGAGCTTCTAAAGAGAATTGATGAACAGAGACAATCAAATTTAGGCATGATAATGTCCTCTCATTGATATCAATGGGACTCACATAGAACACTCTTAAATTAAAATTAATTCTTGAATTTGCCCAGTATTCTTATCAGTTTGTTACCAGTAACACCTGTTTTTTTCTATTAGTCTACTCTAAAGCATCCTTACCCACATTATATTATTATTATTTTAACACTGAGAATATTTGGAATCTAGTGTTCCTGATCATTAGACATCTAAGAATAATTAATTAGCACCTAAGAACTGTTATAAGTAATTTAAACAATGGTGAATAGACAGAAAATAGGTTGCAGGGAGGGAAATAGGGAGGGAGGGAAATTTTGATATGCACATTGGGATATCGCAGTGGGAGCTCTGCCTTTCTTGTATTTTGCATCACGAAAAAGGGCAGAATTTGTATTCTGAGGTCACAATGCACACTTCATCATTTTGACAAAATCTTGGCTTGCTGTAGATACTTCTACTAGATATTTATCTCTGTTAGGCAGGTTTGGGTTTTTCATAAGAATGTACTTGGGTAAACAAAACATCATGGTAACTGACTATTTATTAGTTAAGTGCTGCCAGTAATCTCTTTAATCCCACCCAGCCATCTTTCTTATTCTAGTTACATCAACCTTGCCAAGTTTTATCATGTTTCTGGTCCAACATTTGCTTGCATTACATATCCAAAATAAATAAGTTTCTACTTGCCTCTCATAGTATAAAATATGCTAAAGTCAGCTTTTGGATTAGATCAGGACTGAGTCGCTGGTTGTTCTTACATTTACAATATTCAAATCTATAATTCAAAGGGATATTTCTTTTTTTTTTCTTTGCTCTTCTCAGCATCCAGTATCCTAGCTATTTCTTAATGCTGGAGCAGCATTATTTCAACTGCTCTGAACTTAGTTCTAGTTGGAAGGCCCATATTCTGTATTTCATTTTTATTTTCATTTTCATTTTTAAAAAGGAATGCTTACAAATAAAAGAAAAAGGAAGTTGTAAGTTATAAATACCTGCAAATATTGTAGGAATGAATCTGAAATAAAACAATTTTCTATATTAACTATTTTCTATAAGCACTTTATCTATGCTATTGTTACTCTCTTAGAGCGACCCATCTTTTTCTACAGAGCTCAATCTGTGTATCATCTGCAAAAAAAAAAAATCGACATAATTGTCAAGCCTGAATACACTGTCCTGAGACTGGGAGAAAATTCAATAGTTGTGGAGAAATTATAAGATGCCAATTTTACAAGACAGACATAATTTCTGAAAATGAAAATGGAATTAGAGATGATTCTCTAAAAAGACCATTCTGCATTGGCTTATTACATATTAATAATACTGTGATAAGAAGGGCATCATAGCTCAGTATTAGGTACTGCAAACAGCAGATCCTAGATTTAATTTTGGCATTTCTCTCTTTCTTTCAAACATCCGAGAATAGGTGATAGAGAAGAATTTGCACCTTGAGAACTTCACTGAAATCATTCATAGTGGTTCTGCTCTAGGCACCTCCATTTTCAAGATTTAGGTAGATTGGTTGTCTAAGGGCCTTTTCTATTGCCCTAAATCAATTTGATTTTGATTTGGCATGCATGCTGCATATTGGATTTAGAAAAGTAATAATAATAATAATAATAATAATAATAATAATAATAATAATAATAATAATAATAATAATAATAATAATAATAATAGTTGGAAGGGACCTTGGAGGTCATCTCGTCCAACCCCCTGCTCAGGCAGGAAACCCTATACCAGCGGTTCTCAACCTTTTTTAGGTGGCGACCCCGACCTGCGCCGCGCATGCGTGGTGCTACCCCCTGTGCCGCGCATGCACGGTGCTACCCCCTGCGCCATGCATGCATGGTGCTGCCCCCTGCGCTGGCCGAGGCGTAGGCTGCCGCCCGTTCGGGGTGGCGGCAGGCAGGCCCAGGTGCTCAGGTGCTCCTGGGCAGCCGCGGCAGCGACGGTGCAGGCGACCACGGGCTGGGCCACCAGCTGGCCCAGCCCAAGGGAGGTAAGACACCCGCTGGGCCCCACGCGTGCCAAAAATCCTCCCTGCGCCCGCTGCTGTCCCGCTAGCCTTGCCTTCGCTGCCACCCATTTGGGGGGGCGGCAGGCAGGCCCAGGCGCTCCTGGGCGGCTGCGGCAGCAACGGCGCAGGGCGACCACGGGCTGGGCCACCAGCTGGCCCAGCCCAAGGGAGGTAAGCCACCCACCGGGCCCCACGTGTGCCAAAAACCCTCCCTGCACCCGCTGGCCTCCCACCTCCCACCCCTGGCCCTCTTTTACTTACAGTTTTAGTAGTTGCTCAGCAGGGAGGGGTGGAAACTTCCGGAGAGCTCGCCTTCGCTGCAGACAACTCGCAGCACCGTTTGCAGACTGGGACTTTTGGCGGGCTCAGCAGGGCGGAGACAGCCTGGACAATTCCTATTGGCTTTTGAAAGCCAATAGAATTAGACTCTATTCAAGAGAGTCTATTCTATTGGCTTTCAAAAGCCAATAGAATAAGAGGGAGTAGCACAGCTAAGGAAAAGGGGGAAAAATGGCGGACTGCGTTGTTTGGCGACCCCCGTGAAATGGTCGTTCGACCCCAAATGGGGTCGCGACCCACAGGTTGAGAACCGCTGCCCTATACCATTTCAGACAAATGAAATAAATAAGACTTCACATTTGGATAAAACTTTTGAGCCTCTGTCAACAGGTTATTAGTCGCTGAGACAGAAAGCAGAACATTTGTTTATCAGATCAAAGAAATATACAATCTTTCCTAACTTGGAAGTAATGGTAGCATAAAAGTGCCACTGTTCTCCACAGATATTCAGAGATATCTACCAGTGGTCATATTTATGATGAGGTGAAAAAGTTACAGACCACCCCCCAGCACAAAGAAAACTGTGTGAAATTCACAGCTACGTTCCTTCTCTTTATACATCAAAAAGTACAGTATAAATGGAGAATATATAACTCCTAGTTGGATTAATTCAAATAGCCCCAGACCTTCACTCCATGCAAACAATAGAAATAATAATAATAATAATAATAATAATAATAATAATAATAATAATAATAATAATAATAATAATAATAATAATAATAATAATAATAATAATAGTAAAGTTGGAAGGGATCTTGGAGGTCATCTAATCCAACCCCCTGCTCAGGCAGAAAACCCTATACCATTTCGGACAAATGGCTGTTCAGTCTGTTCTTAAAAACTTCCAGTGTTGGAGCATTTACCGCTTCTGGAGGCAGGTTGTTCCATTGATTAATTGTTCTCACTGTCAGGAAGTTTCTCCTTAGTTCTAGGTTTCTTCTCTCCTTGATTAGTTTCCACCCATTGCTTCTTGTCCTGCCTTTTGGAAAATAGCTTGACTCCCTCTTCTTTGTGGCAGCCCCTGAGATATTGGAACACTGCTATCACGTCCCCCCTCGTCCTTCTCTTCATTAAACTAGACATACCCAATTCCAGCAGCCTTTCCTTATATGCTTTGGCTTCCAGTCCCCTAATCATCTTTGTTGCTCTTCTCTGTATTTTTTCTAGAGTCTCAACATTTTTTTTACATCGTGGTGACCAAAACTGGATGCAGTCTGGTGTAATTTTAAGCCTCGTAATTATTTTCTTCTTTGATTACTATAATGACTTTGAATTTCAATATAAGCTTCTCTGCAGATCTAATTAAATCAAATATAAATCTTTTACAATTAGATTTATTTAGCACAGAATATTCATCTCAAATTTCTAACTTTTGTTCAGAGCTGAAAATTGACAGCTGATCATATGAAATAACTGAAAATCAAGATATATGAGAATATGAGAGGCCACTGGAAGTGTCTATTTATAATTCACACATGAAAGCAAACATTAGATGTTACAGTCATTGTGGAATAATCCTTCATGAATGGGCTTTTTCCTAGAGTTTGTTGAATTGTTTGCATTGACATTCTCAAAATAGAGCAAAAAGTTCCCTCCCTGAGTTTGGAAGTGACATGTGAGATAGGTAGGTCTTCCTTTTTTTTCCTATTGTTCAAATATATTGCTGCAAAAAGGGAAAGCTTTTCTATTATCTTTTCCTCCAGTTCTTCCATTGTTACATATCTTTCAATGCTTGTGAGCTGGCTAGTTCTGCTCTATGCAGCAGTCTATCCCTAGCAAAAGATGAAGTAGAAGATCCATAATTGGTCAACTCCAGTTGCCATCATTCCAATTTATGGGGTTTTTGCTATCACTTTAAGGGATGCTTTTTGAGATGGGTTGGGATAATATTGGGGTGGGTGGAGCTTAGTTCATATTTCTTAACCTTGCTCATTTCTTGCAAAAGGGAACTATTAAAATGCTGTCCCTTCTTACCAACTGGACATTCTCTTCTCTTCTCTTCTCTTCTCTTCTCTTCTCTTCTCTTCTCTTCTCTTCTCTTCTCTTCTCTTCTCTTCTCTTCTCTTCTCTTCTCTTCTCTTCTCTTCTCTATTCTTCGCTTAATTCAATTTGATATGGCTACCACTCCAGAAGCCACCCAGCTTAAAAAATACACAGAGTAAGACAGTTAAAACAGTTCCCTCTAAAGTATGTTTTTTTAAAAAGGAAAAAAAATCTATTCTTTGATATCATTTCACCATGTTCCATGATAGTCTATCCATAGAAATGAACTCACTGGTCACCTAAGCTATCAAACTTTAAGGGAAATAATCAAAATTTAAAAAACAAATATTATTTGTTGATATTAGTTACATGGCTTACCTAGGATTCCAGTTATTGTTAGCTAATCTAGAATCACCACTGAAGCTGTGTGTCATTATACTGAACTAGTTGTGAAGAAGCTTACTCCAAGAAGAAGGTATTCTTTTACAGGAATATCCTTGTGAGTTTCTTAGTTTTGTCTGCCATAATTCATGGTGTTTCTATGTGCCTCAGTGTTCAGTCATGCTGGCCATATGGCCACAAAAGTGTCTTTGGACAATGCTGGCTCCCTCAGATAAGAATGATGAGCACCTCCCTCTTGAATCAGGCACAACTGGAGAGGGGAAACTTTTACCTTTAATCTTAATTCATGGTGTTAGATATCACCTACAAAGCCATGCATGGTTTGGGGTTTCAATACCTGTGAGACTATCTGCCTGCCCAATCAGAATGAAGACATAATATCTGCTCCCTGAAAGACTTTCCTCCTCTGAAGAGCTTGCAATTTAAAGTAGAGGGGCTCCAACATTCAGGGTCTTCTGAAGACTTGTAAAAATTTGTGGAGGGTTTTTTATTATTATTTTTTGGAACACTTTTGGAAATGGAATTGTGGTAGAAATCACTGATGCCAGATGGATAGACTGTTGATGTCATAATTTATTTAGTCCTAATCTTATTTTATTGTTGTACAGCAACAGCAATAGCAGAACCTCATTGGAATGAAGGGATATATGAATTCTATAAAAAATAAATATCTTCTTTCTAGCATAAATTGGTCTCATACTTGATATTTTTGTTGTTAAAAGTTATCTGTACGTCCTTAGATATTTCTACTTCATTATATGGTTGGTTGAGAGTTCTCATGCATGATGACCATGAGGGAGGGAGGGAGGGAGGGAGGGAGGAAGGAAGGAAGGAAGGAAGGAAGGAAGGAAGGAGGGAAGGAAGGAAGGAAGGAAGGAAGGAAGGAAGGAAGGAAGGAAGGAAGGAAGGAAGGACTGAAGGAAGGAAAATATAAAGGCGCAGGTCTACTGGAACCATATTTCTTACCATCAGTTACAGAGAAAATGCTCAATCCTCCAGTCCTTGTCCTTTTGTGAACTCTGACTATAGTTTGCTAAATGCTTACAGGACCTATTTCAATGTGTCAAGCACACATCAAACAATCTATAATCTATACCTAATGGCCTATCACTACAACAGCAGCTACTGCATGAAATATTTTTTTCTATCTTGTTTTAAATCAATATACTGTGACTCAGCAGATTTTGTTTTTCATAAAGGATCACTACTTCATGCATGTGTGATGCATTCTCACATTTGACCTGCATGTTGCACATTGGAAAAATAAAGGAAATAGTGGTTATAGGTTGTGATTTGCAAAGATAAATTTGCATTACTGTCCGAGGGACTTTCGAATATGTAAAAGGCAAGTCTAAAGATCTGTTCTGTGTATTTAGCTGTGTATCGATGTGAGAGTATCTGATGTTCACAACTTCAATAACTCAGGCTTAAAGTATGCCCTGTATAGTCCACATCAATCTTGGGTTTCAAAATACTTTGGACATTTTGTTCTGACTGGTTATCCTGATTGCTCTGTGTGCTTTAAAATTGGGAACATAGGGTTTATATAGTCAAAGATTGCCTTGAGAATCTAATATATCTGCCTAAATCTGTCCTGGGAGACACAGTTTATTTAATATGCTAAAATGTTTATAAAATGAAGCTATAAGCTGTAAAATACAACACCTGTTCATCTTTCCAGGAGTTCTGTAATGGATAATAAAATGACACACATACTTGTGTACAGCATACTGTTGGTAAAAAAAAAAAAAGGGAAGGAAAAAGGAAAAAGACATGCACTGTGAATGAGATGTATTTCACCTCGTGGATGAGATGTATTATACCCTATGAATGAGATGTATTTCAGTCTGCTTGGGAACCAAAGTATCATGGTCAAAATAAGAGTAGGCAGCTAATATAATTTGCATATTTGCAACTGCTTTCCTCCAGCCATACATTTTATCCTGTCACAACGTCTTTTGCCAGTATAAGACAGGCAGATGCTGAAGCTTTCCAAAGCAGGCCTCATTCTCAGCACATCAGTGACACCCCTAGTCATCCTGGAAACATTGTCAACTTGGTGGAGTGTGACTCGATGTTGCCTGCAAAATACTTCATTCTATAGTTGGATGGATCTCCATTCATATTTTTGGGCTCCTGGAATTAATCAAAATAGGTTTGTGTGACGCAGAGGAAGAATAGATGCAGAGCACTGGAGATGTACAGCATTGAGTACCTGGGGTTGCTGTGGGCTTCTTCTTCTGATTTCTCATTATCCAGCTCAAGTTCTGGAAACGGCAAATCCCAGGAAGGAAGCTGAATAGGCATGCAATGAGAAGGAGTATAATATGCTGTCTATGCGGTGCAGTACAAAGCAAGCAATAGAAAGATGCCAAGCAGAGACATCAAAGTACAAAAAAGGAAATATTTAGAATTTTGATAAATGGAGAAGTGAAAGAGATGGATATGTAATATGGTGTGTGTTTTGCACACAAGACACTTGATTGGATGAAAATATTTTTTAATGTTTTAAATGCTTTGAAATTATGATCATGTAGCTTTCTCTTCCTTCTTTTTTCAACTCCAGGAACTTTTTAACCAGTTATGATAAGGAAAGCATTTTCACCATGGACCACTTTCCCCTTTGGTATCGCCGAGCAGCTGAACATCCTCCGGGGAGCTTCATTTATAGCCTTTCTTTTGAAGAGAATTCAGGTACCTACAGCAAAATATTGTGCCTTAAAACAGCTGATGCTTAGCTAATCAGAAGACAGATTTCAGTGGAAGCGAGAATATTTTCAGTCCTTGCTTCACCCAACCAATCAATAGTGGGGCCATTAATTTTCCATGAGTGCAGCTCACAACTGATTTGTGCTGATTGTTTCATAGCCAAAAGAGTGCCACCCCTGTTCAACAAGCAGCTTTCTGCAAATTCAAGAATATGCCAATGCTTGTAAAGATATAAAGGGTTTCTGACTGGAACACTTATGGGTTATCTCAAGTCCTCTCCTTGTCTGAAGAGGAATGACAAAGAACCAGTCTACTGACTGACTTTTTATTCTGCTGTGGTTATCATCTCTGCTTTTTTGTTAAACTATCTCCAGTCCACCATTTCTTTCCTCAAAGTCCAAGGAGTGCTCATTTTAGCACACTTGCTTAAATTGCAACTGCCATGACAATATACGAGGGCAATTTGGAAATAAATTGCCGTTTGAGTAAGTGAGAGAAATAGACGGGAATAGCGACGCTCGTCCTATGGTGCCGTGTGCAGTAGTTCAGTAGGCAGTGAGGAGTGGAAGGAGAAGGTTGTGTTGAAGTTGACTCGTCTGCTAGATCAATTAAAAATGAACCCAGCCATAGAAAATCCCTCCAAATGTGAAATGGGTGCAGTAACACGATTCCTGTGTGCGAAAAAAACTTTCAGCAGCTGTGATTCATCATTAACTGTGTAATGTTTATGGACCAAACGTGATGAGTGAAGGTGTCTTACGTCAATGGTGATGCAGGTTTAAAGATGGATGAACTGACTTGCACGATGAGGCAAGAAGTGGCTGCCCATCTATAGTCAGCGATAAACTCACACAGGAAATTGACAAAAAGTTCCGTGAAGTCCATCGGTTCACGATATCTGCATTTTCTTTACACTTTCCCCAAATTTCTCGGACTGTTTGGATGAGGTAGTGACAGAAAATTTGGAATACCTCAAGTTCGGTGCTTGTTGGGTACCAAAACTCCTTCCTGAGGAGCACAAAACACACTGAATAGGTTCACAGTGCTGTTACAGGGTGGCTTCATTTCCAGGTGGGAGATTTTTTTTTGTGGAACGAATCTCAAACCTTGTAAAACGTTACAAGTGCCTCAGTTTGAATGGCAATTATGTCAAAAAGTAATGTAATGTTGTAGGTTTCTAATTTGTATAATAAAAGTTCTGTATCCGTGAGTGTCTGTCATTGATAATCAAATGGAGGTTTATTTCCAAATTGCCCTCCTAGTACTGCATGTTTGCTTACAGTGAAAAATAATCTACACAGAATGTAAGGCAGCCAAGATAGATCCAGTGCAAAAATACTCTAAAGATGATTTGTGTCACATGCCTTCATTAATCACAGAGGCTCAAGCACAGCTCCCTAATCCCAGGAAAACCTCTCAAATCAGATACCCATCCCAATGTTAGTCAACATTTGAAAACTTAGCAGCTATACTCAGGGGAGTCCACCTGTTCTGCTGCTCAGGGATTGCATAGACAAACTGCTATCAGATAGCTCAAGCGCACTGTTGGGGGTGGAATGGTAACAACAAGTTGCATCAAGATTTAGGGCTATCAAATTAGTTTCTAGAGAACTACGGTGGTAGTACAGGGGTCCTCAACCTTGGCAACTTTAAGACTTGTGGACTTCAACTCCCAGAATTCCTCAGCCAGCAAAGCTGGGAGTTGAAGCCCACAAGTCTTAAAGTTGCCAAAGTTGAAGGCCCCTGCCATAGTAAGCAAAAAAGAGGTAGTCTTCTGTGTCTCTTTTCTGCCATCTAGTAGTTACCCTAATCATTGTGAAGTGAAACTAGATGCTATGTCCTCCACAGCCTGCTTCTGTTTGCTGTTCTTCCTCCACCTTCATGACACCCTAGGGAAATAATTTGGTTCTTCTATGAGTGCCTGCCATCCTTGCAGACCATTAATAGATTTGGGTTTTTTTTAAGATTGAAGGCAAGGGGATCCCATGCTTGCAGACCCCAAGGCAGTGAATGCTTGTGTGTGACTGTACCCAACTGGTGTTTCAGAAATGCATTGAGGGAGGGAGGGAGGGAGGGAGGGAAAGGCCATTCCAGATTTTGTAAAGAGGAACAGCTCACACCAGTCTAGCAATCTGTTGAGCTGTGTTTCCCTCAAGGTTGCATATGGAAATAAACTTCCCCTTCTCCAATCTAGAGCTGATAGTCAGTGTACATCGTGGGTGTCAAATTCGATAGTGCCATGTGACCTAATGTGATATATCACCAGTGGTGGGATTCAGCCAGTTTGCACCACTTTGGCACAACCGGTAGCTAATTTTTTTGTTGCCCAGGCTCAAAATGGACTTCCGGAAGTGGCATCCACACAGAGAAACGGTTGTTCACATATTTGAATCCCACCACTGTGTATCACAATGTTTTTTGCCTTTGCTGAACCAGGGTGGGCATGGTCTGTGCATAACGTATCCAGCCTGTTGGCTGCCAGTTCGACAACCTGGTGTACATTATGCAGGATATGCATTAAAAGATAGATCAGTGGGGTAACTCTGAGAATTTTAGATTTTAGACTCTGGAATCTTAGAAAGCCTCCAGCTCATAACAGGTTATGTTTCTAGAGACACTGGATATGGACATTGTTGATAAATTAGAAACTGAAACAGAGTGAGGGCAAAGTTTACAAAGTCTGGTAAATATATGATGGTTAAAAATGAATCTAAAGGTTTTTTTCTGCTTTCTTTTTCTGCACTCAAGCACCATGATGATGGTGCATAATGCACTAACTGTGAATCTTTTTTTGGCATTGTGGTGGGAAGAAGGGTGGGTGGAGAAGACAACAACAAGGAAGGCAAGATTGGGGAGCAAAGAAAGTGAACTGGAAAATTAAAGCGCATGCAAGATTGAATGAAAATACCTGAACTTTCTCTTGCTCTTTAATTTCCTTTCATTTAATTTCAACAACTATCACTTTATTACTATTTGAACTAGTCAGACCAATACAGCTGGATTCTAGGACTCCTGAGATTGAAAGCTGAAAAACCTTAGGCCTTGAATTAAAGTTTAGTAATGCAAAGATGATTAGGGGACTGGAGGCTAAAGCATATAATGGCTGCTGGAATTGGGTATGTCTAGTTTAACGAAGAGAAGGACGAGGGGGGACATGATAGCAGTGTTCCAATATCTCAGGGGCTGCCACAAAGAAGAGGGAGTCAAGCTATTCTCCAAAGCACCTGAAGGCAGGACAAGAAGCAACGGATGGAAACTAATCAAGGAGAGAAGCAACCTAGAACTAAGGAGAAACTTCCTGACAGTTAGAACAATTAATCAGTGGAGCAACCTGCCATCTAGAAGCGGTGAATGCTTCAACACTGGAAGTTTTTAAGAAGAGACTGGACAGCCATTTGTCCGAAATGGTATAGGGTTTCCTGCCTGAGCAGAGGGTTGGACTAGATGACCTCCAAGGTCCCTTCCAACTTTACTATTATTATTATTATTATTATTATTATTTACCTCTTCAAGATGGCTGCACAAAGCCATACTACTTTGCAGAGTTGCAGCAAACAGAAGTGACAAAACAAGATTGATGATCTTGTTTCAGAGCTGACCTGACACATTCTGTAGCTTGGAATGCTTCCTCTCAAGTTTTATGCTGTTAATTAATTCTGTTAAGTTATATTCCCTTAATATTCTCATTTGATTGGTATCTTGAAAATTAAAAGTTACCAGTTCCATCAATTGTTGTGGCTCTATTCCTTGGGAATAAGAGGAAACACTTTTCTTGTCTCCCCATCTCCCTATTGTCCATAATATGGCAGTTTGTGGTTGTCCATAAATTACATAACCTTTTGGCTAGTTATTTTCAACACCCACCCATCTCCTTTAGCACTGAGTGCTAATGATATAAACATCTCTAAAATTAGTCTGCCAGCATTCTAATGTATTATTTTGGACAGGCATTTCAGGAAGAAACATTGCTTAGTAATACCAGGATGCTGATGGGAGATGCCCTCATTTGACCTCACCCCATAGGATATTGTCCACCCCTTTTCTTTCTGTCTTCCTTGTTTCTGTCTACTGCTTTAGCTTCTTTTTTCCTTTGCAATCTTGTCAATTTCATTTTGCTCAAATTCTAATAATAATTTTATTTATTTATTTGTATTTATATTTATATCAAATTTAGAAATCTCCCATCTCCATTACAGAGTTGACTCTGGGCAGTGTACGAGTAAAATATGAAAACATAAAAACCGAATTGTGCCATTGCTGTAACGGGAAAGATACATATGATCTTGGATCTCACCAAGGGTCTACCTTGACTCTCACAATATCAGCTAGGATCCAGAGGGATGCAGTACAAGAAGTCATAGCAAGGGAGTTGGGTTGTGCTTGTCACACGGTCAGCTAGATATTTAGACTGGATTGGCATTGTTGTCTACTCACCAAGAATCATTAACACTCTAAAAGTCAACAGGGAGACAACCTGAATGACTGAGAATTTCATAGACAATGGGAGCAGGAGCAACTTCTGGCTTCCCCACTGACTTTGTTTGTGGGAAGCTGGCAGATTGCATGAGTGCTACAACAGCCACAACTTTGCAAATAAAATTGTCTGAACATCTTATAAATTTCAATTCCACATGAATCCTGGATTTTCTATGCATTCCTTAAGTTAGTGGATTGTAGGCCCCTTGATTAAAAATGTTGCGGTATAATGCAACCTGAAGGTACAAACAGAAAGATAAACATAATGAGAGTTTTAGTAGTATATAGATGAATGCTATCCCAAAGGAAAATTCTTGAAATAAGGGCCAATGCAATGTATAAAGACTAATGCACTTAGGCCTCTCACAAATCTATTTCCAAGGCTTTTTTTAAAAAAGGCAAAAGAGCTGAAGCTAAAACTGAATGAAGCTGCAAAATTATGTTCAGGACATATTGGGCATTAAAGATCAAGCCAAGAATGTGACAAGTAACAAGTGTTGGAACTGTGAAGGAAGAGAAAGAAAATCCCTTCTGTTGAAAGGAACATTAAGTAAGCAATATACCGGAAAGAAAGTCAGGAATAAAAGTCAAGAAAAAATATAATCAGAAGTCCTGATCTTTCAGATTTCTAAATAACAAATGGTGAACTGAAGATGGCTCCACTAAAAGTAGAGGTGATATCCGTTGCGAAATGAAGACCTGGCAATGAGTACACCAGCTCTTTGTAATTCCCCTCTGGACAAAGAGAGAACTTGAGATCACCCACAAGCACTCCATACAATTGTTCCTCACAAGGAAACACAAGATAGCAGTCTCTGGCAAGGTTAGAGCTCTGAGAAACAAGTGAACAGCTATCTAGTTCAAACCATAGTTAGCACCTTTTCAAAAGATACTGGCTTTATATGTTTCCTTTTTAATTACTTTTGGAAATTGCTTGTTAATTGCCTTTCAGCCATTGCAAACCTTTGGATCAACAAGCTTAACAGCACTGCATGAGTTTTCTTTAATCCTTGGCAAAAGAAGTTTTAAATAAAAATTTAAGGACTTTTAAAAAATTATTTTGGAATACACAGGAAAAGAATGATTAGAAGTTTCATTTTAGGATGTTAGAAATGGACTAAAGGTCCAGATGGATTTGAAATAATATTTTGGAATTAATTATGAAAATCCTTCCCATAGGAAAATGCCTTTATTTAGAATTCTTTAAAAAAAACACCAATATGATGAGGCTTGGTTGGACACTGGAGGGAACTAAGCATAATTAAAAAAGAATACTTAAATTTGACTTACCAATGCAGAATGCAGAAAAATATTTTAACACTGGATATATTAAAGAATATTTTTGAACAATGGACCCAGAAGTTAATTTTAAGAATGTGGTTCTGTAGGTAGACTGTGTTTAAAAGATGTTATGGAGTAGAACAGGTTTTACTGGACAATCAGAAAGTGGATTTTAAAATTGCAGGCTACAAAAATATCATGGAAAAAGATGCTACACTAGACATATAAATGAAACCGGATGATACCTTAGTAATTAAAAGAGGTAACAAATAATAAATCAAAAGAGTAACTTAAATAATTTTCTTACATTGGATTTATAAAAGAGACTTCTTTAGAAAAGAGACTTAGTAAAGCTTTGAAAAATTGTGTGAGACAAAAAGAGAAAAGAAATCCAGTTCTAGGACATTATTTGAAGGATTAATGATCAAGATTGCTAAAAGGAAGGAATATAAAACAGATTATTTGATCATGTTTAAAATAGATATGTTGTTATCTTTATCTACCTCCAGTGGACTTTTGCTGATAAGGATCAAATGGCAGATGAGAAGAAGAGAAAATTTGTTATATTTTAAGAAAAGGTGATAAGTTGCTAAAATTGTTGATAATTTTTGTGATGAAAAGTTATTTCTTTATAATTTTCTTTTTCTTTACTATATTCCTATTTTTTATTTTTTATTTTTCTTTTTTCTACACTATTTTTTATTCTTTTATTTTTTTAGTTTGCATTAGTTTTTAGATTTTTAATTGTCATTTTAAAAAAAACTACAGTAAAACATAAATACCAATATTCAGAATATCCCCAGCATGGAACAGTTCCACAACACAAGGAAAATAAACAGGCTAGCCTCCACTGGATTCGAAACCTATGCTGTCCCAGACAGCTGATGAGGAGGTGGACCTATTTTTCAACTATGCTACTTCAGACTATAAGTGGGTTGTAATGTGACTCAATGTGCCTTTGTACAATAACCACAAAAGCTTGCACAAAGGAAGCTAGAAATGATGAAGAAGAATTTTCTCTAATTACGTAGAAGACATTTTATTATATGTTTAGTCGCTGCATGTTCATCTGTCATGAAAAATGAACTACTGGAGTTACAGTAGGGAATATCTATCCTTTAATGAATTGTTAAACTAAAGATGTTGAGACTCTGGAAAGAGTGCAGAACAGAGCAACAAAGATGATTAGAGGGCTGGAGGCTAAATCATATGAAGAACAGTTGCAGGAATTGGGTATGTCTAGTCTAGTGAAAGGAAGGGCTGGGGAGACATGATAGCAGTGTTCCAATATTTGAAGTGCTGCCACAAAGAAATGGGAGTCAACCTATTTTCCAAAGCACCAGAAGGCAAGACAAGAAACAATGGATGGAAACTAATCAAGTAGAGAAGCAACCTAGAATTAAGGAGAAATTTCCTAACAATGAGAACAATTAACCAGTGAAACAGCTTGCTTTCAGAAGTTGTGGGCACTCCATCGCTGGAGGCTTTTAAGAAAAGACTGGACAGCCAGTCTCCTGCTTGAGCAGGGGGTTGGACTAGAAGACCTCAAAGATCCCTTCCAACTCTGTTATTCTGATGAACCAGTACTTGGTAGACAAAAGTATCCCTTTAAGACAACACAAGTGGCTGATATGATACCTGTCCTAGTGCAAACCTATTTAAAATCTCAAACCATAATTTCATAAATTTTTAAGTTAACCAACAATTATTTGACTCCTCCTTGGAGAACTGAAGCATAATCCCACCTCTCCCAAAGCTGGTTAATTCCATCCATACTTTTGAGAAATCAAATGCATTGCAAACTCTGAGCAAGTCTGGTGCTTTTTGATAAACTGAATATTGGTGGTGGAAGAAATGTTGAAGTGGGATATGCAGAGTCCGGAGTTCAGAGTGTCTGGAATCCAACCTTTGATGACAATACAAGAATATCCTGACTATTGCTTAGCTCCATGTGTAATCACATAGTTTCTTACACTTCTTTATCAAAAGGAATGGATGGCTGAAAAGCACATGATGATTCATGCCACTTTACCTTCACTGATAAAGAACAAGCTAAGATACATGCATTTTGAGAATTTTAGTACCTCTACAGTTAGCAATGCTAACTAGAGGTTTGTATGCATATGCAGATAGAGAAATACAGCTCAGAAGAATGTTGCATGAGCATTCTCTAATTGTCCATGGACAATTCCTAAACACCTCTCTTCTAAAGCCTTTAGTTCTTTTGACCAGGAAATAGTGTTATTATTACTAGTTCACACCCACAGTAATTTCCTATTAAAAATATTTAGAGTTCTAGACTAGACTAGAGCTAAAAAAAAATCTGAAGCCGTACTTTAGTTGGCAAATTATACATCCATGTGGAAAAACAGTTGTTTGTAAAGCGGATTTTCTCTTTTTCAATGTTACGTCCCTAAAATAAGGCATCCCCAAATTCAGACATCCGTATTTTTCTCACAAAACACTGATGTTAGCGCTGCTTTATAAATAAGCAAATAGGACTCTTTAGTTTGATTTGGGAAATTCAGACATAATTCTAGCTTTTAACATTAGAGACTTCTATTATATTACTGTAAGTCAGGATGATGAAGGCATTTTTTGTGGTGATCAATAACCCAAAGTGACTTCTTACTTTTTTTTTTTTATCTCATACTGGCAGTAGAACAAACCATTTGGTTCAGGCATATCAATGTTTCCCTATCAAAAACATTCAGAGACATAGCCATCAAACAGAAGATGTTTCCTGATGCAGGTAGTCCTCAATTTACAACCAGAATTGAGCCCAAAATTTATGTTGCTAAGCGAGACAGTTATTACATGAGTTTTGCTCCATTTACAAACTTTCTTGCCACAGTTGTTAAGCGAATCACAGCAGTTGTTAAGTTAGTAATGTGGTTGTTAAGTGAATCTGACCTTCCTGTTGACTTTGCTCATCAGACTCTGGGACACTGCAACTGTCATAAGTACATGCCAGTTGCCAAGCATTCAAATTTCGATTATGTAATCATGGGGATGCTACAACTGCAAGTGTGAAACATTGTCATAAATCACTTTGTTTGGTCTTTAAATGAAAAGTTGTAAGTCAAGGACTACTTGTATATTCTTCCCCTCCCCCCAAGGATCAGGATTCTTCCCTTTTCCCCATACATTCTTTCCCACACAATACAATCTGATTAATTCTCTCCTATATTCTGAGGAGTTAATGTGGGGATCCTACATCTGCTGCTCTTTATGCCTGTTCTATTCTTTATACTTGATTTGTGAACAGAATTAACAGGCTGTCAGTTCTGAAAATCTTCCCTTGAGATACAGGATCAGCTTTTGAATTTGCTACTTTTATGTCTTAACAGAGGGAAGTTTGCCTGAGGCAGTGACAGTAAGCACATCTGTGACTGTGACTATTGGTGGGAAGACGGGAATTGCTGCAGGTAGGACTTCTTTCAATGCACTTGAAGTTGGGGATAACATTGGGGAGAGCCTCTACTTGTTTTTGTTTGTTTGTCTGAATGTGAATAGTGTCTTCTGGAAATTGGCAGGTCCGTCACTTCAATGGGCAAAACATGGGATTATTATATCAGGCAACCACTAGATGGCAGCAAAGAGAGGTAGAAAATGCTTTCCTGCCATCTAGTGGTCAACTGCAGCATGTTGTGGAAGTCCTAACAAAAACTTCCAACATTTATAGGACAAATCCTTGCTGGTAATACTAGGCCTAAGATTTATGTCATGTGTACCATTGCAGTATCCTTTTTGTGCTCAGCAAATATCACTTCTGTGCTTTGCAACTTTTTCATAACTTCATAAAAATAAACACACAGAAAGCAAAAGCACTTCACTTAACTTTCATCCAGGAGCAGAGTTCCCCAGGGGCTCAAATGACAATATGAAATAGCCCTCATAGAAATGCTGGGATGCTATTCTGCATAATAACTGCATCCATGTTTATTTTTGCAGTAGCTATTTCCATTCACCCATGTAAAAACTGAAACCTACAAACGTTCATCGTATTTTTTGTATACCCCCTTTGATATTTATGAATCAGTGAACTGGGATGAATATTGTTGAAAGAGATAATGTATGCGTTTTGAGAGCCTCATTCATGCCCTTTAAAGTGGTTTTATTATAGTTTTATTTTATTGGGGGAAAGGTAGCTGATAATTAGGACTTCCTAATAAAACCAAGCCATACCACAGCTCAGAAGATAGCAACAATAGAAAAGCAGATGATGTGGAAGGACTGAAGGACGAGGATTAAAAAGAGATTAAATGGAAAAATCATGAAACTTCAGAAGTATCACCCTCTCCCTCCTCCCAAAAATACCCCTAGAAGATACATGCTCAATCATGGGGAAGGTGATATCAATTTATAGCATCCAAACAGAAACATTCATATCAAGCTTGCTACCCATGCAGCCTTAGATGAATTTCTTTGTAAAATCTAAAGCAGCTAGATGAGAGAAGAAAGAAGGCAAGGAGTGAAGACAAGTCTTTGTAGAATCTTGCCTCTTTGCTATGAGTTGGAATAGGCAAAACATGAACGATCTCCATTATCTAGAACCTGTGCAAGTGGGAATAGGCAAGAATTCATTGCTATTCTGAGTAGATTTCATTCATTCATTATTTATTTATTATTTTATTATTTAATTCGATTTCTATGCCACCCTATTCCAAAAACTCAGGGCGGCTTACAGCATAGATAATAACATATAGAAATCTGACATTAAATACATTTATAAAACCCCTAGATTAAAAACCAATCATCCGAAAACAAACTTACAACAAACATACACTGGCTGGGGCAAGGTGTTAACTGCCCCAGGCCTGTTGGCAGAGATGTGTCTTCAACAATTTGCGAAAGGCGGAGAGGCTGGGGGCAACACGGACCTCTGGGGGGAGTTGATTCCAGAGGGCCGGGGCCGCAACAGAGAAGGCTCTTCCCCTAGGCCCCGCCAGGCGACACTGTCTGGCTGACGGGACCTGGAGAAGGCCGACACTGTGGGCCCTAACCGGTCACTGGGTTTCATGCGGCAGCAGACGGTCCCGTAAGTAACCTGGTCTGATGCCATGTAGGGCTTTATAGGTCATAACCAACACTTTGAATTGCGTTCGGAGACCAATTGGCAGCCAATGCAGCTCACGGAGTGATGTTGAAATGTGGGCATTTCTGGGTAGGCCCAATACTGCTCGCGCGGCTGCATTCTGCATTACCTGAAGTCTCCAAACGTTTTTCAAAGGTAGCCCCATGTAGAGAGCATTGCAGTAGTCGAGCCTCAAGGTGATAAGGGCATGAGTGACTGTGAGAAGAGACTCCCGGTCCAAATAGGGCCGCAGCTGGTGCACCAGGCGAACCTGGGCAAATGTCCTCCTCGCCACAGCCAAAAGATGATGTTCCAGATTTAGCTGTCGATCGAGGAGGACACCCAAGTTGCGGACCTTCTCTGAGGAGGTCAAAAACTCCCCCCCCCCAGGATGATGGACGGACAGATTGAATTGTCTTTGGGAGGCAAAACCCACAGCCACTCCGTCTTGTCAGGGTTGAGTTTGAGCTTGTTAGCACCCATCCAAACCCTAACAGCCTCCAGACATCGGCACATCACTTCCACTGCTTCACTGAAGTGACACAGGGTGGAGATGTAAAGCTGGGTATCATCAGCATACTGATGATATCTCACCCCGTGTCGTCGGATGATCTCACCCAGCGGTTTCATGTAAATATTAAACAGCAGAGGGGAGAGGACCGATCCCTGAGGGACCCCACAAGGGAGGAACCTAGGGGTCGACCTCTGACCCCCTGCCAGCACCGACTGCGACCGACCAGTGAGGTAGGAGGTGAACCACTGCAAAACAGTGCCCCCAACTCCCAATCCCTCCAGCCGGCGCAGAAGGATACCATGGTCAATGGTATCGAAAGCCGCTGAGAGGTCAAGTAGCACCAGGATAGTGGAATGTCCCCTATCCCGGGCCCGCCAGAGATCATCCGTGCGACCAAAGCAGTTTCCGTGGAGTAGCCGAGCCTGAATCCTGACTGCTGAGGGCCCAGATAATCGGCCTCATCCAAGGACCGTTGGAGCTGGAGTGACACCACCTTCTCAACAACCTTACCTATAAAGGGAAGATTGGAGACAGGACGATAGTTGTTTAACACAGCTGGGTCCAGGGAAGGCTTCTTGAGGAGGGGGCGCACAATTGCCTCCTTGCAGGGAGCCGGAAAGGACTCCTCCCTCAAAGAAGCGTTGACAATCTCCTGAACCCAGCCCCATCTTGCCGCCTTGAGCGCCACCTGATAAGTCTTGATATAAGATCTTAATAGTGTTCGGTCAGATACAGATTTACTTTTCATCTCAGATTGTATGGCTACTCAACTTGCCACAGTGATTCTGAGCAGCTGGGAACTTATAAAACAATTAAAACAAACAAATATAGACCACAATATATACAATCTCAGATCTATCACACACACACACACACACACACACACTAGGTCCCTTCCTTAAATTTGGTTTCCAGCAGTACCAAGAAGTGTGCCTTCTCAAAGCTTTCCCTAACCCAGGGATCTTCAAACTTGGCCCTTTTATGACTTGTGGACTTCAATTCCCCAGCCAGCAAGCAGGGATTCTGGGAGCTGAAGCCCACACTTTTTAAATTTGCCAGGTTTGAAAAACATGGATACCATAAGACTGGAGCCCATCAAGATAATATGTGGATATGTGGGAACGTGCTGTCCTGGGATGCCATGAGTTTTTATTTTCTTAAGTTCTTATTCTATTTTGTCTGGGAATTGTTGCTGTTCTGTTCCGTTCTACTTGGGAATTTTTGTTGTTTTTACTGTTTTGCGAGCCACCCAGGTTTATGATTGCAATATAAGCTTACTGTCTTTTAAAATAAATAAATAATACCTAAATGTCTGCTAATGACAACATCCAGAGCAACAAAAACCACAATATCTCATGAACACAAACTAATCTGCCAATCTCACAACCAGGAATACATCCAAGTCTTTTAGTTTTCTCTGTTGATATTCTGGATTCCTCTCAATAATGTAATTCCTATAATGTAAATTTGAGTATTTATTATTTGAGTTAATTATAGTAATTTTTTTGAGTAAATTATAGCATTTTCCAGCTGAAATCACCTTGGAAGAGTACTCTCTTTATAATAGCCTACATTTTCAAGTGAATTTAGAAAGTCCATTCAATATTGTAATCTTCCTAACGGCTTTTGATCCCCAAGTGAACATTAACTGAAACATAATTATTACTTATTACTTAATTAAAACTTTATCTCCAGATGTGTGGGGGGGGCATCACTCTGCTCCAGATAATGTGACTGAACGTTCTATCATGTGAATCATTAAACTGAGCTTCTGTATTGGTAAAAGAGGTTGAACTGACATTGCAGCTGCTGAGAGTTTTAAGGTCCCAGTGAAACCACTAGAATCTGTATCTCCTTGATCTGGGTATATAAAGCATATATGATGTCATTTGAGTACTGTGGTTTGCAAGAGAATCTTTGCTTGCTAATTTCAAGCATGGACAGACCAGTGTGTTTACATGTTCATGCATGTTTACACGTCTACAAGTATACATGGATGTATGCTTGTTTTAAAGAATGCTACAGGTTCCTCCTGGAATCCTGCTGTAATCTGGATCCAAACCTCTCCTCCCAGCACAAAGGATTTCTAGAGTTCAAGACACTGTTTTGCTGATCCCACATCACCAAGGGATCTTGATTTGCTTGCTTGGTAAATTAAAAACAACCGTAGAATGAATGACAGCATAAATAAAGCCTCCTTAAATGAAATCTAGCCACCCTTTGCTGTTTTAGGTCAAATGGGTTTCAAAATTCGGTGGGACAAGCCTTACTGAAGTGTTTCCATTTTGTAATTTCTTTTCAAAAAATAATTACTGTGAATTGCTGTGGGGGTTTTGCAGTGAGAAGCAGTGGGATTTCCACAGATGGGGGTAAGAGCAGAGAAATTCCTGTTCCTGGCTGTAACAGTTTGTAGCAACTATTCCTTGCTCTGCCTTCTGTGTTGGTCTATCGGGAGCCATTAACAGTGACATAGCAGCATGGGGTGAAACCATTAGCTGTCAGTTGCTGTGTGATGATACAGCTGAATTTCAGGAGGGCACAGATGTCAGACAGGGTTAGCCTTGGACCACTCCTGCATTGGGTGAGGATGGGGGATGAGGAGTTTTTTGGAAATAGGTTAACTGTTGGGAGTGAGTCTTATCAGTGCAAAGAAAATGAATCAGAAATAATTAGAAATCTTGCTTGCAGCCTTTCTTCCTACTATCAAACAATATTCTGCTTATTCGTTTTTATATATTTTGTATGTCATTTTGACCAGAAAGGAGACTCGTCTACAGAAGGTTATTTAGCACCCAGAGATTTTTGCCCTATCTCTTCACTCCCAAATTATTCGTTATCGTTTTAATTCTAAGCAGAATCAGAGTAGAGAGGGAGGTTGCCATGGCAACTGTTTCCTTAAGCCTTTGGTCTGACTCATTTCAGACAATTACTCTCATGCTCCAGGACGCATAGATGTGATAGAGGAGAAATGTGTACTGGGTTTTATTTCCTTTTCTTCTTATCCCAGGTATTAACTTCCAAATAGTCATGGAAACATTCCTCCAACGTCATAGTTTTGGGGCTGCTGGTACGTTGAGACTATGTCTGGTCATGAGTAATACTCATATGAAGCTGTGAAATATGTCCTGATTACATACAAAGTCTGCTGCCTATGTTTCCATGATATATATATACACAAATGTGAAAATGTGTAAAGATTCTGCAAACAGTAAAAGAATTTCTAAGTTCCTAATTTAGCCTGACATGATTGAATGTGTAAAAATAACATCAGGGGTGTAAAGAAATGTATACATAAATATAAGAACATAAGAAAAAAGCAGTGGGGTGTAGTGTTAAATTGTTAGATTAGGACTGGCAAAACGTATGTTCAAATTCACCTCAGACACAGAAACTCTCCAGGTGACTATTGTCTGGTCATTAATGCTCAGTTCAGTTTCTCTCACAGACATGTTTTGGTGGGGGTAAGATAAACATGGATCCTCATGGAAGATGCCTTGGTTTGGTTAAAGTATGGGATATACGTCTAATGTTAAAGACACTGAGCCTGTCAGCTAGAAAGCTGACAGCCCAGGTTCGAAACCCAAGTGCCACACAATGGGGTGAGCTCCCATTCCTGCCCCAGGAAAAGCATGCAAATGCAAGTAGCTTAATAAGTACCACTTTGGTGGGAAGGTAACAGCGTTCTGTGTGCCTTTTGCGTACAGCCATGCTGGCCACATGGCCACAGAAAATGTCCTTGGACAACGTTGGCTTCCTCAGCTAAGAACCACAGATAAGCACTGCACCCTAGAGTCGGACATGACTGGACAGAGAATGCTTTACCTTTTATACATCCAATAAAGTAAACTCATGTCTTTTGGATCAGACAAGAGATCCACCTGATGACTAGATTCAAGTCTATGAACTAATGTTTGCATGGTGCTTAAGCAGATTTCTCTGGAGCATTTGCCACCAAGACATTAGCCAGTCTTCCCCAAACTAGCAATTTTCAGTTGTGATCAGTCTATCCTAAATGACTGGGTATTCTGGGAATTATAATCCCAACTCATCTGTAGACCAAGTCTTGCTGAAGTCACTCCCTTTTCCTCTTCAGGAACTAATGTTAGGTGATACATTGTCTCAGAACACTGAATAACTATTGAGATATTTGACACAATTTTCTTATATTTTACCATAATTTCCAAATATTGTGGTTCCAGACACCATTTGAGGGACATTATTTCTCACCTGTGGTCATCTTAGTCATGATCACTGGGAGATGTAGTTCAGCAACATCTAGAAAGCTACAGATTCCTTATCTTTGATCTCCAATAATGGCTGTCTTCATATATTGTGGCAATAAATTCTGTACTGGTGGGGAAAATATGTTACTGAAATTGAACCTAAGAAGTCATTCTATTATGACTAAATGATTGAATTGTAATATGAGTTTAAAGAAGATTTTGTTGAGGCAAGTAGAAGAATTATTGGAGACTGTCATAGTTTAGAATTTGAGCATCAGAAAACAGCCCCTATTTTTCACACCAGCCCATGTTCGTCATAGCAAAGCCTGTTGTAA
Source organism: Bothrops alternatus (assembly GCA_034064705.1). Taxonomy (NCBI): domain Eukaryota; kingdom Metazoa; phylum Chordata; class Lepidosauria; order Squamata; family Viperidae; genus Bothrops; species Bothrops alternatus. The sequence goes on along the minus strand of JARGCV010000124.1, from coordinate 38,884,059 downwards.
TAGATGAAATATATTATTTCTCCTCTAGCAAATGTCATTGGAGAGAACATTTGCTTGCTGGGAAGTGCTATGCTGGACACAGATTAGAAAATAATGTGTGGTTTGAAGAAAACAGACACTGTGTTCTGAAATATTTTAAATGTTGCATATTTTTACACATACATTTGAATGCAAAGTGACTTGGCAACAATAATGTGTGGAAGGGGAGACAGTTCAAAGCATGTTGCTGCTTGAGGCATGGGCAGCTGTCTCATCTACATAAAAAATTATAATGCCAAATATTCACCAAATTACAATGGCATTTAAAGTAGATAAACCTGACAAGCATTTTCTTACCCAACAGTGCAAATAGAGGAAAGGTAGATCATATGATTAGCTACCCTTCTAGGGCAACAATTATCTCCTAATCAAAACTTTTTCAAGCAGAGATCTTAGAAATTTATTTGGAGCATGACCCCCTTCTCACCAAATAAGAACAGAAGTAACTCCAAGTAGCAAGTAAGATTGCAAAAAGAGCAAAGAGCTCCAATTTTGGACATTCTGCGGGAAGATGCTAAATTAGCTGTTCTACCTGCTTGCTTCCTTGATGGTGGCAAATGATTGAGTAGTAGAGCATTGACTGTTTTCACCTGATGTCTGATGAGACTGAATTTGAGAGTCGAGTAAAATGCTGCTCAGCCAGGTTTCCCTGATATAATTCTTCTTGGGCTGCTTGGAATTTATCAAGCTTGTCAATATGCTCAGGGAGCCTTTTCTTGGTCCCTAATCAACTCTAGCTGTGTTTTCTTCATATGCTTTATAAGCAGGGGTCCTCAACCTTGGCAACTTTAACAAGTCTTAAAGTTGCTAAGGTTGAGGGCCCCTGCTTTATAGCCTTGCTTTACAAAATTAAAGGCTGTCTCAATTAACCCTGCACCCAATTTAGATTCTGCCTAAAGCTCTATGGCAGCAGTGTCCAACCTTGGCAAATTTCAGGGCTTGTGGACTTCCAGAATTCCCTAGCTGCTGATTGGAGAATTCTGAGAGTTGAAGACCACAAGTCTTAAAGTTCCCAAGGTTGGACACCCCTGCTCTATATGGTATCTCTCATCTCCATCTGTGAAATGGAGTGGAGCTCTCCTTTTTGAAATGCAGTGGGGGGGGGGGTTGGAATCCTTTGCGATAGTTGAAAAATGAGAGATGAGCAGATCAGAGAAAAGAATATCTGAAAGCAGCTGTTTGTAGAAAAGCAAGGGAGGCATTTAGTAATAAAAGAAAAGAGAGGAGAGACAGACAAATATATGTGCCAAAAGTGAGAAATATGAAATGTGGATTATCCCCATATTAAGTGGCCCCCTCAGAGCAGAGAAACAAAGTCAATCTTATTTTTGGTTTATTTGACAGATGCTTTTTTATCCCTCTTCAGAGAAGAGGTCAGTGCTTTTGAAGGTTAATTCAGAAATAGAGAAATGGGTGCCCAGAATAAAATAACTCTCTTGGCACTTGAGAACTATGGATCTATTCATGGTATATCAAACTGCCTTCATTTTCTTTGTAGCAACTGACGTTGCTGAGACTTATTCAGTGTGTCATTGATCACCATCCTATTTTTTTTTCACATGTTCCAGGGCTGTAATTATAATTAAATGAGAATACATGAACAACCCTAATATTTAAGTCATTACTTTAAAGTATTCATACTTTGTCTGGAGGTAGAGTTCTGGGTATTAATCTTTAAGGCTATAAATGAATGGAATGGGTTCAAAGGAGAGAGAGAAAAACATATAGTGGTTGGGTATATAGAAAGCAAATCTTAAGGAAAGGCTGAAGAAACTTCCATATATTTAGCCTGGAAAAAAAAATCTAAGGTGGATCAGACATCACTCCTTAAATACTGGAAGGTTGTCCACAAAGAGGGCAAAATCCTGAATGCAGCATGAAAAATAGAGGTCTAACTTCCCAAAGGAAGAAGACACCAGTGGGCTGAGCTTGGGCAAAGCTGCAGTGACAGATGTTCTAGATGAAGCACCTGAAAGAGCAGCTGTGCTTTCATTTTGGCTGAAAGGGTCCTCTCTCCAGAGAGCTATGCAGATATATGAATGAGCAATTGGTTGGCTTTTCTGTCAAAGAAATGTTTTGTCCTCTTGGGGCAAATATACAGAATATGATGGAAAGGCTCCCCAGACTACATCCACTGATAATTATTCCTTTCTACTGATCCACGTGGAAATAAATAATTTGGTCAGGCACAGCCTTGAAGGCACTGTAAGGGGTATGAGATACTGGGTAGAAGATGGGAACACAGGTCATATTTTGTTCCTTTATTTCTATCAAAAGATTTGTCCCAGAAAGATAAAGGAATACTGGAAGAAAACAACTGGCTACCAGTTATGATGCCAACAGGAATAGCTTGAATTTTTCTCTAATGGTGTTTCCAAGATGAAGCAAAAGATGAGCTAACCTTTGTGAGAACCGGGTAGACTGTGTTTGGAAAGCACCTTCCAAATGTAATCCAAAGGGCTTTGAACTGTATTATATGAAGGATGGAGAAAACAAAACAAAATAGAAAGCAATGTAATGCTAAGAGCTGATCTGGGACTAGGAGGAGTGTACAGAATGTGACGGTACCCAGTAATGAACATATCAAGCCATGTGTCTCCGGGGTCCCAGTGTTTCTGTACAATGTATAAAGTGTGTGGGGCGGGGGGAAACAGCAAAAAATAGAAGTCTTAATGCAGGAAGGCAAATATAATTTATCCATCAATACTGAAATCTGGTGGCATAAAACTCACCAGCAAACTGATAGGATTGAAAGTGCATAATATATTTAACGGAATCAGTTAGACAAGAGGGAAGGAGGAATGACATTATATGTGAAGAGAGTGTACATATACGGTATTGCGATCCAAGAATTTGAGTATGAGGAAATAATGGAACAGCTGACTACAGTACATTGTTTACTTCTCCAGGATCATTTACATGCAAGAATCTTGAAAGAATTTGAAGATATCATTTTAGAGTCCCCTCAGTGAGGAATCATGAAGGACAAGCATAGTGCCAGTGGATTGGAAAAGGGCAAATGGATAGGGTATGGTAGAGTAGAGTAGAGTAGAGTAGAGTAGAGTAGAGTAGAGTAGAGTAGAGTAGAGTAGAGTAGAGTAGGGTAGGGTAGGGTAGGGTAGGGTAGGGTAGGGTAGGGTAGGGTAGGGTAGGGTAGGGTAGGGTAGGGTAGGGTAGGGTAATAATTGAATAGAAGAAGGGAAGGGAATATTCTTTATTAGCCGAGTGTAATTGGACAAGCAAGGAATTTATCTCCGGTGCATAAGCTCTTAGTATACATACGAACAAAAAGTAATATAATCATAATATAGGAGGAAAGATGGGAAAGATAATAGCAATACAGCCCTACTACATGGGTAAATATCCTTAGACATAAGAGTATGCTGTGGGAATTAGATGCTCAGCAGAGTGATGGCATGTCTAATTGTTTTGGCATGTAATGTTGTTCCTATTTTCAAAAAGCAAGGAAAGAGGACCTAAGTGACAACTAGCTTGTTCAGTTTGACATCAATACTGAACAAAACTTTTAAATAGTTTATTAAGCAATCAATTTCTGAGCAGTAGAAAACAAGACATTTTCTGGTAGAACCTAGAATAGGTTTATCAAGAACAAGATTATTAACATTCAGGAGGACTCTGACAAGTTGAAATAATAGGCAGAACCCAGCAAGATGAATTTCAATGCAAAATCTTACATTTGAGTAGGAAATATCTAAGACATGAGTGTAGAATAAAGGGAAATATTAGGCAATAGCATATGTGAAAAGGATCAAACTGAGTGTTAACCAATGTGTCACAGTTGCAATAAAAAAGCAAATGCAATCCTAATCGCATCAACCGAAGTATCAAAATCAAGAGAACTCATGGTTCCTCTTTACTCTGCATTGATCAGATCACAGCAGAGTGCATCCAGGTTTAAACCACATTTAGAAATGACATTGACAAATTGGAATATCTCCAAAGAAGAACAGCCAAGGTGATAAGAATCTTAGAAGAAAAACAATGAAAGTTGGAGTCATTTGGTAGTTTATATTTATATTTATATTTATATATATTTATTCAATTTCTATACCGCCCCTCTCCCGTAGGACTCGGGGCGGTTTACAACCCAATAAAAACATATAAAACAATAAATATTTAAAATTAAATTAAATTAAATAAATACAAGGCTGTTACTAAAAACCTGTTAAAAAACCCAATTCTAAAACCTGAACAGCCTTGTTTAAAAATTTAAAACCCGAGGAGATCTAGGCCAGGCCGGCTTGATTGAAGAGATGAGTCTTCAACTCTCTTCTGAAGGTGCGGAGATCATGACACGTCCGGAGTTCAGGGGGGAGCTCGTTCCACATCGTCGGTGCCCCACAGAAAAGGCTCTCCCCCTGGGCACCACCAGCCAACACTACTTAGCCGATGGCACCCTGAGGAGGCCCTCTCTGTGGGAGCGAACTGGTCGATGGGAGGTATTTACTGGCAGAAGGCGGTCTTGTAAATAACTGGGTCCTATGCCATGGAGCACTTTAAAAGTGGTAACCAGTACCTTGAAGCGCACCCGGAAAGCCACCAGCAACCAGTGCAGCTCGCGCAGGATGGGGGTCATTCGTGCCCGCCAGGGTGCCCCCACTACCACCCGCGCGGCCGCATTCTGTGCCAGTTGAAGCCTCCGTGTGCACTTCAAGGGGAGCCCCATGTAGAGAGCATTACAATAGTCCAGTCTGGAAGTGACGAAGGCATGAGTGACCGTGCGTAGCGCGTCCTTATCTAGGAAGGGGCGCAACTGGCGTACCAGACGAATCTGGTAAAACATCCTCCCAGCCACAGCCGTCAGATGGTCCCCAAGGGACAGCCGTGAATCTAGGAGGACTCCCAAGTTGCGAGCCCTTCCTGTGGGGGCCACTGACTCACCCCCGATAGACAGCGATGGAGTCAGCTGGTTGTACCGGGACGACGGTAACCACAGCCACTCGGTCTTGGAGGGGTTGAGCTTGAGACCGTTCTTCCCCATCCAGATCCGCACGGCCTCCAGGCACTGGGTCAGCACGTCAAGAGCTTCATTTGGGTGGTTCGGGGTGGAAATGTACAGCTGAGTATCATCAGCGTACTGATGGAATTCCACCCCAAAACCTCGGATGATCTCACCCAGCGGCTTCACATAAATGTTGAACAACAAGGGCGAGAGGATGAACCCCTGAGGTACCCCACAATCAAGGGGCCTCGGGGTTGACCTCTGACCCCGTCAACACAAACTGCGTCCGGCCAGAGAGGAAGGAAGAGAACCACCGAAACACGGTGCCCCCTATACCCAGCCCTGCCAGCCGGCGCAGCATGATACAATGGTCGATGGTATCAAAAGCCGCTGAGAGGTCCAATAGCACGAGGATAGAGGAGCAACCCCTGTCCCGGGCCCGCCAGAGATCATCCACCAATGCAACCAAAGCTGTTTCCGTGCTGTAACCTGGCCTGAAGCCCGACTGGAACGGGTCCAGGTACGACGATTCCTCCAGGTGCTGAGGGAACTGTCGAGCAACCACACTCTCAACAACCTTCGCAACAAAGCGAAGGTTGGAGACAGGACGGTAATTAGATAGAACAGCCGGGTCTAAGGCGGGCTTCTTGAGGAGGGGTCGCACCACCGCCTCTTTCAAGGCGGCGGGGAAGACACCCTCACTCAACGAGGCGTTGATAATTGCCTGGAGCCAGCCTCGCATCACCTCACTGGAGGCCAGTACCAACCAGGAGGGACACGGGTCCAATAAACAATGTGGTTGCTCTAAGACCTCCCAGCAACCTGTCCACGTCATCAGGTGTCACGTAGTCAAACTCAGCCCAGATAGCAGTCTCAAGACCAGCCTCAGCCACTTCTGCTGGACCGCCTTCGTTGAAGTTAAAGCCTTCCCGAATCTGAGCGATTTTGTCATGCAGATATTGCACAAAATCCTCAGCTCTTCCCTCCAAGGGGTCCCCCCTCACCTCCCGATGAAGGAGGGAGCGAGTTACCCTAAACAGGGAGGCTGGGCGGTTATCTGATGACGCAATAAGGGCAGTGACATAAGAACACTTCTCTGCCCTTATTGCCACTAAGTAAGTCCTAATATGGTCTCTTACTCGTGTTCGGTCAGACTCAGAGCGACTCGCCCTCCAACTGCTCTCTAGGCGTCTTTTCCGGCGCTTCATCTCCTTCAGCTCCCCGTTAAACCAGGGAGCCGATCGAGAACCACACCGGTTCAGAGGCCGCAAAGGCACAACCCTATCCAAGGCATCAGCAGCTGCCCTATCCCAGGCAGCTACCAGCGCCCCGACCGAGTTGTGTGTTATATGTGTTAGTTTAGTCTGGAGAAGAGACGACTCTGGGGAGATACAATAGCTGTTTTCAAGAAATGGAAAGGCTATCATGTAGAAGATGGAACAGAATTGCTGAGTTGTTCTAGAACAGTGGCCCCCAACTTTTTGGGCACCAGGGACTGGTTCTGTGGAGATAGGTTTTTTTGTGGACCGGAGAGAGTGTGGTTTTGTGTGCTGCCTGCATCCTGCAGATGGGGCTTTGCTTGTTTGCATGGCCTGGTTTCTGGCATGCCGTGCCCCGGTGCTGGTCCATGGACCATGGATTGGGGACCCCTGTTCTAGAAGATACGATGAGAAGCGATGGATTTAAATTACAATGTGGAGACTGTGACCAGGCTCAAGAAATCCAAATGGCAAGACTTGTACAATAACAGAACAGACGGGTGTAAAGGTTTCTCCTTTGCTGGAAGTATTTTAAGATGGGATGGATGGCTACCTGACAGAGTTGCAGCAGTAGTGAATTCCAGCACTGGATGAAGGGCAGTCTATATTATTTTTAAGATACCATCCAACTCTCACATTCTATGACTCTTTGGTGTCAGCGAATTCTCTTTTTTTTAAAGCAGAATGTCATGATGTCATATGGCCTAACTGGGCAGGTAGGGATGGGTCCCTTCTGTTGGTGTGTGCTTCTAATATCGCTATATGTCTACCTCTGAGGACAATCATGCATTTCAGACAGCATGCTTCATGATACCACAAGTATATAGTCTTATCGTTTTTGCAAAAATAGGTTCCCTCTTGGTTGTGGCAGCATAGCCTAACCCCTAATAAATGATTGCTTAACCTCAGCTGTAGTCACTTCAATTTATTGTGTATTTTTAGAGATCTATTCATGTAGACATTGAAGAAATCTTTCCTTTTTGTGGCATTTCTGCAGGAAATTTTCAGAGCTCTTAATTCCTTCACCACATAGTAGTGAATTAAAACAAGAGGCATGTTCTGTAGGAAAATACATTCTTTATTTATCTTCTAAAACACAAGCCAGAAATATAATATACGTTCAGCTGTTTTTTTTTCCTTTAAAAATTTATTTTCTTTAAACTTTTAACAGAAAAGAAAAGGATTGTATGTGCCATCTATCTAACAATTCTGCCCTTTCTCCAGGATGTGTGCCATCCTGGATTATTCTGACTTTCTCAAAAGGATCTTTATTTCCCTTGAATTCTCTACTGACATTTCATCCCCAGAAAGCACAATGCATGTTTATGCCACAATTACTAATGTAGTTTGATTGTCCTTCAATATGGCTTCTTAACAACTATCAAGAACCATTTTCTGTTAACGTTGAAAGTGTTCTGGCTGCACCTAGGATCATATCTAGGAAGACTTCACAGGTGATGAAGAAATTTCTATTTAAATTGGATGCATGCAAGGTTTTTTTTCATATGTGATACATATGCATGTATTATTAATTTCCTATTTTTTTACATATTTAATCATCTTCCAATTTTGATTGGGATTCTTTTAGTTTCATCAGTAGCACTTAGGCATCTTTTTGTTAAACAATTCTACTCATACCAACAAAGAGGCTTCAGTGACACTACTAGAATTAATAGCTGAATAATTAAGTTCCATTAAAATTATTAGGGCTATTTGTCATATTAGAACCTGTAGCAGTAATGCTGCATTCTTTATATCATTTGGGGAAAATACTCTATGGGTTTGCATATTACAAATTCTAACTATTGTATTATATCACTGCATGGAACAATTTCCCTAATGTACATTGCACTGCCATGTATATCTTGTATTATTTTGATCTTATGCATAGGTACTCTGGTTACATGCATACAAAGAAGGGTATATAGGCTCTGCTCTACTTATCCTTCAAGTTCTAGTTCAACAGCAGATCTGAAACTGTTTACATGTGAATTTGGTACAACCTTTTTCTGAATTCTTTGCACTGCATCTAGTCACACTTCATATTAATAGCAGCAGTACAAGAACAAAGATGTTATAAATTCCTATATTCACAATATAGGCTGTGGATACATAGAATACAGACTGTACAATAGGAAGCTGATGAGATGCAAGACACTGTGTAATGTGGAGGTTCATAGAAGTTTCTGGACATCAGTACAAGAATGCTAACTGTTTTAGTCTATAGACTTTCCAATCATAGCTGAAGGCACAGTTTCCCAATAATATAATGAGGATTCTTCTCACATAGGATTATTGCATTCTCCATGCCCTAACTTTTTAGTACCTCATTGTACTTCCAAAGAACTCTAGTGTCTTTGGGATTAACTTAATATCCACCCATCATTTTTTTTAATCTGTCTTTCATCTATTTCACCTTTTCAAATACAAGCTTCTAAATATAAATCTGGAAATATCAGGGCCAACCCTTCTCCCTATTAGTAAGAAATCAGAACATAGGCTAAGATTTGTAACTGAAATCCCAACATGACAAAAAGAATGCAATAAAGGATAATTTCAAAAGTAAGAATAGGGTCAGAAAGAAAACAGATTTTTTTTTCACTCTTCCTCTTGTAATTTTTATTGCCCAGCTTTTCTTATTTCCTAAACATAAATGCAAATATAATTCGTTTGTGCAATCATGTCATCATTATTTCTTATAAATAAAATAGAGATTTTTAAAGATACAGTTCTGGTATGTTCCATTTCAAGTATATTGTGCTGTCTAGTCAATTGCAGAGGTTACGTTCCTTTGGGGAAACTATAGAGACAATAAAGTTGAAGTTGTGTAGCTAGCAGATTCATTGCTAGTTCTGAAATCCTGGGCATAAATGCGGTGGAAGCAATACAGATAAAGTCATTGCTTAGTGTCTTTGATTGTTTAGTTTTGTTCATCAGACTGAAATACAGCAGAAGTGGAGCTTGTTCCTTGGAAGAACTATAGTACCTATATAGTTCATTATGTGAAAAAAAGTTTTTTCCATTCTTAACATTTGCCTTTGGCCTTGATGTTGGCTTTTTGCACATTATGTCAGATGCCAGAGCCAAATCCTCCAGGAAATGTTCCATATGAAAAAAAAAAATTTCTACCACCCATGTCATCCTTACATGTAACCGCCCACTGTAACAGGTAATTAAAAGGGGAGGCAGCCTGTTGTCTGTTGTTGCTTCACCCAGAGAAAATGTGGAAAAAAAATGATTCTCTCTTTGAATCCAGTGCTTCTTTGCTAATAGAACAGAAACGGCTTTTCTACTCCCACGTTGGAATCAGGTTTATCCCAGTGTGACGGCTGCTGACAGATGACGGGGGTGATTTGTTTTATTTTTTTTAAGTGAGAATTCTTCCATTCACAAACAGAAGCTGCTGCCAAAGGCATCACATAACAAAACAAGGAAGAATGAAGATGGCCTGTTTCTTGCCCAGCTAGGTTCTGCTTCTCAGTTGCAGGAGATAAACCTTAGAATCTGGGCCACCTGTTAAGCTACTTTATGACTGCAAGGATCACAATATCCACAAAAACTGTGGCTGCACCGACCTCTTGTGTCATCTTCTTATCCCAGGAATACCCGCTGTGATGGGCTAGAGCAGGTTACCATGGCAATGTGTGCTTTCCTCTGGAGACTGCACTTTATCCCACTTTCAGTAATATAAAATGAGTCCTTAGGCTGGTTTTCTCTCCCTGCTGCCACCAGTTTAAAGAAAAATAAGGCTAATGTGATGCAATGTTTGCTTGAGAAAAATACCTAAGATGAGAATTCATATGTTCAGTATGTGTATGTACACGGAAGTGTGTACATGTATGCTTCAGGGTGTTGTCTGAGTGCCTGAATATAATTTATGCAAAATCTGCTCAGAATCTTATTTGTACTATCCATATATTTTCACAAGAAATCCTATGAGGATTCTTAGTACGTTGTATACCTAGATACAAGTGACCACAGAGCGTATTAGCATGAAGGGGCCACACATTTTCAGAATTGCATCCTTTCTATCACATTTTCAACTTGGCCTTTGATCAACCAGATGAAGCTCAGAGCCTGTCTTAAAGATTGATCTTTTAATAGGAGTGATGTGATCCATTCTTCTGCAGATGCTTTTCATTGTTCTTCATTGTAGCTATCAGAAAAAAAATCTGAATGAGGAGATAGGAGACATATTTTTTTAACTCTCCACAATTACATACTGATGATATGCAAAGAAAGATGTGGATAGAAGTGTGGATAAGTTTATAGACAATAAGCATATGTTAATATACATATGTTAATAAGCATATGTTACGTTGATTATGGTACATCTAAATATTCCTTATTTCTAGTGTTAAAAGAGGAAGATTAGATTTCCACTGACTATGGTGGATTCAATTACTGTTCAGGTCTATGAGCCTGGAGTGTTTGTGAACTAAATTTCTTTAGCACAGCTAAAATGAATAAATAGTTGTACAATAACATGAGGGATGCCACAGGGGGAGTTTAGACAGTTAACAAATATTTTTGAGTGCCAAAGACTCTGTAAGGCAATGAATATTTGCAAAAAAATAAAAATAAAAAAGCTGGGAAATCAAACAAAGATGCTTGTTTGGCTGACTTTCCCAAGATGTGACCATTAATGGGAAATCTGGTGCAAAGAGAAGACATCTTTTATTCACCTGGAGTTCCATGATAACAAAGGAAAGTGAACATGAACCCAGGACCAGGTGTCCTGAACCCATAAACACATTTTACTAATTGGACCAATGGGATAATTGCACAGTCCATCTGCTCACCTGGGAGGAAGTATTCTTAAGTTTTGGCTGTATCCTATTCTGCTTCAAATTTCCAAGAAGATTCACGCCACAGAGGAGATCTGTTTTTGTTCCTCGTGTTCTCCCTCTGTATCACCCATTAATGGCTGCCTCTTCTTCAGCTCCCGATGGTACTTAGCCATGAGAGATGCATAGATACAGCCATAGGCTGCCGCTACCACCATCATGATACACACAATGCCACAAACTACCCCAGCAATGATGACTGTGCCAATGGCTCGACGCACACTGATGGGTCGTGGCTTTTGCTTCTGGGGGCAACCCACGCTGGGCTCCTCTTCTGTTTCAGGACTTGTTTTGGGTTTGGGAGCAGTTTGACTTCCCTTAGTGCAAGGAGGACCAATATTGTCCAGCACAGTAGAGCTGTTCTCATCCTCCAGCTGGGAACAGTAGTTAAACATCTCCATGGGTACCAAGCGCATATCCTTCCCCCGCAGCTCCTTAGGCAAAGTACATGCCAGCTGGTCTATCTTTCCTCCTATCCCATAAGAGAGAGAGAGAAAAAAAAGCTTAGTTCCCTATCCTCACGTGAGACCGTACTGTGGTCTCAGTATAATAATGCATTTCAGTGGAGCTGTTGTGGCTGAATTCTTCAGTATTGGAATGGCCCACTGTTGCTTACCTAAATAGTAGCTACATTAGCATATCAAGAAAGTCAGGATTGCGAAACAAATTATTAAAGCAAAAAGCTTTTTGGAAACCTTGCACTCTAAGCTGGGTTTTCCCTCATGTTCAAAGTGTGTAACAATAAACATAAATAACCAAAACTTCCAAAAATGATTAAAAGGTAAATAAAAAGCAAGAAACATAATGCTTCAGCAGCAGCAGCCACAAACATTCTAGAACAACACAAAAAAGCTTTAAAAGAGAGTGGCCAATTACTTAGACACATTATGAGCTTCAATGGCTAAGTTCAAACAGGTGCTGGGTAAACATTGATTAAGAATTTTAAATTCTGATTGTACTATGACCAGGCAGACGAAGTAGATGGGTGAAGTGGCTCTCTCCAACTTTTGATTCAAAAAATCAAGATGTGAGCTGTCACAATGCTAATTGGACTTTATTAGGAGGACTATCAATGACAACATTATCACAATTAAAATGACAGTGTCTTTGTCCACTCAAGAATTCCAGATCTAGACTTAAGTGTATGTATGGATTTTGAGCATCTATAAAAGTTAAGGCCAGTCTATAAATGAATTGGCAACCAATGGACAATAATCAGTAGAAACAGCTAACTTTCTACAATACAATGTGAGGCATTTACTACATAAATTTGTATCAGTGATGATTCTGGTAAAACATACTTTCAAGGTGGACTCAGAAGATTTGAATACTAATTATTAATATCAGTTTTTATAAGGGAAGCCAGTAAATAGCATGTATCAAAAAGAATACTTGGCAGTACCATTAACAAATGCTTAATATTTCCCACCAAAAATATTAATAATATTCTCAATATTCTCGAATCTAGTGAATAATTATGGACCACCCAGTTATACACTGTTGATCGATTTTAAAGATGGGTTAATCTAAATGCTTAAGGGTAACCAGTGTCAGGTCCTACTGAAGCCATGACTCTCTATTAAACAATCCAAGATTAAGTTTCATTACAAGCCTCTTGCATACAAGTGGTAAAACTAAATTGTTGTCTTTGAAGCTCAAATGTTGAGCTTTATCCCAGCTTTGGTTTGTGTTCAGTTCTTCTGCATTTGCAACAGTGTGATTAGAAACTCCAGAATGATTGAAATGGATTGGGTACCCTCCATCTTGATCCATTGAAAATAAACTCACTTCCAGGAAGCTAAATGACTTTGGCTAAGCAAATATCTCTGCCTAATCCAACTAGAAAACACTACAGTATCATTAACAAAGTCAAATTATGCACTGTGACTTTCCTCCTAGCCCAAGATCTGAAGTTTGCATATTTGACTAATTTTTCTTTCTGGTAATCCATAGTAAACTAGCAAAAAATAACCCTCAATTTAGACCAATCCTTAATGTACCTACCTCGATAAGAGAACCATTCCATCCAATATTTAAAATCTCTCAAATTACAATCACATTCCCATGGATTATCTCCCACATGTAACTGTTGTAGGCTGATTAATGGCTCAAAAGTTACCCTGTCCAAATTCTGCAGACGGTTTGATCGGAGAGAAAGCCAGCGAAGAGAAGGCAAATCATCAAAAATTCCTGAGGGAATTTGAGCAAGTCCATTAATGGAGAGATCCAACTTATGCAAAAGAACAGTGTTCTGCAGAAGATCCTTGTCCAAACTTCTGATGCTATTATTCCTCAGCTGTAGTTCAGTAAGATTAACTAGGTCTCTGAAAACATTCTCAGGAAGTTGATCTAAGAAATTGTTGGAAAGATCCAGTCTCTGAAGAGCAGAAAGATTGGAAAAAGCTTGTTCTGACAAGGTGCTGAGTTGATTGTTAAGGAAAAGGAAGGTCTTGGTACTAGTAGGAATGTCCAAGGGAAGGGATGAAAGGCCTAAACCACTACAGTCCACTTCCAGGGTACCACTGTTGCACTTACAAGAGGAGGGGCATGTGATGAAGCTCTCTGCTGCGCAAAACGAAAGCCAACAGGCAAACACTGCACAAGAGAAGAGGAAAACCAAGAACAATATATTGAGGCATCTTCCATGACTGCATGTAACCACAGTTTCACCTATTAATGCTACCTTATCTTGCAACCAGATGCACAAGTGTCACCATCACAGTAGAATTCCATCTACTAACCTAGAGCAGGGGTAGGCAATCTTGGCTCTTTTATGATTCATGGACTTCAACTCCCAGAATTCCTGAACCAGCTATGCTGGGAGTTGAAGTCCATGAGTCATAAAAGAGCCAAGGTTGCCTACCCCTGACCTAGAGGATGGCTTTTAATACTCTTGATTCAAAGAGTTCTAGAACCAGTTGCATTGTGTTCTAGGGCGGTTTCTTGTTGGCCTTAATGCCTCCTTCCTTCTCTCTTTCTCTTTGAAAGGAGCATTATGAGTTGAATGGTAGCCAAATGAGCTTTTTCACAGATTAATCCTTGTGCAGCCAGATGGATTCCCACAGTGTGAGCTTCCTTTTAGCTTTTGATGAGCTACTGGTGCTAAAGAATAAACATCCTCACACTGTGAAAAAGAAAGGTCATACTTCCCCAGAGATTTTTCTGCCTGATACCACAGTGTCCAGCATCTTAGACACCATGGAATTAAGTGTGAGTGGAAGATAATCCAGAGCTATAAAAGAGAACTTGCTAGACCATTAGTGTTTATAAATAATATATTTGCTTATATTTAATTAGATATTTAATTAGTTTAGAACATAATTATCCATTCAATGGGTTGTTATTTTTTCAATGGGATTTATTATACATTTGATTGACTACAACAGTTGTTTTATTTACTATCTTTTGTTTAACTCGTCTAAATTCAATGTGCCCAAACAGCCCTCGGTACTTACAAATTACAAAAGTATATCATGAATAACTAGCATAAGCAAATGTTAAAACATTACACAAGCACCCAAGACATTAAGTATGGCATCATTTGCTGCAGGTGAAATACAGTAGTGCTGTATTCTAAAAGTGTAACCCACCAACAAATAAAGGCCTCACATCAGCTTCCCATAATTAAATGGCAAAATTCAAGGGGAAAAAAGCATTCTACCTATCTGGTCTTACTTACAAGAAAAGTGAATTAAATGCACCAGAAACTACTACTTTTTTTTTGGTAAAGGTATCAATTTTGATTTAGATTAAATCTAGAATCAGTTAATATGGAACTGAACATTAATACATAATTCATTGCTATGATTCTATAGTGAATTCAATCCTGGTGCTCCTATACCAGTATCATAAGAAAATTAGGGTTTAATCTGTCAGATTAAAATTAGAAAAGGCTATGGAGCAGTCTTCATAACTATCTTCCTGCTTATTGTAGAGGTCACAAGCAGCGGTAGAAATATTTTGATGCATTCTGTATGTTGGCACCATAGTTGATACTATTTGATTAGAGAATTTAATTCCTCTTAGAACATCTCTTTCTAATGTAGGATTGTGCCTGATAGACCAAGGAGGAAGGAAAAGTGACACATGTTATTAAAATCATCTTGCCTTTGGACGCCTGACAGAAGTACCATATTAATAATACAGTGATATTTCTGATGACGGGAGAACATTTAATGCTTTTGTGTACACAGAAAGGTGGGAATATATCACGGAAATGCATTACTCTTCTATGCACATTTAGTCAAATGCCCCTCTTTCTGTTAGACTGTGACAGAACTCTTTTGAAATACCATTATTCAAAATGATGCAATGGTGCTACTTCTAAACAACTGAAAATTTCAGCTTAAGAATTAGATATACACCAAAACTGTCCTGGTGAAAGAGATAGCCAAGAGAAAGAAAAGACTTCAATTACTTATGTTGCTGAGGAAACAGAAGTGCCAAGAAAAACATGAGTAAGGCATGTGGTTGTTTGCAAAGGACAGAAGGTACATGTATCAAGATCTCAAAAGACATTTTTTTTGTTGTCTTTTTGATGTTCAGCAGAGCAGCTAGATAGTTTTTCATCCCATGAAAGCCAGCAAGAGTTACAGAACAATAGTTTAAGAGAAACAGTCAAGCATAGTATATGCTCTTATGTCAAGAAAAGATCATGTTACTTTGTAGGATGTTCAGGACGCTAGTAAGATGATCCAGCAGTATAAGATTAGGCTAGAGCTCAGTAGCATTTAGGGTAAATAATTTATAATAGCAATCTAGGAAGCAAGGGTGTTTAACAAAGGTAGGTGAAAAGAAACCATTTTCTCAGCAACTTTTATTGACATATTGCACTTGACCCCCAGTTGTAGGTTTGGGTGAGTGTCACTACCCCCTGCTTAGCTTAACTGCATGCGTCCTCACTAATGAACCCTTTTCATAACATGCTACAGAGATGGATAGTTCACTGAAGTTTATTAAGCTTCTATTTCTGTATTGGACACAAAGTATTTCCAGATTTGGACTCTTTATCCTTTTAACTACAGCATAGAAATGGCCATTTTTAAAGGACACTTTGGCCTCATCCTCAACCTGCCAGAGAGACAGATTACATTTATGTTTAGCTGTTCCAGTTTTTAAATGCAGTTTTCCTTGTTCTTCCAACACAATTTTGAGTGAGGTCGCCATCTGCAATTCTTCACTGACTATGTAGTTGATTATATAGTCAGGAACTGGGATCTACCCTGCTTCCAATAGATACTTGAAACCTCTGTAGATCCTCTATCTTCCATATTTTAGTATAGCGTATAGGATCCTGAACCATTTATTTAAATGCTTTTAACTTAACTTTTTCATGGACAAGCACTGTTTTGAAAGAGTGCTAAGTGTGTTTTCTTAAACATGGCTTTCAAGTTTAGAGCACTAGGGTGGCAGGGAGCTCTGTCAGCGCACTCCCACCCATTTCAGCTTATGCCCCTCAGCAAGCAATTGATCTATCAGCTAGGTTGGTTTTTTAGACATGGGTTTGGCATTCTTCCAAAAGATTACCAAGCTGTTGTTTAAATAGGATCTTGGAATCCTAGTAGACAATCACTTAAATATGAGCCAGCAGTGTGCTGCAGCTGCCAAAAAAGCCAACACAGTGCTAGGCTGCCTTAACAGAGGGATAGAATCAAGATCACATGAAGTGTTAATACCACTTTACAATGCCTTGCTAATGCCACAC
Organism: Bothrops alternatus; assembly: GCA_034064705.1. Taxonomy (NCBI): domain Eukaryota; kingdom Metazoa; phylum Chordata; class Lepidosauria; order Squamata; family Viperidae; genus Bothrops; species Bothrops alternatus. The sequence goes on along the minus strand of JARGCV010000124.1, from coordinate 38,867,247 downwards.
TTGGAATACTGCATCCAGTTTTGGTCACCACAATGTAAAAAAGATGTTGAGACTCTAGAAAGAGTACAGAGAAGAGCAACAAAGATGATCAGGGGACTGGAGGCTAAAACATATAAGGAACGGTTGCTGGAATTGAGTAATGTCTAGTCTAATAAAGAGAAGGGTGAGGGGGTGACATGATAGCAGTGTTCCAATATCTCAGGGGCTGCCACAAAGAGAGAGTCAAGCTATTCTCCAAAACACCTGAAGGCAGGACAAGAAGCAATGGATGGAAACTAACCAAAGAGAGAAGCAACCTAGAACTAAGGAGAAATTTCTTGACAGTTAGAACAATTAATCAGTGGAACAACCTGCCTCCAGAAGCTGTGAATACTTCAACACTGGAAGTTTTTAAGAAGAAACTGGACAGCCATTTGTCTGAAATGGTATAGGGCTTCCTGCCTGAGCAGGGGGTTGGACTAGATGACCTTCAAGGTCCCTTCCAACTATTATTATTATTATTATTATTATTATTATTATTATTATTATTATTATTATTATTATTATTATTATTATTATTATATACTGGCCTCTTTCAGAAGAGTGCAAGAACCATATTCATAATAACCCAACTGAAAGGCTGAGTAAAATATCTTTATTTATTTATTTATTTATTATTTATTAAACTTTTATCTTCTTGTCAGTCATCTAATACTCAAGTTAAACATTGTCCTAGACATCCATCTAACTGTTAACCATTAAGCACACACAACTAATGGTTGTTTTTGCCACTGACAGGTAATGACAAAGTCTCCTTGCAGTGACATGGGAGGCAAACAAACTTAATAAACTAAATAAATAAAACATGAGGAAATCCACCAATTGCTGTCCTAAAACTGCCCATTAAATTTGTCGGAACAGCACCATTTATCAGCCTCCTTGCTAACATCAAGCTTGGCCACAGGGGCAATGCAGTTTATGTCAACCTACTGTGTTGGGGGCAATATACTGACTCTAGAAACCACTTAGAGCAGAGGTCCCCAACCTTTTGGGCATCAGGGACCGGTTCCTTGGAGAGAGGTTTTTCCGTAGACTGGAGAGTGTGTGGTTTTGTGTACTGCTTGCATCCCGTGGATGGGGCTTTGCTTGTTTGTGCAGCCCGGTTGCTGGCATGCTGCAGTCCAGCATTGGTCCAGGGACTGGGAGTTGGGGACCCCTGACTTAGAGAGTACTGTAAAGCACTATGAAGCAGTATGTAAGTCTAAGTCAGGGGTTCTCAACCTTGGCAACTTTAAGACTTGTGGACTTCAACTCCCAGAATTCCTCAGCCAGCTTTGCTGGCTGAGGAATTCTGGGAGTTGAAGTCCACAAGTCTTAAAGTTGCCAAGGTTGAGAACCCCTGGTCTAAGTATTATTGCTATACTTTTCTGCTGACACAAGGAGTGGAAGAATGCATGTGAACATCACTTTGAGGAAGATCCCTTAGAGTTGATGTTCTAGCTGGAACTCATCATAAGTCAGTGAATAATATAAACTAATTTGGTGATGATTGTGTTGCAAATGGAAATACAGAATGCTTGAAAATATTTGATTGGACTCACCAGCTACTGGCGACTTACTTTTCTTCTTTACTTTATTTTACTTCTTTCTTCAAATCATTTCTCTGAGCTCACAAAATATAACATGTCATAAGTGATACCAAGCATCTTTTTGGTCTTTTGCGTTTTGTAAACATGCAAGAGAAAAAGCTTTGTTATATATATTACAAAATGCTCACAGTCCTTAGAGCTGTACTTATTTAATTTGAATGGCTTGTGAGCAAAGAGGTTACGGCTCTTATGACCACATAGAATTTATGAGATTTGAATGATTGGATATCCATCATTATGATAAAAATGATGCATTTAGCCTTTTCCTGAAACTAGGCATTCTCTTCTATGATAAAAATGTATAGGGCTAATGCAAAATATTGACTACTGGTGAAATGGCCCAGTAAATGTTTTAAAAATAACATCATTATGAAAGGTGATAGAACATGTCGGTTGCACTTATTTTGGGTATTAGGAACAAGATGGGAACATTTTCTCTCTTTCTAATTCATTCAGGCAAAAATTCTGCAGCTTCTTTTTCTAAAGTTATATTTTACAGCATGTATGCAAAGTCCCAAAGAATATATAAGGTCTGGATACTGTTCACTGTTACTATAAAACCAGTCTATTTTCATTTACCTTCATCTAAAAAGTAGTAACTGGTCTCTTTGCAAACATTTACAATAATACTTACAGCTAGTTTTTCTCCATCTCAGAGAAAGTCTGTTGCTCCACCAGTAGCCACCATTCATAGACAACATAATATTTGCTGTTTTCCCCATGGTGTTTGTGCTTGTCAGAGGAACTGGCACATATACTTGGAGGTCTGAACAGTAATTTGGCTAAACTGGAAGATAAAAGCAGAACAAAAATCATATGATTATCAGGTATCTGGAAGAGAACCTATAGATGTAACCTGACATTCAGAATGACAGCTTTTTTATAGATACCCACAGAAAATTAGCAGATAAGGAGACATCACTAGAGATCTCTGGACTCCCAGCCAAAGTGCTCAGATGGGTCCCCAGTGATGAGAATGCTCAGGCATTAATACCTCCCCAGGCTATGGCAACTGAGAGCACTAGAGGGAAAAGAAGAAGGAAATCCATCCAGTTGCTTCTTCCCTGCTGGCATCACAGCCATAGGCAGCACTTAGGAGAAGACAAAGAGAATGACCAACAGAAAACCCTGTAGAAGCCACTAGGACCACAAGGAGCACCACATCCACTCCAAGGCTCAGCCTCCTTACAGGTGATATCATGTCTGAAGTGGAGGCTGGGAGAAGTGACATTGCCATTCCTACAATCTAAGGCAGGGGTGGGGGAAGCAGTACATCTTTTACTTGCTCTCTCTTTCTTTCTGCACCATTCCTCCACTACCCTATTGACCAAATGTGTTGAAGATATGGAGCAAGGAATGAAGCAAGAAGGAGCCCACGATTGTGTGATTATGGGCTGCAAGGTAGCCACGTGCTCAATCTCATTATGTTTATGCCCTTGGGCAGATGGTAAAAAGTGCCTTCTAAACGATGCTGTAGTCTTTATTGAATGTAGGCTTTTGACACCAATTATAAGCAATCGTTCTGAGAAATCGGTACCCAGCCAAAGGACAAGGTGCCCTTTTAAAGGTACTCCCCCAGTGCTGCTGAAAAAGGAATGCAAGCTAGGATGAACTATGAAATGGAGAATATGCTTGTTTGTTTTAGTGCTTTTTAAGAAATAACAGAAAAAGAAGAAAAGCAGCAAAACACAAAGACAATTATAACACACACAAAACTTTGCATACAAAGTGCTTAAAAACATGAAGAAATACAACAGAAGAAAAAAGAAAAGAAACAATATATTACTATACTATATATACTAATTACTATATAATATAGTAATTAACAGTTATGACTCTATAGCTATCTAATGTAAATATTTTGTAGTAATCTATGTTAACTTCTAATACATTTATGTAACTATCAGTCTTTTTAACCTACTGTAACTTGTAAAAATGAGTTCCATATTTCATTATATTGTCCACATAAAATCTGTCTACAGGCAATCCACTCATAGATGGCAAATGTAATCCTTCAGTCCACTGAGTGAATGGAACCATACATTTATCTTTCCAATGTTGCAAAATCAGTCTTTTAGCCATAGTAAAGGCACAGAGAATCCATTTACCTTGCCCAGTTGTCAAATTCCATGTATTAGGTATACAGTTCAAGAGAATATTATGCTCTGCAAATGTTAGCTTTTGTCACACAATCACATTAAGTGCAGGAGGATCTATTTAAATAACAAACAGGATTAGTGAACTTTATTGCCCAAGGTATTTTTTGCTTTAAAAATGGCTACTTCAGTGAAGTACTGTGGAAATTTTGTAAGCAGGAAGTGTATGATCCTCAAATGTTTTTAACATAATATAAGACAAGATTTGTGAATAATAATAATAATAATAATAATAATAATAATAATAATAATAATAATAATAATGATGATGATGATGATGATGATGATGGAAGGGGCCTTGGAGGTCATCAAGTCCAACCCCCTGCTCAGGCAGGAAACCCTGTACCATTTCAAACAAATGGCTGTCCAGTCTCTTCTTAAAAACTTCCAGTGTTGGAGCATTCACCACTTCTGGAGGCAGGTTGTTCCACTGGTTAATTGTTCTAACTGTCAGGAAGTTTATGATTGGAAAAGTTTAAACCGCCGCTCTTGGTTATCAGGTATCTAGTAAACTCTTATTAAATCACCACCAGATTTTATACCAAAAATGCAACTCCAATAAATTTGAAGAAAGGGCTCTTACATTTGTCAAATCTCCATTCTATAAGTGGAGAAACACTGTCCTTGGGACAAACATGCAATCCAGAGGGAAGATATGTAGGTTACAGGCAACAAAATAGAACCAAAATGAGTTTATTGGGAAGGAGACATTGATGACACAGAAAGATCTGAAGTAGCTTTTGTCTACTCTTCTGGGATTAACTGAAGAACTTTTGACAGTTACCTGTTTGCACAGTGAGAAGCAGTAAAAATGGTTTAGGAATGGGAATCTCCCAGCTATGCATTACTGTATGTTCAGACCAAGGTTGATCCTTTGCATGGTTATGTTACTGTATTCCAATGACCCTTTTACCAGTCTGAAAGCAAAACCTTATACCGTGACCTTCTTGGTTCCCTAAATGTGATTGGATAAGAGGAAGCCATTCTGTTGCTTATCTTCTTAGTGGATTCTCCAGGGTTAGTTCACACTGCCTATGCCAGCACGTGCTCAGGAGGCCTCACATTCAAACCCATTTCTTGGTGGGGTTGAAATAGGCTTGTTTTATGTGCACAGACTGCATTGAGTTTGATGGACCCATGATTGGCTCTTTCACTATTTCATGGCCAAAAATATTGACTTGCTGGATTGTTGCAGAATGTTCACGTCACTCCAAATGCTCTTCAAAATATTAAGTTGCCATCAGCATACAGCCATCAAGTAGAAGAGAGGGGGGAAGCCAAGGGTGTATCAGATGTGCAAACCAGTACAAGGTTTATGGAGATAACACTTCATAAATTCACAGCGTTCATAAGAAGTTCAAAGACTAAAGCCCTAATGAGCTCTCAATCCGTCATCTAACATAGGAACTCCTCTAGGCTCAGCTTGTGGGGTTGCTGTATATACACTGTTTGACTTGCTGAAATCAGTGCTCTGCAGTGGGGTGGGGGAGGGAAGTAAGTAAATAAAATTAGTGTGGCTATGGGGGCTTTTGCACTGACAAATTTCCCTTCCCCCTCTCCCTCCATGACATCCAAGGAGATGTAATCCCTGCATCGGAGATGCCCCTTGGGGAGGGGGGGAAGGAGCGGATGGGGGGGAGAGGGAAGGAATTTGTACAGAAATCCTAATAATGCAGCAGCTGAAGAGCAAAAGAATGAAAGAAAGTTGAGGGGGTGGTGGGATTTAATTACATTTTGATCTAAAGGACATGTGTGGGGAGAACCATGTCTCTGTGTGTCTTCATTAGAAGCCCTCTTATGGTCATCAGTTTTTGTCCTCTGATGCTTATATGAGGCACCACCACAACAGGTCCTTCCCTGCCCTTCAGGTACCAAAAACGAGGGGAGGAAAGTACCATCTGTCCACAGCTCTTGCTGCTCTTCCAGGCTCACCCAGGGGGCAGTTTTTGCAATGCGGGGTTGGCTTTTAATGGGCAGTATTTCTCAGTCAAAAAGGAATGCCTTTCCCACCACCATCACCCTTTCTCTTTTCTTCCCCTAAAGATCCCCGGGAAAATTCTCCTGTGGGGGCTTTCTTTTTTCAATTTGTGGAACATGCCTATAGCTGGATCCACATCTCTCACTTCCCCTCCTCCCTCCCTCCTCTCCTTTGTTTATTTTGATGGGCAATCAAAGCTTCCCAAAGAGAGAGCAAGCGGGTTTGGTGCTGCAAGAACACGGAGGGAAAAGCGTTTTAAAAACATTTACAAAGAGGGAAGGTTGTTTTCATTCTGCCTGTCTCCCCCCCCCCCGCCACTGCCTCCCTTGACACAGCACATGCAGGTGCACACACAGAGACACACATCTACGCCACCTTCTGAAAAATAGAATAAAATTGAGTTGGCATCTGTCCTTGGACTTCTTTCCAAAGACAGAGCCTGAACTTCTGCCGTGGCTCAGGCACCTGAGCCCAAAGCTCCGAAATGCCCCTCCAAAACCCCCTTTGGACCTTCTCCTTTCTATTTTCATTAAGCCCAAACAGGAGTGCTTACCTGGGCTCTGGCCAATTTCCACCTTATTCCCTCTCCTCCTGTGCCTCGTTCTTTCCCCAGCAAACTGACTCTAAGTCTCTGAATCTGTGTCCTATTTTACTCTCCGACCCCACAGGAACCAGGAGAGAAGTTAAGCTGCCAGCCACAGAGACTTACTTAGCCAGCTGCTGTGAATGGCTGGGCAAGGGAGTTGAGAGTGGTGGAATGATCCTGTCTGTATTTCCCTGAGGTATTAGGAAATTTCTGCCACTCGCTTTGCCTCTTTTACTGCCCCCCCATCACTCAGCCAGGCTTTGACGAAGCTATAAATATTACAACTGGCTCTGAAGCCATGGACACCCCACCCATGTGGCTGGGCTGAAGAAGCATGTTGGCTTTTGAAAGGGATATTCTGGGTTCCCTCCTCTTGTGATCCATTCTGGAGGAAAAGCAGGTCTCAGTTTCCTGGCACGGAAGACTTACTAGAAATCCTGCCCCTACTGAGATGATTCTCACACTTAAGTTGCTCACTTGGTGATTACACCATCATATGGATTTTCCTGTGTCACGATGCAACTGCTACTTTGCTATTCCCTCACCTCCCACTGAAGGCTAACATTTTTCAATAGAGCCAGTTCACACATTCAGCTGCTTTTCATTACTGAAGTCTATCTCGCCTTTCTAGATGACCTGCAAGAGTGGAAAGAAAGACATTGTGCACATTTTCTAAAGCACTTCTGAATCTTGACAGGACAGCAACAGTGACATAGAATCCAAGGGCTGGAAGGGACCTCAGAGGTCTTTTAGTCCAGCCTCCTGCTCAAACAGGAGATCCTATACCATTGTAAAAGTTTGCCTCTCAAACCTTTGATCTGCTTCCTCCAATCACAGCTTGTGTGCAGCTTCCTTTTTTGCAAGTAAAATAATCATGACAGTGCAATCAAGGCAGGGCTGTCCTTCGCCCACAAAAGGCAGAACACAAGGCTAAATTTTGGTTGCTCATTGCTTCCAACAATGTTCTAGCATAATATCACATAGCTCATCCTTCACATTCAGTCCCAGAACCTGTTTCTAATATAAAGAAACAACAACAACAACAACAAGAACAACAACAACAACAACAACAACAACAATAATAATAATAATAATAATAATAATAATAATAATAATAATAATAATAAAGTTGGAAGAGACCTTGGAGGTCATCTAGTCCAACCCCCTGCTCAGGCAGGAAACCCTATAACATTTCAGACAAATGGCTGTCCAGTCTTGTCTTAAAAACTTCCAGTGTTGGAGCATTCACAGCTTCTGGAGGCAGGTTGTTCCACTGATTAATTGTTCTAAATCATAAATAGATTTTTTTCTGACTAGGTGAACAGTTTATAGTATTTTCTGCATTTTTGTATTATCACCATATATTCACACAAATACACACACACACACCTACTTCAATATATTCCTGACCTGCTGGCAGGGTTGTCAGCATAGTGGTCATTTTAGCCTGTTAAGGCCAACCTTCTACTCATCATCTGCACTCTCCTATCAGAGAACTTACATTAATAGCAGAGATCTTCCTCTCTATTCTCCGCCATCTGAGATAGATCAAGGGGTTAAGTGGCATTTCAGTCACCTCACCAAAGCCATGCAACTGCCTTTTTTTTCACTATAAAAAATTCTTTTATTAAAACAATCAACATTGAACATAAAAACATATTATGCAGCAATCATCATGGCACCTGATATACAACACTAAGTATTAGTCTTTGAAAACGTCTGAGTTAGTAGGCCTTTTTTCCCCTCCTCGTGTCTAGCCTCAACTATACTCCTGTTACACTTTATTTGTTTGGTGTTTCTCTTATCTGGTGTTACACTTTATTTGTTTGGTGTTTCTCTTATCTGGTTCAATATTAATGTGATCAACATTAAGCATAAGATCCTATTGCTAAGCAATCATCCTAGAACATAGCATACAACATTAAGTATTAATCTTTGTAAACATCTGTTTTAGTAAACGTTCTTCCCTCCTCCCTTCCATCTTCAAGTATACTCCGAATACATTTTGTTTGATTGGTGTTTCTCTTATATATGGTCTATCTACTGTATCTAGTCTATCGCATATTGTTCGTTTGCGCTTCTGAATTGACTTCATCCCATTACTAGTGCAATCTTCTATAGTCCCTAACCAGAGATCCTGAGGTAAAAGTTTCATATCCTGAGGTAGAGATTCAGTCTGCTTTAACAATATTAAAGCAAACAACATTAGTCATAAGGTTATGTTAAGAGGCATTAGTTATAGAACATATACATTCCACATTGGGTGTTAGTTTTTGTAAACATTTGATTTGTTAACGTATCTAGCCTCCTTCTGGATGACCTTCTGCTATGCGGTTAAGATATAGTTTTCATAAAGCATCTGACAGGAGCTTGATAGGATGATGAATTGTTTCACTGAATTGATTTTATTACTGATACTTTTTGCACCATGTATCTTATTTTTTTGTGATATTTTCTGGATTATGTTAGCTCTCATGGCATATTTTAGAAGTCAGAAAGTGGGATATTAACAATAGTAGGAGAAGCTGCAGGAATAGCAACCTGAATAAACTTCTCACCAAAATGTTCTCTGTGTTCTTAAGCTTTAAACCTGATTCTGTCCTATTAATGCATAAAAGAAGATGGATGTCCAGGTTTTATAACCAAAGGCTCCATAGCTGAATTCTCCCTGCACCTATCACTTAATGTGGACACAAATTTCTGTGAATGCCTTTCTTAAATTTGTGTTATCAAAGCTTGATTGAGAAGAAGGCACACATAGGAGATGAATGCATAATGGAAATCACAGGCATGGAAAGAGTTCAGTTACTAAACTGAGATACATCCTCATCTATTCATGACACTTGTCATACAGATACTTTGGTAGGTTCCATACAGTACATTTAGCCTGGCTAATGAATCAACCCATTTCTCTGGATCTTACAAAGCATCTGTGTTATGAATTAACCAAATGAGCTGTGTTTTCACAACATATAAGCTGCACAGAGAAAAAATAAAAAACAAAAACAAAATCTAACTAAGATTAAAATTAACTCAAGCCTGATATGTTTTGGAAATTCAGCCATTAAGTCTTTATCTGACCAGGCTGTGTGAACAAATCTACTTTGTATGTGCTTGGGTGCTAAGGTACTCTGAAATCAGAGCTCAGCAGATATGATGGTTATTTTGAGCACAGGTAAGGCTGAAGAGATCAGAAAGGTTAAGATGGCAGCTACAACAATGCAATCAAATCTCCCATCCTTTGTAAATGTGCATTGTATATAAAAAGGAGCAGACTTCTATCGCACAATCATTATCATCATCTTAACCTTTTGACTTCCCTGTACATAGGTTTGTGAAGATTTATTTTTTAAAAATAGCTTTATTTGATTATTTTTATAATTCTTAAAATATATGTGTCTACTGATAAACATGTCCATTAACATACATATTGCTTGTTTCCAAGCAGAATCAGGGCTAATTTTACATGTTAAGATTATCAAATCGCTAATCAAGAGCAAATACACAATGAAAACAGTAAAATGTATGCAAAACATTGTGTCCCCAATAAAATTCTCTTGGACAAGTGGATCAGAAATTAACTCATTTGCACTGCACTCACAGGCCTGTCCAGACACATATTGCCAAAAATATATAATTTTCTTTCCTATTGAATCATTGACCACTAATGGAAATATCTCTATAAATTGTGAATTTAATTTTTTTATGTTTTTTTCAAGGAAAGCATGATAATGAGCAAGCAGATTCCTTCCTTCTGTACCTAGTTTTATCAGCTTACATGCCACTTTATCCATAGAAGCAACACTAGGGTGTGAATTCAGATTCCTTTATACAGAGTCTTCTCAACTACTAAACCAACTACTAAACTTCATCACAGTGATAAAATTTATCTAACAGAAGTGAATATATGTAGCTCAGGGTTGAATTATGAAGTCCTTGATGCAGACACAGATTCCATAATGTAATTTCTAAAATTATTTGAAATGCTTATCTGTAAATCCTTTGCTCTGAAGGACAAACTATCTTGGTTATCTTCTCTTGCAAGGATTTCTATTATATTGAGGGGGAGAAGTGCAAGAGGACAGACTTACCCTTGCATCTCTTACCCTCATGGCTAGAAACTGTGAAATTGGTTCAACTTTCTTATCTTATTAAGGTAAACATGTGCTCCTTTCCTTTTGGAGAGCCCAAAATAGTTCACAAACAAAGGTGAAAAGATGCAACAAAATCTAGCAATAAAAAGGTAAGAACCCTTTAAATGCACCTTGGTTCCTAGAGACTCCATGCCCATAGTCCACACCTATTGTTTCCTTGACTCATTACACAAGAGGTTTAAGACTGACTTCTCCTGGGTTTTTATTTTTCATCATCCCATTTAGATGACAAGCCAGGATTTTCCTGGGGGAATCTGCCTTCCAAAAATGATTGCAGGTCAACTCTGCTTAGCTCTTCAGGATCAGCTAAGTCCTGCTCATATAGGCAGGAATAAAGTTAAAACAAAGTTTAAAACTGAGCCCATGACAACATATAGTAACAGAACACAAAATTTGAAATGAAACATCCAGTGAAACAAGCAAACAAAAAGTCACTCAGGGATAGCCCTTTTATTGTGACCCCCAAGTCTCAGTTAAGGAGATCAATGAGACTCTTAAAATAACAGCATTGTTTTTTTCTTAGGCTGAGCTTCTTTCATCAACCAGCAGTGAGGTGCATGCCTAAATAGGATCTCAACTACTCAGTGCATCTGTTGAGTCTAAAATATCAGGATAGCAGCTGCAACTGTGCCTTCAAAGTCCCACCACTTTTTAATATGAGTTCTGTGTAAACAGGGGTGGAGTTTCCATTACAGAGTCACAAATCTCATCTTGATTTTTATGACTTCCTTGTGGACATACCCAGGAGCACTTTTTTCAAATTATTTGCCAAATATGCAAAGCCCAGCTATCCAGGACAAAATAGACCTCTCAGTGGTAGAATTTGTTTCAGGTGACAGTGTCTCGTATCAAACTAAGCTTTGATAAAAACATGGAAACTTTTTCAGGGGGAAAAATATTATAAATAAATAAAATAAAATATAAAATCTCTTTAGTCAGACTAATAACAATAGGGTTTCCAAACTGTGACTTGTGTCTTAGCATTATATGTGAGCCCAGCTACATATGGTTTGGCTTAAACCACCACTTTAGTCAAGAAACCTGAGTTAAAGTAACCATATTTTAGCATGACATGCAAATTCACCCATTTTCCTATTGTGCAGATTTATTTTACTGGCAATTGTAATGATTGCTACAATACTTTAAGATGTTTGAAGCATCCTAAATAATTGCATAATGTATTGCACTATTAATTATTATGAATGAAAACAATAAAGGCAGGCCTGGCAGTAGACTTTAGGGAATCTTCCAGAAACCATGCATCCTATCCTGGCAGCACTATCAGGTTTCATGCCCTATCCAAATGCTGGGATATGTACAAGAAGGGGTCAAAATCTACAAGATGGTAGCTAGGTGTCACAATGCAAACTTACACAATTATGACATGAGTTTGGGTCACTACTATATCCAGCATCTTGAAAATTCTGACACATTCTGCAGAATGTCCAGAAGCATCACCGCTGCCTCTGTCTTCCATTATTCTTTGGGCTTCTTGTTACTGTATGTCAGACATGTCAAACTCGTGACGTCACGTAACGTCGCGCGCCGTATCGGAGCTTTTTTTGCCATTGCCGGCAATGGGTTGGGCGCGGCTCCGGTATGATGAAACCAGCCCACGGGCCGGCAGTTTGACACCCCTGCTGTATGTGGTTGTTTCTGTGCTCTCATTTGGTTGTGTAATGTAGTTGCTAGTGCATGTAAGGCAGAAGATGGCCCTGGGTGCCAGACATGCCATAAGGCAAATTATGTTAATCAACTAATTGGAATAAAACAACCATTTAGCTACCATCTCTTCTGATGCCAGTACATCCTTAGACAGAAAATGGGTTAAAAAGAGAATCCAAGAGGCAGTGGCCACTAGCAGCAATCTAGGGGAGGAGGGAAATGGAAGTGGGGACTTGGTGCTGCCAGGGGACTGGATGGTGCCATGGGACATTGATACCATTAAATTTGAATCCACTTTTCATTGTAATAAGAATGTCCCTTTCAAGAATCTCTCTTTGAATAGAAATAACTGAGGTCACTCAACATTTTTTTATTGTCATGACATTTGAAGTCAGAAAATATGGTAATGCAGTATACTACAGTATACTCCCAGAAGTAAGGAAAATGGATCAAAAGTCCCTTATATTGCCCTCAAGCTTTGAAACAAAAAGCAGACTCAGGTGTTTTTTGCATCCTAATGGAGATGCAAAATCTTTTATGAATTGTAATGTCAGCAAAGACCCCCAAGGGAATGCCTGAAGTTAGAAAGTTTCTGATCCTTCCTATCTTTCACTTAACAGGCGATATGCTCATGTGAAGCATGAAAATTGTTATTAGCTTGTAAAGCATTGCTCTCAGGCATGTAATTAGAGATGATAATCCTCACTATCCCAGACACCTCCATAGATTTTGAAAGATTATATCAATGCTTGCTGCCATCATTTCAGCCTGAGCAAAATTCCAGGATCTGTTTAAGTATCCAGCTCTCGGTCCTGGAACACACAACTAGAGAATGCCTCTGAGCCTATGAAGATAATAATTCCATTGCTGCCTTATATTTGGACCCTGTGCTGCAGATTTGATTGGTGTGATACTGCAAAAGCCAAAGACGTAGGCAAACACAGAGGCTTTCTACCTGCACCTTTCCTTTTAGAAATTAACAATAAATAATTAATACAACCATTTCCTTACATTTGTTTTGAAAAGGTAATGCCTTCACAGCCCCTCTCTTGTCAAAGCAACTGTGAATCTATGATTATTACATTGATTACAGGTTTGTTAATTAGAATAAATTTGTATCTTGTTTTTTGACAAAAAAATGCAAAAGTGCTATACAGTATTAATGAACTTAATTACATTAAAAGCTGTACCCCCTAAAACAAATTATCCCACCAAACCAGGAACTGGCAATTGATGTTTTCTTTGCTCTCTCATCTTTTAAGAAATTTTTCTCAAAGGGCTTCTCCTAGGCTGAACACCTCAAAATTAAAAAAAGTTATTTAAGAAAGGGATAATGTTCAAGACTAACTAATTAGCAGATGTGGTGCTCTGTATTAACTCAGCTGCAATAAACAGTAATGGTGAGAAAATGTGAGAAGCAGAAATAACCTGGAGGCCCATAAAGTCATGTAATATATCATTAAATCATTAAAGAGAGAAAGACTTCAGAAATCTTTGAGCTCTTTAATCAAACTTGTTTAAAGATCTGCTTCCTGGAAAGGACTATTGTTTCCAGTCTGTTATAAACCTCCTGTATAGTCCTGATGGACTATTATGGAAGAGTACAGAACGTTGGACCAGCTGGACTAATCTAGAAGGATATTTAGGTATTTTAGAGACAGGCAGGCAAGGAAAATAGTACATGTTTCTGCTTTAGCTAGGTCACACTAAATCAGGGGTCATCAAACTTGGCCCTTTTATGACTTGTGGACTTCAACTCCCAGAATTCCTCAGCCAGGCACGCTGTCCTGTCCACAAGTCATAAAAGGGCCAAGTTTGAAGACCCCTGCATTAAATAGCTGATTTTAACTATAGGTCAAAAACAATCCCTTTAGTGTTTTTGGATGAACAGATTAGCTTGGAGCTATCTGATTCTCTAGAGCAGTGTTCCTCAACCTTGGCAACTTGAAAATGTATTGACTTCAACTCCCAGAATTCCCCAGCGAGATCCACTGCTTTAGAGACTGGATCTATAAAGATTCCCATGGGGGAATTCCTGAACTACACAGTTTACACACGTACTTCATGCACAGTTGAACAGAGGCATTTTCTGAGTTCATCAAAGGATGGCTTGCTTTCATATTTAATCATTTCAGTGTGCCCTATCCTTGTATTGGAGAAAAGAAATGATACAGCTGTGAAGTAGGAACAGGGTTGCATGTGAAGTTGAAGAGAACTTTTCAAAGCCACCCAAGAACAGTTGTTGTATGTGGGTGGCAGTTTATCACCCGCCTTGTCAATTCTAATCCAAATCCCAATTTTTTGTCTCTCTCAGCTGCAGAGGAAAAGGCCTTCTGCACAGACAGAAGTTTAATTTTCTGCAAAGATTAATCTCATGATCAGCAGTGGCTCAGGATGCTAATCCCCCTGACACACACACTCACAGAGGGTTTCTGAACTCAGCAGAAATAACAGAAGGTTTGATAGGTGGGGAGAGGGTGCTACTGCATAAATTCCACTTTTGCACATGAATTTGCCTGGAAGGTGATGCATGGACACCATTGTCACCCAGTTTGATCACTCTGAGGATGAGGTGCTTGTGAAATTTCCACTAAGGTGACTTGATTCTCAATTCTGCAACTATTAAGAAATGTTCATTTAGCATTATCTAAGGCAAAAGGGAAGGAAAATAGGAGGGATGCAGGAAATTCTAATTGTGTGTTTAGTTTATGAAACCAGCTAAGAACCCTTAATGTATATTTTCACTTACAAATACTTGGAGAACATTTTTGTTCTAATGATGCAGGTTGCTAGAAAAATAAAGTGATCAAGATGCATGAGATTCAAAGCTAAGTATTTTGGGTGCATTTATGGTTTTATGTATATGTTTGAGTATAGAGGGAGGGAAGAGGGAAGGAGGGAAATAGAAATATCTGTGCTAGATGTTGTTAACAAGGTGGACTCAAAATATATTCCTGTCATCATCTCCCCAGAAAATCTAGAGTTATTTTAATTCATGAGATAGAAAATGCCACAAATACTTTCTCTCGTCTGATAGAGAAAAAGAATAATTGTCATTCTATTCAAATTAGAAAAGAAAGATTGATCAAAGACTCATCAACTCCTTATTGTCTGCTACTTTGTACTACTTATTCATTTACTAAGCAAATTTATATTTAAATTATTGGTGGGATGTTTAAATTTCTATTTACTTTGCATTGGAGAACTGTGTATGAATCAGCTAACTCAGTCTTCCACCCTTTCAAAGTTGGCAGAATGAGGACCCAGATTGTTGGGGGCAATATGCAAATAATACAAAACCCCCAGAGGGTGCTGCAAAGTGCTATGGGGCAGTATATATGTTTAAATGATATTTCTATTGCTATGGCTATTCTGGGCACCACATTTCCAGAAAGCTCTTGATAGATTAGGGCAGGCACTGTGAAGACAAGCTGAAGGAACTGGGGATGTTCAATCTGGAGGGGAAAAAAAGTCTGAGAGGCAACACAGTTGTGTTCAGGCAGCAAAAGGATGACATAGGGAAGGTGGTCAGGGACTATTTTTCATGGCTACAACAACTAAGACCAGCAATGAGGAATTTAAGAGCAGCTACTCGGATTTCATTTCAATGTGAGAAAAAAAAAGCTTTCTGACAATAAGCTCTCTCAACAGTGAGACAGGCCACCTATGGAAGTGTTGGTCCTCTATCTCCAGAGATAATGTATGTGTACTTTGTTTGCTGGGGCATGTATTCCCCACCTACTCAACAGATTCTGGATTTTAAGAAGCTATATATCTGCCTTTCAAGGACGAATTTCCTCCACATTGCAGAAGGCAGATGAGAAAATTATCACAGTTCCTTCCAACTCCACAGGTTTTACGATTCTAAGGTTTTCATAGCACTCATTATCTACTGTGCAAGAAAACAATCTCAACTCTGCCTTATTGTACTATCAATACTGGCTGAGAGATAATCCTATGCTTTTAAAGATTTTTCTTGGTTGTTTCTTCTACTCAAAATGGCATACAGAATTTGGATCAAAGAAGTGTTGAAATGTTGCATGAATTAAGGACTGAGCTACACTTATCTTGCTACCATCTGATGCTTAATTAGGATCCAGCTCTAACTGTGCAGAGTATAATGGTATGACCTGTGGTATGAGAGTTCTATGTCTCCAATGCAAGCTATATGTCCAAAATGCAGAATATGTGCTCTTATTTAGGAATGATGCCTCCTATAAGAGTATGTATATTTATTTTCCGATTTCTATATATGGCGGAAGTTTAGGTAGCAAAGCAGGTTCACCAGATCATGAAACAGGGGAAAAAAATACATTACATTCCAATGCCCATCAGTCTTGCTCTGCTAGGGACTGATATGTGAAAAATGTCCCATGTGGGCAAGAATGAAAGAAAAGGATGAACTGGACAACGAGTAATGTGGATAAAAGGAAGAAAGATCCTGCCCTCTTGAACTGATTATAATACTTTTATGCTTACTTTCCTCACACACACATACATTTGACACACCTTAACTCTGTGGCACATTTGTTGTTTAAAATTTCCTATCGTGATTTTTGGCACTATGCCTATGCTACAGGCAAATCAGCAGATTTCCATGACAACACCTGTCTGTTCTTATTAAATCATACAGGGGGCCAAGCAAAGCTAGGGTCAGAAAAACCTCTATAGCTGGTATCAGTAATGAAAGCAACTGCTAATAATATCATTTCTTGAGTGTATAATGCGGTATGCAGAGAGTTCTCATTGTACTAGACAACAGGAAGATATATATTGTAGATGCCAAGATAGAATAGCATTCATGAAAGTAGCAATAACAAGTTGCTATCTGTAGACTCCTCCCTGTGATCCTTGGCGGAGAAGAAATTGTAGTTTGGAAATGCTTATATAGGGACATGAAATAATGACTGCAAAGAAATGTGAATCAGAGACTGACAGTGTCCCAGTCCCCACTCTTGACTTAGGAACAATCATAGAAAATTACATTTGTCTCTAAAATTCTACTTCTACCATACCCCAAATTAGTTCAAATGTTCTACTTCTATGACTTCTGAACTCAGATCTCAAGCAGTAACTATAGAAAACTCTTGCATCGATGGGGTGGACTTCCCAGAAGTCATTCTGAATGCTGCTAGGTTTATGAAAAATCCACTTAAAAACCATGCTTACATGAATGGTATTATGAATCCTCATATTTAATCAAATTTGTTTTACAAAATTATACATGGTGTTACCATTTTTGCATCATCAGAACATTTGCAGTTTTGTACTCAACCATCATTCTCCAATATGAAGAACATTACATTTTAATTCTGCAAAACATATTACCAAATAGTCACAAAAAAGCTCTGATACGCATAAGCAACTGTTTATGCAGACTTAAAACAACACAAAATGTGATGCCATGTAATCACAAAAGCGTAAGATCATTTCTTTAGATCCTATGTGGGCCAGTTACATAATAGTTCATTCCCACATTATAGAAAACAAAGAGGAAGCTTTCTTTAGAAGACAACACACATCTTCTAAAAGAAACAAATGTTAACTTTTTCTTTTAAAAAAAGTGAATTTGCACAAACTGTTAAGATATTGTGGGAGCTGTTATTCATTCTTTTAGAGAAAGAAAAAGTACTCCCACAGTTTAATGATGTCACGCAGGAACAGTTTCTCAAGCACTATACTTTAAGGTGCAAATAAAAAATATTTATTTCCAATTACAGAATATTTTAATATGAATATATGTGCAAGCAGAAATGCAAAAAAATCTGATTGTGCACATCTGAGTCATAATTAGAATAAGTCCCTTTCCGCTTCTACCCCCCCTCCTCAAAAAAACGTTATGTAGAATAGCATCAAATGTTTTCCAATTGTGGAAAACAATTTATTATAAAATCCCTCTGTCACTTCCCAAAATCCCCACTTACCAAACTTTTAGATTAATCCTAACATAATTCGCATGCAGACCTGTTGGCTGTGCATCTCTTGACTTTCCTTTGGCCAAAATGTGTCAACAGCTTTATGTAGCCCCTTCTCACTGCTTTTTAAAATCTGCATCTACAGCTGTTGGCTAATGATCCCAAAAATGGACTCACTCTTCTCTTTAAACAGAAGTGAATTTATAATGAACTCTAAAAAGGCTTTTCACTTTATTCCTGTTTCTGCCTCAATTAACTTCATGAATTTGTTGCACTTGGTTACTTATGTAGTATAAATGCTCAGGATCCCATAAACCAGAGGAAAGCGTTAAGGGACCCCACCAGATTTCACAGGGGATATTCTATGCTCTCAAAGTTTATCTTGCTTCTCCTGTGCAAAACCTAACAGAAACTTCAGAGGCATCAGGAAAATTGAGAGCACTGTCAAATGTTCCTGTGCTGCTTGTCAAAATACATTTCCTTTCCTCCAGTCCACAGCTTGAAAAAGGTTTGAAAAAATAGTTCTATCTAGGCTCTACATGGGACTGGATACTTACAAATGTTCCTGCTTGGCCACTTCTGATTAATGTGTTTGCTCTTTGATTGATGGAGAGGGTATTAATAGTAAAACCATAAAGTTTTATATCTATGCCACTGAGTTTATGGTCAACATCATTAATGGTGGTATGTAAGTCTAACTATAGTCGCTGCCTGAAGTGGAAATATTGTAGTCAAGAGAAGATTCACATTCTTAGAAAGCCTGGACAAAATAATCCAACGAAGGCTAGAAATACCAGAGAAGAAATAACTTATTTCTTCTGTTCTTTCAATATTGTCAGAATAAACTATATATTTTCATCTCGCCTTGTCATCACACACCATTCCCATGTTCAAATTTAGCTTCCAAATACCTCCTACCATATTACTTGGATGTTGCATAGTGCTTAAGCTATTACCTAGTAGAGCAGCAGTTCTCAACCATTTTCAGGCCGAGACCCCACCTGCGCCGCCCATGCACAGCGCGACTCCAACCAAAAAAAAATGGCCGACCCAAAAAAAAATGGCGGGCCCGCACCGCACATGCGCGGTGCATCACGCATGCACGGCGTGATGGCCCGCATCGCAATAAGGAAAAAATGGCCGACCAAAAAAAAATAAATGGCCGACCCAAAAAAAAATAAAAAAAATGGCGGACTGCGGTGCTTGGCGACCCCCGTGAAATGGTCGTTCGACCCCAAATGGGGTCGCGACCCACAGGTTGAGAACCGCTGTAGTAGAGGCAGAAAATGATGAATGGATATAGCATCTTTAGACTGAAGAATCAAAAATACTAATTTTGGTGCACTTGCAGGCAACTGATTGATAGCTCTCCAGTACAACCTTTCCCCACTTGCACTTTGCCTGGATCTGCTCAGCTGTGATGGCAGGGAATCGCTTGATAAAATTGGGGAGAGGGAACCAGTTCTCTCTCTCTGCTGTTTCACAGGGCAGCCCTCTTCATGCCCATCAGCTGTGATTCACACTGCTTCTGTAGCATGAGTTTTAGGGTTTTTTTTCTGGAATACCTGAGCAAAATTTGGGATATGGCTAAATTACCTGGTTTAACCATCTGTTGAAATTCATCTCATGTCCATCCCCATCCTAACTTAAGAAGACTGTTTTCCTAATAGCTGGGGATCTTACAGAAGAGGGGAGGAACACAAAGCTGAAGGGATCTCCCAAATCTTTCCTTTAACATGCCCAGAAAACAGTAAGGGGAGCACTATTTGCCAGCATAATGCCGATGCAAGAGAGGAATTCCCATTGGGGGCAACAAATGTATTGCTGGTAAACATTTTTGCCCAGCTCAAGGATTGGTAGACAGCATATTAGCTGGGCCATGGGAAAAGAGCCTTAGAAAGAGCAGCATGCCATATACAGTATAAGAAAAAAAAGCTTCGGGCTTCTTTACTACCTGCATCACCAATCTTTCCCCAGATGGTTCTATTGGGGGCTCAGCTGCACTGTCAACCACTGACAACATTTTCAAATCCTCAAGGAGGAGGGAGACGCTTAACTGAATATTAGACCAGTTGTAACTTTGGGTTGGTTTTATTTCAAATGTTATCATCCTGAAGAAAAGCAGGCGAGCAAATGAATGTTGTGTGCCTGGTTCTTGTTGGGAAAGCATGTGTGCTTGTGTGTGTGCTGTGTTTAACAGACAGAAAGGCACCTTGACACAAGCTTGAACACATATAAAGCAGGCAGATATAATACAAAAAGTGTGGAGTCCTTTAAGCTCCCCCCTTTTATCAACTCCTGAGCAAATCATTCCTAAGGAACCAAATTAGAAAGGACAACCTTTTCTCTTCCCTTTTCTCTTCCTGCTTTCTTCACCAGATGTCTCCATCACAAAGACTCACTGAATCTCAAGGGCTAGCCTCTGGGTAGCAGGCACGAGTTTTGTGTGTGTGTCTGTGTTTGTGCAAGCACACAACCCCTCCCACCCACCCCCACCCACCCCCACACACACATTCAGAGAGATGCAGTTAGACAACTACGGTATTTTGGGTATTTTGGCTCCTTTTGTGGCACAGCATCTCAGGACTCATGCTTGCCTGTGATGCAATAGTGGAAATGAAACCCGAAAAAGCAGACCTTCTGGTCTTAAAAAAACCTCTTTTCTGGGATCAAAACTTTCAATGGGGGAGCCAACAGTCTCCTTCCCCCCCATCTTCATCATCCCATCTTCTTCATCATCGTCGTCCTCTCACTCAAGTATCCCTTCATTTTAATCTCTCTCTCTCTCTCTCTCTCTCTCTCTCCTTCTCTCTCTCTCTCTCTCTCTCTCTCTCTCTCTCTCTCTCTCTCTCTCTGTCGCTCCTCAGCTATCAGCCAGCCTGCTGCTTGCTCTTCTCTCTCTTCGCAGCCTCCATGTCTGGCAGTTTCCCAGGCGAAACGGCTCTTCTTGGGCACTGGGCATCCAGCGCTCTTGAGAAAGGGACAGGCAGGGAAGGAACGAAGGGGTGGCCGGGAGGCAGGCAGCACGTCTGCCAGAAT
The DNA here is from genome assembly GCA_034064705.1 of Bothrops alternatus. Lineage (NCBI taxonomy): Eukaryota > Metazoa > Chordata > Lepidosauria > Squamata > Viperidae > Bothrops > Bothrops alternatus. Next base: position 38,846,126 of record JARGCV010000124.1, on the reverse strand, counting down.
CAGACCCGGACTGCCAGAAACAAGGGCAACGGCGGCTTGTCCAGGGCTGGCGGCTACCGCGTCCTCCGTGCGCTTCCTCGGACCTGGCTCGACCCCAAATGGCCGCACCAAAGTGGCCCCTCCTCGGCCCCTCACCGTCCACCGCCCGGCCCCTCTCGCTCCGGTACCTGACGGACCAAGGCTTCCCCCTGAACGCCCGGCGGAGGGCAGACCCCGGGGGAAGCCTCTCTTCGCGCCTCCGCCGGGACCACCCCGAGGCGAGAGCCGCCACTTACCGGTCTCCTCTGCCGGGGACGGGCGCTCCTCAGGGTCGCCCACGGCCCCCCTGCCTGGCTAGCCGGAGCCTCCAGGACCAGGGAGCGCGAGGCGGGCGGGCGAGCAGAGGCTCGCAGGGCACCGCTCGGCATCAGCCCCTTTAGCCGCCGCGTGGCTCCGGAAGCGTCGGAAGCGCGGCCGGGGAGCCCGCGCGGGAAGGGCTGGGGAGGGACGGCGCGCGGTCCTCTGAACGCTCGCGAAAGCGTCAAGTGGGGAGGAGAGAGGGGAGGGGAGGCGAGGAGAGACCGAGCGGGTGGAGTGACAGCTGGGGGGGGGGTACATCTGTCATGACAGCAATGCACACGCAGCACACTCGCGCGCACAAACCGCCCCAGCGCGAAGGGACTGACTCAGAGGTGCGGGCAGCCTCCACTTTCCTGCCCTCCCCAGTCTCGAAGTCCAGGCCGGGGTCCAGGGCTCCGAGGAGCCCCGTTCTCTCCCTCTTCTCCCCCTCCCCCCGCTTCAGCAGGTGCTTTCGTGTGGCTGGAAGTCCTTCCTTCCTTCTTCCTTCCTTCCTCCTTCCTTCCTTCCTTCCTTCTTGCCGCCCCCGCTTTTCGGAGCAAGGCAGGCCTTGGGCGCTAAGCCTCTGCCGGCAGCAGGTCTACCCGGAGAACCGAGAGCTCTCTTTTTTTCCCCGCTTTGCTCTTTTTCCTGCTTGACTTGGGGGGGGGGGAAGCCGGGAGGGTCTGTAGAGGAAATGAGCAGAAAGCCTTTGACATCTGCACAGTGAACAACCAGCCAACCAACACCAATATCACCCCTGGGGGAAAGTGACGGTGTGACCCTGTTTGCCAGCCAGTTTGGGGTCACAGGGGTCCAACCAAGAGTCATCCGAGGCCTCCACTCCAGGGCCTGGCTAGAGAGGCCAGAAAGGGAGAAGGGCAAGTGGACCTTATGTGTGGAAGGATGGTTACATTTTTGGGGGTAAATTCAGCAGAGCAGCTTCTGAATGAAAGTGATGAGCAAGGAGGCCAGCCATGGTGGGTTCTTTAGGGTAACCCGCAGCAATAAGCTTTAGGGTAAATTTCATTCTTCCTTTTAGGGGTTACCCTTAATGGACTCAGATTTTTTTAAAAAAATAATAATAATAACAATAATATGACCCTGGAGAGCTGAAACTGTATATTATAAGAAAATATGGATGGCTTATCAGATTCTTTTGCAATTATTCTGCCACCTTAATTTCCAACAGTTAGATCGATTAATCAATGGGACGATTTGCCTCCAAAATTGTGAGTGTTCCAGCACTGGAAGTTTTTAAGAAGAGATTGGACAACCATTTGTCTGAAATGGTATAGGGTTTCCTGCTTGAGCAGGGGGTTGGACTAGATGACCTCCAAGGTCCCTTCCAACGCTGTTATTCTGTTATCTCTAGATTCCTATATGGTGGAGAATCTTTTCTTACAGATTTTCTGCTTTAAATAAATCTCCTTTCTTTCTCTCTGGACCTTCCATAACTTCTTCCAAAAGCTAAACCTTGCAAAGATTATTTTTGACAATCCTCTCTCATTCTCTCTGTCCTCTTACTTTGCTATTATTTGACAACTTGCATTGTCTTCAGTTCTTTATTGCCCTAAATTGCCTCTGTTGCCCTAAAAAGTGGGCCTTAAAAATTCAAAGGAAATAAGTGGTGAAGGAAATGATGGGCAGATAACTTACTGTATTATGAGCTCCATAAAAGAGAACAAAGTTATCTCTGTAATTTGGGAGCATCTTTTTATATAGAGGTGAGACTGAGCCAATGACTTGCTCTTAGGCAAGCCTATTTCACAGAATTATTGGGAGAATTTAAAGCTGTGTATGCAGGCTTAAGCTCCTGAAGAAAAAACAAAAAGGGGGAATATAAATTGAACAGTAAATAAATTCCTGGCCTATCAGGGTTTATAATGAAAAAATATATATATCCTACACTTTTTTTATATAAATAACTCAAGGCGGTAAGCATACTTAACACCTCTTCCTCCTTCTTTTTTCCCCAACCCTGCAAAGTGAGTGAGCTGACAAAGAGAGATTGGCCCAAAGTCACCCAACAAGCTTTCATGTCTAAGGCAGGACTAAAACTCAGAATCTCCCAGTTTAGAGCCTGGTGCTTTAACCACTAGACCAGGATTCTTCAAACTTGACCCTTTTATGACTTGTGGACTTATACTCCCAGAATTCCTCAGCCAGCGTGCCTGGCTGAGGAATTCTGGGAGTTGAAGTCCACAAGTCATAAAAGGACCAAGTTTGAAGACCCCTGCACTAGACCATATGCTATAAGAAGTCTTTTATTTATTTCATATCATTCAGTTTTTATCCAGCCCCATTTCTAGGGGGAACTATGTAACAAAAGAAATATGCAAAATAAAATGTTGGTTACATTCACAGCCTTCATTTGCCTTGTAAGTAAACCAATGAATCTTTTTTAAGGACTTAAAGTGCACTGCTTCATTACTATGCCTTACTTCGGAAAAGTGCTTCAGAGTGCAATGCCACATTTGTGCATAACTCTCTACAATTCTGCTCACATGTGTGCATGTCTGTGTGAGTGTGAGCATGCAGTATTATTTAAAAGCTGTTTAAATAGCTTTTAGGACCCAAGTGCATAGTTATCACTGACACCGTGTTTCTTTCAGTGATGCAAAAATGCAGCTTGAACAGAAGGATGGATCCTTTTCATTTGATATTAATTCAAGGCTCAGACAGGAAATTACACAAGTCTGTCCTCATCCCAAGGATGCATATGCTCACAGGTTTTTAATCCAATAATGGCAGATGTGGGTCTGATATCTGAGTAAGAACTGTAATGTGAGAATGTGGCAGACCCCAAATTACTTCTATATTAGGTTCTCACATCCCTCTGTCTTTCCTTGCCCTGTATCTTCTTGTTTTATTTTTTATAGATAAGATAGATAAGATATTTATATTATTATTATTAGTATTATTAGTATTATTAGTATTATTAGTATTATTAGTATTATTATTATCTTTATTCAGCCAGAGTTTCATTCCATACAGCATTAACCTTGCGAACTCTCAAGCTTCTTCCGTTATATATTCAAGATGGACAATATTTAATATTTAATATTTATTTAATATTTATTTGCTACATATATGTAGGGTTGTGGGTCTATACATATGTTGTTCATAGAATGTTTAGATGTGTGTCATGTATGTGTTTCACTTTGAGAGCGGGCAACTAAATTTCATTTTTGATGTGTGCCATTGTGCCCACAGTATAAAAATGACAATAAAGGTTATCTTATCTTATCTTATCTTTATCTTTATCTTATCTTATCTTATTGTCATTTTTTTTTACATTTTTTACTGTAGAGACACCTTAAGTACCTCACAATCTTAATTTTTGCAGTAACTGTTCTGTCTTGACAGTAGGTGTCTTTGGGATGGAGAAGTGACAAAACATATGTTGTAAAGCAAGCTTTTCCTCTTAGGTATTTGTGCATGTGACATCACAAGGATGGGTTTGTATGATGGCATCATGGCCTCATTCTGGTTGCCAGAATCTTATAGCAACTTTCTAACACCCTTCCTAGTTGGATTTACTTACGCTTAGCTAATTTCATTTTATTTATTTAAGACATTCTATCCTGCTCTATGGAGTAGAGAGTTGGTCTCTGACAGAAGGCCACCTGAAGAGACTAGAAGCATTTTGAAATGTGGATTCATAGGCACATTTATATTTCTAATCTTCTCAACCAAGCTTATACATAACAGGCAGCTGTTACGTAGAAGCTGGGTTGAGAAGATCAGAAATAAGGAGGTGATAAGACGCCTGGAAAAGCCAAGGGAAAGCATCAAAACAATTAAAAAATGAAAATTAGAATATTTCAGACATGTGATGCGACACCCAGAAAAATACGGCATACTCCATTTAATTCTCCAGGGAAAGATTGAAGGCAAACGAGGTCCAGGCAGAAGAAGAACACCACGGTTTCAAAATCTAAGGGACTGGTTTGGACAAAACTCAGCAGCACTTTTTCGTGCGGCTGCTGATAAAAACAGGATTGCCAACATGATCGCCAACGTCCGATAATGGATATGCCACAAGAAGAAGAAGACATTTCAGGCATTTATTTATTTAAGACATTTCAGATTAATCCCTGCTCTGGAAAACATTACAAACATGAAGACATATCAATATATTTGTACTAGACCAACTACATAATCTGATGCAACAAAGCCAGTCCAGTGCCTTTTCCCCTTCATTGTCACTTTGAGAATAGCGTGCCTTTAAAATGAATGATTTCTAAAAGTCTCCCCTTAAAACCTAACCTCAACCAGGCAGCAAATATGTAATAAAGCAATTCCATTTGTCCTGCTGACAGAAATACTTGACTTTTCCTCTCCTTAAATTGTTTCTATTTCTGCCAATGATTGCCAGAATTACTGCTTAACTTCATTTCTTTTAGTCGATGAAGATTCTCAATCACCCAGGTAGAACTGTCTGTAAGTTGAGTCATAGCTTATTTTCTTGTTGGCTTGAGATGTTTTGCTGCCCATCCAAAATAAGCCCAGACTAACCATGCAGCTAGAACTCCATCCATTTGTTATGTGCAATGTCCATAAAAATGGGTAGGGCTTCAATCATGCAATTTTTTTCCCCTCCGTGGCCACCCTAGTCATGCCTTATTATGCAAGCTAAGGCATAATGTCTTGTTTTTATTGATGGAATAAAAGCTATTCTATAGATTTTTAACAGCAAAGCCAGCTAGAATATGCTGCATATAAGCAATAGTTTAGAACCTAAAACAAGAGTATGCCTGAATCAATCAACTAAATTGACTAGTTAATTAATTAATTAATTAATTAAAAAATAATCTTGTAGGTTTAATGAAAGTAGGATAGAAATGTACACTTTTCAGCTAAGTTAACAGCTATCTTCCATCTTTAGAGTAAGATGCTGACTGTGTCCCTTTAATGAATTGTAACTGCAAGAGATGGCTTATATAATTGTCTATATATCAATTAAAGGGAAAAGTATTTTGTCAGGCTGTTTTATCTTGATAGTGTTCAGTGGGAGTTAGGTGTCAGAATTTCAGTACACCAGCAGACAGATCCTCGTTAAACCCCTGACTCTCACTTTCTGATTTGACTCAGCATTTACCTGTCATTTACACTTATTAGAGGTGTGACTTCCTCCAGTATCTCTGAGGAAAACGTCAGTTTTGCCCCTATAATACTTCTTGGTTTTTTTCTCTAATCTTCCTTTTTTTTTTTTTTTTTTGCTTCTGTTTTCCCCGTAGCGGTGGGGGTGCAGCTTAAATTGGAATGGCTCCAGCAGAAATTATGGGAGACTACACAACAGGTAAGCATACCAATGTTTTAGTTGAGGTAAAGGACAAAACAGAGGGTCACTTCCCCGTTTCTAGATAAATGAACCATATTGATAGGGCTGGGCCAAGTGGTGTTTCCCATACCAAATTTGCAGACAAGTCCTTGGGAAATCTGTATTAAACAGATTTGAGCAAGAGATTAGTTTTTAAATTGCACATTTTGGTAATCCCTTGACAACTTTAATGCTGCATCTGCTGCCAATCTGTTCTGAGAACATTAACAATCCAAAGCCTGGCTTGGCATTAAATCCACTGCAGCTGAAACACTGAAATGTCGAATCATATCTACCAGTTCAGTTATTCAAAGGCCACTTTGATTTCATCCAGAATGTTGTATGAGCCCCTTATATGTCCTTCTTAATTAGGATCGTCATTCTTCCTTGCCTTACAAAGTGATGCAAATAACCTTTTTGAGAGAATCTGCTGCTCTGTGCATTCAGTGGCTATTTATTCATTTATCTATCAAAGGTATGGTACCATAAAATGTAGGGGCTTACTCTAGATGGCTTACAATAAAAACAATCAATTAAATATCCCTAACAAAATTGCATGACCTGATAAAACAAATCAGATCCAAAAAAACCAAAACAAAAACAAAAACCCATGCAAGACAACTGCAGAAAATAGTAATCCCAAGACCAGAGAAAAAGATTTCCTAAAGGGCAGCCAGGTCAGGGCAAGGCAGAGCTCTGGGGATGGGGGATAGACCGTTCCAGAAGGTAGGTACCACAACAGGGAAGGCATACACTCTGGTGACCCGTCAATAATGGTACTTCAAGGATGGGACCCAGGGCATGCTGGGTTGGTACAACTATGGGAGAAAAACAATTCCTCAGATAACCAGATCATATTCCAATGTATTTACCGCTTTTAGCATTGTCTTAACTGTGTTTGCATAAAAGCGCTGAAGCCATTCATCATGAACTCAGGTGGCACAGTAATGAGATTGCAATATTGCAGGCGAACTCTGCCCACAGTCTGGAGTTTGATCCTGACAGGGCTCAGGGTTGACTGGGTCAGTAAAATGATGACCCAGATTTCGGGGGGGGGGGCTTATGCAAATAATCTTCTACATTATAAATCACCCAGAGAGTGCTGCAAAATTCTATGGGATGGTATATAAGTCTAAATGCTGTTGCTATCTTCACATAAGCCAAAAGGCATTTGACTGTGTGGAAACAGCAAGCAAGGATTCTAAGATGTTTGTGTTAAGCAAGGTCTTAATATTATAAGCTTTATAATACATTTTTAAAAGAAAAACACAGTGTAGTCTTTTGGCAGAGCTTTCTTCCACCATCCTACCTTGAGGCTAGCTGTCCCCAGTTTCCACACAAGACTTTTTAATGATGTTTGACTGCCTAGTCACAACATGATGTGGCTATGGAGAGACAATTCTGTACCATTTGTCATCAATCATCTCATTTATCTTTGATGGCAGAGATTTTCATTATTGGAAGGATGTACTAATTTCACTGTTCTGATAGCCACAATCAACAGCATCAGTGGAAAAGGTTAAAAAAAAGTCAAGATGATGGCCACATTCCTATGACTGAAGATCTGCCCTCTTTTTTTTATGCATCATTGCAGATGACTCCAAAAGGATGTGTCAGCCCAGAGCAAATCTCTCTCTTTCTATCTGATTTGATTTACTTTGAATGTAATTTAAACCAAATTAATTAATGGATAAATCTAATCCATTTTTAAGTAATATGGTAATCCATGTATATTTAATAGGGATTTTCTCACATTAAAAATGTACAACTTAGAAGGCCATTCCTAAAACAGAGAATGAGACAACTGATATTTTGGAACCTGATGCTGTACACCCCAGGAAATGGTGTATTTTGAGAGAAAATAAAGGCAAATTTCAACTTTTGCTCATATTTCTGTTCGTAGAATCCACAAAAAGTTGTATAGGAAGCTTTCTTCTGCTCTGTGGCACTCAACAGTGGATAAGTTGTTAATGGTCATTTTCTCTCTTCTTTCTGTTTTATGTTGCTTCTGTTTACTGTCTTGCAGCCCAATGATACGTATGTAAGTAAGAAAATTTAAAGACTAAAATATTCAAGAGAACCTATGGATTATGTACATCACTAAACTTTGATTATTGTTTTGTCGTTTGTGTGTGAGGTGTGAAGTTCAAATATTCCTTTTTGTATACCCAAATATTACAGACAAATCAGATTAAGCTGCTAAAGACTGGGAACTGGCACAATAGAAACAGATTTAAAACTGATTAAATCTCAAATATATAAAAATAATCCAGCCAAACACTCTACAAATTCTGTGAAGGAAAAAAAAATCTTAAGTATCAACCCCAGTAGGAATCCAGCTGCAAAGATTACAAAAAGCTCCTTAACAAATCTAAGACTGAGGCAACTGAACTCAGCTTTGTATAACTGCCTTTGCAAATTTGTGATAGTTATGCACTGCACAACTTAAATGTGAAAAGGAATATATGCTCTTAGGAAATGATCAGACAAAAAAGGGGAGGGGGACCCCACAATTGCTTAACGGGCAGAAAAAGAAACTCAGATAGGATCCTTCATAACTTATCAGGCTATAAAAAGAGATAGCAGGAGGTTTGTATTTTCAGATTTGCACGATTCTGTTAATGTAGCCTTTACAATAAAATAGGATGGGACCAGGTTATTTACGGGACCGTCTGCTGCCTCATGAATCCCAGCGGCCGGTTAGGGCCCACAGAGTGGGCCTTCTCCAGGTCCCGTCAGCCAGACAGTGTCGCCTGGCGGGGCCTAGGGGAAGAGCCTTCTCTGTTGCAGCCCCGGCCCTCTGGAACCAACTTCCCCCGGAGATCCGTGTCGCCCCCACCCTCTCCGCCTTTCGTAAATTGCTTAAAACACACTTTTGCCGGCAGGCCTGGGGCAGCTAACATCTTGCCCCTAGCCAGTGTATGTTCGTGGAATGATTGGTTTTTTTGTGTGTTTTTTTTTAACTTAAGGGTTTTTTTTTTAACTTAAGGGTTTTTTATATGTATATAATGTAATTTCTATCATGCTGTGAGCCGCCCTGAGTCCTCCGGAATAGGGCGGCATAGAAATTAAATTAATAATAATAATAATAATAATAATGATGATGATGATGATAATAATAATACTAATAATAATAATAATAATAATCTCATCTGGCTGTGTTTTCTCTCTGATCTACTTGGGGACAGGCTGATATCAATCTTGCAAGTCTGAAAGTTCTTATTAATTTTTTTTAAATAAAAGAAGATAAAAACTAATGCACATTAATATAAAGTTAAGAAAAAATAAAAAAAGAAATTAAAGAGAAAACGAAATGTACAAAAAAAGAAAAATAGAGAAGATCTTTATAGCAGTTATAAGTACAGGTATAGATTTATCTTCTCTAAAGCTACATGTTTCTCTTCTTTCTATAATTTACCCTGTCTAATCATCAAAACTATACATCGTAAGTTCATTTTTTTTTGTTTTTGACAAAAAGTCCATAAAGACTTTCCACTCAGCAATAAATATAGATACTGTCTTTTCTCTGATCAAATAAGTCAATTTGGCCCTCTCAGCAAGTTCTGTCATCTTCACCAACCATTCCTCCATTGTAGGTTTTATCAATTTTTTTCCATCTTTGTGCATACAATAATCTTGGTATAGTAATCATATACAAAAAATGTCATGACTTTTTTCCAACTGTGTTCATCAGTCCCAAAAGAAAGACCTCTAGTCTCAATTGTTTATTCATTTTAAAATCCTCTGAATCAGCGTATATATGAATCCAAAGTGTTCTAGCTTTTTTACATGTCCACCAAGCATGACATGCCTCTTCTTTTTGTTCACTTTTTCAACATGAATTTGAATTGCCAACAGAACATCATTTTATAAAAATTATTTAAATTATAACATAGTATAAATGTCAGTCCTTTGAACCACATATTTTCCCATTGTTCCATCTGTATATGATAACCAATTTTTTTAACTTATCATAGATTCTCCACTTGTTCTTCTATTTCAAATTTCAATAGAAGTTTATGGATTTTATCAATTACATGTTCATTATTTGTATGTAATTCCATTTCAAAAGCACAATAGTCAAAACCAGAAACTTTTTTGTCTATTTTAAATCTTTCTAATCCATGCCGCACAAATCTGTGGTCATGTCCTTCTAACTCCAAAGTGTTCTATTTCTCAACTATACCCATTATTTCATCCAAACCAAGCAGCAAGCTGCAAAATACAATTTCAAATCAAGTACACTCAGTCCTTCCCTTTTCTTTCTATCCTGTAAGATCATATATTTAACTTGTGGGTGTTTTCCCCATGCAACACAATTTTAGATATATCTTTTTGCCATTGCTTGAATAAAACATCAGTTTTCAAAAGAGGAATTGTCTGAAATAAAAACTTCAGTCTACAGAGGACATTTATTTCTATTCCAGAAATTCTACCCAGCAACATATTTATTCTATATATTTTATCAATTTCTGCCTGCATATATCCTCCTCATCATAATCAAAAACATTTGCTAAAGCAATCTTCAGCAGAATCCTTTGGAATTGCTCTAATTCTCAAGCAAAATTCCTTCTTTTGCAATTCCAGTAGTGCCATATTATCTAATACTTTTTCCAGCTCTCTGTCCATAACTCTCCAAAATTTCCACTTTGTCATTCATTCATTTTACATCTCCAGATACTTGTTTTACAGAGCTTTTGTTCTTCTCAACCTCTTTTTATCTCCTCTTTACAGGTCTTTGAGTTACATTTTTTTAAAAAAAACTGCCAATTTGGGATGCAGTGATTTAGTCAGTTTATTATACTTTAGTTAACTTATTGCCCAATTTCTCAAACATTTTCTGAAGTAAATCTGGTGTAATTCCTCTTTTGCAGGTTGCTCTAGCAAGCCATTCTTCCCTCTGCTATTTTTTCCACTTTTTAGTAGTTACCAAATAAAAGGCTTTCCCCCCCCCCTCTATTATTTTCTTGTGCCCTTAATATAGACCTGGGCCTTTTACTGCCTGTGGGCACATCCAGCGCTTCGGCTGTTCTTGTCGAGTCCACGGCAGATGCGCTGGGGTGGCAGCAGCGCTGGGGGGGGTTGGTAGAGACAATCCTCTACATTAGAACAATCCCACTTTCTTATGTGGCCACTTAGGAGAATTGCCCACCCCACCTTAATACTTTTATCCAAATGGCACTTTGTAGTGTAAACATTACAGTTTAGCTCATATTATCTTTATCTTTTGTTTTATAAAATTCACCAATTGTCTGCATTCTTAATAGCAAGAAGGTCTGGTTTGCTTGTCTATTTTAATTCCAATTTATTTAAAAGCAGTTTCACACGCACACAACTCCTTTATCAGTTGTAAACATTCTTACATCTACTTCTTGTTAAGTTTTTTGCTAAAAGTTTTTAATCTTTACAATCCTTTTTTTCTTTTTAATCCACAAAGAATATTGACTCACTAAGTGTATTATTATTATTTTTCTCTCTCTCTGGGGTGAAGACACAGACAAAGGCTGCCCCCCCTTTTTATTACCTGTTACAGTGGGCGGTTACACAATGCATCACATGGTTACAAACAGCCAATGACAATGTTATACCTGTAGCCAATGACAAAGTTATACTGGCAAAGTTACATCTGTGGCCAATGGATTCAAATCTTGGTACAACTAAGTATATTATTTTTATCCTGCCACTCAGAAAAATATCTGTTTAGCTGTAAATCAATTACATCTGAAAGTGGATAAGAAAATGAGGCTTCTGTGAACCTAGTGTCCATATAGAGGCTGCATCATGGCTGTGAACTTGATTGAAATCCCTCAACTCCCAAGCACTCAATTCCTTAGCTGACAACAAAAAACTGTTTTTGAATTGAGTATTTTCATGATCTCTCCTTGTCTGGAAAGACAGCGCCTGCCTCAATATGCCATCTGGCTCCCGGTCTCCACCGCAATGCCATCCCCTCTCCTTCAGGGATGTTTAGTCTGCCATAGATCCTCCCCCAGAAGCTAAACACATTAGAAATCTTAAAATCCATAGTAACACAAGAGTAATTGAGTACTACCAATACACAGCTTCTGAAAGCCAAGTGCTTGATTTCCAGATTGTACATGTCCTGGCATGCTTTGATGTGCCAGTGTAAATGTAGGCACAACTAATCATAAATATTTTAAGGGAAACTAAACTTTATATGAAGGACAGATTAATTTGTACATGTGATACATTGGATATCCAATCAGGAATATTTATTGAATTTTCTGCAGCAAACCACACATTTTAATTAACACAGAGACAAATACTGGAATGGTAAACAGGCTACAAGAATACAATTGTCACAATCAGTTCTTGTCTTTAGGAAATATTTGCATTTCTATTTGTTAATCTGAGGGATGGGATACTGACTCTAAAAACTGATTTGCATCTGCATCTCAATTTTGGTCCTCATAACTTCTTGATGCATTTCATAATATAGAAGCAATTAGAAGGTTTATGGCCAACTTTATGGTTTGGTTTACCCATACAAACAAGTAAATGTTTGTATCAAACAAATTCATTTTACATTATCTCTCCCAGAGATGACACTAAATTGAATGAAGGAAACCTCTCTTTTTAAAGCCACCTCATTATATAAAGATAAAAATGGGATTTTTACTTCTCCCCCCACCTCCCTGAAGCCTCTTACAATATAGTGTCCTTGATTTTAGAAAGATTGCTAAATACTTGTAGTAGCTTTTAAATATATATATTTAAAGCACAAACACCCGCGAAAACCTCAGAAAACATATATATATATATATAGGTCTTTGGTTCTTCGGGTTTTCTCCCACGTAGAATTTGAAGTGTCTTGGCGACATTTCGACGAAGCAGCCAGAACTTACCCTTCTGAGATTCGAACCTGGGCCGTATGCATGTTAGGCAGTTGTATTAACCTCTAGGCCACAGGCTCTTTCTCGCTTTGTCAGCAGTATCAGGGAGGGAAGAGATTTATATTGAGTGTTTCTTTTTTAAATTGCACCCTGTAAACCCAAATATGGGAGAAAGAAATCTTTCTTTTACCTGTTTCAGCTCAACCCAGAGCCATCCACAGGAACCAGTATATATATGTTGTTTATTTAAATTGCTAACAAAGAATAAAGGGAGAACTGGGATAGCTACCGGTATTTCGAGTTTCTTAACTCTCCTCAGCCAGAACTTACCCTTCTGAGATTCGAACCTGGGCCGTATGCATGTTAGGCAGTTGTATTAATTCTTTCTCCCATATTTGGGTTTACAGGGTGCAATTTAAAAAAGAAACACTCAATATAAATCTCTTCCCTCCCTGATACTGCTGACAAAGTGAGAAAGAGCCTGTGGCCTAGAGGTTAATACAACTGCCTAACATGCTGGGGGGCGGCAAGGCAAAAAAGATTGTAAAAAGTATAACTGCAGTACAGCAATTAAAAATGTCAAGGTGTAACCAATCAGACTGATCTGTCTGAAAAACTTCCTGTATATATATATTCCCTTGACTCAGCTGGCAAAGAGGGGAAGAGAGCCTGTGGCTTGGTGGTTAAATCACTGCCTAGTATGTAAAACTGCCCAGGTTCGAATCCCATAAAGGGTATGGCTAACTGAAGAGCGCAGAAAGAGTTCGAAATGGCCATCTTAGTCTCCCAATTTAATTCTATCATCAATGCCATCAGCATTAACGCCATCAATGATGGTGGGCTTTCCATCTCTGGAAGTTTTTAAGAAGAGTCTTGATAGCCACCTCTCATGGAAGATTTCATTGACTTTCCTACGCATTGCAGGAGTTGGGGTTAAATGATGCTTACAGTCCCTTCTAATTCTGCAATTCTGTGATCATGCTGTTGTTATTAATGCTTATAAAATCCGAAGTAAGTAATGTCTCCTTGAAATTAAACTCTGCTCTTAGTGACTCCCTGGATATGATCATGCAACAATCTGCAAGTAGTTGTCTTCTACTGCTTAGTCAAACAACTATCTCAGATCAAAGCACAGCATCAGTACATAGTAACAGAGTAAAATTAATGCAACCTATCTGAGTTCAGTAAAATATTCTAAGTTCATCTCCTTGGCTATTGACCACAATCTGATCTGGGTAGGAGGTTCTTGGTGGAATGGCTTTAACTATAAACGTTGGCAGCCTTTCTGAGTGTCCATGTGTTTGTGCTTTAAACAAAGCCTGTTGATTGGATTCCTATAAGCTGTCCTTCTGATTAGTGACTCTGAATGCTGCATCCTGGCTCAAGCATATAGCCGGCAATCACAGAGAATATATGCAGGGTCTTGTATATGTGGAACACCTTATAGATATTTCCTTTCTAAATATGGTGCTTGATGGAATCCTCATTTTATCATAGAATCCACAAGCTCAAATGCTACTCTGATTAAGGCTGCTCTCTGGCCTTGTGTTAGGCCCACTGTTGAGTATTTTTCTAGGTGGAAAGTCTTTTTATTCTGGGCCAACCACTTTAAGGACTTGATATAGCAAGTGTTGCTATGTCAGCCTGAGCACTAATATCCAGGGCACCCTGTTTGAACAGCTAAACACAGACACAGAAGCAGGATAAAAATAGGGTGAGATGAATCTGTAGTTGCGATGGAAAGAGAGGGAAGGTGGGGGAACAAAACTGGATGGAGATGTAGAAAAAGGAAAAGTTAATTGAAGAGAGAAAGAAAGAAGGAAAGGAGAGAGATTACAAAAAAGATAAAAGTCTCCAGGTAAATAACCCCTTGTAAGTACAGTACAGGTAATCCTCAACTTACAACCACAATTGGGATGAAACATTTCCATTGCAAAGCAAGTTGGTGGTTAAGTGTGTCACGCTCAGTTTCATGACCTCTTTTGCCATGGTTGCTAAGTGAATCACTGAAGTGTTTAAGTGAATCATGTAGTCATTAAGCGAATCCAACTTCCCCCATTGACTTTCCTTCTCGGAAGCCAGTTGGGAAGGTTGCAAATAATGATCATGTGGCTCTGAGACACTGCAGCGGTCGTAAATAAATGCTGGTTCCTAAGAAGCCAATGCTATCACGTGACCATGGGAATGCTATGCAAAACCCAGTCATAAGCCATGTTTTTCAGTGCCATTGTAACTTTGCTTAGTCGCTAAACAAATGGTTGTAAATCAAGGATGACCTGTAATCCCGGCTTTTCAGGGCTTTTCAGCAGGGATATGTGCAATATTTTCACTTGTATCCCTTTGCTTGTTTTCAACATTGTTTTTAGCCAGTCTAGGATGATCTGATTCACAGATTATAGTTTTGGGAAGAAACCTTGTTTTCCTATCAGGTAAATACAATAATATAAAAAGCCCAGATTTACTGAAAAAAACACCAGTTATTTTTATTATAGAATTATCCCATAAGAGAAGTTTTTTTTAAAGTAAAAGTGTCAGCATTTCAATTGCAACCCAGTCTTTTCCATAAATATCTTGCATATTACTTCTATTTCCAAATAAACAAGTATTTAAATGCTTACCAGATTCATAGTATTGCTGATATGTTATTGCTAGAGGTCAAAATATCAGGATGGACCCAGTCAGAGGAACAATACTGTAGGAAATTCTTTTTAAACTATCTGATTAATATGAGTAGTGCTAGAATTAGACAGGAATATTCCATAAATCCAGAGAAAGTACTTAATACAGCTCAAGAAAATGCATCTTAAAATAAGAAATTATTTAAACTTTTTCTCTTCTTTTACAGTGTAGTAATGTGGATGGCTTGTGTCCAATGAACTGTCGTGATGATGTAAGTTGTTTAGACTTTGATTTTGCTCATATCTGTAATTCAGTGGTTCAGGGCCAAATTTACTTTCATGCTATATAGACAGCCTAAATCCAGCATGAAAGGAGACCCAGCATCACTATTCAACTACTCTTATTTGTCTTTTTTATGATGTTTTTACAAATGAAACTATGATAACAAAAGATGGTTATTTGTAGAGCATTGCATGACTATTTTACCTGAAGATCAGATCAGATATGGTGGTGGATAGCAGGCTGAAACTCCCAAATTATTGTGAGTTGAGACAGGAGAAATCATGAACGTGAGCATTCTCTGGGGAGCTCTCTATTTTGTCCCAAAATAAAGTCCCCCCCTGATTCTTAGAGGTTTCCAAAAGCCAGGGCATTTTGGAAGGTCTATGGCAGTGGTGGGCATGCGCGCCATTGCCCCAGTCCTAGGCCTTCAGCTGGGTTTTATAAAACCTTTTCACTTTAGGCCTCCGCCGCCATGTGCAAAAGAAAAAAAGGTTCAATCAATCAATTTCAACTTCTCGCGGGAAAAAAAAGATCTTGCAAAGTTGGAATTGATTGATTGAATTTTTTTAGTCCCACCCAGTCTGCCATTACCACCGCAACCACGCCCAGCCAATGGGCCACACCCAGCCAATGGGCCACACCCACCCGGCACCTGACGATGCATAAGTGGGTTTTGGGTTGCAGTTTGGGCACTCGGACTCTAAAAGGTTCACCATCACTGGTCTATGGAGACCAATGTTAGGGCCGACCATGGTTTTTGTTATGCAAAATTGTTGAATTTAAAGTATTATTTTTATCAGTATTTTTCATTGGGGTATATATGCTGTTATTTTAATGTAGATTGCTTAGAGGCATTCCAGATATAGGTATATAGAAATCTTATAAATAAGTAAAAATATGCCTCATTGACATAAAAAGAGAAAGCTACAGAACCTTTTATTTTCAATTAATGTTGCATTCCTTCTAGTATAACTTATGATGGACTCAAGGAGTGAATGGCGAAAAGCAGCATGGGTGGGGTAAACCCCAAAATGGCTAGAACTTCCTTCCTTCCTTCCTTCCTTCCTTCCTTCCTTCCTTCCTTCCTTCCTTCCTTCCTTCCTTACTTCTCCCTGGTCTATAGTTTGTTGATCAACTGAAAGACTGCTCTTGCCAGAGATCTAAACTGAGCCTTAGATGATTTTAGAGATCTCATCTAAAAGAGATGAGATTGTTAACCCTTAGTTTACTTTTATGCAGTCTTCAGGATTCTGGTCTCCCCATGACTTGTTTCATCCCTGTCCAGTGGTGGGATTCAAATATGTGAACAACTGGTTCTCTGCGTGGACGCTGCTTCCGGAGGTCTATTCTGGGCCTGGACCTCCGAGGCCCAGAATGGACTTCCGGAAGCAGCATCCACGCACTTCCAGAGGGCCATTGTGGGCCTTGCAAAAAAGGGCTAGGGCTTCAGCCAGTTTACTGAATTCAACAAAAATTAGCTACTGGTTCTGCCGATCCGGTGTGAACCAGCTGAATCCCACCACTGCCTCAAGGGATGCTTCGAACAGATTATTCTTGCAGGAATGCAGCCCTCAACATGGAAATACTGCTCTTGAGGTCTATTCTTGACCTAAAACTCCTCCCCAAAGTTTAATCTTTTTCTGAAGATTCTGTCTTTTTCTTTCTGCAGAAACTGAATTGCTATCTTATTGATAACAATGGATTCATACTTATTTCCAAAATCTCCCAACAGGTAAGAAGGAATGAATGAGCGGCTCTTGATCCTATTTATCAAACTGAGTCTAGAAGACTAAATAAAATGGTCAGACTAGGAAATCACTACCTATATTTCTAAGGTTGCTCACATTTACCCTCCTGGAAACCCTGGCATACAGTTCTGAATGCCATCTGTTCTTCATATTGCAGAAAAAGAGAAATATTCATAACATGTGAGGTAATTATATCAGCTGCATTTAAGCATTTGTTATGGCAGTATCAAATAAATACAACAAATTTTGTTCTTGTCCTAGCTGTATATACTTTGTCATATCCCATCAATTTTTGGAGTGCAACCCTGTCATGGCACTCAAAACCCTAGGGAAACAGAGCATGCCATTAGACTAGCATGGGTGAGATACACCATCTCACACTGAAAGTTTAAGTTTTCATTGTTAGGAAGAATTGTTAGTGCAAAATTCCTTCTGTGATGCCTTAACACTAAGTAAAGATAAAGGTAAAGGTTTCCCTTGTTCAGTCATGTCCAACTCTAGGGGATGGTACTCATTTCCATTTCCTAGCCAAGGGAACCAGCATTATCTGAAGACATTTCCATGGCTATGTGGCTGGCATGACTATACACCAAGGCACATGGAATGCTGTTGCCTTCCCAATGAAGTGGTACCTATTTATCTACTCACATTTGCATGGTTTCGAACTGCTACATTGTCAGGAGCTGGGGCAGAAACAGGAGCTCATCCCGTCATGCGGTACTTGGGTGTTGAACTGTCAGCCTTTTGATGAACAAGCTCAGCTTCTTAACTGCTAGGCCAAAAGTACCTGCCCTTTAAAATATGTTTAGATGCATATGAGCATGTACCAAAGACTTTTAAGGAACCTGTCAACTCCTACTTTGACAAAGCCATGTCAGACTAAATGTATCTTGAATAAACAAAATGTTTTGATAGATGTCAGAGATCTTCTTCACATACTAATGCATTGTAATAATTTTGAAACCTCATTCAAGCACAATATTACTACAGCAATGTAAAAATCTGAGTAAAGAAAAGGTAAGAAAAGGAAGAAGGTTGCAGTACCTTTCCAGTATTAGAACTTCAAAACATAAGAAAATTAAGAAGTGAGCGTGCTTGCTATCCTATCAGAAACTTCCTTGGAAGGATTAGGAATTGAACATGTATGAGCACAGCAAACTCCAGAAAACTTGTTGATTGGAAAAATTAACATATGTTGATGAAAAAAAACCAATAAAATCTCTATTTGAATAATACATCAAGTGTTCAAACCCTTTGCATTTATTCTCATCCTTACAAAGTAGGCCATTATTATTATCTTGCACATTGAAGGCAACACATAATGGTTTGTCTAAAGCTTGCCTCAATCTCCAGTGATCTGAAGCCTCCCACTGTATTCATACAGCATGCTCCAACCAGTAAACTGTACAGATTTACTCGTTTTCTGAGTGCATTAACCAATGAATTTGCTGGATTTGCTTAACAAGCCCAGTCAACCACAAAAGGGGGGGGGAGTTAAATCTAACAGATTTAGCAAATTTGGTGTGCATTTGCTATGTATTTTTGCAGCCTGATTATAAGAACATAGATAGTGAGTTCAAAGCTAAACTGAGCATGGACTTTAATTTTTTCAATTTAATGCAAGGGTGTCAAACTGCTGGCCTATGGGCTGGATGCATCATAGCGAAACCGTGCCCACCCCATTGACGGCAATGGCAAAAAAAGTCGTGATACGTTGCGACACGTCATGTGACATTGTGAGTTTGACACCCCTGATTTAATGTGTCTTACTGTGCTTTCACTTTTTCCCCAAACAACATAAGTACATAGTCCTTATGCCCTTAAAGAATTTGCTATATAATAATCAGTAAGTATTTCAGCCTTGCAGCCTGTGGCGATATTCACACAACATCTATAAACCTGGTTACTGAATTAACTCTTTTTCAGGTTCACAAAATAGAGTGAACTATAAACAAATCAACAGACTGTGTTTGCAACATTCTAAGACACTTTTTTAAAAAGCCTATTCTAACAATCAATTTTAGCCTGTTGTATTACTACTTTAATTTAGCCTGTTGTATTATTAGTGAATATTTAACTCACCTGCTTAAGAATGTCCTGCAAAACAAAACCTATGATTTAAAAACTCTCCAGAAACTCTGTTTTTATATCATACCTGCTTGCCGTTGCAGATTGGAAAATTCTTGGGAGAAGTAGATGGTTCTGTTACAATTCAGCTCGTAAATATGGGGATGCTCAAAGAGTAAGTGTCATCATCTCTTCCTTATATTCATCTCCTTTCAGAGAAGACCCTGTTTGAAGCAAAATGCTTCACAGCATAATCAAAATAAGGATGGAGCTGCCTAAAGATTCATTGACACGAGAGTTAGACTCAGAATCTTTCTTAAACAATGCTAATTGTGCACGATCAGAACATGTCCATAGAGGAACAGGTGGGCAGGCAGGTGTCTTGCTTGCCTGTGCCTTGGGGGGCACTTTTTTCAGTGCCATTGTAACTTTGAACAGTCACTAAGCAAACTGTTGTAAGTCAAGGACTACTTTATTACTTTTTTCCCTTTTTTTGGTCATCAAGTTTTTGACACCTTGCTAGTGGTAATCGGATGTTGCATAACCTAAAAATGGTACAATGGGTGAAAAGGTTGAAAAGCCCTGTTCTAAAGAACTGCCAATTCTGTCTCACTCACTTTGGCAACTATGATATGCAAATTACATGATTATAAGTGCAATCTATCTGTAATGATATAATAAAAAAACTTTGATGAGAGGAATGTCTGCTGACTAGCTCAGCCATCAATATATTTCACCAGCCACATTTTGAAATGCAACAAGAAAGATGTCAGGAAAACAGTTTCAAACACATACCTTTATGTCATGGTAAGTGTCAGAGGTACAATGCACATTCCTATATTATCAAAATAACTAGTTCTGTTATATTCATGTTCCAAACTTGGACATTTCATATATTATCAGTCCAGCATGAAAATCAGAATGAAAGGGACAGATGTTACCCTGTGGATCTTCCCCACTTCATTACTTCCTGTCTCAGTCTCTTTGGTTCTTACAAATACTAGTTTTATGTTTGGTGTAATATAGAACTTTTGATTGCCAGGAGTTTCATGTTCAAAGACCACATTTCTGAAAAAGTCTGTTATCTGGAACCATAGAAATTTCGTACCATTCACTGTAGATCAAGGGTGTCAAACTCAATTTTATTGATGGCTGCATTAGCACTGCGGTTGCCCTTGGAGGGGGTGGGTGGGTGTGGCCAGGGTGGGTGCGGCCTACTGGGTGGGCATGGATGGAGTGGGTGTGGCCTACTGGGTGGGCATGGCCAGCTCCACATCATTTGCATCAAGGGTGCCTGTGGGGGCCTAGGCAGGAGCAGGACAGATCTGAGGGTCTTTGGCAGAAGGGGGTGGGACCATGGCAAGCGCCAAGGCATGGTCCATTTCTTCATTCCTCACAAAGGGTGACACCTCCCCAGCATGCACCCAAGGGCGGGGGCAACGTGGTAGGGGCAGGTTCCTCGCTGTTTCTAGACAGCCTTGTGGAGCTAAGACTGAATGCGTTTCAGCATAGATGGCCACCACAAAGTTGTACATTGGCTCTCGGCTGGCCTGGGCCAGGACCAAGGCAGCGGGGGCCATTCCCTCATTGTTTCCAGGATGGCTTTGCAGGCCACATGAAACCATTTCGCGGGCCACATCTGGCCCCCAGGCCTTGTATTTGACATGTCTGCTGTAGATGAAAATAACTTATATGGGCTACAGACTGAGTATACAAAGGGTCCAGGACCAAGAAGATATAAGGAGCACAGCCAGAACTATCGTGCATAACATTCAATACTATTTGTTTCTGGTCAAAGAAAATAACACAGCTGCTATAGTTAGGTGGGAAAAGTGGCTGAGATGCCATTCTTTGCCAGAATGGACTTTGGAGTGAATAGAATAGTAGCTGTGGTTATTTTGGTAAATAATATATAGTATTTGCACATCGCAAGAGCACACTGCAAATATAGTACAAAATCTCTTCTTTGAATATAGCAGATAAATCTTGCTGTGCAATATCCAACTGGAGGCATAAATGTACTTACTGTAGGTAGGTACTATAGGTATTTGCTTAGAGTATTAACTAAAGTCAGTTCTGTGCATTAACTGAATTTAAATATAGGCAAAAGTCATGTGCAAGGCATAAGAATATGTAGCTATGGGACTATAATGCAATTGTAACATATATGCCTTGATTAATTTCTGCCATTTCCACTAAAAAGCGTCCTGAAGAGCAGAACTATGAAGAACACTTTGAAATGCCATTGCTGATCAAGCAGCATTGGGGTGGGTAAATGATGGCTTTTAGAATAAGGGAATAAAGGGAATTCTGGGAGTTGAAATTCACCCAACATAAACCTCCCAGAGTTGAGAAACACTGTTCTGCACAAAAGTTCATGGTCACTTTTGTGTTTCTGCAGAGTGAAGATGTTTGATTACCAAGCCATGTGTAAAGTGCCCCATCACCATCATAGTGGCACCCGTCCTCTTCTCAGTGTAAGTATCTCCATATCATAAACTACATCATGAAGTCACAGCCAGGCTTGGAGCATAGAACAGAATGATGCAAAGATGTTCAGAAATGCTTTTCTTTCTGATGAGATTAGTCAAATACAGAATCATGGCGCTGGAAGGGACCTCAGAGATCTTCTGATAAAACACCTATTCAAGGCAGGAGACCGTATGCCATCCTGGTCAAATGGTTGCCCTGTCTATTTTTGAAAACCTCCAGTGATGGTACAACCACAACTCCAGGAGGCAAGCTATTCCATTGATTAATTGTTCTTACTGTCAGAAAATTTCTTTTTCCCCCTGCAGACAAAGGCAGATAAGGAAGACAAGGCATGTCCATCTATATATGTTTTTTTTCCATTCTATAATTGGCAGAGCATTCTAAAAGAAAAAAGCTGTCCAGGGTTACATACATACATCTGAGCATCTGTACATGAAGACCAGTCAGGAATTATACAGTACTTTAGGACAGGGTGGATTTCTACTCTGTAATCGTTGTGTTGGTGGACAAAGTGGTCGGTGTTGAAGATAAACAAGCAAACAAGTTTCAGCAACCAAGTTCAAAAGCCCTGAGTTCTACAAGAAAGGATTCTCATGAAATTGCTGGGTCTCATGGGGTAACATTACATTTCCACTGTCATTTTGTGTTCCTGCTTTGCTTACGGTCCATGCACTCTGCTAGAGCAGAAGTTAAAACAATGGACACTTGAAGGAAGCATTATGAATAACACCTGGAG
The DNA here is from genome assembly GCA_034064705.1 of Bothrops alternatus. Classification (NCBI taxonomy): domain Eukaryota; kingdom Metazoa; phylum Chordata; class Lepidosauria; order Squamata; family Viperidae; genus Bothrops; species Bothrops alternatus. Next base: position 38,823,686 of record JARGCV010000124.1, on the reverse strand, counting down.
CTCCTTAACGGAAGGAGGCATGTAAATCATTCCATTCATTTGTTCATTTTCTGAGTCAGACTTTTGCAAAGCAGGTGGTTTCCATATAACCGTACACTTTTGCAGTTAAAACTTGAGCAAATGAGGTTCATGCAAAAGGAATAAGCCAGATTCTGCTGGGGGAGGGGGAGACAGAACACTTTTAAGATAAATTGGCTGAGTACTCCAGCCTTGATTCTGTGATTTCTCCCATGAATTATTTGTACTGGACAAGTGACAGTGCATATATATTAATTTAGAGAAGATGGATGTTACTGAGAAAATTCATTCTAGGTTGGGAAAGTGAAGGGTGAACTTTTCATTCTTTCGGTTCTTGTCTTATTTGTGCATTTGTTTCTTTAGCAAATAAACTATATATGGCTCAAATTATAGTAATCTTACATTGGACCATTCTGGAGCCATATTTGATTAGCAAACCTTTAAGCCTGCTAGCTCTGTTCTATACAAAAAATCCAGAAAAATACTCTTAACACCAGGAAATTTCATAATAGATTTCTTTACCTAGTAACAATAGGATTTTCTACTATGGTTGAATTGATTTGTTTTATTTGGCTGGGTTTAACTAATTTGTAAAGAGACAATGTGGTGTAGTGGTTAAGGCATCAAGTTTGAAACTGGTAGACTGAGTTCTAGTCTCACCTTAGTCACAAAGCCATCTGGGTGACCTTGGTCCAGTCACTTTCTTTCAACCCTAGGAAGCAGACAATGGCAAACTACCTCTGAAAAATCTTGCTAAGAAAACTGAAAGAAGTTATTTAGCAGTTTCTAAGAATTGGACACAATTGAACAGAAGAAAAAAAACATTTATATTATGTTTAACAATGAAGGATCTTTATTAGAATGGTGGTGTCTTTATAAACAGAGCCTTCTTCCTTCCTTTTTATTCAAACTGATCTCAAGTCTCAAGAGGGTTGCCTCTTTGTCTTTAAAGTTGAATTGCAAATGTGTGGAAATGCAAGGCCTTTTAACCATGTACATTATCAATTATACATCCTGAAGATGGTAGTGCTAGTTTGGCTTCATTTGTCTAGTCAAAATGAGGAAGACTTAGTAGATTCATAGCAAAAGTAGCTCAGAAGTATACATAAGAAGACAGCCAACGTTAATGCAATATTAATATAACCCAACATCAATACATGTCATTATTCCTATTGCGATAAAAAATGGTAGCTTTACTGTCCAAAATGCTTTGGGTTTTATTAAAATGAACAATATTTTCAGTACTTCATGATCCAAAACAGCTGTTTAGGGGAGGTATTGGTTGTTCAGCTCCACAAATAACCAGATTTTTTTTTCTTATGCACATAATCTTTTAAGCCTTTTCAATTGGAAAAACTTTATTTTCAAAATACTTAATATATTTTTCTTAAATGTCCTGATTTATTGTTAGTAGAAAAGACAACTGATTTGGATGCATGTTGCATTCTTAAAGAAAGCCATTTTAAGTTATTAAGAGAAACACAATTAAAATTGTGCACTATATAAGATGCTTCTTTTTCTTTTGAGACTTAGTTGTTCTGTTTTCAACAGCCAATTTACACATTATTGGCAGCAGCAAAGTGGCTGATCACCGATTTCCTCATGTGAGTATGAATGTTTGGGAATTCTAGCGGAAAATTACATCCGAAGAAATTATGTTTCAGAATTTAATTAGTATACTAAGCATTGAATGATTGAGGTCTTCAGATTAAGCATATTCTTAACTTTTGATAGTATTGTTGTTGTTCTAGAATTTTATTATAATAGGAAATGAACAAGAAAATATTAAAGCAACTTCAAAGCGGCCAGCAGTGCTAAGAAACTTCCCCAGAGTTGTCCAGATAAAATAAGACTGCAATTCCCAGCATGGAGATGTTGCAATACTCTGATGGAAATCAAGGGGTATCTCTGAGTCTTCAGAATTATTCTTCATTTCTTAAATTTGACCAACTGGGTGTTCTAAAGTGAGGTGTGTGAATGAAAGCACATTTGAAAAGAGGTCATTTTTGTTCCTGAGCAAGTATATTAAGCCCATTTACGTTACCTGCCACTTTATTAATGGAAGAGCAGGGATTTTTAGTAACAAAGATTTGCTGATGATAAAGATATCTGGGGCAGCATCATTCAGTGATGCTGTGGGCCTCAAATGAAAGGATTGGATGGATCCAAATGCCTCTGAGCAGGGAACCAAATTCCAAGATATTTGTAGAGATTAATTTGTCAGGCACACTCAACAGCTGTTGCTGTATATCACATACCAGTGATTCACTATGATCAAGCAGATGGCTTTCAAGGTGACTAAGAATATGTCCCTCCCAGTGCCTAAGAGCACAATGCTAATGGCAGCCTTGCCACTGGAATAGCTAGTAGTTTTTATGAGAATTAAGACACAATTACCCAATCAAAAAGTAAGGAAGAAGGATTTTAAGTGCCTGGTTCAGGCAATAAATAAATAAGGTAAATTTTAAGCAGCAAATCAGAAGTATCTGCCTGTTTTACAACACCTGTGCTGTTCTGGGCTGAAATAAACTACATCATATTTTTCTTCTTCGACAGATTCCTTTTGGAATTTAACATTTTTAGTTTCTGGCATATGGATAACTTGGCTGATGGTGAGTAGCAGGATTACTGTAAGTACATAGCAGCCACATCGTTTGGATGAAAAAGTTATAAGTAATAATGCATTTTGGAAAGCCTGAAAGAATTGTCCCTTGTTAGTATTAAGAATATTACATTTGGATTCCGTTCATCTCATTTTGACCCCGGCATTAATTTGGCAAGGAGTAATGGCATTGATTACTGTGATACCTTGGATACATAGTCTGTAGTAGGCTGTCACAGAAGATAGGCAGAAGACTAATGAAAATTGTCAATGAAACTGTTCATTCTTTCCAATTTGCTCAGGTATTTTAGTTGGAATACATGAGGGAATATCAATAGTAGACACCAAAAAAACCTAAATCAGAAGTACGCTAACATAAGACCTTGGCTTAAATTCTCATGGTTCATAGTTTATTAAAATTATGAAAACGGTTAACTTTATTTTTTTCTTTTTAAAGAATAAAGTTCTAGTCTTGGTGACTATAGATTATGCATAATGACAAAGCAAATCAGATGAGTTAAAAAAAGAGAGAAGAAGAATTTCTTAAAATATATCCTGAATTTCCGAAATGTTATTACTATTAAGTACATTTTTTTAAAAAGCTGCAGTAACAATTTCAAAAAAGCACTGCACCACATGTATCATAAATACATACATTCCCCCATATCTCGACTATCATCAAATTAACCATATGAATTGTGCTTAAGATAGTTACACACAAGGAGAGTGAGAGAGATAGGCAGAGAGAACACAGACACATTGTTTATATATTTATTTTCAAATAAATAAATTGATACCAGTTCGAATGCAAAAGTTAAAACCGGAAAATAAAACAGTGTAATGAGATCAGTGTTTGTGTTAAACTTTCATAATCAGTCATGGCAAGAGTGGTGGAACAATCTTCATTTTAATTGTTTAACCATTTTCTAAAATCTAAGCAAGGTTGAGGCTTATTTAAGTCAGAGGAGGCTGACAGTGCTAAGAAATGCTGTATATAATTTCCTGTACTGGTTGTTATCCAGTTTAAAAAAGAGTCCAATTCCCAGCATGGAGATGCTGCAGTACTCTGATGTAAATCAAGCAGTATGAGATCCAAACTCAGTGGTAGCCTCACATTGCAATGAGCAGGGACACACATTCAATTTCACAGCTACTAAGATTGTGGGCCGAGCAGGTACAAAGATAGCCAGGGAAATGATTGAAGCCTGGGAACCAGGCCCCATGTTAGTCAACAGGAGTGCTAATTTAGCATCAGATTATATTTAGGAACCGAGGACTTTGCAGCAGAAGGAAACAACAGTTAATGAAAAAAAAGCATACATTCTGTTGAGAGAGAAGTTCCCTGAGGATGGGCTCCAGCACAAATCTGAAAGCTTGGAAGACTAAACCTCTGATCCCGGTGACTTACCCAGATTGGATCCTGCAAGTTTGAGGCTGCTTGAATTGCCACAGGAATAATTTCCCACAGATTGGGGGTTGCCAGCATAAAGACCTGGAATGCCTAGGAATGACTCAGGGAGAGAAGGCCCTCAACAGAAGCTTTCTATATAATCAGACCAAGTGGACACCTTCACTTTTTGCAATGCAATCCTGGATGTATCCCAGTACTCCATGTAGGGCTTAAAAGGTAACGACATATACTTAGAATTGGGCCTGGAAACCTACTTCAAAGTGCTGGTCATCATCTTTAAAACTTTTATAGCACAGCATTGGGATACCTCAAATACAATAGTTGTGACCTTGTATAGCTTTAACCACCATACTTTCATATCATTTCTTTCTTTCTTCTTCATTTTCCATCTACCTCCCCCCCCCTTTCATGTTTCTTCATAATAACATTGTGCCATCATCTTCTGGACATATCATGATGGACTCATTTTCATCATTTCTTACGCCATCTGAACAATACAGCCAAATCCGTTTTTCATCATGGTAAGTAGTGTTGTCATACAAAGAGTTTTGTCTTCTGAAACAGAAGAAGATTTGCTTAAGATTTAACAACAAAGTTCATAATATCACAATTTATGCATATTCCAGTTGCGTCTTTCAAGATGAAACAGGAATATAACTTTCAAGGTGAAACAGGAATATAACTTTCTGCTTGATTATCAGTCCACAATTCAATGGAAGAAAAATATATTTGTCATGTTTTCTTGTCCAGCTTGATAGCTGCATAACTATGCATGACATATATAGATGCAGCTAGTGCAATATATATGGCAGAATAAAAAATGCGAAAACTGAAGAGTAAGGATTCTTTTACATATTGCTAAGATGAATCTTCCACTCATTCTTCTATGTCTTCCATCTTAACATCTGTCCTTTTTTCAGATCTGAAAAAAGGAAAGTATTTTCTTCCTGGCTTTCCTATAGCTATAGTCATTCAGTTTTTGCATTTTTAAAAAATTATGTTCACTATTTGAAGTGACAATGGACCCAAAAAGATAGTTACAATCTGGATTCAAAGTTCTGATAACTGTCCTCCCTAGTCATGTGATTGCAGTTTGGGCACTCAGCAACTGGTCTGCGTTTACAACCATTTGCAGTGTCCACGATTTACATATTTTGCCAGAAAACATTTACTTCTGATAAAAATAGCAATAGCAATAGCACTTAGACTTATATACTGCTTCATAGTTCTTTACAGCCCTCTCTAAGTGGTTTAAAGAGTCAGCATATTGTCCCCAACAATCTGGGTCCTCATTTTACTGACCTTGGAAGGATGGAAGGCTGAGTCAACTTTGAGCCAGTCAGGATCGAACTGCTGAACTGCCAGCAGCCAGCAGTCGGCAGAAGTAGCCTGCAGTACTGCATTTTAACTGCTGCGCCATATATGGCTCTGCTGTCAGCCCTTCAGGATAGACCAGATCAATAAACAGAGTAGAACTAAACTTTATTGAGATAAGCTATAATAGCAGCATCTTCCAAGCCTGATAGTGTTTTGCCTCCCCTTCCTTTGTATGTCTCAATGAATTAGAGAGGAGTTGCCTGAGTCTTTTCTGAATACTATCTTGCTTCCCAGGGCTTCAGGATGTTTCAGCCCTCTTTCCTTATGTAACAATTCTTGCCTATTTTAGAATAGAATAGAGCTGGAAGGGACCTTGGCGGTCTTGTCCAGCCCCCTGCTCAAGCAGGAGACGCTATAGTGCCATTTCAGACAATTTCCCTCAAGGTCCTCTCTCGTATGCCAGTGAACTTGATCATTGATCAAACTTCAGCCTTGAAAGACGGCGTTTAAGGGGTGACTTGATCGAAGTGTATAAAATCATGCATGGGATAGAAAAGGTGGATAGAGAAAAATTCTTTTCTCTATCACACAATACCAGGACAAGGGGGCACTCCCTAAAGCTCAGAGCTAAGAAAGTGAGGACAAATAAAGGGAAATATTTCTTCACCCAGAGGGTCGTTGATTTATGGAATTCACTTCCTGAAGGAGTCGTGACAGCTGTCAGCCTTGACAGCTTCAAGGCAGGGTTAGTTAGATAGATTCATGGATGCCAAGTGTATCGGTGGTTATTAAAACGGATGTCCATGTGCCGCCTCTATGTTGGTTGAGGCAGGCAGGATTCCCTTGAGTACCATTTGTTGGGGATCAAGGGAAAGGGAGGGTTTTGCCTTCTCTTTCTGCTCAAGATCCCCATGTACAATTGGTGGGCCACTGTGTGACACAGAATGCTGGACTCGATGGGCTTTGGCCTGATTCAGCATGGCTCTTCTTATGTTCTTATGTTCTTATTGAATAGATGGCATATTGAAATAGAATTCTTTATTGGCCAAGTGTGATTGGACACAAAAGGAATTTGTCTCTAGTGCATAAGTGTACATACAAACAACAAGTGATAAATCATAAGCATAAAATAACAATCATCATAAATCATAAGATGCAAACTCAGCAATAGTCATAGGATACTAAATAAAGGCAATCAACATAAATCATGTGATACAAACAACAAAGTTATAATCATGCTAAAATGTTATTTTTATGTTTTGTGCTTTTTTTTTTTTTTACTTTTATTCACTATACAGAGTGGAGCTTGGCTGCCAACCCATTTCAATAGATACCTAATAACATTTGTGCTACTTTGAGGGGTCATTAGTGACAGGGGTAAATACTAGCAGTGTTTTCCTCCAGCAGGAAGAAGGCACTAAGCAAGCAATTTTATTTATGTAGATTGCCATATATTTGCAAATGATAGTTCTGCAATTGTTATTCTTAAATAAACATTGCACTTCGACTGAGACTGACCAATGCCCTGTTGGATCAATGATTTTTCCCTCCTGGCAACCAGGTTATGTATTAACTGAACTATCTCTTTATCTGATCAACTCACATCCCCCTTTAGGGTATCCCACTGACCTCAGATGATTGACATCCCACCCAACTAAAAGATTATTGGCTTCTTGGTTAGATTAGTCTGTAATAAAACACTGCATTTGAGTCAAAAGGAATTCCTTTTCAAAGCAAGAACAAAAATTGCTTATCCTTCTCCTCCCAGTGCATACATGGGGAGTTTTCATTACAAATGAGCAAGTTAAATTAAATGTTATCTCTTTTTCTCATCCTAGAAACAGAAATTTTGAGCGGGGGGGGGTCGCTTTGTTAAGTTTATTACTGAAATTACTTTTAGTAAGAATATGAGCAATGACTTGGCATTATAGCTGTATTGCCTTTCCTTGTATTTTGGCTGTTTGAATTAAGATAAAAGTTCCCATTGTTATGCTGGTCCCATGGAATCTACAGCTGAAAACAAACTTAATGAGTCACTTGGCATTTCTCTCTTGCAATCTCCATTGTATTAGATAGATTTGTCCAAACCATGTTCATTTCATTTATTTCAGTAAGGTGTATGCCAAAGAATAGCCAGATGCACTGAGCCTTGCATGAGTTATTGCACCAATTTATTTAAATCTACCTGACTGGGGGGCGGGTGTTAGAGATGCAATTGTCCCTTTAAGAATAGACATTTGTGGAGAATTATAAAAGTCTTTTCCTGCTCCTTTCCTCCTCCCTTTTAGCAGAGTTGGACGGTCACTCTCAAAAAATTTCACTTGTCTAGAAAAGTCTCTTTTTCTGAAGATTTTAGCACAAATTTAATTGTCCCACAAATCTTAAAGTCTTAAAGGGAGATTAGCAATCTATATTCAAGACATCCTCAATCATTGGCTCAGCAGCAGCATCTAGTGGCCATTGATGTCCATGCATTTTGTTTCTCCACGTTTTTCACTTCTCCTTGTGCCTGCTTTTCTCCCTCTGACTCGTTTGTTTTTCCCATTCTAGCTCACAGACATAAGAAACACGATGCGATGCAACCCTGTGACACTGAATATCCGGTGTTTGTGTACGAGCCTACTATCAAAGAGGCCAATGGACTAATTGACTGTGGAGGCTGTCAGAAGTAAGAGAATGGTCATTAGCTGTGCCTCTCAAGGGCAACCAAGAATTTTGCCCCTTTTCCTCCCATCCATATACATTGCTTGTTATTGCAAGCACTAAAAAAGCAAAATAATAAATCCTGGTTAAGATCCTGACTATTGCCTTCTACATACACCTGGCACTTAAGTTCAGCTACAGAAGTCATCACCCTGTGCTTCCCTCATTAGATGGGTAATACCTGGAGACAGGTCTTCTTTCTGGTTCCTAACACCAGGTAGAAGAAAGAGAGAATGACCTTGAAGGACAGGAGGCAGAGCCGCTACCAAGGCCTTATGGAACATTCTCCTTCCAGAGATCAGGGTGACCCCAGCCCTGCTGACTTTTCACAAGTCCTTAAAGACCCAGCTTTGGGCCTGCAACTAGAGCCCCAAGTTTGTGCAGGGACCCATTTTGTGGTTAATTTGATCATTATGATGGGTACTTATTCTTGGCTACCACATATCTGCATACATTAATTTAACTGTTTTTATATTTTATTTTATTTTTTGCTGTCCAGAGTAAGATAGGTAGCCATACAAAATAGGTAAATAGGGAAGAAGGGGAGGGAGAGGAGATTAGATGGATGATAGATGATGATAGATAGATGATAAATGATAAAAGATGTTAGACAGACAGACAGACAGACAGACAATAAAAGAGGCTTGAACCTGGGCCAAGAAAGTAACTTGAGAAAATGTCTCAGAGAAGAAGCCCTTTCCTATTTCACATAAAGGGAGGAAGCATATTCAGCTTTCTATCTGTCCGCATATTCTGTCTTCAATTGTTATTATATCTGTCACAATAAAAGTAGTCCTGACATTCATGGAATTGGTTACATATGGTTTTGTAGTCTGGTCTACTTTGTAGGGCTGACACATTGGAACTCTTTCTTTTTAGAATCAAATGAAACATTGTTCAGGTCTTTTAATTCTGTGGGGCTTGTTCCAGATAAAAATCTCAGTAACTCTGTTCTTGTATAACAAACACAATCTTTTCCATTCTCATAAGAACAAGTCTAATCCAGCTGGCAATTATTGTATTTTGCGAGCCTGTTTATTCTCACAGTGGGGTGTGTAGCACTCCACACCGCTATAGGATGGGGGACATAAAAGTAAACAAGACTGGATAAACATAAATATTTTTAACTTTAAAATAACACTTAGAAAAACATGATATTTTTTTTTCTCATTGATAGTGTTATTACAGATAGTCCTTGCTTAACAACACTAACTGAGACTGGAAAATCTATCATTAAGCAATTCATTCCTAAGTAAAAAAAAAAAAATACTACAGGACTGCACTGCTGAACAATGGCAGTCCCACTTGCTGTGATTAGGACTGCACTGGTTGTTAAGCAAGGACTTCATATGATTGCAATTTGTGGCTTCCCACTATGCAGTGGTTATAGGAGCCCATCAAAAACATTAAACAGAAAAATTACTGAAAATTGCAGGAAGAGGATTAGCTATATTCTGTTTACATTTATAGACCTCAGGTACAAATCACAATGATGAATACCAAGAACAAAATGTGCATTACGACATCACAATATGCACCTGGCTTTTGTTCTTGTGACTCAGCAACAGATGTCAATGCGCATGTTATGAAGTTTGACTTGCAACATCATAACCCAACTTTCATCCTCCATCAAGATGCTGTGAACTAATGATTACTGTACTTGGGGGAGAACGTATCAGGGACAAAAACATGTGAGGTATGAATCCCAGCGGCCGGTTAGGGCCCACAGAGTGGGCCTTCTCCAGGTCCTGTCAGCCAGACAGTGTCGCCTGGCGGGGCCTAGGGGAAGAGCCTTCTCTGTTGCGGCCCCGGCCCTCTGGAACCAACTTCCCCCGGAGATCCGTGTCGCCCCCACCCTCTCCGCCTTTCGTAAACTGCTTAAAACATACCTTTGCCGGCAGGCTTGGGGCAGCTAACACCTTGCCCCTAGCCAGTGTATGTTTGTGTGTATGTTTGTGGAATGATTGGTTTTTCTTTTTAACTTAGGGGTTTTTATATTCATGTATTTTACTGTGATTTCTATTATGTTGTGAGCCGCCCTGAGTTCTCCGGAATAGGGCGGCATAGAAGTCAAATTAAATAAATAAATAAATAAATAATTCCTGATAATCTCTGAATATCTACTTTAGCAAAAACAAAAGGCTGAACTCAGTATGATGCAACTGCCAAAAAGGCTAACGAACAGGCTCACATATAGACACACAAACACAAATGCCTAGTGGAAGGCGCTGCCTAATACTGGTAGTCCTCGACTTATGACTGCAATTGACCCTGACTGTAAAGCGGGTCACCCATGACCAACCCCATTTTACAACCCTTTCTGAAGCAGTTGTTACATAACCACCACAGGTTTTTAAGCAAACACCACAATCGTTAAGCAAACCCATTGTTTGCTATGAGCCAATTTTGCTAAAAACTGGAAGCAGATGGCAAAAAAACATCATAAAACCCAGTTACATGACCACAGGATGCTGCAAACAGCCCTAAATGCAGGTCCCTTGCCAAGTGCCCAGATGTGATCACATGGACACCGGGCGGAAGCAGCCATCAGAGCTTTGGAACCAGGACTCCCTTTGAGGGAGTCCATCGGAATTTTTAACAATCACTAAGCAACTGGTTGTATCTCAAAAACTGCCTGTAGTTGTAGTGGCTACTTTGATACTGTTGTTGTTGGGGTCTTTTTGACCAGAGTGTTTAATAAGCAGTTTGAGAACCATCCACGAGGCTTCCTGTAACTGCATCCTATGTTCAGACTGGCATTCTGTCAAAGAACCTCCATGATCCTTGCAGCTCCATAACCTATGATGGCACTGATGTATGAAACGAACTGTCTGAAACACGGTAGCTCTGAGTTGATGCATTGTGACTGCTGCTAGAAAACTAGTATATAGATACTGGTTTTAGAAAATGCAGGCAATTCACATCAAGTTACCAACTCAATACCGTTTGCAGGATGGTCTTCAGAAAAACCCGTGCATATGAAAACTTAAATGAAACTTCCACCAATATGCTGATACAAAGAGGGAATCTTTGGTGGCAATTAATAATATTAAAGCTAGAAGTCTCCCGTCTAGATTTTGGCACCTGATTCAATTGTACCTATAGATTGCCGGTAGAGGGCAGCAGAGCACTGTGGCTGCCTTGAGGCGACTTACAATTACCTCTCAACTGTGCCACATTATATGAGAAAGAATTTTATAGAAATCAAATAAAGACAAGTCAATGTGATAAAGCATTTAGTTATCCCTTTACAACTGCTCAACCTCCAACTTCACTTAAAACTATTTATTATACATTCCTCCCCAAAGACTAGAAAACAGAGCTCCGGGATCCAATATTTCATCCCCTTTCTTTTCACTTTCCTTACTTTGAGGTAAGGTATTTTTTAATAGATGAGAGGAAACTGGTGAAGTCAATTTCATAATTGATTAGGTTAGGCAGCCAATCAGCTACCTTATCTTAAAAACAAAATGAAGCTACAACATCTCTGACTTCATAATTTAAGGTGATGTTGCAGCGGTAGTTTTGCTTTTCTGTGGCCCTGTTCCCATGACCCACAACCCCAATCAATGGGAGGACAACATGTTATGGGAAACCAAAAGTGGGGCCAATTTATCTAATAAGGGCTGTCAAAATCTACAAAAATTTTGGGGAATAGCAACAAGATCATTATATATTTTGGAGGGACATCTATGCCTATACAAAAGGGGCTAGGCTTGGAATGCAATGCCAGTCATCACTTGTAAATTATAACATTGCCTCTTTTAAATTAGTAATAAGATAATTGGATCTATTCCAAACTGGGGTTCTCTTCATTGCTTTGGAAGGATCTAGTCTAGGGGTGTCCAACCTTTGCAACTTTTAAGATTTGCAGACAGCAACTCCCAGAACTGAATTGTTGAAGACATGTTTGTTGAACTTTATAGAGGGTGGAGAGTTATTAAATTGGTTTATATTGTTATGATGAAGGCTTCCTGATATATTTTCTTTTTAATTATATACTCTTTTTTCTCTTTTCTTACACTTTCTAGTCTTTCCATTGTCTTCTCTTTCTCAAAGTTCACTTTGTATTAGTTTTTACTATTGCAATTAAAATTCTTAATAGAAATAATATTTGGGGGAAAAAATAACATCATCTCTGGGAATGGATGTCCTTCTCAATCTTGCAGGATGTTTTTGGTGCAGCAAATTATGAAGAGCAACCTTCTGCTCCTGGTAATTGATGCCACCTGTGATTGCAGCATCTTCCCATCTTTTGCACTGCAAGCAAAAGAAGTCAAATATATCTTTTCACTGGCAATGGATTTTATTGTACTGGATTGTAGGTCTTTGGCAGTTTATTAGCACAAATGAAGTACGAATCTAGTATTTTCCTTCATAACTATGGAAGGGATTAATAGAGCATGCTTCTATTTAAACGTGGAGTGAAAACAATACTGTTAAATCTTTGCCATTTCTTATTTAAAGAGTAGCCATGTTGTGAACAGTCTTTTATTTTGGATCGTGTGGATCTGAATAAGTGGATTGCATATTTTGACTAATTATCTAGCCTATTCACCTCAGCCAAAGTAGAGAATTTGCTCCTTGTACTCATGCACATAGCTGACAAACGTTAGCATAGTAATGACTCCCTGCAGTACATATGGAACAAATGGCTTTTCTTGTATTTTGTACTGTTATTAAACTTCTATGAAAAACTTGGAAAAAAAAAGTGAAGTCGAAACAGTACTATATTGCTAGTTGCTATTTACAATTATTTATTATTGTTTTATACCCTTTAGGCAAAGTAAAATGTCTGCGCTTTTCTACATTCTATAAATCTTTTTTATGAAGATAAGCAGAAAACACAAGTCTTGCTGTTTTCCAAATTCTCTTTTAAAATGTAATTCTAAGAGTCTGTGCCTCTAATTTTCAGTGGAGATATAGAAGAACAGAAGGACTATTAGAAACTACAACAATAAAAGCAAGATACTTTTGATTTCATCTCCAGTGCTATTGGTTGCTATTGCTACAGATTTGACGGTTTACTCTAAATCATTATTTAGAGTATTCAATTAACCCACATTTCTGGATCCACATGATATACAGTACTATAGACTGACTACTTGGTTGGATAGGCACAGTATGTTAAGCCAATGTTCTCAACCTTTGGTCCAGAAATCTATAAGTATCTATAATACTATAGAGCCCTGGTGCAACTGCTAAAATGAACATATTACTGGTTTTACCTAGAAGCTGCAGGGAAGTTAGCAGAACCAATAGGCCAATGATAAAAAAGACTCTTTTGAGTTAGATTCAGCTCCTGCCAACTACTTCATACACACATGCATTAAGTTTTCTTGACAGTCATATAGAATTGGTCATTGCTTATTCTAGGATTCTCCAGTAGTCTCCCATCTCAACCTTGCTTAGCCTTCAAAGCTTTACTTCCAAGATCAGCTCTCACCTGCTTAGGATAACTTGGAAATGTTCACCCTGAACCAGCATGTTGGTGAGAAAAGATAAAACTCATGCAGAAATAGGAAATATACCTAATGAAACATTACATTTGGACTTTTGCTGATAAGCTTTAGTTCAGCACAGAGAGGAAAACCACTTACAGATTGTGTTCCAAGATTAGACGAAAGCCCTTGCTTTCAATAGATTCAGCCTGCTGCCCATCTAGGAAAGCTCCCAAGGTGTGCAGCTCCCCAAGGTAGCTACAATCCAACTAAAAGCCATAACAAATAAAGTGGGCCAGATTAGCTATAGTGAAGTCCTGTCAGTTTCAACATGATTTGAAGATATTTTGTGTTAAAACATGCCCACAAATTCCAGTTCATCTCAACTGAAATTCCCAACATGGGTGGTAGAAACATTTAGGAAATCTCCTGCCTGTGTCAAGACTTTGTGTGTAGGCTTATCCCATTGCTGAAATATTATCCATGTGGGCTGAAGCATCCTGCTTAGCTTGAGCATCAGGAAATGCTATGCATGCAATGGAAATACATTGCTGTAGGCCTGTCAGTATTTTTAGTTGCAAATTTAAATTATTGGCCAGCACAGCATCCGCCTGACTCTAGATATTTTAAGTAAGATGTCCTTATTTCTCCATTTCCAAACACTGCTATTAGCCTTAACAGCTGTGTACATAACAGTTCAGTGAAATGCGACAGGATGCGCTCTCAGAAACTAAGACGCCGACCAGACACCTGCCATGCATTCCATCCAGAGGTAAGATCTGTTATCCATAGAGCTTTCAGTCACAGAATAATTTGCAGAAATGATAGAATTAGATGTATAACAATACCCTTGTAACCATAAGGTCTGCTTCATTTCCCATGGAGCCAATCCTACTCTACTACCATACTAGGGTTGCTGAGCACCCGCTGGCCTTCTCTTTTTCAGGAAAATGCCCAAGATTGTGGAGGAGCTGCAGCAATTTCAGCCTCATCAACCTTGCTCCTGTTTCTGCTGTCAACAACAGCTCTTCTTCTGCGGTGACAAAGTGCACTGCAGTCCTTACCTTCAGCCTGGGCTGCTATTTTCACGTGAACCTCAAACAGAACTTGACCTCACCATTTTTGAAGGACTTCCTAACTCTACATTGTATTTACAAGTGATACAGAAGAGAGATAATAACTATGAGACAAAGCTAACAACTGACTCTTTCCATCTCTACAGTACAGAGATGTCCATCTAAGGCAGGGGTAGGCAACCTTGGCTCTTTTATGACTCGTGGACTTCAACTCCCAGAATTCCTGAGCCAGCCAAGGTTGCCTACCCCTGATCTAAGGGTAGTGTTGGGTGAATGATGTTTATTAGATTTTTGTCTTAGCGTATAACATATAGACTGTAATGAATTAGCTTTCTCCACCTGGAGAAAGGTGCTATCTACTGGATTTAAGCCTCTAATACAGGTAGTCCTCAAGTTATGATCATGATGGAGCTCGCCCATCAGTCGTAACTCGTGACAGACATAAAACAGATTGGTCAAATAACCAATCTGATGTTATGACCTTTTCCGCAACAGTCTAACACTGCAGTTGTTAAGTGGATCAAGGGTTCACTAAGGGCTGGTTTTTCAGAAAACTGGGATGCCCATTTTCAGCAAAACCATTGTAATCCATAATCCACTTGACCACGTGACTCTGAATTGCCATAAATGCAGGCCAGCTGCGGTCATATGTGACCACGTGGGGGAGCAACCATTGGAATTTTGAACCTGGGTTGCAAGTTCTCCCCAAGTAGGTCCATCGGAATTTCTGTTGTTAAGTGACCAGTCGTTAAGTTGAGGACTACCTTTTGCTTGGCTGAATAATTTTAAACGTTTGGACAAAACTGGTGAGAAATATCAGAATTGATTTTTTTCTCCAAAATTGAACTTTGGCATGAGGACAGCTCAGGGATGTGTTCTGGATTTTTTTTTAACTATTGCCATTTTCAGCCAGAGTTATGTCTCTTACATTAAACACTTGAATATTTTATAGAATTATGATTCCCTGTGTAAATTACAGAAATAAGTATCAGGCTGAGCTTACAAATTAAGACACTCGATTTGGCAATGACAATGTTTTCAAAAATGATTTTGGAAAAAAAAACCCGTGGACATTAGGCTGCTGCCTAGGTTTAATGAGACATTAGATGATATTGTTGCTTCCAGCCAGCCACTTTATGCCAAAGATTTATTTTCCCATTCAGACAAACGCTTCCTTATTAGTAAGACTGCATAATAAATTCTTTAAGTTATTAATGGCATGATGCACATCTAAGAGAATGCATCCCTGAGATGTAGAAATTATCTCTACTTTTGGAAGCTGTTTTTCTTTGTGAAAGAAACTATGGGCAATTTCTTCATGCTCGCTTGAGAGTTTATAGATTTCACCCTTAGGAATTTAAGTACCAGGTTGTTATACAACAAAAAACTTGATATTTTTACTGTATGAGACTCAAAACAGAAGTTAGATTAACTCAACATGAATGATCAGAAATGATCATCTTACAAAGCACCATCAGGATGGCTAGGAGTTCATACAGTTGAAAGAGGCTATTTACACTATCAAATCCAACCTCCTCAGTCCTAGAATCCAATTTTATTGACTAATACATACACAAAAGAAATTTGTGATAGATTGTTTTGTTTTGCTTCCACACCACATCCTTTTCCCCATATAGTATTTGCACTATATATTGCATAGTCATGTTGACAAGCACAAAGGATTATTTTTATGTTGATTTGATGCTGAAGTAACCACAAATTGGACAATTTATTAATGTGTAAAGATGTAATAAAACATTTTCAATACTTAACAGTAGGCAGCGAAAATTAGAGGATAACACCAAGATTGCATCTAAAAATATACTGCTCAAAAAAATAAAGGGAACACAAACATATAGGATCCTATACGTTTGTGTTCCCTTTATTTTTTTGAGCAGTGTACATTAAAGCAGCACTAACAATTAAACTATTAAGTCTGACTGGCATGTTTTGTCATTTTTTTCTTCATGTGGCCTAAATTTTACCCTTCAACTGTTAAGAACATTTTAATATTGCTGGACACCAGTTCTAGAATTAAGGTAAAGAATGATCAATCAGTATTAACAGTATTTGACAAGAAACCCACAAGAGCCAGGTCCAGACAGGAGAAGCATAAAGGTCCATGACTGTGGATTTCAAATCACCAACTTAAGTCTTTTTTCAGAGAACCTAGATACAAGCAATTTCTCCTCTATTGCCATAGACCAGTGGTTCTCAACCTTCCTAATGCCGCGACCCTTTAATACAGTTCCTCATGTTGTGGTGACCCCCAACCATAAAATTATTTTCATTGCTACTTCATAACTGTAATTTTGCTACTGTTATGAATCGTAATTAAATATCTGATATGCAGGGTGTATTTTCATTGTTACGAATTGAACATAATTAAAGCATAGTGATTAATCTCAAAAACAATATAGCAATGCTCGCTGGAGAAGCTTACTCTTCCTTGCTCAAAAATGTTGGGAGGGAGGGAAGGGGAAGGAAGGAAGGAAGATTGAAGGGGAAAGGAAGGAGATGGAGAAGGAAGGAGGAAGAGATTGAAGTGGAAGGGATGGAGATGGAGATGGAAGGAAAGAAAGAAGGAAGATTGAAGGGGAAATGAAGGAGATGGAGAAGGAAGGAGATTGAGGGGAAAGGAAGGAGATGGAGAAGGAAGGAGATTGAAGGGGAAAGGAAGGAGAAAGAGATTGAAGTGGAAGGGATGGAGATGGAGATGGAGATGGAAGAAAAGAAAGAATTTATTTATTTATTTATTTATTTATTTATTTATTTATTTATTTATTTATTTATTTATTTATTTGGGTTTGTATGCCGCTCCTCTCCGGGGACTCGGAGCGGCTAACAACATATATATAACAGAATTACAGAGGAAGATTGAAGGGGAAATGAAGGAAATGGAGGAAGGAGATTGAAGAGGGAAGGAAGGAAGGAAGGAAGGAAGGAAGGAAGGAAGGAAGGAAGGAAGGAAGGAAGGAAGGAAGGAAGGAAGGAAGGAGAGAGATTGAAGGGAAAGGGATGGAGATGGAAGGAAGGAAGGAAGATTGAAGGGGAAAGGAAGGAGATGGAGAAGGAAGGAGATTGAAGGGGAAAGGAAGGAAGGAAGGATTGATGTTTGGAGAGTCATGTTTTTCCAGATGGTGATGAACTGCAACTCCCAGCATTCTCCACTCTTGCCCTCTCCCAGCGGCCCCCCAGGACCTGCTCGTCCCTCCAGCCTCCTGAGCGCCATCGCAGCGGCAGGGTTGCGGGAGCCCCTTTCCACACCGCACAGCCCTTCACTGCCACGACCCTTCCCCGACTCGTCGCACACAAGAGGGGCGCAGCCGGAGCACCAGCTCCCACTCGGAAGGCGCCGCTTCTCCCCTCCCAGCCTGGCCAGCTGGCCTCCGACACACATGTGGGCATCGCCGCTGCTTGGCCGCTTCCGAGGCTTGGAGCCCAGCGAGCCGGGAAGGAGCTGCTCCTGCCCACCAGCCCCAGGGCCACGCCAGGTACCAGAGGGCTGAGGTGGCCTCCAATGGCGTGGGAGTCGGGCCGGGCAGCGCAGGGGAGGCTCAGCTCAGCTCAGCCAGCAGCAGCAGTAGTGCGTTGCCAGAGCAGGACGGGAAGAGAGGGGGCGGTGGTGGCAAGTCATGAAAGCAGCATCCACATGTTCAGGGTGCAAACGCCTTGGACGGTTTGGCTCCCGCACCCCTTTATTTACTGCTCTGCCACAAGCTCGTGCAAACAAGCCCCGAGGAGTTCTGAACGAGCAGTCATTTAAAAAAGCTTTAAGCAACAAGGCAGAAAGGGGAACTCGCTCACGGCTCTTTTTTTCCCCTTTCTCGGCGACTGGGAAGGCAGCAGCCAGAGACACCGCTGCACAAAGGGAGGCGGAGAGAGGGGCGAGGGGGAAAACCTCATTCAACTTTCGCCCTTATCAGACCCGGTTCCCTTCTGGTCGACCCCTCCCACCCACCCGCCCCTTTCACCTTCCGCTACAGATTGACGCTACCCCTTGGGAATATTTCGCCAGGCTTTTTTTTTTTACCTTGGCCCTGCGCTTCTCCCAGACGGAAGCCAGGCAAGAGGACCTGAAAGACACCGAGCAGGAGGTTCATAGCCGTGGTGATGCGGCAGTAGCTGCTCTGCGATGGGTAGCGCAGCCCTGCCATGCTGCTGAGGCGGCTGCTTTCCTGTCTGTCCAAGCTGGCTGGCAGAAATAGCCTTGAGCAGAAATTCTCACTAGTGTCTCGGTTCCTAAGAGCATCAGAAATGTGTTTTCCGATGGTCTTAGACGACCCCTGTGAAAGCGTTGTTCGACCCCCAAAAGGGTCACGACCCACAGGTTGAGAACCGCTGCCATAGACAAATAGATTATGGAAATGTTGTTTCATGAAGGTACATTCCTTCTGTTTTAGACTATTTAAACAGAAAGATAAAGCTCTCCATAACACATCAATTGACCTTGGCATATGCACACATCATGCTAATTTGTCATCTTTCCACAGAATGCCGTCCTCCTTTAAGGCGATCTATCCTAATGCATCTGTTCTTCCAATTCCAAGCCAAATATAGTTTTGGCACCATTTTTTTTTTAATCTCTGAAAAAACTATATCATAGAACAGGGGTTCTCAACCTTGGCAACTTTAAGACTTGTGGACTTCAACTCCCTGGCTGAGGAATTCTGGGAGTTGAAGTCCACAAGTCTTAAAGTTGCCAAGGTTGAGAACCCCTGTCATAGAATCAAGCTGATGAATCCAACTCTTCTGTGCAGAGACCATTCATATTTTTAAAATGTTACTGTAACATCATTCATTTTTGTTTATAGCCCAAGAGGCAGCCTGACAAACTTCAGAGTAGATAAAAATAATTCTACAAACTAGTTTTAAAATCTTCAGAAAAGCAAGTGATGCACAGGTCTTTTCAACACCTAAGTAGTCATAATAGGAAGACAACAATTATTTTAACCTGGTGTTCCAAAAAGAAGGGAAGATACAAAACACAGTCTAACGAAAACACATGGCTTTCTTGAAAAAATTAAAAGGTAGACAATACTTGTTTAATTTCAAGTTAATATGGTTTCTGTGATGAGCTGCTGTGATGTGGTTGAGCATTCAGATTTCTTCAGCTCAGGTTGCTAACGGTGTCATATATAAAAAATTCTACGTGGTGGAAAACCTATCCTAAAATTTTCAGTATTCACCCTCGATATTAAACCAACCATTCAACAGATCTGATTAAATTACCTGATACATTCCGGTAGTCCTTGATTTATGACAATTTGTTTGATGGTTCAGTTAGGATGGCCTTGGAAAAAATGGCATATGATCCCTACTCGCACTTATAACTGTCACACCACCCTCGCAGTCACATGATCGCAATTTGGGCACTTGGCAACCAGCTCACATTCACCAGTTGCAACATCCCGCAGTCATGCGTTCACAATTTGCAACCTTTTTTTGCCGGGTTTCCAGCAAAAAATGCTCATTAGGGTAGCTGGATTCATTTAATAACCACTATAAAAATTGTCACAAAATTGCAACAACTCACAGTGGCAACAACTTACAATAAAAATTCAGGTCCCAACTGAGGTCATACGTCAAGGACTACCTGCCTGGGGGTGTATGTGAGTATTAAATTACAAATGCAGTTACCTCTTATAAATTTATACTGGCATGAAAAGACGACAACAACAATAAAAGCAAAAATCCAAACCTGTTTTACATTTGTTCTTTTTATTAGAAGTTAAGAATACAACAAGTAATGGGATCCCATTGGCTGGAGACCCCCCTCCCCCAATCTTCAAAATCCAAGATGTGCTTTGTTGCCTTCAACAGTGAGCAATTAGAAAGGAAAAGAAAATACTGAACAAGGCCACTAGTTAATGGGGGGAGCTGTCTATCTCAACTACGCTATGCTGAACCCTGCACACACATCAAAAGAAAGCAAGCAAACCTCCAGTTGCTGAGAGTAAGGCATTCAGGTGCCAACCTGGGAGGAAGTCTCAGCAAGCACCACAGAAAAAGTGCACAGCTATGCAGTTTTCATATTGGAACACAAAATACCTTCAACAGGAAGATCAGAAGTAAAGACAGCAAAATGGTGCATTGTATGTATTCTGTACAGGTCCTGTGCTGTTAGACTGGATTGCAAGGGCCACATTCAGAGTGAGCATGGGGTAATCCAGAGTAGGGAGATATAGTCTCTGCTGGTATATACAGAGATACACCTCTAAAAGTGCTTCTCAAACAGGTAAGTCTGGGTGTGATATGTATTACCACTTCCCCACCTAAGGTAAACTGTCCTTTTATCAGCTGACTCCACAGACACAAAACTCCGAAGTTTCTCCTAGGTGTGGTCTCCCAGTTTGGTTGAAGGGATTCAGTTAATACTGTTCTATTTTCAGTCGGGGATCAACGCACTGAAATATATTAGGCTGCGATTTTTACCTATATGTATTTAGTATCATGATCCTATCCAGAACACATTCGTAGCTGAATTTGCCTACAAGAACCAGTTAAGCACCTCCTGCAGGTTTAAATACTTAAGAGGAATTCATTTCAGAAGAAGAGCTAAGGGGAAGACCAAGGATTTCTTTATAAAAATGTAACATTTTAAAAACGTAACCAATTATGTTGCCCCACAATCAATCCTCGATAACTCACCACAGGCTAAATTATCTGTCCTTACAGTGAGACAAATGGCTAATCTATTAATTCTGCATTTTGCTCAGATGTTTCTTTCTAGATTCAATATTGCTCACCAGCAATAAGCCTATTTCTTCTCATTTGCCATGTTGGCTGTTTTGTTGTGTCATAACTCTCTTCTCTTCGAATACTCCTGGCCTCATACAATTCAATTGGAAACATTTGAAAGCGCTCACAACTTTCTCCCAGCACAAAGCACTACTTTAACAAGCAGAGGAAAGTCTATCCTGTGGTTTGTTTGCTTTTTACTTATTAAAAATAGCGCACAGTATTGTCCTAAACCCCAGGAGAACGAGGAAAAAGAATGGCAGTGTTACTACTGCAGCCTGCAGAGTTCAGTGAATTTAATACAGACAACTGTAGTGTTACTGTCACTCAGCAACACACACACACACACACACACACACACACACACACACACACACACAATGGATTAACACATAGACAGCCAGTCCTCTTCTTAGAAAAACAAAAACAAAATTGCTTTCTTGTGTGTACTTCCCATCCCCCTTGAGACCATTTCCACCCTGGGCAGGTCACCTAAAAGGTTGGTACCCAACATTAACAATTGCACTTGGATAAACAAGACAGCACACCCAAAAGAATGGTGAAACACTGATGAGAGACCCCAAAAGGTCAGGATATATGCCACATTGTGCCTTAAGCCATCAAACCCCAATGCAGCAAAAGGAATCTTAACAGACCACAACAGAAGAGAGCTTAGAAGGCAACGGCCCTGACGCCTTTTCCCCTTTGCTTTCTGAACAGGCCGATCGGTAAGTGCTTCTTTGCTTTCGGGCCTTGTGGGCGGCGGATTGGGTCCACTGGATCGAGCCAATCAGTATACACCAGAATTAGGAAGAATCTATAGGACCCAGATGCCTGATTTCAGGAGTTTCACCTAGCTTTCTTGCACTTTTTAAGAATTTGTGCAAAATAGAAACAGTGTGTGGTACTTGCACGTTGCAACCAATACAAAATCCATTCCCCTCCCCCCTTTTAAAACATTTATAGAAAGTTTTTAATCAAACAGAAAGTTAGAAATCTTATTTACATTTTTTTTCTCCCAAAAGGGCATCTAAAAATCAATTTACCTGAACAAGATACAAATCTTAATTAAGCTAGATTTAAAAAAAGAAAAGAAAAAAATTGCCAAGCTCTTCCCCAAGATAACCTCTCTCATTTTCTACAAATAAATATGGCATTGAACATAAACTGATTAAGAAAGGGTTTTTTTTTCTTGCTTCAGTTGCAGATCCCAGGAATAAGTTAAGATTTAAGAATGTCCACGTCTTCAGAACCAATTTACTCCATTGTTTGAGGTATGAATTTTTCTCCCATCTTATACTTAAGATTCCCTGCAAAACCTCCACACCATTGTGGGTGAAGTGTGGATCGACTACTCCCATGGTTCAGTTTTGGTTATGATCCTCAATGGGGGGACAAGTTTTACTGCATCTCGTTCTCTGAGCAGCCTCCCCCAAGGGTGAAACGGAACTCTTGAAGATTTGAAACGCCATGGAAGTGCACAAAAGCACCGGCCACTACGAAAATATGAAAGAGCTGATGGGAGTGGAACTGCAGGAGAGGGAGAAAAAAACACATACACACAGAGAGAGAAAGACAAGTGTAAGATTAGAAAATGAAGTGTTTTTTTTTCAGAACAAGCACCAAATAATAACAGCAGTCTTACAAGCTCCTAGAACAGTGATGGCGAACCTTTTAGAGACCAAGTGCCCAAAGTGCCAGGGCCACATCAGCTTAAGGGCATAGCCCACTGGGTGGGCGTGGCTGTGGTTATCATGGCAGACTTGGGGGGCGTGTCTGGGGTGTGCATGGCCTCGATGTTGCTCATGGGGGGATGCCTGTGGGGGCTGGGCAGGGATGGGGGAGATCCAGGGGGTCTCTGGTGGGTGGGGCAGTGGGCAGGAGGCCCAGCATAGATGGGGGGGAGACACACAATCTTAGCTGGGACTGCGGGGCCATGGCACCGATGGGGATCTGGCTTTCCCTGCTCAGGGTGGCCTTTGGCTTGCTGGGTGTGGGTGTGCTCTACCACCTCTACTTGAGCTTGCTAGCTGGCTGCTTTGCCTCCTTTGTGCTGGGTGGGGCTGCCGCTCAGGGCAGCGGTGGCGGCCTAATGGACCTGCGCAAGTTGCTGGCAGTAGCAGCGTGTGTGCCCACAGAGAGGGCTCAGAGTGCCACCTCTGGCACGCGTGCCATAGGTTCGTCACCACTGTCCTAGAAACAAGACTAGCCTGATAAGGGACAAAGGGACAATTTATTTGCTAGGAAGCTCTCTTGTTCCATGTCCTCAGGCCCAGTAAGCATCAAGTGGCAATTTGCACCTGTTCAAGGCTTAAGATGAGAAGGACAAATTTGCTATTTGAAAAAGCTGCATTTCTATGGCCACGTGTCACTCTCTGTCTCTGACAGAGAACACTGTGATAGTTTAAGTATTTTTCCCCCATTTCTGGAAAGCCAATGAATGTGCTAGGTGCTGTGGCTTTCAGCTGCCTAATCAGCCTCTGTTTCACAACAGAACTAAACAGAGGCACTACTAGAAGTGCGTTATAGCTTCAAATGTAGCATGTGCCTGACAGTTCACAGCTGTACTTACCCAGATGTCACATTTGCCCGGGAAAAATCTCTCTGGGATACGAGCAGCATACAAGCCAGCGCCAGTGATGTACAAACAGGCCATGAGGGCCAGCCATCCTATCTGCCCCATGGTGGCAGCCTTGAGGAGCCCTTCCGAGATGACAAAGTGCAGAGTGGGAATCACACCACTAAGGCCCAGGGCCAGAAACACTCCTAGGAGACAGAGCAAATACAACAGCTTCAACCTTGCGTATAAATAAACCAGGGAAAAAGGAGATCGAATGGTTAAAACTCTGGATCCCAGAGAAAAATATTAAAGCTCTCTAATGTCTAAAGCAGGGGTCTTCAAACTTGGCCCTTTTATGACTTGTGGACGTCAACCCCAAGAATTCCTCAGCCAGCGAATTCTGGGAGTTGAAGTCCACAAGTCATAAAAGGGCCAAGTTTGAAGACCCCTGGTCTAAAGGCTGCGGTCTTTCATCAAGTCCCCGGAGAGGAGCGGCATACAAACCCAAATAAAATAAAATAAATAAATCAAGGGGTAAGACTAACTGTTCCAATCAATTACAGCTAGTCCTTGACTTACGACTGTAATTGAGCTCAGAATTATAACCATTAAGTTGTGCTGGTTGTTAAAAAGAGTCCTCGTGTGACTGATCCAAATTTACAACATTTTTGTGGTCATTAAGCGAATCCCACTTGTTAAATGAATGCCACAGTTGTTAAATGAACCCACTGTCCACAATGGGCATTTTTGGAAAGAAACTGTAAGGAAATGCCGGTTCCCATAAAAAAAAAAAAGGATGTAAATTGCAGTCATGTTGACCACAGAACACAACGAACATCCGTCAGGGCAATCGCGTGATCACAGAGGGGCTTGGCTGTCAGAACTTTGAATCCTTGTTGCAAATACCATATTTTGGGGGGGAGGGTCCCCCATAATTTCAAACAGTCACTAAGTCATAAGTTGAGGACTATCTATAAAGAGGATTTCCTGATCAATCCAATTGTAATTTCAAATAGAAGAATACTTTTCTGTCTGCAATCACTAACAGACGAATGTCAACCATGATTTATCATTACTTACTCAAATAGAAAGAAGCTGCACAAAACCCTGAGCTTCCATATCCTATGCCATTGTGGTGAAAATATTCACTTATATTAACATATTATTAACTACCAATGAATCCTGCTTTGTTATTGAACCAGGGGCATGCTACTGTAACACAAACCTCGGCTAACAAAATACATCATCTTTATAATTCATAAAATTAAATAACTTTTATCATTTTTCCCCTTTGGTAAATAATACTAAACATGTTTTTGTGTTACATGCAAATGTAGTCTATACCCAATACTGCACACAAGTCTAAAATCAAAGAAATACCAAGTCCAAAATCCTATTTATTCAAATAAAGTTATTGTGAACACCTCTTAAAATTAATGTAACCAATCATAACTTTAATGAGATAACTCACTTTCTCTTTTCAAAATTTTATAAATTTAATTTTAGTCCTAATACCCAGAAGACGCACACCAAAATCACCAGCTAGCATTTTTGCTGAGCATGTGGAATTTTTAAATGAAGTGTCTTAAACCTAAATATCTCACATCTACTGTATGCGAATGGCAACTATTCAGACAATACCAGAATTCAGCTCATTGGTGAGACAGGCTAACCAGTGATTTTCACCTAGCCCAAGGGTAGGCAACCTTGGCTCTTTTATGACTCGTGGGCTTCAACTCCCAGAATTCCTGAGCCAGCATGGCTCAGCTTGGAAACCTCTCCCTTTCCCCTCAGCATGGCTGGCTCAGGAATTCTGGGAGTTGAAGTCCACGAGTCATAAAAGAACCAGGGTTGCCCACCCCTCCCCTATCCTATTCATCAGATAGGCTTGACATCAATGGCTATGGGTTTCTTAGCTTATTAAGTCCCACAAACAAAATGCTGAATAACGGGTGCAGTTAGAACACATAATGCAGGAAAAACAATCTTGTGATATTTTCAAAAATAAATGTATTCTGGCTTAAATGTTTGTAAAGAGTAGCCACCAATTTGACAGCTTTATCCACAGTTAACCTTTCACGTCTGGGAGTTCAGTTTTATCTACATGCACACAAAATATAAGGCTAGTGATTGACAACACTTTACATATGGGATGAAGTGATGTGAAGTGATATTGCATAGGCCGTTAACAGACACGCTTTAAAGTTGTCACAAGGAAACAGACATGACTGGAATGTTACAGGATGCAAATCTAAGTAACAACAGCATTATGTACTTTCAAAGGGGACAGCATCATTTGTGCAAGCTCAATTTTTCATCCTACCTCTGATACACAGTATGTGGCAAAGATCGTTCTAGAAACCTCACCTGCTCGCACTCCGCGGTATTGTGGGGTTGCAAACATGTCCCACTGTGAAACTATAATGGCTGCAATGCCCAGGACACAGATCACGATCAGATAGATGAAGCAGGGCTGAGGGTTGCAGTAAAAAGAGTAGTAAAGCCAAGGGACGAAGCTGCCCATAATGAGGAGAGCAATCCCAGAATAGTCCAGCCTAAAACAAAGGAGGAAAAAAAAGGTCGTTTGTAGAGAACTTCATGTACTCCAGCGTCCTTGTCTGCTCCCTGATTACACACCTTTCACAGTGCTGATGCACCTAACTTTATGAGCAATAAGAATCATGCCTGATCTTATCAGTAATACAATTACGTTCTGAAAATAAACTCTGGAGACTTGTGAATGTATAGGAAAGAACATTTCTGGACATCTGCTTTCACCTGGCTTGTAAACTTTAAATGTAAGACATATATTCTAGTCCAGTGGTGGCGAATCTATGGCACGGGTGCCAGAGGCGGCACTCAGAGCCCTCTCTGTGGGCACGCACGCTGTTGCCCCAGTCCTAGGCCTTCAGCTGGGTTTTATAAAACCTTTTCACTTTAGGCCTCCGCCATGTGCAAAAGAAAAAAGGTTCAATCAGTCAGTCAATTTCAACCTCTCACGGGGAAAAAAAAGTTCTTGCAAAGTTGGAATTGATTGATTGAACTTTTTAGTCCCACCCAGTCTGCCGTTACCACTGCAGCCACGCCCACCCAATGGGCCATGCCCACCCAATGGGCCACACCCACCCGGCACCCGAAAATGCATAAGTAGGTTTTGGGTTGCAGTTTGGGCACTCGGTCTCTAAAAGGTTTGCCATCACTGTTATAGTCTGTTGATCCCTGAAATAAAACTTTTGCAAACCTTCCCAAACAGGAAAACTGTCTCAGCTTGTGAAGGCTACCTTATTTCCCAGCTAGCCCTAAGAAACTCAGTACAGGTAGCCTTTGGGATATGATCATAATGGAGCTTGCCCATTACAGCCGCATGTCACAACAGTTGTTAAGCGGATTGGCCTCGCTTAATGACCCCACTACTTGCTCTCCCTGTTGCAAATGTTAATAGCAATAGCAGTTAGGCTTATATACCACTTCACAACCCCCCCCTCTAAGCGGTTTACAGTGTCAGCCTCTTGCCCCCAACAATCTGGGTTCTCATTTTACCGACCTCGGAAGGATGGAAGGCTGAGTCAACCTTCAGCTGGTCAGGATTGAACTCCTGGCAGTCGGCAGAATTAGCCTGCAATATTGCGTTCTAACCACTTCACCCCCAGGGTCCTTAAACGTTAAACAAATGCGAGAGTTGTTAAATGGTGCATAGGGTACCTTGGGGGTGGGAAGACTACACAGGCCCAGGGTTGCCTGCCCCAAGCCTCCCAAGGCTATTCCCACCCCACGAGGCACCATGTGCTCCGCTTCTTGCCAGGGTCTCAGCAATCCTTCAGCTTTCTTTTCACCCAGCAAGCAAGGGAAGGTCAGACCAGTCAGAATTTGCAAGCCTCCAACGAACAAGGGGAGACCCCACCCAAGAACCTGCAGGATTCAGCCTCCGCCAGGCCCCAGCAAAACCCAATTTACTATTTTGTTTTTTCAGTTTCTGAAATAGGTACCTGCCTGATACAGGATCAGTTTCTTATCAACTCAGCCTCCTGGCAAAATCCTGCTATTTTGCAACAGGTTCTATTCTTGTCATATGCGGAGCTTTTTTTTTTTATGAGGCTCCATTTTTTTAAGCAGGCTCTATTTGTTTGTGCTTTTTATGGAAGCTCCTTAGAAAGGGAGCCCCTTACAGGTTCATGAGAATAACACCTGTTTTGTCACAAGGCTAAGCCTGTAAGAATGCTGATCTTGGGCTAGGTGCCTCTCTCAGAAGTGGCAAAAAACCAAAAGTAGGTTGGGTGTTGCCGGGCTCTGGAGCAGACTAACTGCTGCAAGTCCTTGGGTAAGAAGGAAGCCGGAGGCCTGCAAGCTCTGGCAGGCCTGAGCTCCCTTTGATGCCCAGCCTCCATTTGGTTGCTGGAGTTTGCATACGCCAACTTGTTGATCTGCCCTTACTTGTTGGGTGGGAAGGAAGCTGGAGGCTTGCAAGGTCCAGCTGATTCGCTAGAGCCCCCTGATCACCCTTAGGTGGACGAGTGGCTGCAGGGACTCAGCCGGGTGGGATGGGTGGTGGGTGAGCGCTGCAGCACCCTCTCAGTCCGTTGCAAGAACAAAGGACTTCAGGGTTGCCACAGCTGTCGTTAACTTTGAAACCAGGTCACCAGTAGCTTCAGGGGAGTCTGTTATAACTTCAAGCGGTTGGCTAAGTGACCTGTCATTAAGGAGCTTACAGGATTGCCTATATACACGCAATGCACTGCCGTTTTTCAAAATGATTTGTGTACATTGGCTCAGCGATCCATATTGCCCTATGTCCAATCAGTAAATTTAGCCAATTTCTTCAGTCTTTCCCATTGCCCAGACCTAAAAAGAAGCAGACTAGGGATTTTAAAGCTCATGATTAATCATTAAAATGCTTACTTGGAGAAAAGCCTGGAAACACCTTCTGAATGGCAGTAAACTGTGTGAAAAAGCCATGAGAAGGAAAGGCAAAGGATGGCTCCCAAGAAGAACAATCCAACCACCACCTTCTCCTGAACGGGTGCTACGAAGGACATATTTGGCCGGAACATGTAGAAGATCCCCAAACACAGAAAGAACACACATCCTAGACAAAGGAAGACACGGTTACTGGAAGACGGGCAAAGGGGGCATAACCACAAAATACTGGCTCTAAATCATCTATGACTGTGCATATTCCAGCTAATAATAATGATAATGATAATGATAATGATAATGATAATAATAATAATAATAATAATAATAATAATAATAATAATAATAATAATAATAATAATAGTGATGATGTTGGAAGGAACCTTGGAGGTCATCTAGTCCAACCCCCTGCTCAGGCAGGAAACCCTATACCATTTCGGACAAATGGCTGTCCAGTCTCTTCTTAAAAACTTCCAGTGTTGGAGCATTCACCGCTTCTGGAGGCAGGTTGTTCCACTGATTAATTGTTCTCACTGTCAGGAAGTTTCTCCTTAGTTCTAGGTTGCTTCTCTCCTTGATTAGTTTCCATCTGTTGCTGTTGGCTTATTTTCTGACAAGAGGCAAAGATTTGCCAAAATTCTCCAATAAATTCATAACAATGCTAACTGCTCTTTCCAGATTTTCAAGTCTATCCTACTAGAATTTCTGATTCTTCCAAACTAATACCTGCCTACAGTCCTCTCTTCCTATTTCAAGGTTACTACTCTTGGTGCACAAAACATTTTAGCAGGATTATGAAATCCAACAAAACAAGTGATCTGATACAAGGTCAGGATTAGGTCTAGCTTAGTGTAATTACGCACTGGAAGTGGCACTGACCACAGATATAATCAGTGAGCCACTAAGGCTTGGGGCAGATGTACTTTGACTGAAGCATAACCTGCCAAGTAAAATAGTTGTAATTCACATACTTTTAAAATGTCAGCAAATCATATACAAAAGATTGCACTACCACAGAGACGAACTTAATTTTGAACTTGATTACAGCAGCGAGCCTGTTGGTGGGACAATATTGGAAGAAGCCAGAATTACCATCTATTGAAGAATGGACTTTGAAAGTTATAAACTTGGCGGAAATGGCTAAAATATCTGCATATTTGAAAGACCATTCAAATGAAAAATATATGTTGGATTGGAAAAGATGGATAGAGTATATCCAAGGGAAATATCAATCCAAGAAATTGTATTTAGCATATAGTTAAATTTTTATTAGGATTTATATAATATTTTTGTTTAATTTAGTGGGTTTTCTTTTGTTTTACCCTGTATTCACTTTGAGAAGTCGGGGTGGGTGGGTTGGGGGGGATACAACAATGTACTCAACTGTAATATTTGCAATATAGAAGAATGATATATTTACTGATATAAGAGGGGTTGCTCGGGCACTACCTCTGGACCACATCTGGAGGGGGTGGAGAGTGAGGAGTGAAGGAGTGGAGGGAAGTAGGGAGGTTGTAGGAGAGGAGGGTGGAGAGTGAGGGAGGGAGAGAGGGGAGGGGGAGGGAAGTAAGAGATAGGGAGGAAGAAAGAGGGGGATGTGGTGGAGGGGGTGCGGAGCAACGCCTATAGTTATTCTATCTAAGTTTTTAAAAGAATGTATGTTTTGTTTTGTGGGGGAGAAAGTTGTTAAAGACTGTATTAAGTTGAGTTGTATTTAATTTGATTTTTTTTGTTCACAATTGTAAAACCAATAAAATATTTATAATAAAAAAAAATGTCAGCAAATCAATTTTTTTTCCAGATCAGTAGTATATACTGACTGCAATGGCAATTCAAGGTAATTGCTAACTTAACATTAGAAGCAAAGGTAATTAAGGCTACTTTCAAAGACAACATAGAGAGTTGCAATGGATAATGTTGGTCTGGATCACTGCAACTCAGATAGCCCATGTCAAAGCCTGGAACCAGAAATCTTGATTCAGAAGTTTGATGAATGAAAGATATCTCAAAAGCAAAACAAGCCTATCTGATGCAATGAACAATACTGAGAGTTAAAAAGAACCACCACTAGTTTGACATTGTAACTCAAGCTTGTTAAAGGAACCATATAATGCAGGAGTGTCAAACTGCCGGCCCATGGGCCGGACACGTCATCCAGAAGCCGCACCCACCCCGTTGCCGGCAATGGCAAAACCATCCCGATACGTTGCGCGACATCACGTGACATCTCGAGTTTGACATATCTGATATAATGCATAGGTTGGATGGCTATAATAGAAAAAGGTAAATATATCTGACCTAAATATATTTTAATTTTTATCGATACACTTTTATAAGAATCCCGAAAATCAAGACATATCACCTAAATTGAAATATGTGATAACTTCCTCTAGATAATTAAAGATAGAAAATATACGATATGTATATTTGTTAAATTGTATATACTTATCTCTTGACCTAAATATTTTTTGATTTTACTGATATATCTTTATAATTGTTGAACTTTATATATTCATCTAATTCATACGACACAATTATATTATACCTCTTATAGACTTAAGAATAAGACTGTACATAAATAAGAATCAACTAATAGTTGATACGACTGTTAAATGTTGTTTGTTTATAACTATAGATATTAACTTAAGATATAATTTCTATCAATTTGTGTCTGATGTTTCTTTTTTATGTCTATGTTTTATGTATTGTACATTTGTATTTTTGTACTTTTAAAGTTTGTAAATATTCAATAAAGTTTATTTTTTTAAAAAAAGAAAGAAAGAAAAAGGTAGGGTGATCTTAATTAAAATGATTCTTTCAGGGAACGGGAAGTAGAGTACCACCTTTCACATGGATCTAGTAGATCAACAGTGACCATCAGGCAGGTCAACAGCAATCTTCAAATTGTTACCAGCCACAGCTGGGCAGAAGAGCATATTACAACTTGCTAGCTGAGCTGTATGTATCAGAATATTGGGTTCAAGTCAACAAAAATTAATACTGGACCAAAACTATTTATTCTAATAGAATTACCAAAGTGACTATATTACATTTCCTTTCATTCCTATTCCAATATGAACTATAAAAAGAAAAGGAAAAAAAAAACATTTTCATCAAGGGTACCTAGTAGATGCGTCCAGATGTTGCCTGTCTCTGTGTGTATTCTGAAAATGCTTTTAAAGCAAGCCCGGAAAGAAGGCATCGGCGGCCGGTGCCCATGCAACAGGTAGTCGTTGTCTTTTAACCAATCAGGCAAGACGTCGAAGGGAATGACACGCCATCGGCCCTCCCATACCTGAAGGAAGTAATAGGAAGTTACATTCTGGATTATGGTGTGATGGAACAGATCTGCTGAAAAAAATCCTGCCCCTCCAGGAAATCTACATATATGCTGTATCTATATATGCCCATTTGATTTTCCACATGAAGTTAGTAAACAAGATGATTATGATTCCCTCCTAGTTGAACTGTATCAAAAGGAAGAACTGCAGAAGAACAAGAACGTAACTACCCTCAAAATGCAGCCCTACTACTCCACATGCTCCCATCTTCTAACATTGCTCAAGGGCACAATGGTAGATGATATGCAAATTTTGAAAATATTTATTATTTCTTGAACCTATGCATACGTTATGTGCTATAACGGCTATAATGTTGCTTAGTATGAAATTTTTCCCCATAAGGAAGTGTTCTTTCACAATATCCATTTGCAGGTGGTAAAAATAGGAATGAAAATAAGCACATATGTATCATGCAGATAACTCACTGGGCTGCAAGTCTCTATAACAGATCACCTGAGATATATATATAATGCATGAAAACAATGACAACCTAATACATCCAGTTTATTCAACGAACACAAAAGAGGTTCCTCTCAAGCAGGAATCAAATATATTGTAATTTTTTAAATAGTTTCAATACTGGATAAAAATAAGAAGCAGATTCCTCTGCTACATTTGTATATTGGGGTTATATGTTAATAGAATTTGTGTTAGATAACTAGGTTGCTAAATCTCTCGTTCCACTGATGCAGATACAGAAATGCAAAAAAAAAAAGACAAAATTATTCTGTTGTTTTACTTCTGAAATTAATAATAGTTGCATCATATTTAGGCTACTATATAGTATGAACTATTACCCTTTAAAGAATTGAAGAAAAATCAAAACAAGTACTGCTCCCAGAATTATACAATAGATTTGCCCAACATAGCAATTCAATAGAATTGGGATTTTATTTTTTGTACTGTGGAGACAATGAGATTCCAATACAAAAGAGGCATATGGTGATTTGAAAAGATTTGCAAGGACTAAAAGAAAGAATTGGGGGGAGGGAGGGAGGGAATGTGACCTTGTAAATTAAAGTCCTGTGACCCAGAAACTTGTGAACCACAGAGTATTATTCTGCTTTCACTTCTGCAGATGTTTCTAAAAGGAGACTCATCAGTTGTACCACATGTTTAATCCCACATTTCAACTTGTAATCCACATCATATTAAATTTTCTAATTTATCCAATTATGGAAGCTGTGAGATCTGAAGATACACCTACCAAAACAGAAGTAACCACCGAGATGACAGCGGTTCTTGATGGCCACCCACTGTGACTTGCCTCTTTGTTGCCAGAAGGGCATGCATGCACTGCTAGCCGCAGGACCCACAAGCTGTGTAAAGCTCACTAGTGCATGGTGCCCCTTTGCTTTACAACATCTTACCTTGCATACAAATTCCTCCATTCTCTCCATTGCATGGTGGGCTTGGAGGAGAGGCAGCATTCCCATAAAGCCCTCATCTTCCTGAGGTGAATTGTCATCCCCATCTTTGCCAGAATCCTGAAACAGAAAAATAATTAAAAATGGTAAGCAAAAGCTTTATTTTCAAAGGGCAAACTTAAAACTGAAAGGTAAACTACAAAGCCAGAAATGTGAGTCGATGCACAAATGCAAGAAGATTGACACTAAGACACTTTATCTAAGCTTCCTGTTCCACAGATGTTCTTTGGTTAGCGGTAACTGAGTGTAATGTGCCTCAGGAAGCTGTTTTTGGTATGGCTGGGAAAGACTGAAGGAGAGAGAATATAACTGTCTTCTGCTGTGTATCCCAATGTCTTTCAGAGAAGAATTAAAAATCTCCAAAGTTACTTGTTTCCTAAAAGTTTAAATAAGTACACAGCATGAATATCATCTATTATAGGAAATCCTTTACTTATGAGTGGCTGACATTCGAAGTTGAAAGACAGCGTTTAAGGGGTGACTTGATCGAAGTGTATAAAATCATGCATGGGATAGAAAGGTGGGATAGAGAAAAATTCTTTTCTCTATCACACAATACCAGGACAAGGGGGCACTCCCTAAAGCTCATAGCTAAGAAAGTGAGGACAAATAAAGGGAAATATTTCTTCACCCAGAGGGTCATTGATTTATGGAATTCACTTCCAGAAGAGTCGTGACAGCTGTCAGCCTTGACAGCTTCAAGGCAGGGTCAGACAGATTCATGGATGCCAAGTGTATCGGTGGTTATTAAAACGGATGTCCATGTGCCGCCTCTATGTTGGTTGAGGCAGGCAGGATTCCCTTGAGTACCATTTGTTGGGGTCAAGGGAAAGGGAGGGTTTTGCCTTCTCCCTTCTGCTCAAGATCCCCATGTACAATTGGTGGGCCACTGTGTGACACAGAATGCTGGACTCGATGGGCTTTGGCCTGATTCAGCATGGCTCTTCTTATGTTCTTATGACGTTACAACAGCCTTGGAAAGGGTGCTTCAGGGCCTCTAAAGCACCTCCGGCTGTCGTAAAATGTTACACTGCCTGCACTAATGCTCACATGATTGTGATTTGGACTTATGACAGGTTGCCAAGCATCCTGCCATCATATGATCGTCATCAGTACTCTTCTCAGGGCAGCTTTCCAGAAAGTCATTGGGAGGCTGGCAGGGAAGGTTGCAAGCTGCTGCCACTTGTTGAGAGGATTCCCTCTTGTTTCTGGGGTCTGCTGAAAGAGCTGCCTGCTGAGGGGAGCTGAATTCTTTTGGAAAGAAGAGCTCAGATCCTGAAGATCAGAGCTTGGTTCCTGCACTCACCCAAAGTGTTCCTTCTGTAAAATGGAAGGGGGCTGAACTACTTTGATGAGGAGAAAAGAGCTCAGACCTGAACACCCACTGAAGGTGTTCCCTTCAATGCACGGAGATCTGACATCCTCCTACAGAGTGTCGAACAGAGCTTAAATCCTGGTTGTTTGAACTCTACCCTGCAGCTTAAAAAAGAAGTTTCCTTCCCCACACAGAAGGAGCAGACATCCAGTGGCAGGCAGTAGATAGATAGATAGATAGATAGATAGATAGATGGATGGATGGATGGATGGATGGATGGATGGATGGATGGATGGATGGATGGATGGATGGATGGATGGAGGGAGGAGGAGGGAGGGAGGGAGGGAGGGAGGGAGGGATGATAGATAGATGGATGGATGGAAGGAGGGAGGGAGGGAGGGATGATAGATAGATAGATGGATGGATGGAAGGAGGGAGGGAGGGAGGGAGGGATGATAGATAGATAGAGAGAGAGGAGAGAGAGAGAGAGAGAGAGAGAGAGAGAGAGAGAGAGAGAGAGAGAGAGAGAGAGAGAGAGAGAGAGAGAGAGAGAGAGAGTAAGATGGTTGTCAAGCACTGTTTTCTTTTAATGTGCTGGATTATCTGTTCCAGATATACATGTGTTTATTCTTTCATTTCATTGTTTCTTATTTTTGAGGTATAAGGTACCCAACGTCATTAAGAGGTGGGAGGTCTGTAAATTAGAGAGAGAGAGAGAGAGAGAGAGAGAGAGAGAGAGAGAGAGAGAGAGAGAGAGAGAGAGAGAGAGAGAGAGAGAGAGAGAGAGAGAGAGAGAGAGAGAGAGAGAGAGAGAGAGAGAGAGAGAGAGAGAGAGAGAGAGAGAGAGAGAGACACTCTTAAAGCTGATACAGAAGATAAAGGAGATTGCTAGGGAATGGAAATAAGCAAGATATCAGATCTTGATAAGCATAGTCCCGTGACCCTTTCCATGGTGTATGTTTCCATTGTCCTTTCTTAATAGCTCTATGAAGAGTGAGGAAAAAGAGCCCCCCCCCAACTCCAAACAATGAAAGTAGCAGCAAATTACAATGGTAGTTTCTCTCTCTTTTTCCTCAATTAATAGATCTCTACTCTGCCTTCTCAGGTGGTAAAAGAATGAACAGACAGTCCTTGGCTTCATTGAAACACTTCATCAGACCTTGAAAATAAAGAGCATCCACATGGAACATACTGCTGAGGAACTAGAAACACGCAGGATTCTTGAATATATGGAAACAGAGGTCTTTGTACAATGAATCAACCCATGTAGCTACAGTAATTTATATAAGGTAAAATTATTTTCTCATTTGCATCTAGCTATCGGTATTTGTTAAGACGACAATTACCCTAAACAGTCTTGCCTTTACACCCTTTAACAGTTTGCAAGCTACAGTGAATTTTCCTATCAAATACTATACCTAACACCTGTCTTTTTTAAAAGAAAAAAAAAGTTGAAGAAGAATCACACAACCGCAAACTCTTCATAGCTTTCCAGATGAGCGTACCTGCCCGACAAACATTATCTAAAGAGAATTTCATCTTTTTCTTCTCTTTGGGTCTGACCTATGGAATTACCCTTATTAAAGGGCATGGGGGACATTCTCTTACCCATTTAAAACAGCTTTAAGAGGCTTTATAATACTTT
Organism: Bothrops alternatus; assembly: GCA_034064705.1. NCBI lineage: Eukaryota > Metazoa > Chordata > Lepidosauria > Squamata > Viperidae > Bothrops > Bothrops alternatus. The sequence goes on along the minus strand of JARGCV010000124.1, from coordinate 38,787,178 downwards.
TTAAAAGTAATAAAGGCTTTAAAAGTTTTAATTTTCTCACCTGCATAGGTGGAGAACTAGTAGGTATTTTGAGAGACAGAGAGAGGGATCTCAGCTATGCAGAAACTTGAAACTTTCGCTAAAATGCTGCTCCCTCTTTTCGCCCACTAAAATTACCTTGGCTCAACAGTCTTATTGCAACAACATCAGAGATAAATGGCTCGGCTTCCCCTATCCTCTCGGCCAACTACTGCCACTGCAATCCTATTCCCCAGAAGCAGGGGAAGAGAAGCTTAAATGAAATGTTTCAAAAGAGCCTGACTTTTTTTTTGCAGTAACCTGACTCCAGAAGGAAGCTTGCCTGTCTAACCAATCATAAGGATATTTTGTGTGAGGAGCTCCGTAGGCGTGTTTCTGCTCTAAGGGCTCGGCAACCAGACTGCAATAGGGGCACGTAACCCAACGGAAGCATGCCATCTGGATGCAGCTAATTGTTATTCTAAACTGACTCACAATAGAGCAAGACTTTTTCTCTTCTGAGTTGAGCATTCAAGGCTGCAATGATCTCTGTATGGATGGTGAACTGCCAGTGTTTTAGTTTTTGCAAACTTAAAAAATTTTAAGGTTTGGGGACAAGATAAGCAAATTACAACAGTTAACACAGTTACAGTTTGCAGAAATGAAGTGTGGGGAAGGCAGCATTCTGTAACTTAATGACATTGATGATGGCCATCAAAAGAAATGCCCCCAGAGCACTAAGCATTACTTAGGAGTAACCGATGTATGATACTCCCAGCACCAGTATATTCACCAGGATGGTATGATGGACTATATCTTCAACATCTACTCCCTTTGGTTATATCTTCTAGATGCCATCTAACTGCAATGTAGCAATGTGGATGAACAGAGGTAGGCTATTCTCCATTCTATAGAATAGATGCATCCCAAGACAGGAGAACAAGAGAGAAAAATGAGAGTAAAAAGGTTAGCCAAGAACAAAAATGGTAATAAGGATATAATAGTCCAGAAAAACTTTGAAGAGGAAAAGCTGGCTTGAGTTAACTGAGCAGGTACAGCAGAATACAGCAGAAATCAAAATCAGGAGTGAGAAATACACACAATGAGAATGGATGATAAGCTTATATGGTAACATTAAAGTGCAGCAAGGGATTCCAGAAGAACTACACAGTCATTGTCCATATTAGATGTATATAAGGCTGGTCCTCTCTGATGTAGGTGAGCACTACATATCCTGATATCATCCATGTATACTGGCCCTACACTAGACCTCACTTCCCATTACCTCAGTATCCTATCCCCTTGTGGATGGGGGCTCTAGCCCAATGCAAATGAAGGGCACCAGTCAAGAAAGGTTATAAATCAAACTGAAGACCTAAGGTTCATTATTATGCAAAAAAAGTGTTAGTCTACAAGGTGTTAAATAATAAATCTGGTGATCAAAATACTGTATGCAAAATGTCTCCCAGACATAGTCTTATATTCTTTAAGTGTAACAGATTGCATTTTACCAAAATATTTTATATTACTTGTTTTTGGTCTATCATGCCAACATACCTAATCCCCCAAAATTTGTTTCTACAGTATCACTTTTTTTAAAAAAACGGGTAAAATGACTAGATTCTGATTTTCCACTATCCCCTGTGATCTAAAAACAATCCAGAGTTGCTTTTAGTGAGATGGACAGCTATACAAAATGCGATTAATAAATAATAGTTTTCCATAATTTAGACACAAATATGAATTGGTCCTCTATCTTAAAAACAGTTTCAGTGTAATAACTTTTTTCTTAGTCTGTGTGTCAGACAAATAACCAACCTTTGCATATCTGTTCAACAGCAACACAAGTAACGGCTGTATAGTCAACTTATTTGGAGAATGACCAGGCACTCTGAAACCAGGCAGAACTAAGAACTGCAGCTGCCCTCAAAACATCTTCCCCCATCTTTTTTGACCGTATGTTAATTCCCAAAGCAGCTGTGCATTAGTGTGACAAGCTCCCTGGCATAGATTGGCTTTATGAAGCACAAGAGGAAAAGAAAAAAAAAACCACATCTACAACAGCTGTTGAAAAACTTCTCTTCTTCTTCCAGAAAGGGAAATGACCTATCTGCTTGGTACAATGCTTTTTTTTTTCTTTTAAAGACAACAAATGGAATTTTTTTCTTGTCTTTTCTCCCCAAGTCATATACTGTGTTCCCCCAAATGTAAGGCCAACCCTGAAAATAACCCCTAGCTTGATTTTTCGGGGTGGGCCTAATATAAGCCCTGCCCCCAAAACAAGCCCTAGTTTTGGGGCGAGGCACACACCTAAAAATCAAGCTAGGGCAGGGGGTGGAGCTGCCCTATGTGCCCTGCACCTACTTACCTTGCAGCCGGGCCTCTCCTCGCCGGTCCACTTCTTCTGCGGCGTCTTCTGCAGCCAGGCCTGCATTTCTCAGTCACAGGCCTTTCCGGAAGGCCTCTGCAGCCGTGAATCGAGCTATGGATTCAATCTATAGCTTGGTTCTGCAAGACCTCTGCAGCCGAGGACCGAGCTATCGATTGAATCCATAGCTCGGTCCTCGGTTGCAGAGGTCTTCCGGAAAGGCCTGACTGCGGAATGCAGCTGCAGAATGAAGCTGCTCCTTCAGCCGCAAGAGAAATGGACCTACTGGGCAGGGCTGTCGGTGCTGGAGGTAAGACATCCCCTGAAAATAAGACCTGGTGCTTCTTTTGGAGGCAAAAAAAAAAAAGACCCGGTCTTATTTTCGGGGAAACACAAGTATACATCATCAAATGAACGTTTGAACGATTTTATACACAGAAAACAGATCCTGCAAAACAGCATCAAAGCAATCTCAAGCACATAGTGATGGTGGTTTTGGCCAAACTATATTATGTGGTAGGATTTCTCAGTGAATTTCAGATGTTTGAAACTGAACTCCGTAAACTTTGTTCTCCGGAATAGGGCGGCATAGAAATTAAATAAATAATAATAAAAATAAATAATAATAATAAGTTTAAGATTGTGTGAAATGGTGTCTTTTTTTGACAGTAGAATGCCCCTCAACTGAGAGAATGAATTCTCCTCTTCAGCGTTCCTCAACTGTAGACACCACAAGAGGAAAACAATGCTAGTTTATGGGGACAAAAATTAGACGGGATCTGGTAGCACCTTTACTGTCCAACAAATTTTGTTAAAAGAGATAAGCTTTTGTGAGCTGCAGCTCCTTCTGGTTTCCTAACAATTCCCAAAGCAGTTCTACAGTCAGGAATATTCCACTATACATTTGTGAGGGGCACAAAGAAACAGAAAGAAAAGCTTGTTATGTTTGAGAGTTTTGTCTTGAATGTTTGTCACTCCTTGCAAAAAAAAAAAAAACCTTAAAAATTCAATCAGAACACGATGGAGAAGAGATGGTATGTAAAATTTAAAGGTACAGTGGAGGAAAATAACTATAAATATGTACAAAATATTATGTAGATAGATATGAAAAATAGATAAAACACCATTTGTCTAAACATTAACATGAACTTTTATAGCTGCTTTTTCCTCACAAGAGTTAAAAATTGTTTCTGTACCTTTAATAATTTTTTAAAAATATTTTATGCTTTTTAAAAATATTTTAGCTTAGTTTTTCTTTGATACTGTTGTTGAGTCTCTCCTGCTGTAACTAAAAAGCATATTTTTAGTTTCAAAGCAGGCTTACTGACAGATTCTTTCCAAAAGTTCAAACAGCTGAATTCAGAAGTCACCAAGGCCCCGGTTGTCTAACCAATGTTTCAGTTGGGCTTTTGCCATGAAGAGTCAAGTGCTCTGGTTTGTTATTCTTCACACTGTACCAAAGGCCTCAGCACAGTGTTTCTCAACCTTGACAATTTTAAGGCATGTGCCTTAAAATTGTCAAGGTTGAGAAACACTGCCTCAGCGCAATGGATCCAAAATTTCACAGTTACGCTTCTAGGCTACACACTAAAAATGCACAGAACACCACAGATGCAGGTCTTTTAGACAAAACCCACCATCCATCAAGAGCAAAAAGCTAGGGTGGCTGGAAAAAGATGGGAAGAAAACAGCCTTTTGTTTATAAGGATTATAAGGGGGGGGAGAGGAGAGAGTCAAGTGCAGGTTTTCAGAGATGTATATAAAAAGCCCATTCATCAGGTGATAAGAGTCACATGCATTTGATTGTGCCAGTTTAACAAAAACCACAGTAAGAGGCATTTGTTTAGGCGATATCAGTAACTGAAGAAATAGCAGAGGAAACAAAGACACTCCAACCATTCAAAGGGCGAAGGGCAGAGAGAGATAAAGGAAGTAAGGAAGGGCAGACAGCTCCAACACAGAGGAGAAAGCAGCGAAATTGATGGGGGGAAATTTGAATATTTATTCATTTATTTTAAAAACTATCTATGGCTCCACCCAATCCATATGGTTATGGGCAGCAAGCTTTTCATACGTGGCAACTTTAAAGGTGTGTGGACTTCAACTCCCAGAATTGCCCAGCCAGCATGTGGAATTCTGGGAGTTCATGAAAGCACTGTTATACATAAGTCTGCCCTTACCACTTCCCAAATACCTATCACCTAGTAAGTCTAACTGATTAAAAAAAATTAAGTACATAGATTACTGCAAATTTCAAAACAGTGGTTTATCCAGGTAAAAAGGAAAATCAACATGTAAGTTACACCTAATGGAATTTCATGTAAATGGTATTTCCTTTCTTTAGGAAAGCATTTGCTAGAATACTTGTTAGAAAGAATATCCAATATCCAATGAATAGTCCAATAAAACAGGTTTATCATCATGTCTGAAATAACAGATGAAGCCATGCATCAAGATCACTAATAGATCCGAAGCCTGGGGGGGAGGGGGGAGGGTTTTAATAATAGTTATCTTATGTTTTTTCAACTGTTTTGGGGATTTTCTTTTTTTTTTTTTAGGTGGCATGGGGTTGCTCGGGTGGCCTCTGGGCACCACATTGGTTGGAAGAAGAAGGAGGAGTGAAGGTTAGGCAAAAGATCACTAATAGATTCATTACCAGAGAAGTTTTTAGAGAGTGGATCCGATGTCCTCTTTATGATCGTATATTTTCTATAAACACATTCAGAATTAGTTTCTTATATTTTTATTCATATGCTCCTGTTTCTAATCAAACAAAGGTTTTAAATATAAATGGGGACAGAGAAATATCTACATTATATATTTTCCAAATAAACTGCCTATGTTTATGACAGGACTGATTGGGACTAAATTCCGCTGATAAAGCTTAGTAGTGCTGCACTTTAGTTCTTTAGCAGTAGCCATTTTTTAAAAATTATTTTATTAAAACCATCAACACCAAACATAAGATCATATCAAAAAGCAATTATCATATAACCTGCAATACAACTCTAAGGATCAGTCTTTGTAAACGTCTGGTTTAGCAAACATTCCTCACTCCTCGCGTCCCGCCTCAACTATACGCCTGATACATTTTATTTGATTGGTATTTCTCTTATACATGGTCTATCTACTGTTTCTAGTCTAACACCTGTTGTTCATTCGAGCTTTAGAAGTAAATTCATCTCAGTAGTAGTGCAATCTTTTATGATCCCTAACAAAAGATCCTGAGGTAGAAATTCAGTATCCTGAGGTAAAAATTCAGTACGCCTTTCCAATATTAAAGCAATCAACATTAGATCTGGGCTCATATTAATTAGCTGTCCTCATAAGACCTGAAAAAACAGCTCTTGTATATGGTCTATCTACTATATCTAGTCTATCACATATTGTTCATTCGCGCTTTAGAATTAACTTCATCTCAATAATAGTGCAATCTTTTATAATCCCTAACAAGAGATCCTGAGGTAGAAATTCAATAACCTGAGTTGGAAATTCAATCCACTTTTTCAATATTAAAGCAAACAACATTATGCATAAGATCATATTAAGAGGCAATCCTCATATAACATAAAATACAACATTAGGTATTAGTCTTTGTAAACGTCTGGTTTGGTGAACATTCTTCACTCTTCACGTCGAGCTTCAACTGTACGCCAGATACATTTTGTTTGATTGGTGTTTCTCAGCAGTAGCCATTTTGAGATGCATAATTTATCGCTACACTTTAAGGCATATAGTCTGTATGCAGATCTGTGAACTTGAACTGTCTGAAGCCAGCCAACCAGCCAGCAATATTTCCTTCTTTTCATGAGGACACAAAGCAGCTTTGTTTTTCGAAATGACTCTTAAAATAGGTTATCTACCATATCTTGAACACAGAGAGGCTTGTGGCACTAAAGCAAAACCAGTGACTTAGTCCTATGATCTCCTTCAATGATGTGGACAGAATTGGAATTTTCTCTCAACCATATCTTCGCTTTAACCTATGCTCTGCTAGTCTCCAGCCAATTGGATTTTATCCTTTCCAGGCTTACGAAGCCCCCTCTGAAACCACATTGAAAACTTGCACTTTCTTTCCAAGTGCAAAAGGAGAAGAAGCTCCAGAACAATAATACTTGGAATTTGGAACAGAGGGCATAATCTAACTTGGACTGCATGACTCAACAGTAGTTTCTGAATCTGAGACAACTTCCCCATTCACTTCTCGTCTCCCTCCCATGTGCACCCACTAGCGCTCTTTTGCAAGATGAAAATGGGTGTTCCTTCTTTTTTTAATCCTGGCCCTATTTGATTTTCTTCTTTAGAAATCAAATACATAATCTGCCCTTTCCATTTTGCAACTGTGTGCAAATTCAGATCATAAGTACACACAAAACAAAATGAACAAACTGTCCTGCTCAGAGCAGGAAAATAAGCGTGAATTTTTAATTCAATAGAGTATCTTGCTTGTTGCTTTTCCTTAAGGCCTTTATATCTTTTTGGGTTTAAAGAACCTTTTCGAAGTTCTTTAAAATTTCAAATGTAAGAGCAATTTGCAGAAACGCTTGAGATGAGCCAGTATAACCTACTGAGGGCATTTAATGCTTGTTGCACAGAGGGATGAAAGCAAAGTCAGCTCTTCAAGTTATACCTATATATGACATTGGCTCAACCTCTTTACAGGTAATGTTCAGGTGCATGCTCTCTCCCTCCTCCAGAGACCCAAGCCCAGAACTGCTGCATTCCTTAACATCAACATCTTCATCACATTGCCAAAAAAGAGTATTCATACAAGCTACAGCTAAAAGAAGGATGTGAATATTGAATAAACAGTGATCTGTTGGCCTATGCCCTAGGATCGTGTAAGAGCTGGACGGAGCATAGGTGGGACAAAGGAACTTCCATGAGGCTTGGAACAAAGGAACAAAGGCCATGTGGCTTGACCATGCGGTTTTGGAACAACAGGAAATGAGGGAGGGGCTAATAGGTGGAGGGAAGTTGTACCAAGATTTGAATCCATTGGCCACAGGTATAACTTTGCCAGTGTAACTTTGCTATTGGCTACAGGTATAACTTTGTCATTGGCTGTTTGTAACCATGTGATGCATTGTGTAACCGCCCACTGTAACAGGTAATAAAAAGGGGAGGCAGCCTTTTGTCTGTTGTTGCTTCACCCCGAGAAATGTGCTTGGTAGCATGTCTCTCCTTAATTCGGCTATCGTGAAGAACCCACCGGGATTGGAGGGGCCTGCGGAGGGCTCGCTTCAGTGATCGAAGAGAATCAATGCCATATGTCAAACAATGCCATATTTAGGACAGTTGTACAATCCCACTATATTTCAACAGAGAGGTAGAGAGGAGAAAATGTTTAAAGAAGGAGACTTTTAAACTCTCCTTATTAAATAATAGGAAATAGGAAATAATTTTCTTTCTCCCATTTCCCATGAACTTCTGAGGAAGGACTTGAAAATGGCACTTCTCATTGCCAGTCCAAGACTTTATTGTCTCTCAATTTAATAGAGATTAGCTCTCAGTTAACTTAAACAGATTTAGTCTCAAACAAATGTATTTTAAAACCTGATCAGTTTCATTACTCTAGATGCTTTGTTTCTCTGAACGTTCTTACAATGTTTTAGGGGAAGGGTATTCCTGGGAAAAATCCCAGATCAAGGGATGGTGACCGAGGGAAGTTGCAGATTCACATGTAAGTATGGTGGAGAGAGCAGCGAACTGTCTGCGTAGTGTATTTGGAGCCAAACCCCTCTCCAGACGCTCCAGAAGGTAGTCCAATATGTGAGGAATCGTCAGATCTGGAACTGTCAAGTGGTGCTTAGAGCACCATGAACAGAAATTTCTCCACGTGGCCTCATAAATACGGTTGGTAGAGGCCCGACGGGAGGCCTGGATTATGACTCCTGGTGAGCAGTGCTCCTGGGATAAGACTGACCGCTCAAGTGCCAAACGGCTAATTGGAGCCATTGGGGGTCTGGATGAAAGAGTGTCCCCTGACTGAGAGAGACCCTGTCCGGGGGAATCCTCCAGAGTTCCGCTAGGGAGAGGTTCACTAAGTCGGCAAACCACGATCTCCGAGGCCAGTACGGGGCCACTAGAAGAACCTCCGCTCTTTCCCTGAGGATCTTGTGGACAACCGCCGGAAGAAGAGGGAGAGGAGGGAAAGCGTAGAGCAGACCCTCCGGCCACGGACTCCGAAGAGCGTCCATGCGCTCTGCCCTTGGGGATGGGAAATGGGAGAAGAACCTCAGTACCTGAGTGTTTGTCGGGGAGGCGAAGAAGTCTAGGACTGGAAGTCCGAATCGGTGGGAGATTTCCCTGAAAATCCTCGGGTGCAGGTGCCACTCTGAGTGGTTCATCGTCACCCTGCTGAGGAGATCCGCCTATGTGTTTGCCTCCCCTGATATGTGATCGGCCTTGATAGAGGCTAGACTGGACTCTGCCGAAGAGCCCAGGAGGAAAGCCTCGGACAGGAGGGCATGGGATCGGGTGCCCCCTTGCCAATTCACATGGGCCTTGGCAACAACGTTGTCCATGAGGACCAGTACGTGACGTTTCGCTACAGAGTTGCGAAAGTGTCGAAGGGCCAGGTGTATGGCTCTGAGCTCCAACCAGTTTGTATTGTGCCGAAGGTCGGAGCGGGACCAACGGCCTTAGGTCCACTGTGAATGTAGGTGCGCACCCCAACCGAACAGGCTGGCGTTGGTCGTCAGAGTAATTTAGTCCGGCTCCTTGAAGGAGGACCCCCTGAGCATGGCCGATGAGAGCCACCACCTGAGGGAGTGCGAGACTCAGAGTGGAATCCGCACTCTTCAAGTGGATGAACTGATGTTCCGTCTCTGGAAAGGGAGCAGGAACCACTGAAGTATCCTGGTGTGGAGCCTGGCCCAAGGCACAATGGCAATGGCCGAAATCATTTTTCCCAGTAATTGGGAGAGACTTGCTAACGTTACCATACGGTTCCCGCAGAATTGTAGGACTAACTGCCGTATGCTGTCCCGATGTTCTTGGGATAGATAGACTCGGCAACTCACCGTGTCTATGATGGACCCTAGGTGTAATAGCTTTGTCGTGGGAGACAAGTGACTCTTGGAGAAGTTTACCGAAAACCTGTGACTTTGAAGGTTGATCACCTATTCAAGATCCGTCAGTTCAGCTTGGCCTGATGATGACTGAATCAGAATGTCGTCCAGGTAACACTGGACTCTGACTGGCACCATCCGGAGGTGAACTGCTAGAACTGCTAGGACCTTGGTAAAAACCCTCGGGGCCGAGGATAGGCTGAACGGCAATGCCCTGTATTGATAGTGCCGGCCCCTGTAAGCAAATCTTAGAAACCGGAGGTGGCTGAGAGAGATGGGGATGTGGAGATAAGCTTCCGTGAGGTCTACGGATGTCAGGAAGTCTCCCTTTCTTACACTTCTGAGAATGGACTGGAGCGTTTGCCTCTTGAATTTGCGGTAAACAAGATGACGGTTTAGTCTTTTTAGATCTAGGATTGCTCTCCATCCCCCCGAGGCTTTTGGGACAACAAAGAGGATAGAATAGAATCCCCGACCTCTCTGATCCAACGGTACCGGTTCTATGGCCCTTATGTTTATAAGATGTTGAATGGCCTGTTACATTAATTTTTTCTTTGTGGGATTTCTTGGTTGGGGACAAGAGAGAAAGCGATTCAGAAGGTAGATGAGGAATTCCAGAGAAAGCCCGTGTCGAACCGCGTTCAGCACCCATGTGTCTGTGGTGGTGGCCTCCCACTGGCGGGCAAAGAGGGAAAGTCTGCCACTTATGGGAGGGACCGCCAGAGAGTCATCTGGAGCGACAGAAAGGGCGGCCGCTTCCACGAAAGGGCCGTTTGCCCTGAAATTGTTGTCTGGGTCTAGAACCCGTTCTGTCCGATTGTCTGTCCTGTCGGACAGGAAAGGAGCGGGGGGATAGGAATAATTGGACCTAGTACCCGTACGAAAGGACTGTCTTCATAAGTAGGTGTTGGGTCGTTTGTCCGGACGTTTAACTAGGTGATGGAGAACCTTACGTTTATCCTTATTTTCAGTAAGGTAAGGATCTAAAGCTTCCCCAAACAGCTTTCCCCCACCCCCGGTAAGGGGCTGCTGATAGGCGCCATTTAGACTTGGTGTCTACATGCCAGTGTTTCAGCCAAAGCATACGGCGTCCAATGATGTTGGAAGCCATGACCCTGGACGAAAATCTGGCAGCCTGTAGCGTTGCATCGGAAACATATTCCATTGCCGCCAGCATCTTGCTCAGATCCTGGTGAGTTCGGATATCTTCCACCGGAATCCTGTCCTGAAGCTGTCTAAGCCAGCAGTGAGCAGACCTATTAAAGAAGGATGCTGAGGTAGCTGCCCTAATAGCCCAAGCTGTAGCTTGGTGTGTCTTGCGGAAAGTGAGCTCCTTTTTGCGGTCCTCCGCCTTGAGGGCATCAGACACGTCTCCAGGAGTGGCAGTGGGAGATACCGGGGTCCCAAGGGTTCATCCACCGTGGTAACTTCCAGGGCATCTGCCAAGTCCTGGGCAACATTATAAAGTCTTTTTTCACTGCTACTCGGGAGGGGAAGGGTACCCGGAGATTCCCACTGTTTCTTGACCGCATTTAGAAACATGGGCGGGCAGGAGATGTGGTGTTGTGTGGTTACTGGTTCAGTGAAGTTCAGATCTGCCTCCGAGTCCGGAGTGGCCGTCGATGTCGATGTAGAGGGTTCGGGACCAAAATGGGCTATGGAAGTGGCCTTTCAGAGCAAAGGGACAAAATGAGATGGATTTAAAAAGACCAGCAAAGGATGGCATTTCCGGAGGGTTTTCCTCCTCATCTGACATTGGAATCCCCAAGTTCGCATCATACTCACGATAGGATGAACCCTCGGAGTAAGAGGACTGTGAAGGTGAAGAAGGTGCACCATACACCTCGGTAATTGGCTGGTGGGTAGGTTGGGGAGAAACTGAGGTTGACCTAGGTATGTGCGATCTAGCCTGAAGAGCACACGCTACCGCCTGTGCAATCAACTCATTTAGGCGGTCCTCCATGGAAGGGGAACCGGCTCTATTGGTCTGAGTCCAGCCACATTAGGGGTGAAAGTAGCTTCCAGGGCCAACTGCTGGGCCTGCGGAGCCGCAGGCTGGAAGATGGGTTCCTGGTGAGATGTGTCACCCGGTACAGGAGCAGAGACGGTATCCCGTTGACCAGATCCCCAGAGAAGCAAAGGGTCCCAGTGGCAAATCGAAGGAAGGGACTTCAGCCTGAGTAGCTTCAGTCTTGGCCTGTCTTTGTGCTTTAGAGAATTCCCTTTCTAAATTCTGGTGTCTCCTACTGTTTTTCATCCTCTTTAGAGGTTTTGCCTGCAGATCTGGCCTTGGCCGAGATTTTGCCTGCAGCCTCCTGATTGGAGGATTTATGCCTTTTAGAGGCTGATGAAAGTGGTGAAGCTCCCTTCTTTGAAGAGCTAGTATCCTCCATCCTTGTGGATTATCTCAGGAGCACAATAGGGTACCCCTGGTATCCAGAGACAGCTGCTTTTTTTCTCTGTGGATAGGCACAGGAGCACGATAGGGTACTCCTGGAATCCAGAAACTGCTGTTGTTGTTTATGGATAATCACAGGTGCACGATAGGGTACACCTGGAATCCAAAGATTTTTAAAACTGTAGTCAAACCCAGGTGCACAAAAGGGTACACCTGGAATCCTACAGGGGAAGCCAAGGACAGAGTATGTGTGTACCACAATGCTGTGTGGTGAGAAGGAGACACCAATTCAAGACCTCCGAGATGGTGATACAAATTTAGTGGACTGCTGACCTAGTAATCCTGTTCAGGCAAGAGGATTAGTGCAGGCCCCAAATAAAGGCTGGGCAATGAAGGAGAGAAAGAACTAGTGATTCTCAAAATGGCGGCCAGATCCAAAATGGCAGCCGCCCGACTTCCGGTTCCGGTCGCGGCTTCGCTAGTTGAGCAGGGAGATTACTCTCCCCAACAAGTTTTCCCTCCGTCGGCGGACCCTTATGCGGGTCCAAAGTTGCCCTGGAGGGCGCGACTTTCCTACGAGGAGGCAGCGTTCCGGCAGCGGAGGAGCAGTGGCTCCTCCAGCTGTCCGGATGGAACTCCGAGGGCTGATGGAGAAGAAGATCGGCCAATAAAATAGCCGATCGCTCTGCCGCAAGAAACCGCAAGTCCAAAGAATATCTAAGCTGCAGACCCACCGTGGTGAATCCGGGTGAGACCTTTCCTTTTTTTTTTCCTCTTCCTTTTTTTTTGTTTTTTTTTGTTTTTTGCCTGGTAAGAGCTGTGTTGGAAAGATTTCCCTAACTTGGAAAGGCAGCTTTTACTCGTTGGGGAAGAAAGGCGAACAAAGGAACAAAGTAAAGTTTTAGAAATTACGTTGTTTTTTCATATAAGTACTTTGGGATATCGGAAAAACCTTTTTTATGAACTTTATTATTAGCCTATGTTTTTTTTTTGAGTAAAGAAAGAAGAATGAAAAGTGAAATGACTTTGGGGGAAAATGGATTTTTTTTAGCTTTCTGAGGACATCTACTGGTTAAAAAGTAATATTGCAATTGGAGAGGAGATGATCTTTTTATATGAAAATTAACTGGATGTTTGAATTTTTTTTCTAAAATGGAGCTGTACTCACATTTAAATTGCAAACTTATTCTGGAGAAAATTTATGAGACTAAAGAGGAAATATGTGCTACAATGAAAGAGCTTACTACAGAACTAAGAGCCAGAATCTCTTTTTCAAACTTTAAAACTGACTTTCAGATTGCACCTGACTCTTCTATTAAACAGATTCTACAAAAAGAGGACCTAACTGAGAACAAAGAGAAATTGACTCCGTTTTATATGCAACTCAGTTATGGTGTTGAGAATCAGGAAAAGACTGGGACTTGGAACTCCAAAGCGACGAGACTTTATGCAAAACAAAATCAGAAGGCCAATTCAGAGTCAAGATGGTTCACACTGATTCAAAAGATATTACAAGCAACAAAGAGAGACTTATCGGTTGGAAAGGAAGCTTTGCTATGGAAACCTACTTGGCATTTGAAAAAAACCTAGAATAAGATTTAAAAAAAAATGAAAGTTAAAGTTTTGAGTAATGGACTAAAGGCAATCTAGAACTATGGACTGACTTAAGGACCAAGATTATAAATTAGATGTAAGAAAAATGGGATTAATGGAAGATATAAAATTTATCTACATGGAAATTACTGATGATTTACTGGTTTGATGATTAATGAATTGAAATATCTTAAAGTTTGATGGTATCTTGTTAGTTTAAAGTTGACTGATGGTTTATATAGCTTTAGGACAGATTAATACTTTAGTTTAAAAAAGAGATATAAGAGAAAAAAGGAGTGACTAATGAAATACATATTAAATCCTTTAAGAATGTATTTGTTCTTTTTTCTTTTCTTTTTTTTCTTTTTGTTTAGGACAATAGGGTTATTTGTAAGAAAATTATTATGTAATCTTGAACTAACCTAATAAGATGATTTCTGCTTGATAAGATCGATGTTATTGGTTATGACAATTTAATTGGATATGAACTGAATTATGTTTAATGGATTAAAAAAAATTAAGATTTGATTTTATGTTAGCTATAAGAGATTGATTAGTTGATAGAATAGATATATACAGGATAGATTAATGTTTTAGTTTAATTAAGGGATACTAGTCGAAGAAGAGTTAAATAAAATTTACAATAAAAACTAAGGTACCAGAATATAGTTGGAAGGAATACCCGAACTGATAAGAGTTTGTATTTAAAGTTAATTTGATTATGGTTGTATAAACTTTTTAAAGTGTTAGAAACAGGTATAGGTTGACTAAATTTAAATCACACTGAACTATTTTAAATAAACTATGTTAGTTAAGGGGAAAGAGAGGGAATACTAGAGGTATTGATTGAAGTATGTATAAATGTTTTGCTTTTGAATGATTGTTTAGCCTAACACCATGGTGTGCTTTGAGCATTTTGTTGTAAAAATTAAAAAAACCAATAAAATTTTTGTAAAAAAACAAACAAAAACAAAATGGCGGCCATCCCTCCAATATGAAAATTTGCTGAGACTATTTCCCCAATTAAGATTGGGGTGGAGCGAAGGATCCCTTTCTCAGGACAAAGGGGTCCTAGTGCAAAGTTTCTAGTGTCCACAAAATGGCAGCCACGAGTGTGAAAAGGCTAATAGGCCACTACACTGTAGGTGCTGCGTGTTCCTATAGGCTCTGAAATTCGCAGGGCAAAAAGGGGACGATCGTGATCACCAGGGGGCGCTGTCACCAACTTCAAACAGAGATGGAGCTCGTCTGCGCAGCCCAAATATTTTTGCCTCACGGAGCCGCCAGCCAGCTGATTTCACAAAAAAACCAATCGGGAGACGGCGCGTGATCGTCCGGTGACCGGGGATGCAGCCACAAGCCCCCCAGCAGCCAGGTAAAGTGTTCGGGCCGCAGAAAAGTATTTGGGCCGTAACCAGAAAAGCAGCCAAAAACCGCGGGGAAGCCTCCCTGGCTCGTGCTGAGGCCCAATTGTTGTTCTTGGGCCTGCGCACACAATAGGACGCTGGGAATGCAGCCGCAACCCTCCGGTCATCACTAGTGAAGACTTGTGTCCGCAAGGACTCCAGAACTGCAGCCGCCGTCCTGGCAACAACAATCAGTAACACAAGCCTTAGGGAAAACTCCCTGAAGGGCACTGAACTTTCACCACCCCCTTTGGCCCATGCGCACGATTGCGAGCTTCTCCCCCCCCCCCCCAGGAGCTGCAGCCACAGGCTCTGGCAAGAGAAGGCACTCAAACAAATATAAAAGAGAAAAACAACTATTGGTGCCTCTGCGGGATGAAATACTCCCCAGAGGAATGACTGGTGGGGGGGTGGAAAACGAAAACAAAAGGTAACAAAATGCAAGAAAGGGCTTTGCTAAGCCTCTCCTTGAAACTAAAGGGGGGGGATTGGAAAGAAAAGAACAATCCTAATCCAGGGCTGAATCCAGCACTGATCAGAAAAACTGGTAAATGGCAAAAGATGGAAAATCCACCAATGGAGACTATACCTGCCTAAGAGCCAAACTTGCACATCTGTCCTGGGCAAGATCAAGTCAAGACTGGGATCCTCTAGCCCAGGAGAGGTGTGGCAACTTTGGCTGACTTGATCTGATTGGGCAGGAACACAGTCTAAACCCATTGGTAGATTCTCCATCTCCTGTGCTGGAGAAGAGGTTTATATCCAGTGCGGATAATGCACCAATGTGTCATTTCCCTAAAACTTCATCTCTAATTGTCTGCCCTGGTAAACTTATTAACAAAAATAAAACTGATTACATAGGATTGGCCTTCAAAACAGCTAAAATACTTCAGCCACTCTAGAAGGCAATACGACTATTGCCTGCAGCTCCGGAATCAAGTATATTAAAACAGGACTATAATTGTTCCTAAGGTATTAAAAAAAAACCACCTTACAGATTAATTTATATCATTGTAGTCATTAACTTAAGTAAATACATGATTCAAGAAAAGTCTGTCTTTGTGTTCAAATTTCAGTATAACAATTATTCACTGTTACCTTTTCAGATGATGCTGATGGTTCTACTAAGAGGGGTTTCTGCTCACTGGACTTGTCACTATGATCATATTCTTGCACAGCAGAATTGGGCATGTGTCCCTTCCTGAGCCGTATACCTGGCTCCAGAGTGCTTGCATCTCCAAGATCTGTTGATTCGTTCATGAGATCAAGGCTCTTCCTGAAAAGTTCTTATTTTTTTCCAGCAAGAGGCAATGACGAATTGGCTAGTTCTGAAAAACAAAGTGGATACTGATAAACATGTCATCCCTAAGTTATGTAAACCCATCTAGTATCTTTTCTTTTTACAGGTACCAAAAACCATAACCATCAAGAATACACATTTGGATGGAAAAAAGTCTCTTTTCTGGAATCTTTATAGCATTAACAAAGCATCAACAAACATCCAGCTGAACCACCAAAACAAAAAAGTTTGAGTCTGCTGTCTTTCTTTGCTGCCACTGAATGAGGTGATTAATACCATAGATATAAAATGACGCAGATTTAATTACAAACAAAAAGGTTGTCATAAAATAGGAACTGCTATCATCTAGATCAGGGGTGCCAAACTTGCAACATCACGTGACGTGTCGCGACATATGGCGACCTTTTTTTCCATTGCCAGCAACTGGGTGGGCGCGGTTTCAGCGTGACGCATCCGGCCTGCGGGGCAGCAGTTTGACACCCCTGATCTAGATAATAATGGATGTCTATGAAAGCAGGAATCCCTTGAGACAAGTCAAACAGGGAGCCTCCAGCCAAGTGAATGGAATTAAAAATAAAACTAACAAAGTGAGTTGGGATGATGTTGACGTGAGAGAAGGCTAAAAGTACTAATTTTAGAGACCTGCATGGGAATGACTGTGATATGCTGGAGAATGGAACTGAAATGAATGCTGTGTTATTGTCCAAGAAAAGGAAACCATAACTGCTATAATAAGCATGTTGAAAGACAGTAAGGATAGACAGTGTTAACTGAAGACATGTTAACATAGGAACGTGCTTTCCTTATGGAGCATCTGTGCAACCTGTATAGCATGTATGTAAAGTGGTCTCTTGTCCTATATTACAGTATTGGAAGAATATGGCCATTATATTCTTTCCCTATACAATAAGTAAATGTAGCAAGAATGAATTTTAAAAACCCTATAGCTGGGTTAATCTGTTAACTATATCTCTAAAAGTACTTGGCAGATATTTTTAAAATTTAAGCTTTTAACAGATTTTTATAAAAATGAATGATAGTATAAGAAAAAAAAATCCACTACTGATAAAGCATGAAAAAGATATGAGTAATCCTCTACTTATGACCACAACTGGAACTTTCCATTATTAAACAAGGTGTTCTTAAGTGAGTTGTGCAGGATTTTAGAACCTTTTTGCTAGTTGTAAAATGAATCACTATAGTTGTTAAGTGAAGCATGCAATTGTCAAGCAAATCCAGCTCTCTCTCTCTCTCTCTCTCTCTCTCTTACTTAGCTGGTTGGAAGCCAAGTCATGTGTTGGTGATCATATGACTCTGGAATGCTGCAACTGTCAGTACATACATACATGCAATTTGCCAAGTGCCCAAATTTTGATCACATCACTGGGGGGGAGGGGGCTTGAATGGTTACTAAATCAATGGTTATAAGTTGAGGACTGCCTATACGTTTTAGAAAAGCCCTGTATAGTATATAAGGAGTCATTCCTGCTTTAAGGTATTTGGCATAATTTTGATTGACAGTTAGAGGAACTGACAGTGAACAGAAGTTGGGAAGTGCAACACAGCAAGAAATACACAGATTTTTTGGTCTTCAGCAAGTCACTGAAAGATCTAAGAAAGTTTCTTGAACATCTGTTGATTTAAAGAAAGTTTTTTTTTATTATAAAAATTCTTTTATTAAAACAATCAACATTGAGCATAAAAATTTAAAGAAAGTTTTTGATAAAGTGAATACTGTATGTTTGAATACTGTATGTTTGAATTATTGAGTGTTTCACAAGAATGTGGAGATTACATCTGATCGTTGAATAAGGTAAGTAAGCATGTTGGAAGTAAAGCATACGTGGGAAAAATGGAAGAAAGGACATACCTAATGGCTCAGCAGGGAGAAAAACAAGGTGTGCAATGGTCACTTGATTGTTTAATGTATTTATGGATAAACATGTAAATAATACTTGTGGTCATGTTGTTTGGGAATGTGAATATATATCTACTGCATTTTATGTGCTGGTGATGTTGTGTCGTTGACTAACTTACTGTCTGGACACAAGTGTCCTGTAGAAATTGAACATTTTTTCAGTTAAACTGCAAAGATATATTATTGAGAAATTAGCTCTTACAATGATAACCATCTCTTGATTTGCATATGATATAAACTGGGTTAGTTAAGGTAGCACTGATTTTTATCACAGAATTGCAAAAGAACAAAAAGTGTCCTTGGCCTAGTGTATCTGAGACAATTCCCATGAGGTCTAGACAATTTTATATGAATTGGTAAAGGACTATTTCAGCATTAGCCCTGATGCATAAACCTAGAAAAATTTTTACTTAGATTCTCTGCAATAAAATATTGTACAAAGAAAGACAAGGAAGAATGAATGTATTGATAGTTTTGATAAAAAAAACATTTTATGGGAAACCAGTCAAATTCAGTTCTGAGAGCAGCTGATAATTTTGGTAGGCTATAACTACTTTTCCTTTACTTTCTTTAAATAGCCCCAAGAATATAGAATATAATTCTGCAACAATTGATTAGACATTTGCCCCCTGCAGTTGAATGAGAGGAGCAACTATTAAGTATTTCTATTTTTATAACTCCTAAATAAGATGACCATATTCTTACCTCTAAATAATGGACAAGACAAAACAGGATAGAGGATATTCATAAAAGCTGAAAGCTAAAATCTAATCATGTCTGAATACCCCAATAATGGTATATACTAACAATGCTAAATCATCTTATGAAAGATAACCAGAAGAAACAATAACTGTATACAGATTTTTGCAACCCAATTAAACACAAATTTTCAAACATGCTCAGCTGGATTGCTATTCACTGACTAAACAAATGAATCAAAAAGTAAGAATACAGGAAGGAACGGAGCATTGAACCCTCCAGAACTCCATATAAGGGGGGCCTGGAGGACCATCTCTCTCCCTTTGCCAACACCAACTGGTACTGGTCATGAAGGAAAAGACGAGGATCACCATAAAATGGTTTCAATTGCCAACACAACCCCTAATTCCCAACTCCCACAGCCAATCCAGAAGGAGTCTGTGATCAATAGTATTGAAGGCTACTGAAAGATAAAGAAGTTTAAGTATGGATGTGTCACCTCCATCTGGGTTCCGCACAGGTCATCAACATGTGCCACCAAAGCTGTCTCAATACTGAATCCTAGCATGAAACCCAACTGAAAGATCTAAATATTTGCCTTGTATTGTAGTAACAAATGGACCCAGAAATCAGACAACTGCAACATCCTATATGTACACTCTAAAAGCTGAAACAAACTCTTTAGAGCAGGGGTCCCCAACCCCTGGTCCATGGGACCGGCACTCGTCCTAGACATGCTAGAAAACCGGGCTGCACAAACAAGCGAAGCCCTATCTGCAGGATGCAGGCAGCACATGAACCCACGCCCCCTCTGGGCTGAGGAAAAACCTCTGTCCATGCAACCAGTCCCTGGTACCCAAAACGTTGGGGGGCCGCTGCTTTAGAGAAATCCTGCTTGTCGGCAAATTGTTCACAATTCAAATATTAAAGCTTCCTCCTGAAATCTTCACATCCCAACCATATTGAGATGAATACTTTCTATAGCTGGTTTATGGGAAGAACAACACACATTTAATCTGCCAGAGGTCACTTTCAATGTCATAAATCAATAAGAAAGTATATGCATTTTGCTTTATCAAGAGGAAAGAATAAAATTCCATTTTTTTGTTAACCAGAACATCAGCAACAGCAAAGTCTCCAACAGGAAGAATCAATGTTCTTACTGCTTTTCCAAACTTGAAAGTAGTAGCCTAGTTTTCTAGTAACAGTAGGCTGCCCAGACAGACAATGAAATATTTCAGTGCAATACAAAGTCAGGCAGCAGTTACATTCCATAGTTGTCTCCTGTCATGTGGATTCAGATGGAGTGCTATTAACTCTACTTACAGAGGCTTAGAGATATTGAATAAAATGCAATATTATTATTATTATTATTATAAAATGTTAAAGATTTTAAATTTTAAATTTTAAAATATAAATAAGGGTTTTAAATTTAAAAATTCAATTAAAATATAATTGGAATACAATTGGAATCAATTGGAATATAATACATATGCTGATTAGTCATCAAATATAAACCAAAACATTCACACATAAAATTCTACTGATGGCCAAGCTATCTTTACCTGTAAAATACTTTATCGTAGTTATGGGGGAAAAAAAACATCACCATCAAAAGATGACTAAACAAAAATACTTTTACCTGCCTATCTTCCTACATACTTCACAAGGCAACAATCCCATTTTAAATTAAATTATTATGCAAGGAAATGTCAGTCTTCACTTCAGATAAATGCAGTAATTTGCATACCCGTATGACTAAATGCTCATACCGTAGCATCAAAACAGGGCTCTCTAAATTAAGCTTCCTAATCCTCATCCCATAATTCTGTGTTTTTGTTACAGTACATCTGTGTAATTACTGAATTAAAGTACTTTTATTAGCTTCACTGTACTATTATTGCTAATAATGTATGGCCTGAGCCAATCATAAGTGCCACTTATTGTAAACTGTAAATTTAACAAAGCATGCAGAAGACAACTTCCTATAATTATACAGATGTTTTGGGGGCCATATTGTTTGTTTCTCTCTGCCTCAAGGACTCAGATACAACCTGCTCAACAGGACTGATTTCAGTGAGATTCACAGAATTTCCCACGATACATGACAAATATATTTTTATTAAGTAAAAGAAAACCAGAAAAGAAACACTACATGACATGAATCATGGCTGGCATTTTCATGATGTTACATCTACTGAAATGAGCTCCTAGCTGTTAGAATACAAAGCAGCAGTGAAAACTCTAGATGCTTTTGTGGGAGAATTTTGAGATAGATGACTTTATAAATGGTATAAAAATAAAGGTAAAGGACTCCTCTATCCAGTTTTTTTTATACTCGGTGTGTGTGTGTGTGTGTGTGTGTGTGCTTATCTCCATTTCTTAGCTGAGGAAGGCAGCGTTGTCCAGACATTTCCATGATCATGTGGCCAGCATGACTATATGCCGAGACACACAAAACACTGTTACCTTCCCACCAAAGTGGTACCTGCTTATCTTTATTTTATTTTAAAATAGAGTATGAACATACCATACAAATTTTTATTTTAAAAGAGGAAAAGAAAAAAAGTAAGGTTAGAACTACAGGCATCCCTTCATGCCTTCCCATTTCATTCCTAAACTATGTACAACACGTTAGGTATTCAAAGTTGCTACCGGTAGCAATTTTTTTTGGAGGAGTACAGATTTGCACACACAGGTCTCTCCGCCTGGCAGAATAACCACTATAACATGCTGGCTCAGTTTGTACAACATGGTACATTGGGTATTACTGAATTATTACATGAATGAAGGCAAATGTACATGTCCCAGGATAATATTGCAGAATCCAGTCTGGGTCAGTCATGATTTCGAAAGCTTGGAAGACTAAACCTCTGGTCCTGGTGACCGACCCTGATTGCATCCTGAATTATTACATTTTCTTGCTTTACACAATACACCCAGACATAAATTAACCAAACAGGCTAGAACTGCATAAAACATTATACATAAAAAGTAAGGCAAGGTTGAAATTACTCAAATTTAGTACTTGCTGCAAATACTTGAGGCCTTTGAACTATGGTGCTGGAGAAGACTCCTGCGAGTCCCTTCAAACCGGCGTTCAAACCGGTCAGTCCTAGAGGAGATCAACCCTGACTGCTCTTTAGAAGGCTAGATCCTGAAGTTGAAACTCAAATACTTTGGCCACCTAATGAGAAGGAAGGACTCACTGGAGAAGGGCCTAATGTTGGGAAAGATTGCGGGCAATAGAAGAAGGGGACAACAGGGAATGAGGTGGCTGGATGGAGTCACTGAAGCAGTAGGCGTGAACTTAAATGGACTCCAGAAGATGGTAGAGGACAGGAAGGCCTGGAGGAACATTGTCCATGGGGTCACGATGGGTCAGACACGACTTTGCAATTAACAACAAAGAGTTTTAATTAATCAGATTAAATATGTGATCCAGTCAATGCCTTAATTGCAATAAATATCCTGCATCAAGAACCTCCTATATTATTAAGCTGAAACAGAAAAAGCACACATTTACCTGGGGTGTGTGTGTGTGTGTGTGTGTGTGTGTGTATACATGTATTTTAAGAAAATGCTGTACATTACTTCTCACCAGTTTTCTCAATTTTAGAGGGCAGTGGGCATGTGGAAACTTGATAAGTGTGGTTGTGCCTTGGAAAGTTCCTTGCAATGGATGGATGGCAAACTAATGAGGCTAAATGAAAAGTAAATTGCACAAATCCAATCTGCAGCCTTAATGTAACGAACTGACTTGTTTGTTGCCTGTTCAAAGTCCATGCAATGACAAAATTGAAATACATGATACTAGGTTAAAATAAATTACAATGTAATGATATGGAGGCTTGGCAGCTTCAAAACAAGGAATGAAGACATTGTATAAAATGAAGAAATAGCTGCAATCTAGATTAGGAAAAAAAGGACAAAAATGTAACAAAGGGTAACTGAGTCATATTTATTTAGTAGGACACTTCTTGACAGTCAGCCAATATCGAGTGTTTAACAAATATCAATTTTCACCCAAATAACATGACGTCCCTTAATTTTTAAACTCTGTAGTTATATACACTGAAGTAGAAATGGCTCTTTTAAAAAGACAGGCACACAAAGTTGCACACTTTTGAGCAAATGTTCTTTAAAGTTAAACAATTGTTCAGCAATCTAATTTGTAAAGCTTATGCAATCAAAAAGTCAACAAGCTTTTTTGTGAACTTTGGGGCTTCAATATTGCTGCTGATAAAGTGTTCTTTAACATTGCTCAATAGTGATACGGTATCTTTCTAAGTGTCATCTTAGCAAGATACTAAGTAAGATCAGTAAGCAAAGGTTGTATTTTAATGCAGCACTTTGTGAATGCAGGTTATTTAATTTAATATCTCTCAAACAAAAGACACAAAGAAATATATGTATAATATACATTTCAGCTATATGACTGGATAATTGCATCAGCAATAGAGAAAATAGGCTTCATGCTCAAATTATACAACTATGGAGATTGAACTGGCTTAGGGTTTGGTATTCATTACATTAAACAGCTCCTCATCCTATTTGAGTTTCTTCTTATCTGGCCATCATCAATCTATAACACATGAGCAATCACAACTAAGAGCAATCAGTAGTGTAAGTAGAGAAGTATCCTGCTTCTAAATTAGAAATCAATATATGTGCACTAAAATTACTAGTAAATCCAATCATCTGGTTTGAAAATTGCCTTTTAAGACCAGGCCTAGTAGTCAAGGATTATGATTAGTTTATTTCAGATACTTTCACTGAACAAACCAAAAAGTAATCAGTGAAGTTGAAGCATTTTCTATGTAGTAGAAATAAAGTAGATTTTACATTTGTCAATAAGCAAGAAGCAATTTACCATCTGGAAATAATTTTTTAAGCAGAAGAGAAAATTTTATTCAATCTGTTAACTCCACAGGTAGCAAAGTGTTTATTTTATGACTCCTTTTACAAGAAAAAAGTACAAGGGTTTCAATATGGCAATAGTTAACTTAATAAACAGCCAAATGAAATTCCCCAACGTATCTTTAAACAAGTGGATAAGAAATAGTAAAAAAAAAAAAGTTTCATAAATTTGAAATGAAAACAGTTTATCACTTGGTATGGTATATGTATTTTGGCCTAACTTATTCATCATTAATCCTTTCTAAAACGTTATTTATTCAATTAACATTTCAAATTTCACATGCAGCAGGTCTCTTTAAAATCTTTTCTGGAATACAATCATTTTTAACATTATTCATAGAGTAGGTAGTCATCAACAATATTCTACCCAAACCAGTTATGCAATGTTCCTATACAAACAGTCTAACTGGAAAGCTTTTTGAAGATGATGGGTATTTATGCACCAAATCAATAACAAGGAAAGTTTTATAAATTAATACATAAAAAATTAACACAACTTGATTATAGGCCTTGTATTTTAATGGGAGATTGGAATGGTGTTATGGACGTTAGTTTAGACAAGAAGAAAACATCGCCAATCCCTCAAATACGCTCTATGTTGCCTAAATCTTTTTTTGATATTAAGGATGATTTTGATTTGATAGATATATGGAGAGAAAGATATGGTAAAGAGCAAGAATTTACTTTTTTTTCTGATAGACATCAATCATTTTCCAGAATTGATTTTATATTAATTACGAGTGACTTTATTTCTGGGGTAAAGAAGGTAAAAATTTTGCCTAAAGTTTTATCAGATCATAACCCGGTTGTGATGGAGTTAATGGTGGGCCAGACTCTTAGAAGATCTTGGAGACTCAATGAAAACTTGTTTCAATATGATTCAAATGTGCTTGAATGTAAAAGTGTCATGAAGGAATTTTTTATGTTAAATCTTCATAAGGATACAACAATAAAAATGGTGTGGGATGCTAGTAAAGCTTTTATGCGTGGGGGTCTTAATTGATATGAACAAAAGGTATAGATCTAAACGGGAGGAAAAAAGGAAGGAATTAGAGGAGGAAATAAAAAAGAAAGAGCAACTTTTAGTAAAGAGACCAGATGATAAAAATATTAAAGAGGGGATTAAGATTTTACAGAAACAATTTGACTTGTTGATGGCCAACCAAGTTGCTAGGAATATGCAATATGCTAAACATAACACATTTTTTAATTCTAACAAACCTGGCAGATGGTTGGCCTATATATTAAGGAAAAAACAAAAATCCCACATTATTGATAAAATAGAATATAAAGGGAAGGAGGTATTTCAACAAGAAACTATAAAAAAGGCCTTTTTAGAATTTTATTCTAAGTTATATGCTGAAGATAAGATACAAGAGAATGAGATAGATGTTTTTTTGCAAAATGAGAATGTATTGACAATTACCAATGAACAAAGAGATAGATTAAATAGATTAATTACATCAGAGGAAATAATATCAGCGATTAAACAATTGAAAATGGGAAAATCTCCTGGGACGGATGGCTTAACAGCAGCTTATTATAAGCATCTTCAAACGGAAATGGTGGAACCTCTTAGAGAGTTGTTTGTTAATATACAAGAAGGTGGCCAGGTTCCACCTTCATGGAAAACAGCTTACGTTTCTTTAATCCCCAAAGAGGGAAAAGATAATGTTCAACCAGAAAATTTTAGACCTATCTCATTGCTGAATACGGATTATAAGATTTTTGCAAAAATCTTGGCCAACAGATTAATGAAAGTTTTACAACAAATAATTCATTCAGACCAAACTGGCTTTTTGCAAGGGAGACAGATGAAAACTAATGTTAGACAACTTATTAATATATTAGAATATTTGGACAAGCATATCCAGGTACCTGCAGTTCTTATGTTTTTGGATGCGGAAAAAGCTTTTGATAGATTGAACTGGCTGTTTTTGAAAAAATTAATAGTTAGGATGGGAATGGGGGATCAGTTTATTAATTCTATTTTGGCTGTTTATCAGAAACAAACAGGTCAGATTATTGTGAATGGGCATTTAACAGACTCATTCAAGATAGAGAAAGGTACTAGACAGGGATGTCCTTTATCTCCATTGTTATTTATTTTAACGTTAGAGGTTTTATTGAATAAGATAAGAGCAGTAGATGATTTAAAAGGTATACAGATCAGACAACATGATTATAAATTATGTGCTTTTGCAGATGACTTGCTCGTGACATTGTCTCAACCAATGCAGTCAGTACAGATTTTGATGGAGCTAATTAAAAATTGTGGTAGGGTATCTGGTTTTAAATTAAACATATCTAAGACAAAGATGTTAACTAAGAATTTAGATGGTAATGTAAAACAAGATTTGGAAAGAATAACGGGTTGTGAAATAGTTAAGAAAGTTAAATATTTAGGAATTGAAATTGAAGCCTCTAACGGCAAGTTATATAAAAATAATTATGAAGTCTTGTGGAACAATACACAAATAGAATTGGATAAATGGGTTAAACTACAATTATCTATGTTGGGTAGGATAGCAGCAGTTAAAATGAATATATTGCCAAAATTTTTATTTCTTTTTCAAATGTTGCCTATACTTAAAAAAGATGTGAATTTGGAGGAATGGCAGAAGCGTATTAATAGATTTGTTTGGAACGGCAAGAAACCGAGGATTAAATTAAAAATTATTCAGGATACTAGGGAAAGGGGTAGTTTAAGAATGCCTAATTTTAAGTTGTATTACTATGCTGCTGCTTTAGTAGCGATAAGTGATTGGATTAATTTAACCAATGATAGAATATTGAATATTGAAGGGTACAGTTTATTATATGGCTGGCATGCATATTTGGTGTATGATAAAAAGGTGGATAGGAGCTTCAAAGAGCACCTATTGAGAAGTGCTCTGCTGTGTGTCTGGAAAAAGTATCAGTATAAATTAAATGCAAAGATTCCTCTTTGGACGGTTCCCAGACACGCAGTAGAGAATATACATAGATCACAAGTTCTAGATGTGGTGCCTTATAAAAAAAACTCCTAATTAAAGAAGGGAATTTGTTAGTACTGAAGTCTTTGAATATGTTACAGGATGAAGGATTTGTTCATACTTGGTTTCTATATGCACAATTGGAGTCTAGATGGAAAAAAGATTCTAAGATGGGCCTATCTTCAATAGATGAAAATTTAATTAAACAAGTTATAGATCAAAGGCCCATGCATATTAAAAGATGAAAGGGAGGAAGTCAGAGGGGGATGTGGCTGGTGGGGTGATGCTGAGCGATGCCTTACAATATAATTATGTTTATTATTTACAATTACATTGTATTTATAATTATAAAATTAATAACAACAATAAAAAATTTTACAAAAAAAACATTTCAAATTTCACATGCAGCAGGTCTCTTTAAAATCTTTTCTGGAATACAATCATTTTTAACATTATTCATAGAGTAGGTGGTCATCAACAATATTCTACCCAAACCAGTTCCTATACAAACAGTCTAACTGGAAAGCTTTTTGAAGATGACATATATTCAACCTAAAATTTTCAACTGTTAAATACACAAAACATATGGAACAGAGTATTAAATAAATGTGAAGAAAGATGGGATACAAGTCAGTATTCCAATGAAATATGCAGTGTACCAGGTGTACACCTTAATATGCAATGTAATATGTAAAGTATATCTCTGTTTACCTAGATGCTGCCTACAGCATATCCTGAACTGATACCTATTGTTTATAAACCAGTCTGAAGTTTTAGCTCAAACATGGCAGGTGAAAATTGTTATAAATTGCTTCTCTGTACAAACACAATTCCAAGGAGAAAAAGGGAATCAGGGTAGATCCTCTCTTTAGATTTTTCATTTTCTCTCTGGATAGTTATTTGATTTTCTTTAAGCATAGGAATATTCATGTATGTCTATTCTTGTCTGTTCTTGCCTATAATCATACACAGTGCAATGATATATATCACCTTAATTAGAATTATGTTTTTCAAAACAAAACAATCACTTGACTTAATGACTTTCCAGAAGTTGTGAATGCTCCAACACTGGAAGTTTTTAAGAAGAGACTGGACAACCATTTGTCTGAAATAGTGCAGGGTTTCCTGCCTAAGCAGGGGGTTGCACTAGAAGACCTCAAAGGTCCCCTCCAACTCTATTATTGTTGTTATTGTTACATAGGCAAGTACATGACAAAATAGTATACTACCAGCAGCAAGAAATTCTTTCTCAGCTCCTTGAAGAAAGACAGGATACAATTTAATGAAATATAGTATAAAACCTAGATACAGCTTATGATTAAAGACTTCTAACATAGTACCTCAAAGCTAATACTGAATTGTTTTCCTGATTTTCTACTTTAAAAGCCATGGGCAAAGCTCAGTAACTCCAAATTGCACCCGGCACTGTTGTTTATAAGCTAGCATACTGAATATTTCTATTTTTTTTATATTGGAAATGCGAGTGTGTATTTAAAAACACCCACTCCTATTAAGAGATAGTTTAAGGTAGTGGCACCTGGCTAGCAGCTGGGAGACCGTGAATTCTAGTTCCACCTTAGGCATGAAGCCAGCCAGATAACCTTGAGACAGTCACTATCACTCCGGCATGGAAAGAAGAAAGAAATGGTCAACCACTTCTGAAAATGTCACCAAGAAAACTGCCGGGACTTGTCCAGGCAGCCACGAGTAATCAAAGTCACACACACTATTATGTGCCTCTGTATCCTCCCTTCCTGTTTGCCCTTTACTCAATCTTTATCACTTTCCTTTTGGTATCCCCAATGATGGAAAAACAGAAACTAATAAAGTAAAAACATCTAATTTACTACTTCCAAGATTTCCATTAGTTTCAGTCAAAAATTACTCGCCTAGGATTATACTGTAAAGGAAGAATTATGGAGCTGATAGATTTCCCAATCCTGACCTACTTCCACTGAAGCTGATGAAACATTCAAAGGTGCTTTGATCTTTATCATATAGAGTGCTATTGTTTGATAATAATTACCATCTTCCTTTTTATCAGTTCTTAGTGGTTCTGACAGAAATTAAACCTCACATAGTTCAGTGGGGCTTACTGCTCCAAATGTACAAAATTAATTGTACTGAAGGATCAGCTGGGTTGAGAGTCATCATGTATGTTATGCCTCTGAAAAAAGTAGTATTTTAAATTTGGGGTAAATATATACAATTATGTACCATTAAGTCATTTTCAACTTCTATCGACCTCATATTTTCTCTTCATGATAAAGATACATAGCTAATATTTATAAACATTGCACATATTGATAATACATGCCTTTCTTCAGTCTCAGGCAAATGATTAAATAGTCAAGTGCTGATATCAAACCTGGTTCATAACTCAATTCACTATTAAACCAAGTAAAAACATTTAATTTTAATATTTACTAGTGCAGGCACAAAACATTTCAGTTGAGATTACTCAAATCATCCATATTACTTCTTGTTTTTTGCCACTAAAGTTACCCAAGATGTACCAAAGTATCTTGACAGCCCTTGTACTGCAAATCCTGGAACACTTTAACCCTCAAATGCTTACAAGTTTCAAATTACCCTATTGCTAATTAAGTGGGTTTCATTTAGTGTTGCTCCTGCAAATGTATTGAAGCCTGCCATTTTTCCATGCAGTATTTCATCCAAGACTATAAAGTTTTTTACAAATATAACTAGTTGCTGTTCCTTCAAGGGCTCTCATTTTATCAAAAACATAATGAATGGTAAAATACCTCTTACATCATTCACCTGCAGTAATTCCTATTACATTTTATGTTTAATATCCAATGTTTAGTGATGTAAACCTACCAAAAGACTATTATAGCCTTTATTACTCTAAAGAGAAAGATTGGGGGGGGTATAAATTGTTGATTCTCCGGTTTTTATTGCCACAACCTCCAAAAAGGACAGACCGGAGCAGGCACACAAACATGCATCCCATAACCAGCCTGACAGCCTCCCAAGAGGCTGCTTTTGGGCGGAAGGCAAGTTACCTTCTACCACACTTGATGGTAAAAATAAAAATAGCAACTACTTATTTGAAAGGAGGCTCGTTAGTTTTCGTTTGCGTTTTCCTCTTTTTTAAACTGGCTATTTCTCAATTCCTCGCTCACGTTAGAAACACTGAGGCTAGGCAGGTGGCTGAACACCTGGCTATAAGACTCAGAGGAGATCAAGAAACGAAACAGCTTCGAGTTGCGCTGGAAATCACCGGCCGACCCGGCGCTTCTTGCTTTTGCGATCCGCAATTGCCAGCATGGCAGGAAAGGCCCACCGTCTGAGTGGCGAAGAGAGAGAACAGCTCCTGCCAAATCTCAGAGCAGTAGGATGGAATGAAGTGGAAGGCAGAGATGCTATCTACAAGGAGTTCCATTTTAAGGACTTTAATCGGGCCTTTGGATTTATGACCAGAGTAGCTCTACAAGCAGAAAAACTGGATCATCATCCTGAATGGTTTAATGTTTACAACAAAGTTCATATAACCTTAAGCACACATGAGTGTGCTGGCTTATCGGAACGGGACATCAACTTGGCCAGTTTTATAGAGCAAGTAGCAAACACACTAGCCTAAAGTGCTCACCCCATCTTTTTCGGTAAAGGTAGCTTCTGCATCTTAACTTGTCAGAAAGCATCATGACAAATGTAATCTAGCCTCTGTATCCAATTAATATGGGAGAGCCCATCTTTTTGTAGAAGCTTCATACTTGCTTACTGTATGGTCACACATTGCAATAGGCACCAGCGCTGTGAATTCATTTGTTATCCATTATAAATCTGTCTTGTGTCAATATCTATCTCTAGGGTTCTTTAGTTTGTAACCCTGTTTAGCAGTATTAAGTAGGTGCAGGAGAAGTTGCTTGTGGTTGTCAGTTTTAATAAAGCCTACTCTTACACAAAGGGGGAAAAAAAAAAGAAACGAAACAGCTTCCAGCTAGTTGAAAATGTGGGACGGTGTGGAACATTTTAAAATAATCATATTAACAGCTAAAATTAAAAACACACAAACTTGTCTCTCGAGGTGCCCGAAAAGGGAAGGAAATCCTTATCGCCGCAGACGCTGAGACGGGCACGGGAGAAGCTCGTCGCCAAGGTCAGCAGCCGGCCCGAGAGAAGAAGCGCCGGCGGAAGAGAGCCCGGGCAGCCCACGGGCGCCAGTCCCCGGGCCGACGGGCCTACGACTGCGCCCCACGAAGTGACGGGGGGGGGGAACCCTTGGTGACCCAGGCCTCAGGACCAGAGCCCACCACCCGCCCTCGGGACCGAACCCCGCATCTCTCGTCTCCCGCTGCCGCCTTACCAGACGCCTTCTTGCTCCGGTGTCCCGATACTGAGGGGGTCGGAGGGAGGGAGGCCCCACGGTGCCGCCGGCGCCTCCGGGAATCCCGCCCCCTCCGCCGTGGTGGCTGCCTCCACTCCGCCTCTCTGTTTTCCGTTGCTCTTTGCCCTATAGAGTCATCATCGCAAGAGGCGCCGCGAGCCAATCAGAGGCCGCCTTGGCCTCGAAGGTCGCCGTTTTCGGCGACTTCAATGACGTGAAGGAAAAAAGGGGGGGGCTCTCGCTCGGCCCAATGCACTCTGGGCAATGTAGTAAATGGGAGGCACGTGATTAGGGTCGGAGCGTGAACCGACGAGCTCTAAGGAAATCGCTATGGGATGAGGTGGGGGGGGAAGAATGGGGGCAAAGTGGCTGGTGGGGGCTCCAAGTTCAGTTTCACTTAGTGAAGTTTGGAGTGTTTTAAAATATAAGGAAGAAATGGCAAGTATTCAGGTTGGGTTGCCGGCACCGGTGTCCTAGTCAAATGGGTACAGGGATTCTCAACCTTGGCAACTTTAAGACTTGTGGACTTCAACTCCCAGAATTCCTCAGCCAGCAAAGCTGGCTGAGGAATTCTGGGAGTTGAAGTCCACAAGTCTTAAAGTTGCCAAGGTTGAGAACCCCTGGGTTAGGGCTTGTTCCCTCCTGAGTAAATAAGCCTAAGGTACTAATAGAAGAGAATATATATAGCTCAGTCCTTAGTGCTCTCCGAGCTTGGTTTTTTGCCTGCTGTTGTTTACTTACCCAGCTAGATAACATAATCAGTACTAATCAGTAATGAAGAGTCTGTAAACAAACAACCAAGCTCGCCGAGCACCGAGGACTCCACAAGCCTAAAGTGGCTGCAGTGGTAATTGCAACTGAAATTGCTTCCTGATGTGTGAACAACCCTGCCTGAAACTACTCGCAGAAGCCTATCTTCGCTTTTCCTATATTAAGCTAACTTCAAAGATTTAGTAAATAGGACGCATCAAACCTCCCAGTACTGCCTGGCATGTAATTTATACCACTTCCTGTTTTAAACAACAGGGAATCTCCTTATACAGGATGGTTATAATTACTGTGATATTTTCTTGAAAAGGACATACCTGAAAAAAGGGGCAAGTCTGAAAGAAGTTAAGGATAAAAACATGTAATTATGCTCATAACTACAAAGAAAAATTCAAGAGCAAAACCAATGAAAACTTTACAAAAACATTATAAAAACATAAAAAGCTATAAAGCAAGTATTAAAAGTTTGTACTAGGATAATGTGTGAAATACTTAAAAGTATTAAATATTAAGGAAGTATATATGGTAAAAAAATTATCAAAATAAAAGAACAAAAGTGAGGATTTTTTAAAAAAAATTGAAGCCTATCTTCTAATTGTATGTGTAATTATGGGATAACAAAAAAGTAATGCTGATATTCATATAGTAATATAGACAACACAATTCCTCTTGTGTCAGTTGATCACACTAATAGTTTGCATTATTAATGGAGAAAGAGACACTGGATAGCCAGGTGTTAAATTACAACTGCCATAGTGAGCAACGCTGTTGGGAGTTTTAGATCAGTCTCTCTCCCCTCTTAAATGCATAGGCTCTGATCTTATTAAGCTTGAGTGCTAAGTACATAATAAAGGTCACAGTGGTTCATAACATCTTCCTTCTTGGTACATTTTGTTTCTCACAGTAGCTTCTGGGGTGCTTGAAGTAAAGATGGAGACAAACATAAAAATTGTTTGTTCCTTTTGGAATAATCTCTAACGTGACATTTCATCATTTTTTTCCATCATCCTCAATACAATTCACAAATCTTTTGCTTGGTCACAAGACTGTTCAGTTAATAGCCAGTAGAATTTTGTATTACATCAGGGGTTATAAAAAAAAAAAGGACCCTGTTCAACTTTCACTGCAAAGGTTTTTTTAAAAAGCAGTAGAAACAGATTCCTGTTGCTGTATATAACATCCAAAATAAAAATGAAGTAAAAATGCATTCAAGACTGATGTTACTGCTCAAAGAACTCAAGTCATTAGTAAAGCAACAATGGCTATAATAGCGTAGCAGCAATAAGATCAAAAGATTCCATCTTATTATCTGGAACATTTCAGATTCTTGAGAATGCCAGCTGCTTGGAACATGTTATGAATCAATTCTGAACACGGTATAGTGGTTCAGGCAGCCTTCTTAATCTGGATGTCCTCCAGATGTGTGAACTTCAATTCCCAGTATTCTTAGTAACTGCCATGGTGGCTGGAAAGACTGAGATGGGATTGCTGCTTCAGGATTAAAATTTGTCACAACAATGGCTTATGTAGAATAAAACAGAAGCAAAAACAAGCATCCTTGTTTTCAAAGCAGTGTATGGAATGGCATAATAAACTGTTCATGCAAACTGGCAGAGCAGGTTCATGAAATAGCTGAATTCATTGATTTGCAATCAATAATTATACCTGCCAAGCTATACTTGAACATCCACAACTATCTGTCTCTGCCAAATTTTGGAAATTGCCACTACTTTTAAGCTATGGATTTCCTGCAGTTTACAGCAGCTTTTCCCTCCATCACCTCGAGGCTCGACTACTGCAATGCTCTCTACATGGGGCTACCTTTGAAAAATGTTCGGAGACTTCAGGTAATGCAGAATGCAGCCGCGCGAGCAGTGTTGGGCTTGCCCAGAAATGCCCACATTTCGGCATCACTCCGCGAGCTGCATTGGCTGCCAATTGGTCTCCGAACCCAATTCAAAGTGTTGGTTATCACCTATAAAGCCCTACATGGCATCGGACCAGGTTACTTACGGGACCGTCTGCTGCCCCATGAATCCCAGCGGCCAGTTAGGGCCCACAGAGTCGGCCTTCTCCAGGTCCCGTCAGCCAGACAGTGTCGCCTGGCAGGGCCTAGGGGAAGAGCCTTCTCTGTTGCGGCCCCAGCCCTCTGGAACCAACTTCCCATGGAGATCCGTGTCGCCCCCACCCTCTCCGCCTTTCGTAAATTACTCAAAACACACCTCTGCCGGCAGGCCTGGGGTAGTTAACATCTTGCCCCAAGCCAGTGTATGTCTGTGTGTATGCTGAATGATTGGGTTTTTTAAAAAAAAATTAAGAGGTTTTATATTTATATGTATTCTTATGTTGATTTCTACTGTGTTGTGAGCCGCCCTGAGTTCTCCGGAATAGGGCGGCATAGAAATCGAATAAATAAATAAATAAAATAAATATTCCAGTAACAAATTCACTAATTTATTGTAAATAAACAGAAGAGCCAGACAATTGGCATAAGAATCCAAATCAGATATACTTTAAATCATTTCTTAATATTTAAGTAGAAAGAAACATGGCTTCACAGTAGCCTTTCATCTTTATGATATCTGTTCAGTTTCTTCTATGGTCAATTTTTATTATATGCAGCCCAGAATCATGCTTGTGAGAAGAGAGCTATATAAAGGTGATGAATAAATAAAATGTATTTTTGTGACTTGTTTGGATCAATCATACCTCTTCATAACTACCTTCTCCTCCATGACATGTTTTCTTATATACCAGTATCATCCATACTTTGCTGCCTGTTAAAATTTCTTTTTTATATAGTAAGTTTATTAAATCTTTAACAGAAACTAAAAATTAAACTGAAGAAATGGGAAGGAAGGATCAAAAAATTACTTCCAATTTTCTTTTAAAACAGTTTTAACTCCAAATTTAAACTGATCTCTTACACTAAGGTTACAACATAACTCATTTTTTCTATCATTTAAAGCACTATTTTTTCTAATCTTGAATATCATAATTTCATTTTTTCTACTTCACTCCAAAAGTGGAAAAGGGGTTTCCAGATGGCATTAAAATCAATCTTTTCTGTAACCAAGGCTGTCAAATTAGCCATTTCAGCAAGCTCCATCACTGTCATCATCCACTCTGGGCAATATCAAATCTTCTCATTATTGTGCATATAAAAGTCTTGTTGCTTCCTGCTAAAAGTTCAATACAACCTGCCCTCTTGCTTGTTACCATTATCACTATTATTTTAATTATAGATTTGCAGGATGTTTCATAGATTGTGATTAAATCCTGTATGTTTCTACTGTACTCAAAAGGAAGTATCAACTGGTTCAGTGCTGCAATTCTCAGGAAAGTGTCAATCAAATTGCAACCCTGTAAATTCAGTATCTAGAACATCTGGAAAATTTGGATGCCAAACCTTGCTCAATTCTGATTCACTGGATGATCTGGTAGTTTACCTTATCAAATTGCTTTAAATTTTAATGTTGCTCATTTCTTATGGGGCAGGATAAAAAATATAAGTATATTTCAAAGGAAAATACATTTTTGAAGGATTGCTAAAAATTCTTAAAAATCATGGAATGTTTCCCACGTTTTCTATTAAGAATGGCAAGACTTGACTTTATATAAATCTTCCTATTTTTATTGACTGTACTAAGACTTCCTTTCCCAAGTACAATTATCTTTTAATCCATGAAATATCCCTTAGTAACATTTCAACCTTTTTTAAATTCTAAAACTTGTTTTTAGTAAAAAAACAACAACAAAAAAACCTAGATTTTGTGAGATGGGAGAATAAATACGATCATTTGATTAAAAAAATATAAATACAAATGGTTTTCTGTTGTTTATAAAGAAGCATATTCCAGTCATGTGTAGCTCATATCATTTATGGGATTTGGGGATTATTCAAATTCCTGTTTTGTTTTCCAGAGATCTGTTTCATCTTCCCATTTTTTCCGTGGGTGGAAAACAGTTTTCCTTGCTCTGAATTATGTACATAATATGTAATTCAGTATTCAGTGTTGTCTTGGGACTTTATCTAAAACATCATAAATCCAGCGTACGTGGTGCATTCCAATAACTTTCTTTCTGAAGTACTACAAAATGCACTAATAATTTATTTAAAATATTGGCAAAAAATTAAACTATAAAGCAATTCCCATAAATTCTTTCTCTTCTATATTCTGTATCTGCCAAGCCTTCCAGAAAGTGTTATTGAGATCTTTCATAGCAGACATTCAAAGAAATTATAAAAAACAGGAGGACGCAAAAATAATTTGTAAAATCCAGCAGTAAAATATTATTTTCTTATATCATTTTTAATTCATACGGAGGTATTTTTTTAAACTGTTCCAAATAATAAAAATATGGTCAGTAAACATTTATAATTTTTATTTTTATTCTTTTTCTTATTCCTGCCCAGTTAGAAGGGGCATTGGTCTTACCTGAACGCCTTTTCTCAGCGTGACAATGGAGAATCCACCAATGGGTTAACTTCATCTTCTGCCCGCAGACTAGTCATCCAATTTTGCTCCGCCTCTCCTCCTGGGACCTCCCTGACCCAGTCCTGATGAGGCGAAAGCTAGTTGGCTATGTTTTCTTGTGTTCACTCCATCCTCTCCCCTCACAGGACCTGACTGGCCTCAAGAATGGGAGTGGATTCTCCATCGTCACGCTGAGAAAAGGCATTCAGGTAAGACCAACACCCCTTCTCCAGCATGACGAGTGGAGAATCCACCACTAGGACATACCAAAGCCTCACTGTCCTTGTGGGTGGGATGCCGTCTGGGCCTGTGTCCCACTCTCTGATACTATGCACTGGAGTACTCTCCTGCCAAAGGAGGCCTCCGCAGATGCGAATCTGTCTAATTTGTAGTGTCTTATAAAAGGGGAAGTCGACATCCATGTCACTGCTCTACATATTTCTTCAATCGAAGCCTGAGTTGCCCATGCTGCTGAGGTTGCAGCACTGCGCGTGGAATGTGCAGTGATTCGTCTGGGGACCATCAAGGACTGTCCCCTGTATGCCTCTGCTATACACCTTTTAATCCATCT
Organism: Bothrops alternatus; assembly: GCA_034064705.1. Lineage (NCBI taxonomy): Eukaryota > Metazoa > Chordata > Lepidosauria > Squamata > Viperidae > Bothrops > Bothrops alternatus. The sequence continues at coordinate 38,750,363 of JARGCV010000124.1, read as the reverse complement.
ACCGATTGTGGATGCAGTGACCCTCCGACCTCTTGTGTGAGAGTGGGAGGAGACAAACAGTGCTTCTGATCTACGGAAGGGTGCTGTTCACTTGATGTACTGCTTTAAAACTCTGCAAAAGTCTAAGGTGTGCCACTTGTGCTCCAGTTCATGGGACGGTTTGGGGCAATAGTTTGGTAGCACCACCTCCTGTGCTCTGTGGAATAGGGAATTGACCTTTGGAACGAAGGAGCGGTCCAAACATAACACCATCCTGTCCACGTGGAAGGTACAAAGGTCCTCCCCCACTGACAGGGCTGCTAGTTCTGAGATGCGTCTTGCTGAGGTAACAGCAACTAAGAAGGCGACCTTAAGAGTCAGGTACTGTAGGTCACAGGTCCTGGCAGGCTCAAATGGAGGTAAGGTTATGGCCTGTAGGACCTTAGGTAGATCCCAGGAAGGGTATCTGTGCACTCTTTACAAAGGATCGCACCATTGGGTGTCTGGCTAAAGTTTCAGAGTTGCTTTAGGTAAGAATGGTTGATAGGGCAGCCACCTGTCTACGAATTGCTTTGGGTGCTAACCCCCTATCCAGGCCTTCTGCTAGGTAGTCTAAGATATCTGGGATAGAGATGTTGCATGGGTCTAGTTGTTGCCTGTTGCACCAACTGCAATAATTTTTCCAAGTGGAATCATAGATCCTGTCAATTGTAGGTCTTCTAGAGGTCTGGAGAGTCTTAATGATTCTTTGTGAGAAGTTGTCTCTCTCTAGGAGACTCTGCTCAAGTGCCAGGTGGTCAATTGGAGCCACTGTGGGTCTGGATGTAGCAGGGATCCTTGGTTGAGGGAAATTTGGTCATGCGGAATCCTCCACGGTGGAGATGTAGATAGGTTTACGAGATCGGCAAACCACAGCCGTCTTGGCCAGTGCGGTGCAATGAGTATTACCTCCGCTTGCTCCTGCAATATCTTCCTGATGGTTGCTTGTATCAAAGGAAGAGGTGGGAATGCATACAGCAGTCCTTTTGGCCAGTGGCCTTGAAGTGCATCCGCTCTCTCTGCTCCTGGTATCAGAAAATGAAAGAAGAACCTCGGAATCTGAGTGTTCTTTGGACTGGCAAACAGATCCAACACTGGATGGTCGAATCCCTCTGCTGCCTCTCTGAAGAGGGCAGGGTGCAGGCTCCACTCTGAATGGTCTATCATTGTCCTGCTCAGGAAGTCTGCCTGGCTTCTCCTGAGATGTGCTCGGCCTTGATGGAGGCTAGGTTGTTTTCTGCCCAGGTTCCCAGCGCTTGTGCTTCGTTCATGAGGGCCCAAGATCACGTGCCTCCTTGTTCGTTGACATGCGCTTTGGCCGCCAAGTTGTCTGTGAGTATGAGCACGTGTCGATGCACCACTGTGCTGTGGAAGTGACGGAGAGCCAGGTGTATGGCTCTGAGTTCTAGCCAGTTTATGTTGTGCTTTAGGTATTTCTTTGACCATTGACCCTGTGCTGTGATTGCAGGTGTGCTTCCAAGCCAAATAGGCTGGCATCCGTTGTAAGGGTGACTCGGTTGGCTTCCCTGAACAAGTGTCCCTTCCCCATCGCTGGGGAGGACCACCACTGGAGCGACCTCAGGACCTTTGGTGGCATCTTCACTCTTTGGTTTGAGGAGCCTATCCCCACTCTTTGGAACGGAAGTAGGAATCACTGGAGCTCTCTGGAGTGTAGCCTTGCCCAAGGTACGATTGCAAGGCATGACACCATCTTTCCTAGCAGCTGTGAGAGTGTAGCCAGCATTGAGGACCGTTTCCTTTAGATGAGCCTGACCAGGGTTCGAATGCTGTGTTGACGGTCCTGAGAGAGATGGACTGTGCACTTTTGTGTGTCTATGACCGCTCCCAGATGAAGAAGACGGTTTGAGGGAACGGTCTGACTCTTCTGAAAGTTTACTGAGAACCCATGGTCTTGAAGGGTTTTCAGAGTCAGTGCCAGGTCTGACTGTGCTGTCTGGGCCGATGAGGATTGGATGAGAATGTTGTCCAGATAGCATTGGATGCACACTGGAATTGTTCTGAAGTGCGCGGCGATTGTTGCCAATACTTTTGTGAACACCCTGGGAGCTGAAGAAAGTCCAAAAGGTAGGGCCCTGTATTGGAAGTGTTGACCTGTGTGGTAGAACCTGAGGAACCTCCAGTGATCTGGAAGTATGGGAATGTGAAGGTAGGCCTCCGTCAGATCTATGGATGTCAGAAGGTCCCCCTTTCTGATGCTTGCTAATATCGAGTGAAGGGTTTGCATTTTGAATTTTTTGTACTCCAGGTGTCTGTTCAGACTCTTTAGGTCTAGTATTGTTCTTCACACACACCCCCCGAATTCTTTGGGACTATGAATAGAATGGAATAGAATCCTTGTCCCCACTGATTTCTTTCTACCGGTTCTATAGCCTGAATGTCCAGGAGGTGTTGGATGGCCTCCTTGGTGAGGTTCTTCTTGATCAGATCTTTTTGAGATGGGCAAGGAATGAACCGGTTCGGGGGTATTGAGAGGAATTCTAGGGATAGACCGAATCTGATGATATTGAGGACCCAGAGGTCTGTGGTGGCGGCTTGTCCCTGTTATTGTTTCTCTCACCTTGACAATCCGATCTGGGCTGATAGGGACGGGGAAAGGTCCCCCGATCCATGCCTGCATCAGGTCGGAAGGCTGGTCTGCGGTAATAGAAGGGAGCTCTCCTCTCCGTCCTTTCTCAGGTGGGCCAGGATCTTGCGTTTGTCCTTATTTTCAATTAGGTAAGGGTCAAGAGCCTCGCCAAAGAGCTGGCCACCCTTATAGGGTGCCACCGCTAAACACCACTTAGCCTTCATGTCCGCTCTCCAATGCTTGAGCCACAGCAATCTGCGTGCACCAGTGTTGTACGCTATTGCTCTGGCAGAGAAATTGGTTGCGTGTAAGGAGGAATCTGACATGAGCTCCACTGCCGCCACTAACCTTCTTAAATTCTGGTGAGTTTTCTCCTCCACTGGGGGAATACTCAACTGGAGTTGGCGCAGCCAAAGAAGAGATGTCCTGGCGAAAAAGGACGTAGTGATGCCTACCTTGATTGCCCACGCCGAGGCCTGGTGTGCCCTGCGGAAGATGAGGTCCATCTTCTTGTCTTCTGATTTCAGGGCCTCCGCTGCATCCTCGGCTATCGGGGGTGGAGAAAAGAGGATTACGATGGGTTCATCTATTGTTGGCACTTCTATTATCTCTGATAGTGCCAGATCTATGTTGAACATTTTCTTGTGTGCTCCCCCATTGGGAGGAAGGAACCTGGTGCCCCCATGTTGTTCTGAACAGAATCAAAGAAGAGAGGTGGACAGGGGACAAAGTGTTGGGTATAGGTGGGCTGTGAAAACAGTTGTTTGTGATGTCACTTAGCCTCCCTATCCGCTCCTTTGGAAGGCCTTTTGCCCGATGTTGCCTTGGCCTTGATCTTCCTAGTCACCTCCTGCTTGGTGGTCTCTGTCTTTTAGGAGCAGGTGGGCTGGTGATGGCAGGTTCCTGTGCTGTTTGAACTGTGCTGGTATCTGTCATTCTTAACTGGAATAAAATTCAATTCCAGTCTGGTTCAGGGTAATTGTGAGCTGATCTATGTCTTGTGCTCTTCAATTATTACTATTATTATTAATATCAATTTTTTTAAATTATTATTATTATTACTTTTATTATTATTATTATTATTATTATTATTATTATTATTATTCCTATGTGGCTAGGAAGAAGGACTGAGCTTGGGTGAGTTGAGGTTGTTATTGGTCAAACCCAAGTCTCTCTCGTGTCTTCCTCAGCTGAATTTCCTGGAGACTGCCCAAAGAAAAAAACAACTGCACTTGTATTCAGTGGAATATGGTCGGCGTGAATTGCAAGGGAGTCGCGGAGATGCAGGAAAACTCTGTGAGGGAGCTGTGGAGTTTAAAAGTCCTCCGCCGACCAGCTAATCCCTGCTTCAGGCAATGGAAAACAACAGGAGTCTTTGAGGTCTTTAGTTGAATTTAGAGTAAGAGCCTTGGAGAGCTGTGATATTCCTCTGCAGCTCACCAGCCCCCTATTGTTCCCATGCGGCTCGCCGGCTTCCGTATGATCTGCGGGAGATTTAAATTGCTCGCTGATCAGCTGTGCTAATGTATTCCGAATTTGCTTTGGCTATCCTGGCTAGCTTTGTAGGATGATTGGTTTGTGGGGCGGGGGGAAAGGAGATTGTCTCTCCCTTTGTTCAGGGTCACATTTGGTGACCGGAAAATGGCGTCCGGTTCCTTGTTTGTCCAGTGATCAGCTGGACTCAGGCCAGCCTCGTGGTTGAGCTGCAATCCGGCAGCAGAAAGGGCTCAAACGAACAGCCGTTCATTCTTTCAGTTCCTCCCCCCCCCCCACGGATTGACCAAAATATCAGAAATATATTCAGGAGTCAAGAATTCAGTCTAAACGGTCTCAAGACTAGTTGAGACTGGGTCAGGGAGGTCCCAGGAGGAGAGGCGGAGCAAAATTGGACGACTAGTCTGCAGGCAAAGACAAAATTAACCCATTGGTGGATTCTCCACTCATCACGCTGGAGAAATTGTCTTTGCTGGTACCGAAAAAAATCCATCCATAATTCACTAGAAAGAAAGAAAATTGTCATTATAATATTCAAGAACTTACATTCCATACAAGGTGACTTTGAGAAAAAGTACATCTGTGTGTTTGTATATCTCTGTATCTTTTAACTGTATTTATAGGCATATTTGTGCATTATGCAACAATGCAGACATAACATGTGAAATCATTACCCCACTGCTTTGCAGATCAACAAGATTAAATTTGGGGCAGGGTGGGGAAGATTGCCGTTTCCCCTATTTCTGCTGTGAAGGATTTTTAATTCATCTTTGGTCCAGTTCAGCCACATCTCCTTTGACCTTTTTTGACTGTGGCGATTATGGCACTGGGAAGGCCACGTTGAGACTGATGGGAGTGGGGATTGTCAATGGGGTTTTCAAGGCTGGATTCCCCCCTCCCATTTCAGAGCTCTCTCTGATTAGTTCTATGGCCTCTGCTACTGAAATCTCAAGGGAAGTCCAGGACAATTTCATCCATAGTACCATTAGCTTGAGTTTGGTCTAGTGCAGGGTTCTCCAAACTTGGCAACTTTAAGACTTGTGGACTTCAGCTCCCAGAATTCCTCAGCCAACCATTCTGGGTAATTTTGGGAGTTGAAGTCTTAAAGTTCCAAGTTTGGAGACTCCTGGTCTAGTGGTTAAGGCACCAGGCTAAAAACCAGAAGACTCTGAATTCTATTCCCTTCTCTAGGCATGAAAGCCAGCTGGATGCCTTTGGGCCAGTCATTCTCTGTCAGCCCAATCTACTTCGCAAGGTTGTTGCTATGGAGAAAATAGGAGAAGGAAGTAGTATTAGGTATGTTTGCCATCTTGAATTATTTAAAAAGTAATAAAGGTAGGATATAAATCAATAAATAAACAATAATCACCTACATGGACCATAGAAAGCTGCCTTATAGATGAGATTATTTGTCCGTCAAGACGTGTATCATCTGATGGGCAGCCTTGTTTTCTGCATTACTTGATCCTGTCACCTGACTTTCTAGCCAATTTGTGGGCCTGAGAAAATTGAGTAATCTTTTTTCTGAAATTCCTATTTCTGTGTCACAGATTGAGTAACAATTGTTTATTTATCTTTTAATTTCATTTGAAAGGTGAAGGCAGAGTATATTTCTCCATCTTGTTTTTTCTCAGAACGGTGCTGTGAGGTAGATTTTGTGTGTGTGTGTGTATGTGTGTGCCAGATTATTTCTACAGGCGTGAATCTTTCAAATGAAATAAATTTCACTCTTTATCAACAGATAGGTCATGACCTCATGCCGTAAACTGACACTCATAATTTGCATTATGAAAATGATTTAAATAGTTTCATACTAACAGGTTTGGAAAATAGGAAATGATTGCAATACTGGAATATTCCACTCATCCAGGGATCAGGAAGCATAGAATAGCTTAATGGCATTGTTATTCATTACTAGAAATGAATATATACTTTAAAAGTTAAAGTTTCCTTACATGGCAAGAACGGGCTTCTCATCCTGAAATACATTAAAATGAGAGATGTGCGTGTAATGCATTAGCAGCAACAGATAATAAATATACTCACAAAAACAAGGGAGAGGGCAACAACAGGGGATATTTAATATTAAAAAGTAACTGTACATCTTGGATACTGGAAAAAAGAACTCCCCCTATGGCTATTCAAATTCACATCCATGTAAAGCCTGGCGTGCTTGTAGAATTTCACATACATCTGTCTTTTTTTAAGTTCAAAGGCACTTAGGCAGAATACAGTCTCTTCTCCAACCAGTTCGCATAGGCACAAGAGGCACCTGTCAGCTCTTTTTCTACAAGCAAAAACCAGATCAACCAACTGAAGAAAATCATCCCACTTGGACAGTGTGGCTTTTTTTTTTCAGAGCTTTAGAGAATTCTATCTTCAAACCTGGTTCCCGCCCACCCGATTCCACAAAAGATAGAAGAAACAGATGCAAAGGGTTTGTTTTCATGAGACAAGGATGCAGCAGCACATTTCAGGTCAAAGGTAAAAGTTTTTCTTCCAACCTCTGATGAAGAATCAAGGCCCTTATGCGCCAGTTTTGCATGGATTCTGTCTTGAAAATTGGTCTTCAGCATTGAAATTGACATTTTTTTTTAATTTTGCAGTCTGGCATCCCATCGTGTATTGTTAAGCAAAGAGAACTGCTTCATGTCCTTTTGGAAATTCATCTGAGGTTCCGAAGCGCTTTCTTTGGCTGTGCCCTCAAGACACATGTAATTCTTTGAATTTCAGCTATCAAGTAACAGAAGGAACATTCACCACCATCACCACCACCACCGTTCTCACTGTTTCCGTGGCAAAGCATCTGGAGCCAGCCCCATACCTCAAGTTTCTCATTTATTCTGGCTGAGTCGTTTCAAGAGTTGCAGGGAACAAGTACAGAAATCCCATCCCTGGTCTTTTTTTTCCTTGCTCCGTGACTAAATAATTTAAAAAGGAGCAGCCCGACCCATCAGTTGTTTAAGTGGAAGCATTTTAGTCTCTTAAATAAGCTTCTTTAATTATAATTATTACATCATCATCAACATCAATTTATTTATACAAATATATATAAAATAGATTTATATAGTTTTATATCATATAGATTTGTAGCTCTCGCTGGCCTTTCATTTACAGACATACTGGTCGACAATCTCTGTGCACTTTTTACACTTAACGTAACAGCACCAATGAAACTTGCAGTGGCAACGTTCTACTTGCACACTCTTGAACTGGTCATAGCCCCGGCCACAACACATCAGCTCGCATCCATCCATGCCCTCTGAAGTCTTATTACACAACCGCCCCTGTGTGCCAAGGGAGCCTGTGGTCTCATTACGCAGGCAATAGTCCGGACTGGAGTCAATGTAGATCAGGTCCTCAGGGGTGGGCGAATTGAAGCGGTTGTTCACTAGTTCAAGCTTGCCTTTGCGGCCGATTCTCATGGCGGCAGCGCTGTCATATTTCTCCTTCAGAAAGTCCCCCACTTTGCGGAAGTCAGCCAACTGCAGCCAGCATGTCTTGAGGCTGCAGGACCCTGAGACTCCATGACACTTGCAAGCCACATCAGCCAGCTTGTACACCGCCTGCGGAAGAGAAAACCCATTGTGTCAACGCAACAGCTAACAGCAGGATGACCTAATCAGATAGTACATTTACTGATGCAGGAACCACTTCCACTGTGCTGAGTGGGTGAGTGTAGAAAATACTTCAGCCTTTCCTAAATATATTTTTATGATATTTAGAGCTCATCCTTTATTTCCCTCTAAACTGCTCAGAGATGTATAAGCAGCTTCTTCTGTTTAATTTATACATTTCTCTACAGAATGTAGGTTGGGGCACTCTCATTTTCTTCAACAGTTGCATGCTTATAGAGGATTTTTTAAAATTTGGCCACTAAAAAGCCACTGTCGACGCTGCTAGCATTGGATGTTCTTGCTTTGCCAACATATGGAGATGCAGCCTTTTTCTTTTTTATATTTACTCTTAGAATTAGATGATACTGGGGGAGGGGAAGGAATGTGATGGGAGTTAGTTAGACATACAATATTGTAATAAGAGCTGATAAGGCTTGGCTGCATAAAGAACTGGGCAGAAAGCCAGCATTTCAAACTAATTGGAGAATGTGATTTATGACTGCTAGTTGTAGGAGGGAATTGTGCTTTGATCTATGGGCTGAAGGCAGGGGAAGTCAGATTTTGACTTCGACTATGTACCTGCTGACTATGTACCTGCCGAAGCTACCCGTATGCTGCTCGAATAAAGGTTCTTTAAGGTAAACAATGCCTCAAAGTTCTTTGAAGAGTTTCATCTTTCGGAACTATGACAGCCACAGAGCAAGCCAAAGGCCAAATGTGTCCTTAGAGCTGCAAATTGCTTGCTTTAATATATAGGATATTCTCTGGGTAGTTGTATTGACAGGGAATGCAGATATCCTTGACTTACATTGCTTAGCTACCAGTCAAAGTTCTGATGGACCTATAGTGGGGAGGCGGTAGCTCCATCATACAACCTGAATTCGAAGGTCTCATGGTCAGGTGGAAAACACCCTCCCCCATGATTTGCAGCATCCTGTGGTCACGTGACCATGTTTTATGATGGTTTTGCCAAAAACTGACATATATTTCCATTTATTTGATAATTATGGAAAAATTTGTATCCATTGTACAGAGTCAGTCCCTTATGGCAAAACCCTAAATTGCCTTTCAGTATCTATGCTCCGGTGAAGAGAGTGCTAAGCATCTGTTTTGAGGCTCAGAGTAATTTGGAGGTAATCAGTTCTAGGACAGAATTGTTCTAGAAACAGGATAAGAACATAAGAACATAAGAAGAGCCATGCTGAATCAGGCCAAAGCCCATTGAGTCCAGCATTCTGTGTCACACAGTGGCCCACCAATTGTACATGGGGATCTTGAGCAGAAAGAGAAGGCAAAACCCTCCCTTTCCCTTGACCCCCAACAAATGGTACCCAAGGGAATCCTGCCTGCCTCAACCAACATAGAGGCGGCACATGGACATCCGTTTTAATAACCACCGATAAGACTTCTGCTTCTCAAGGAAGAGTCCTTTCTGGGTTCTTGTTCTTAATAATTCAGTGTTTCTCTAGCAAGAAATATCAGCTACAGAGTTTTATTAGAGGAGTACTGCGATGACCTTGGAAAAAGTACACTGAGATTATTAGTAAAATATGAGCTCAGCCCTGGAAAACAAGGAAGCACAATACTGCCCCACTCCTTGACTCTCTCTAATATAAGGTAATGAATGATCTTAGTAGACAGGAGAAGAGTCACAATATAGATAGACAACAGTCATGCAAAAGATATGTTGGCCAATAGAAGAAAAAGGAGCGTGGGAACAATGTCAAAAGGGACCCACCTTAGTTTTTTGTAAAGTAAAAATAAGAGAAGGGAGAGTTACTTTCAAACCCAGTAATAAGATTCTGTTACTTAACCTTACAATAAAACTCATGATTTGGACTTCTTGTCTGGATTACTTTAAAAGGCAGACAGTTTCTTATGATATCTGTTCCTGATCTCAGAGGATTGACAGTTTTTGAGCCTCTTGATCAAGACGTCTACAGTGCAACCCAACCATGAAGGACTTTTTCCATTGTTTTGACAATCTGTTTCTATACTCTTTGACTCTATGCCCAAACCTCACCATTGTCCAAACTGATCAGCATCTGAAATGAAACTCTGTGAGGAATTTCAACATTATTTTTTGTACTTCATGTTCACCCTTCCACATGCATTTTATAGGAAATAAGCAGAATTCAGGCTGAATCATCCTGCCTTTATGTCAAGTTCTAATTCTGAGTTTGAAGTGTACAATTGTAATCAGCATTATTGTAGAGAAGGCAATTTGCATCTTGTTCGCCACCTGGTGGCCAATCAATTCTCTTTCTCATTATTACTTTAGAAGAGGACTGTCCAACCTTGGCAACTTTAAGACTTGTGGACTTCAATTCCCAGAATTCCCTAGCCAGTATTTATTCCTTCCAGGGATTCTGGGTGTTGAAGTCCACAAGTCTTAACATTGCCAGGGTTGGACACCCCTGCTTTATTACATAATAAGAAATATTTGGAATAAAACTTGCACCTAAAAATGTTATGTATGAATCAGATAAATATCTATTTAGAAATATAGGTATAGGTATTCATAGGCATGAATACTGAAGCTGAAGCTGCCTATAGGTTATTATCAAACAATAGATTTATTGTTATAAAATGTATTTTTTTATTTATTGCTGCAATCATTTCAACGCTTGGGCTTATAAAATGTGTGGGATACTTGGGACATATGTATATTGAAAGTTAACCTGATAATAAGCAATTCAACATCTGGGGGAAAAACACTGATGCAGTTAGAAAGTTTTCTTTACATTTTGTATGTAAATATCAACGCACAAAACCCCTAATTACACACACTGTATTGAAATGCCCCTTTCTTGTGTTGTGCATGGCAAAAACTATACTAAGACTGAAAATGTTTTGGTAGTGGCATGTTTACTGATAATGTAAACATGCTACAAATTATTACAAAATGTTCTTTAGCATAGAAGATGAACTGAATGCATAGACAAGTTAGTTGTCAGAAGGAATGTGGTGTAAAAATCTTATTGAAGCTAAGCAGAAAAGGATCTGATTAATGTCTGTGCAGAAAATTCCCAGAGAATCTTATAAAGTTATGGCAGACTCCTTGGGACTTCTTAAGACCTGGTTCCAAACTTCCAAGAGCTGTTCCTCCCTTTTAGTCACATGACCACGTGTTGTGTGCATGACAACCAGCTCATACTCATGGCCATTTGTAGTGTCCTGCAGACACGTGTGACCATGTTTTATGACATTTTTACTTTTGGTTTCTGGCAAAAAAAACAACAACCCAGCCCATAGTGAATAATGGCTTCATTTAACACTATCATATTCACTATTGTAAAATAGGGTCAGTTATATGGGTGACTTGCTTTACAACTATTACAATTTAACATCATAATGGGCAGGCTCTATTACAGTCATAAACCAAGGACTACATGTATGTATGTTGTCCTAAGTATATCAGGAAAGGTAAGGCTTATATCTTACCACAAATTACAATGGTAATGATTTTAAATTTATTTACCAAGCTAATATCAGCTACAGCATCTCCAAGAAATACAACACATTAATCACTGGTTTACTACCCTGGCCACAAGAGCTGAATATAAAATTATATGAATTAGTTCCCTGACATCTCTTAAATAATATTCAAATCTGACAAGAGTGATTCTGGTGAATTGTTGTGAGCCGCCCTGGGTCTTAGAAGAAGGGCGGCATATAAGTCTGAATATAAATAAATATAAATAAATAAATAAAATCTTAGAAAAGTGGAAGCTGAAAAAAAATCTGTATGCCTCATTCTAGGCATTCATTTGAAAAAGAAATCCAGGCTTCAACTTTAGTCAAGAAGCTGACATTGGTCCAAATCTGAGCAAACACAGCAATATCTTTTTAAATCCACTTCAAGAGGGAAAACTGACTTGGCCCTAATCAGGGATATACTGAACCAATTTGGTTTCTCTGCCTGGCAAAATTATGGTCTGCTCTGTTTATGGGAGGTATGGCTTAGGTCCACCCCAAACAAAATGGTAATAATCAAAACTGTCTTGAGAGCAATTTATAGCAATAAACAAATGATTGAAATAAAACTGGCCCAATCCAGCATAAGAAATGGGCTGGAATCAAGAATCCACACAAAAAGAGGCATATTGTACCACCAAAGCTGCAGAATATAGAGGCCATTTTGACTTTTGAAGCCTGGGATACTCTTCATTCTCTACCTAAAGCAATAAAGGTATGCTTGAAAATTTTCAGAAACACTGGAATATTTATTTGCCTTTTTCTATTGCTATCTAAAACCTGCTGCATTTGTATTTTTCTTCTTTTGATTTCAAACCAGTAGCTCTATCAGTATTAGGAAAAGTAATCGTGTTTTCTTGCTGTATCTTTTGAATAAAATTTCCATCAGACTTTTGCTGTGGGTCCCACTCAGAAGAGTAGCAGACAAATATCAAAAGATACTTTAAAATATTACAAACAGGATTCATTCAAGAACCTTTTGTTCTCTCTTTCAAAATCCTCAGTTGCTAGGAATCAGGTTACTGATACGAAAAAAAAACCCTGACTTGGAGCTTTTTTAGATGTATTAGGCTCATATCAGCCAAAATTCTTTGCCAGCGGAAAAGTCCCAATACACAAAACATACCCATCATTCCCAGTTTAACAGGTATAGTTGGAAACCAGGCATTTTCAGCTGCAGTTTAACTCCTTAATGTCTTTCCAGGAAAATTCTCACAACTGTCCTCCTATTCTTTCCTTAATCCAGATGCCTCTTTTTAGGTGGTTTAAAGGGACTATAAGAGGCTGATAATTACTAGGAATTGTTATTTTACAATCTCTGAACTGCTGCATTTCCTTCTTGGACTTATATATTGATTTTAATTCAGTGCTGTTTACAGCCTTGGTCTTTTAACTTTGTTTGCTTGCTTTCAGACTTTCAAGCAAAAATACATCATGTCCTTGCCATTGTACAATCAGCAACTCTAGTTCATACAACAATATTAGTTTATAGCAGTATTTTTCATGTGTAATATGGTCCTTATTCTAACTTTTTTCAAAACTGGAATGATCCATCCATTAATTGTTTTTCTTTGCTTTTCCTGTTAGGTGCAGCAGGTTATTAATTCTTTGTTACACTGAGGTGAGCACAAGTTACATAAAATTTTTAGGTAGTGTGGGAAGTCAGCCCCCCCCCCAGAGAAGGAAATATTAAAAGGGCAGAATATTATATTTCCTCAAAGGATCTTAAAGAGGCAGAAAAGCATGCCCAGTTTTTCTTAATAGTCTTGTAGAAATGCAGATGCAATAATCCATTCAGGAAGGTTGGAGCCCTCCAGCTAGAAGCTTAGGAAGACAAAGACATCTAAAATCTACATACCCCACCCAAACACTAAAACAGGACATAATAGAATTAACCCACCGATGCCAAAGGGACACACTCAGACTCAGATCAAAGTACATGACACAGGAAATACAAAGGCTCAAACAGGAACAGAAAACAATCTCAAGAGCCCCAGAGGATATAAAAACCCACTCCCTACATGTGCTCACACTCTTTTCTTCCAGAGCCATCTTTCTGTCTGGCTCTCCTCTTCAATAAACTGCAACCTTCTTTCTAAAGCAGTCACCATGTTGTTTATTCCCAACTTGGACTGGACCCTGATGAAGACTTTTCCTTCAACACCAGCAAAAGCAAGTTTACATATTCCAGCAACTTAGTATCAAGTGGAAGCTAGAAGTATGATGTATGGTGATTTATTCTAGCTTCCATTGGATCATCTGACAGTTGAAGGTGGAAATGCTTACAATGAAAGATTTACAGGGAGCATTATCCACAATGACTGACAAGCTGGAGAGAAAGATTGAAGAACAGATGAAAGGTTTAACTGATGAACTGGAGACAATAAAAGAAACAATTGAGACTCAGAACATTGTGATAAGAGAAGATATTGTTGAGGCTATTAAAGGGGTTTTGGAATACACTTTGAGAGTTGAAGAGAAAGTGGAAGAGATTGAGCAGCAGATGGAAGAGAAAATTGAGGAGGTTAGAAGTGATGTTCAAGATCAAGCTGTTATGATTCAATATAATCAGATGCAGTTGGCTGTTAGAATTAGGGGCCTGAAAGAGGTTGCAAAGGAGAATCAAGAAGATTTAAGAAGAATTTTTGTCGAAGCTCTGGCAAAATTTCTGGAAGATGGAGCTCAAAATGTTGCCTGGCAGATTGAGCGGATATTCAGAATTAATTCACGTATAGCAGCACAAAGAAATTTGCCTAGAGACATTGTGATATATTTTAGTACAAGAAAATTTAGAAATTATGTCCTTACTACAGCTTATAATAAACAATTAAGTGTTGCTGGTCAAGAAGTTCAGGTTTTGAAGGAGATAACCCCGAAGATGTTGAGATCAAGGAAAGATTATGCATTCTTGACAGAGGAACTTAAAAAACAAGAGATACAATTCAGATGGGAGGCTCCAACTGGACTTTCTTTATCTTTTCAGAGTAATAGATACCACTTGACCTCAGTTGCTAAAGCGAAAGATTTTTTTGAGAACATATTGAGGGGTGGTAAACCCCCGTCTCCAAGATCGAAAAGGGCAGACAACGCAAAAGACATGGAATCATTACAAGTTATGGAATTACAACCATTGTCAGCATCAGCACTTGATAAAGGAGTATTGGCTGAGCAGCCAGTGCAATGTATTGATATTTTTCAACCTTTGGAGGCAGAGAAGGCTAAAGAGCAAAGGCAAACACGCTTAGCTACTAAGCGTATGGAACAAAGAGAAAAAGAACAGCCAGCTTCTACAAAGCAAGTTGTATCTACATCTCCGGAAGCCATGGGAGCAAGACCTAAGAAGAAAGCGGTGGAAGAAGTTAATTTGGCGTTGCAAAAGCTTTCACAAACTGGTCATGTCAAATAAATATTTGACATGGAATGTGAATGGTTTAAATTCTCCACAGAAAAGGAAGAAGATATTTCATTATTTGAAGCAATGTAAAAATGATGTAATTTGTCTACAAGAAACACATATTAGAATTTTGGATCAGAAATATCTGATAAATAATAAGTTGGGCTCACATTTTGTGGCAGCATCCTCAGAGAAAAAAAATGGAATTGTTATATAAGAGCTAAATTAATAGAAGCAGATATTCAAGGCAGATTTCTAGCTATTGAAATTTTATTAGACGGGAAGAAAGTTCTCTTGATGGGTATATATGCCCCAAATCAACAACAAGGCACATTTTATAAGCTACTACATAAAAAATTAATACAATTGGACTATAGGTCTTGTATTTTAATGGGAGATTGGAATGGTATTTTTGATGTTTGCTTAGATAAGAAAAAGATTTCATCTGTTCCGCAATCGCGTTCTACCTTGCCTAAATCTTTTTTTGATATTAAGGATGATTTTAACTTGATAGACATATGGCGAGAAAGACACGGCATTGATCAAGAGTTTACTTTCTTTTCTGATAGACACCAATCATTTTCTAGAATTGATTTTATATTAACTACTACTGATTTTATTCTTAGGTTAAAGAAAGTCAAAATTTTACCTAACGTCTTGTCAGATCACAATCCGGTTATGATGGAATTAATGACTGGGCAGTCGCCTAGAAGATCTTAGAGAATTAATGAAAATTTGTTTAAATATGATATAAATGTGGAGGAATGTAAAAAGGCCATGAAGGAATTTTTTATGTTAAATATGAATAGGGAAACGACAATAGAAATGGTGTGGGATTCTAGTAAAGCTTATATGCGTGGGATCTTAATTGATATCAATAAAAGGTATAGACGTAAACAAGAGGAAAAAAGGAAAGAGTTAGAAGAGGAAATAAGGAAAAAAGAGTTATTATTAATAAAGAAACCAGATGATAGTAATATTAAAGAAGGGATAAAGATTTTACGGAAACAATTTGATTTGTTGATGACGGATCAAGTTGCCAGGAATTTACAATATGCTAAACACAATACATTTTTTAATTCTAATAAACCTGGCAGATGGTTGGCTTATACATTAAGGAAAAAACAAAAATCTCGTATAATTGAGAAAATAGAATACAAGGGGAAAGAAGTGTTTCAACAAGAAATTATTAAAAAAGCTTTTCTAGAATTCTACTCCAAGTTGTATTCCGAAGAGAAAGTACAACAGAATGAGATAGATGCCTTTTTACAAAATGAAAATGTTTTGAAAATTACTAAGGAACAAAGAGATAGATTAAATGCTTTGATTACATCAGAAGAAATTATTGCAGTGATTAACCAATTGAAAATGGGAAAATCTCCTGGGACTGATGGTTTAACAGCGACTTATTATAAATATCTCCAAGAAGAAATGGTGGAACCTCTTAGAGAGTTATTTGTAAATATACAAGAGGGTGGTCGGGTACCACCTTCATGGAAAACGGCTTATGTTTCTTTGATCCCTAAAGAGGGAAGAGATAATGTTCAAGTAGAAAATTTTAGACCTATCTCATTGTTAAATACGGATTATAAGATCTTTGCAAAAATTTTGGCTAATAGATTAATGATAGTTTAAAGACAAATAATTCATTCTGACCAAACTGGTTTTTTACAAGGGAGACAGATGAAAACTAATGTTAGACAACTTATTAACATATTGGAATATTTGGATAAGCATATCCAAGTGCCTGCAGTTCTTATGTTTTTGGATGCGGAGAAAGCTTTTGATAGACTGAACTGGTTATTTTTGAAAAGATTAATTATTAAGATGGGAATGGGGGATCAGTTTATTAATTCTATATCAGCAGTTTACCAGAAACAAAAAGGTCAGATTATTGTGAATGGGCAATTAACAGATTTATTTAATATAGAGAAAGGTACTAGGCAGGGTTGTCCTTTATCCCCTTTATTGTTTGTTTTAACCTTAGAGGTTTTATTGAATAGGATTAGAGCTTCAGATGAACTAAAAGGTATACAGATTAGACAACAGGATTATAGATTATGTGCTTTTGCTGATGATTTACTTGTGACATTGACCCAACCAATACAGTTGGCTCAGAGCTTGATGGAGATTATTCAAAATTATGGAAGGGTATCAGGCTTTAAATTAAATATATCTAAGACAAAGATGTTGGTTAAAAATTTAGATGATAAATTAAAACAAGATTTGGAAAGAATAACAGGTTGTGAAATAGTTAAGAAAGTTAAATATTTAGGAATCTATATAGAAGCTTCTAATGGGAAACTATATAAGAACTATGAATCTTTATGGAACAAGATACAAATAGAATTGGAGAAATGGAAAAAATTACAATTATCTATGTTGGGTAGGATAGCTGCAATCAAAATGAACGTATTGCCGAAATTTTTATTCTTATTTCAAATGTTACCAATACTTAAAAAGGATGCGAACTTAGAGGAGAGGCAGAAAGGTATCAATATTTATTTGGAATGGCAAGAAACCAAGGGTTAAATTAAAAATTATTCAAGATACAAGGGAGAGAGGTGGTTTGAAAATGCCCACTTTTAAGTTATACTATTATGCGGCAGTTTTAGTAGCAATAAGTGACTGGATTAATTTAACTAAGGATAGGATATTGAATATAGAAGGGTACGGGTTATTGTATGGGCTGCATGCATATTTAGTTTATGATAAAAAAGTGGACAGGAGTTTTAAAGAGCATCTATTGAGAAATGCTCTGTTGCGTGTCTGGAAAAAGTTTTATTATAAGTTAAATGGAAAGATTCCACTTTGGACAGTTCCCAGGCATGCAATAGAGAGTATAAATAGACAACAAATTCAAGATGTGGTGTCTTATGAGAAACTCTTAATAAAAGAAGGGAATTCTTTATTATTGAAACCATTAAATAGGTTAAGGGAAGAAGGAATAGCTCATAATTGGTATTCACATGTACAATTACAGTCTAGATGGCAAAAAGATTTTAAGATGGGTTTCTCCTCAAAGGACGATAATTTAATTAAACAAGTTAGAGATCAAAGACCTATGCATATTAAAAGATTATATAATGCGTTAATTGAAATTAATTCTGAAACTGAATTAGTTAAGGATTGTATGATTAAGTGGGAACATAATTTTGGACAATCAATTACGATGGAAACATGGGAGAAGATATGGGTGAAAAATGTAAAATTTACGCAAGCACAACATTTAAGAGAAAATTTTTATAAAATGTTTTATAGATGGCATTTAGACTAGATTTTTTTGTATTTAATTTATTTATTATCCTGCTTTTATTATTATTTTATAAATAATTCAAGGTGGTGAGTCCTCCTTTCTTGTATTTTCCCCATAACACCAACCTTGTAAGGTAGAGGTGGGGAACAATGGCCCCTTTATGACTTGTAGACTTCAACTCCCAGAATTCCTGAGCCAGCAGAGCTGAAGTCCACAAATCATAAAGGGGCCATTGTTCCCCACCCCTGTTATCAGGTGAGTTAGGCAGAGAGAGCATGACTGGCTCACGGTCACCCAGCTACCTTTCATGCCTAAGGCACGACTAAAATTCACAGTCCCCCGGTTTCTAGCCCGGTTTTTTAACCATTAGACCAGGGGTCTTCAAACTTGGCCCTTTTATGACTTGTGGACTTCAACTCCCAGAATTCCTCAACCAGGCACGCTGGGGCGTGCCTGGCTGAGGAATTCTGGGAGTTGAAGTCCACAAGTCATAAAAGGGCCAAGTTTGAAGACCCCTGCATTAGACCAAACTGACTCTTAGTTGTTACGGTGGCAGAGCTTCTCTTTAAATGCCCCAGTGTTGTATAAAGGAGAGCCAAGATCCCCATGTTAAAACTAAGGAGCATCATAATGGGCAGAAGAAATGACCTTGAGGAACAGGAGGAGTAGCTGCTACAAGAAAATGATCAGATAAAAGAAACCTGAGTCTAGGACCAAACTGTAATCTGAGGAAAGTCTCAAACAATACCCTCTCTTAATTTTCACTTAAATAAAGGGAGGGGAAGGGCAAGATCCTGTTACTTTAACTTTATAATAAAAATAGTATTAGCCTGCATGACTCTCCTAGTCTAGTCTATGTTGAAGACTGACATGAACCCTATTCATCTTCTAAATGGAGGTTGGGGGAAGAATGACCAGCTAGCAGCTCAAACAACTGCATACTAAATTTACTGTCAATGGATGAGATTATTTAAGTCACCAAGATCAACCCCTTGATCATGCAAGAATGTAAATTAAAGCATTTCCGATAGATACCGGTAGCTGTCTAACCTTTACTGGAACAAATATAGTGGGAACCCAACACCTCTCTGGATAATTAGTTCCACAGTTAAATTTCCTCTTACTTTTACAAAAATCTTGACATCCAATTGAAATCTGCCCTCCCGCTCAATCTTTTCTTTCTAGAGCTAAAACCCAGTTCCTTCAATTTCTCTCCATTGAACTTTGTCTCTAGTTCTCCAATTGTCCTTACAGCTTTTTTCCTAACATGTTCCAATTTACTTGAATCATTTTTAAAATGTTCCAGTTAAAACATACGATTCAAGGTGTGGACCTGACTATTGGAGACCAAAGTGGAACTAGTACTTCCTACAATTTGGAAATTATGAATTTACGCTGTTTAAAAACTGCAGGTATTTTTTTTTGTTGCAACAGAACCCTGGATTTGCTATGGAAGCCACTGGAATTTCAGTGGCCCCTATCCTTCCAGAAACACCACGGTCATCTACAAAAATAAATTCTAAACTCATTTCAGATCACAATCTGAGTGAAATCAATATGGCTTACTTGAAAATAGTGTGTTTATTAGATGCTCAGCTCTATGCCTTAAAAGTGAGGTCAGTGAATAAATAGCTAAATGGTTTCCTCCTTTATAATATTTTCCTTCCAAAAATGGGAGTAAAGATATTTGAGCTATAGATCAAGAGCTGAGGCGCCAGAGGCAGCTAAGACATTTGCACTCGAAAAGCCAACCCTTTGTATCAAGTTGCAAGGATCTGGCAAAGGGATTTGCTTTTGTCAGCCCTTCTGTTACTCTCTACCTCAGATTCTTTTTGGGATGTAATCTCATAAGAGATGTAATCTCAAGCGAATTTGTAAAGAATTACTATACAGTTTATCAATCAAACTTCTTCCCAGCTTCAATGGTATTGGAGTGACTGATGCTGGAGGCCTGTTACATGTTGTGTAGATAAATAATGCAGCATGTCTGCCAAAGCCTAAAAGCCCCTTGGAACAATAAGGTTCAGGCTAATGGGAAAGAAGGCAAAAACGGAAATCAAGTGGAGAAAGAGACAGAGGGGAGGGAAAGGGCAAGCTGAGATAACAGTCAAAGATAAACAAACAGGGCAATAAAGCTAGACGTTGAAGCTCTGAGTGCAGTGGAGCAGGGATGGGGTCAGGATTGTGTCTATAACTGAGACAATCCCTTCTCCAATCCCTGATGGATGACATTCCTTGAAAACAGAATGGGACAGTAAGTCTTGTTGTCCATCATTCCAGAAACCATAGTTTCTGCAGCGTGGTGAGAACAGGAAGGGAGATCATAGTGGGGATCAAAAAACGCTGCTAAAGGGTTGAAGATCCCAGGGTTAGCAAATCCTAGCCTAGCATTCTCAATTGAGATTTTTATTTATTTACAGAATAGAGCTGGAGGTTTTATAGTTCAACCCTACACTCAAGCAGGAGACCCTATACCATTACAGACAAGTGGATGTCAAGACTCTTCTTAAAAACCTCCAGTGATGAAGCACCAGCAACTTCAAAAGGCAAGCTTTTTATTGGTTAATTGTCCTCACTGTTAGGAAGTTTCTCCTTAATTCCAGGTTGCTTCTCTCCTTGATTAGTTTCCATCCATTGTTTCTTGTCCTGCCTTCTGGTGCTTTGGAGAATAGGTTGTGGCAGCCCTTCACATATTGGAACACTGCTATCATGTCACCCCTAGTTCTCCTTTTCACCGGACTATCCATACCCAATTCCTGCAACCATTATTCACATGTTTTAGCCTCCCTTAAAACTTAAGTGCATAACTTCCTCCCCATGGGCTGGGATGAGGGGAACCGGAAAAACAGCTTCCTAACTCTGTTTCTTTTCTCTCCTAAAATAACCAATGAAAAGATAACAATGGAATAAGCCATAGCATTCAGTAGCTCTAATGGATGGGCCAAAGGGAATTTTAGTAAAATACATCTAGGAGCACATAGGTGGGAAAGTTAATCTACGGAGAAATAGAAGAGAATTAAAATTATCTTACCCTGCGCCCTGCCTCGTTGTTCTGTAGGTTCATGAGTATACGGGCCTGCTCTTCTGATCCCTTGGCATAGTTCCTCTCCCTTTCTCTGGCATCCACAAACTCTTTGGCAAAGCGGTAGCCATATTCCACATTGTCCCCACACCCACCCCAAAGCCAGTCCCGGGGCAGGTCCTTGGGTCGGGCTGTCCGGCTGCAGCCACAAGTGGAAAGCTCTCCTTCACGGCAGGCGCGGCTGATGGCGTTCACAACTCCTGCAGCACTGACAGCATACGCGAAGGCAGTTTCTCGGCTACCTGAGGGAAAGAGAAGAGATCATCGAAGTCACAAACGTTAGTGGTCCTTTTGGTCTCTACTGGAAACAGAGCCTTTCCCAATGTGGGTCCCTCTAGGATTGTAGAAATTACAAATATATTCTAAATAGAACTTGACTTACAACAGTTCATTTAGTGACTGTTTGAAGTTATAACGGCATTGAAAAAAGTGACTTGCCCATTTTTCGCACTTATGACAGTTGCAGCATCCTCGCGGTCACCATGATCAAAATTCAGACGCTTGGGCAACTGATTCACATTTATGACAGTTGCAGTGTCCTGTGGTCACTTGAACAGTTTTTGCAACCTTCTGGCAAACAAAGTCAATGGGGAAGCCAGATTCACTTAACCACTGTGTTACTGCAGTGATTCACTGACCAACTGTGGCAAGAAAGGTCATAAAATGGGGCAAAACTCACTTAACAAATAACTAAATTAGCAACAGAAAAGTTGAGCTCAGTTATGGTTGTAAGCTGAGGACTATACCATTTTGGACAGGGAATTCTAGATTCAAAACCACTGGAAGGAGTCAGATTGGGAAGGTTATTCTATCAAATTCCACATGTCACTTATAGCTCAAACATATTTCATCTCTCCTCCCCTAATTACTTCAGCTTAAGAACAACCTTCAGTTCTCCTTGGTTTTGTGTTCTTGGATAAACATCAGCTAACAACAGTTAGACCGGTACTCTGAAAAGAAAGGTACCATCTGTTACATCCACCATTCCTCTCTGAAAAGACATCAATACTCAGACTTTTGGGAATTGTGACTACCAAAGAGATAAATGAATTGAGATGACCTTTCCCCTGAATAAAGCCAATGACTGAACTGGAGTTAAATAAACCTTCCATACATTTTAATCCATATATCTAATAGAATAAGGATAAAACTACTGTATATAACTATATAAGACAAAAACATTTTCATTAGTACTTAAAGAGATTAGAAAGAAAGAAAATATACGCGTGGGAAACAAGACTGATGATGGACATGTTTCAGCCAAAGCAGTGCAATTTTTGCACACTATAGAATGAGACTAACTTCCAAAAGATGATGTAGGAATAGGCCCAGTACATTCCACGGAACTTCCTCCCAAACAGTAAGTGTATAGGATTGCACTAAGGAAAGCAATACCATACAATAGTGAGAAGGTTGCACTTAATTGGGAAGCATTACCGGTAGATATAAAACCTGGCTCAGCAGCAACATTCATAGATAATAAGGGGCAAATCATTTACAATTTAACCTGCCTTTCAGGAATGCTGAATGGATAAAAATATCTTTCTGAATTCTGTGTACTCTGTGTGTGTGTGTGTGTGTGTGTGTGTGTTAGAGAGAGAGAGAGAGAAGAGAGGAGAGGAGGAGGTGTTAGAAGATTCCAACTCACATTTATATCTTGAGGGGTGTGACTGCATAACTAATAACGATCTACAAAATCTCCACTATTTAATGTTAACAGCTGAAGAAAGGTTGCTTTCTATTTTCAAATTTCTTTCAGGATTATGGAGCCAGGGTGTATAGATGCAAGGGAAAGTTAGAAATAAGAAGAGAAAGCAGGAGTCATGTTCTATTTGCAACCTAGGTGCTTTGTTTCTAAATAGCTGTTGTTGGAAGTCAAAACTGAACCAGCTACAGATATGAAGCAGTTACCAACAGATCTGGGGGAACCAAAAGATTTCCAAGATGGCAAAAAAGGTGTAATAAAATGCCCTCTGTAGTCTCCAAGGAAGCTCTTGAGAGACTGCTCTCAGGAATAAGAGTTCCTTGTGCCAATTTATTTTGCTTATGGATTGTACAATATGGGAGGAGAATGTTAGAACAGGGGCAGAATTTTATCTTTGAAGTTTTGTTACATGATGCAGATGGAATAGGCAGAAATCGGAAACTGCCAGTAGCTATAGCAAATGTCATGACTGATCCAGGTCGGAAGCTCCAACTGAAGAATGATGTTTTTTGTTTAAAATGGAAAAGATGCCCTCAAGTTGTGTTTGACTCTTAGTGACTGCAGCAATTCAACCTTCTTGGCAGTATTACAGACACAGATATATCCAAGATATATATATTTTTACTTCTGGTTCTAATATTCAACTCTGGGATTCCAATCCAAGTGCTATATTTATGGTAGACCTGCTTAGCTTCTGAGATCACCCAAGGCTGACTAGCATTGTAACCTGCTGAATCCATATAGAAGAAATATCTCAATATCTGCCTATCCCTTTTGGATAACTGTGGAGAATTATTCCACTTCGTTTACATATCATTCTAATTTATTTAGCTTTGGTTTATTACCCTGTATGAATTTAGTCAACTGTAGTTTATAATACATTCAGACAATTATGGTTTATCCAGTAAACTAACCTGGCAAACTATTTCTAACATGTGGTTTCCAGTTACTGGGTTGAAAATATTACATTAGGATCAGTTCGGCAGTTCGAATCTTACAAGGTTGACTCCGCCTTCCGAGGTCAGTAAAACGAGGACCCGGATTGTTGGGGGACAATATGCTGACTCTGTAAACCACTTAGAGCTGGCTTTCAAGCACTGTGAAGCGGTATATAAGTCTGCTACTGCTATCAGATTGTAACAGTGTGTACAAAATAACTGATAATTATCTTTAACATGTATAACAAATTGGCACCTAACAACAATCTCAACTAAGTTATAGATGCACTGCAAGAATATAAAATTTGATGTTGAAACTCCTATCAAACTTCATATTAGTGGTGCTAATTAGGATAGCTAGAACTCAGAAAACCCATTGCCAACAAACATAGAAAGGATTCAGTGATTGAAGCAAGACTAAGATTCCAAACCAGCCCCATGAAGACAAAAAGAATACTATACAGTAGTAGAAAAAAGCTCTACTTACTTGACAGATTGCCCAGCTGACTGAAAAAAATGCCAAAGACTTTTCTTGGTCTTTCTCAATAACCTTACAAAGCTAAATCCTTTACACAGAATAAATATATTCTTACCCTCCTGATATTTAGTGATTCCTCAGATTCATATGAAACTAAGCTAAGTGTGCCATAATCACAAAAAAGTGAGGAGGGAGCATTCAGCTTACACTAGTATTTTTTTTAATATTCAGTACTATTTCATTGATATATTTTATTCAATATTGTCTGCAATGTTCTCTCCTTCATATTCCATCCTCACAGGAACCCTGAGTGGTTAGCTGATAAACAGAATGGCCATGACTGCCTAGAGCACAGGTGTCAAACTCGCCACCTCACCTGAGGTGTCACGACATATCACAACTCTTTTTACATTGCCAGCAATGGGGTGGGCGGGGTGAAACCGGCCCGCAGCCGGCAGTTTGATACCCCTGGCCTAGAAAAACCCTGTAAGTTTTAGGTTGGGAAACTGAACCTGTTGCTGTTAAATAACAGTGGAACTTGGGTGGGGGAAAAAAAAATCAATGCATTCAATTCCACTGTGGCTCATCTCTTCATAGTTTCTCTCTCCAGCTTACAGTTTCTTGAACCAGATCCCTCACTTGTTTTCTTCATAATTTGTAATCTATCTGATATCAGCATGCTCAGCCTGATGTAAATTCTGGTTGTTCCCATCCTGCCCAGATGCACCACATTTCACTCCCAGTAATTGCAATTAGCAAGTATCTTACAAGTACTTTGAATCCACACATACAGCTAACTCTAAACACATCTGAGAATATGTTCTTTTAATGCATGGAGATGCCTCCACAGTAATGTATTGAAACAGCCATAATTAGCAAAGATTTTTATTATGTACAGATAGTCCTCGACGTACAACAGTTTATTTAGTGACTGTTCAAAATTATAATGGCAGTGAAAAAAGTGACTTAGGGCCCTTTTTTCACACTTACAATCACTGCAGCATCCTCCTGGTAACGTGATCAGAATTTGGACGCTTGGCAACTGACTCATATTTATTTATGTTGGTTGCAGTGTTGTGGGGGGTCACATGATCACCTTCTGTGACCTTTTGACAAGCAAAGTCAACGGGGAAGCCAGATTCACTTAACAACCATGATACTAACTTAGCAATTACCGTGGCAACTAAGGTCGTAAAATGGAGCAAAATTCACTTCACAAATGTTTCACTTAGCAACCAAAATGTTGGGGTCAATTGTGGTCATAAGTCAAGGACTACCTGTATTCTGAACTTTCAGGGTACCTACTATAGGATCCTCTCACTTACTAACTTATAGAACCGTAAGAAGGCAGCCTCTCAAATTGTCCTCCTAAGACAGTGATGGCGAACCTTTTAGAGACCGAGTGCCCAAAAATTGGCCCCACCCCTGCTCCACCCCCTTGCCCCACCCCTGCCCCTGCCCCACCCACACCCCATCCCCCACCCTGCCTGCCCGCAGGGCCACTCACCGCTCCAGGGTCTGCCGCAGATTGCCCAGACAGCCCAGCAGCGCCATGGCGTCCACGCCCTCTGCCCTTGCCCCACAGCATCAACTGTGCGGGATGGGGCATGAGGGCAGAGTCTTGTCTACACTGCCTGACTGCCATGTCCTTGGCTGCACTGCTCCGTGTGGGCCATACTTGGGGGCGACTCTCCTCCAGGGGGGCTGCTGGTGAGGAGGGGGTCGTGGGGGAAGCGAGGCTGGGGCAAAGGCATGTGTGCCCACAGAGAGGGCTCCGAGTGCTGCCTCTGGCACGCATGCCATAAGTTCGCCACCACTGTCCTAAGAAGTCAAGATTCTCAAACCTATGGGGGGAATTGGCAGTAAAGAGACTGGCAGCTTCTCGATTCCATTAGAACAGCCATTCCCTTATATTCTTTTTTTGGGGGGTGGGACATATGGGAATTCTTACTGGATTTGTTTTACAAAGAATGGCACGAGCACTATTTCAATCAATGTTGCATGCATCTGTCCAGCTATTGGCATCATTACATTTGTCTGGTCAAACAGCTGTCATGTAACAGCTAAAACACATAAAACTACCTGCTTCCATCTTGTGGTTTTATCTAATTCCTCGTAGTCTCAAGTAAAAAAAAAATCTATTCCAAAGAACATTTCAGTGATCCTTGAAACTTCGGTTTCAAGCAGTTGCTCATGAAGTGACCATAAGCCTCAAAATAGCTGACTCTGAGGGATCATCAACTGGGAAGGAGATGTACCATCAGTTTCCCAGATGGCCACTGCTAGGAGGAGAATGCAGACCAAAGCAATCAGACCAACAATCTGATGCAGCAAAGTTCTTCTGAAGATTTATGTTCTTATAGCAATTAAGCAGGTAGAACAGCCAAACAGAGCAAGAGTGGGCAACCGGTCTAATTTCATCCTCAAACTAATTTCAAAAGCCCTCTGCAAACAATTAGTACAGATCTCTGGAAAGAGCAATTTGTCTCTTCTCCAGCATCGTGCTGGGTGGGAAGGAAGTAAAAAAGAACAATGGGGATGGGGTGGAGGGGGGAATGGGATGTCCAAAAGAGAAAAGCTGAGTTCACATATCACACCAGGGCAGGGATTGCTCCAATAAACCATAACAGCTGGGTTTACACAATGCTTTACACAAAAAATGAACTAAGCCACAATAAAGCTAAGTGTGATGTGCATACTAGTTCAGGGAGAAAAAATGGCAGTGGATATGAGGAAGAAAGAGGGAAAATGGGTGTCCCAGCCAACTTGGGGCTCTAAGAGCATGGTTCTCCCCCAAAGGACTCAGCAGAATGAAAGCATGCAACCTTTACAGTAGAGAATATGTAACTGTGGGAAAGCTGTTGAAGAAAACTATTAATGAGACTAACTACATTTAATTTTGTGCATGTAACACTTCTAGAGCAAATCTGTAGTCCTTTACGAAACAGGGAACATGGACAGGATTTAGGCAAGCTTCTTTTGACTTTATATGTCCTCCCCTCAAGAGTTACTTCTGAATTAATCCTTGGGGACAAACATTGATTTTAAAAAATTGTGAAAATCGTGGCTTTGACCATTTTTTCGCCCCTAAAATCTCTGTCGAAATAACATTAGGCTGTAGAGCAGAGGTTCTCAACCTTGGCAACTTTAAGACTTGTGGACTTCAACTCCCAAAGCTGGCTGAGGAATTCTGGGAGTTGAAGTCCACAAGTCTTAAAGTTGCCAAGGTTGAGAACTCCTGCTGTAGAGTCAGGGCCACTTTGAAGCATTT
Source organism: Bothrops alternatus (assembly GCA_034064705.1). Lineage (NCBI taxonomy): Eukaryota > Metazoa > Chordata > Lepidosauria > Squamata > Viperidae > Bothrops > Bothrops alternatus. The sequence goes on along the minus strand of JARGCV010000124.1, from coordinate 38,723,046 downwards.
GCACTATAAGGGGCAGATTTGGGACCTAAAGTACAATACAAAATTGTCTCATCAATCAACCATCAGACACAGAAGTAAGTATGGCATGTACATATACCAATAGTGACAAAAGGGGAAAGATGCACATTTAAACAGAAAAGTAGTAAATTTCTTTGGCTCAGGAGCTAAGCCGGATGACTTGAATGTTGGTAAATAAGCCAATTTTTTTCCCAGTATAAAAATTCTTTTATTAAAACAATCAACATTGAACATAAAAACATATTATGCAGCAATCATCATGACACCTGGTATACAATACTAAGTATTAGTCTTTGAAAACGTCTGAATTAGTAAGCCTTTTTCCACTTCTCGCGTCTAGCCTCAACTAAACTCCTGTTACATTTTATTTGATTGGTGTTTCTCTTATCTGGTTCAATATTAATGTGATCAACATTAAACATAAGATCCTATTGCTAAGCAATCATCCTAGAACATAGCATACAACATTAGGTATTAATCTTTGTAAACATGTTTTAGTAAACGTTCTTCCCTCCTCCCTTACATCTTCAAGTATACTCCGAATACATTTTGTTTGATTGGTGTTTCTCTTATATATGGTCTATCTACTGTATCTAGTCTATCGCATATTGTTCGTTTGCGCTTCTGAATTGACTTCATCCCATTACTAGTGCAAAAATAAGCCAATTTTTGAGGGGGAGGAGATTTTGCTTTTAACAGTAATTGTCAAGTTTCAGTTCAACCCATTGCACACTATGTCTTAGTCTAATTTTTGTGGCCTTCACCCAGATTCTAAACCAGGATTCTCCAAAGTAGTTAATATTGACCTCCAATGGTGAATGGGACTATCGATTGTTGTTGCTGTAGAACAACAAACTTAACATAGTACTATTAAAGCAGTATTAAATTAAAAATAAGAGAGAGGGGGGGAGGGAGGGGGGAGGGAGGGAGAGAGAGGGAGGGAGGGAAAAAGAAAGTGAGAAAGAAAGTGAGAGAAAGAGAGAGAGAGAGAGAAAGAAAGAAAGAAAGAAAGAAAGAAAGAAAGAAAGAAAGAAAGAAAAAGAAGGAAGGAAGGAAGGAAGGAAGGAAGGAAGGAAGGAAGGAAGGAAGGAAGGAAGGAAGGAAGGAAAGCTGATGAATAATCTGAAACTTCATGAAGAGGTTGATGAGCTGAAGAGTTGGGGGGGGAGGCTCCTAAACTGTGTGGTCCACTGAGTTCAACCCTCCACCAGGAGCAATCTGATCTCTCCTCAGCAGCATGCATGCTGAACAGGAAAGAACAAAAAAAGCATATGGTGGGCTCATCTTCTGGCTCTGGCTCCGGCTCCACCTGCTACTGGTACTGGTGTTAACTCTGCCCACCATGACTCTCTACAGCCCTTAATAGACCCTAAAGAAATGCCGCCCTTTTACCACTCCATCTTCTAGGTTGCACTTACTAAGGGCAATGGAATTTACTTCCAAATAAACATACATAACATTCACTTGTGAATGTTTTTATGGCAGGATAGGCCATAGAAAAGGGTCATTTTTTCAGTGTTATCTACATTCTACACATAGGAGGTTTTGAATTTAAATTACCCCTATGGGAAGGATGCATTTAATGTACCTTGTTAAGTCCTAAACTTACCTAATCAAATGTGAATCTCTCAGTGTTTACTTAAGTTTACTTCTTAGTAGCTATACTTAGCATTGTAACTTTATCCATTGTACCACAGCTCTAATCATTTACAACTCACAATATAAACAACATTGCAATTGTCTGCATACCCCCATACACATATATAAGAAGTCAAAGTGCAGACCGAATATCCAAAGTCGTACTCCTCCTTGAGACAACAGTGCAAAAATAACAGATGTAAACATATCGTATATCTATCTACTTGTTGACCTTTTATTAAGCTCCAAATCAGCTGCTTTGGGTAGTTACCTTTTTCTGCCTCACATTAGCGCCAGCTCTGGATTGAGTAACGTGTTACAATTAATCAAACTGAGATACAATAGCCCTGAATAATGAAGTGAATTTCTAAGGGAATCCATTAAAGGGGCTTCTACTTTGAGAAGCAGAGGAAAAGAGGGAACTGCATTTTAACACCTTGTTTTTATTATCCTTACACATCAAACCTCAGCCCCGAATTCTCCATTTCTTACCAGGGGAGAGTTGCATTTCAAAAGGACTGAGAACAATATATCCAGCTCACACCTCAATTCAAATTCTGCAATGACCTGTCAATGAGTGTCTTTTGCCACTTAGCAGTTGGCACCCTGGGGAAGTCTCAAGGTAGTGGATAGGGCTAGACTTCCTGCTGCCTTTCCTGGAGACGCACCAGCATGGAGAAGGCAAATAGCAAAGTAGTTATCAGGGCTGCCCCCTCCTTCCTGCCAAGGGCAGCAAGCCAGGGTATTTTTCCATTGGGGAAAGGGAACAGGGCAGGATCAATCAGACTATTCCAATGAAGGAGAATATAGCTCAGGATTGAAATGAGGGGGTCCCTTGGTGCTCTATGTAATGATGGTGCGCTGATGATGTTACCTAGTTTGGGTAATGAAACATCTGCAGGAAGACAACCAAGCTCAGAGAGCACTAAGGAATCCTCAATCAGAAGGCTTTCAAAAAAGGTATTTCCCAGTAAGGCAGGTACTCAGGTGAGATTGTAATTGGGTTTTTTGGCTAGATTAACCATTCCAGCAGTAGAGAGGAAGAAAGGAGTTCAGAAAAAGATTAGGTTTACTAGTTTCATTCCTGGGCATTGCACTTTGTTACCCCCTTTCTATCTTCTTGCTCCAATTTTGCCAAAGCAGGACTTCTCAGAGCTAAGCCTTCTCCTTCTGATACAAGAACAATTCCCAAGTTGCTCGACAATGCCCCTGCTAGTTGGAAATTCTGGTAGGGTGAGGTCCACTCATCTGAAGGTGGTTAACAGGTTGGGAGAAAGTGACTCAGCTACTCAGAATACACTCTGATGCCAACCTTTTTTCTTTCATAGTCTGATGACCCCATACTTCACCTGAGGCAACACCAGAGACAATGAATCAGGCGATTCCTCAGTGCCAGTTTTTGTTATGGAAAAAGGGAGCAAAGCCTACAGATGTAAGCGTAATGCTTTATCCCCATATGTGGCTTTCTCACTAGTACAACTTTTTTCTTTCTTTCAACCTGTTGCCCCCAGGTGTTTATCCTTAAGACAGTATAAGAAACACAAGGAATTTCTGACACGCACCCTCTTTCCAGGAACTTTTTTTTTAATTTATGGTGAATTAAAATGAATTAGACAAAGCCCAATCCTAACTGTGAAAACAAAATTTAATACTGTAGCTAAGTCTTGGAATGCTCGGGCAACAGTGTACCTCGAAACCAAGTACAAAGTGCATTTTTGCTACACATGTAGAAATCAAATCTACCAGTATATCTTCATCAGTATGTTCTCCAGCCCATCTCATTTTAAAAGGCTGTAATAAACTTTTAATTACTCAGTAATTAATGCTTTCTGAGAGCTCTTCAAGTTAGCAATAGAGAGGGGACTGATAAGAACATTGCTCAGATTGGGAAGATTATGGTCATGAAAAGTGATTTAGATAGTATGCAAACAAATAAATGCATCATGCTGATAAAGATAAAAAGGTGCCCTCAAGTTACCCTCAAGAGACAACCATGCATTTTTTTAGGAATACGCATGTTATCACTAGAAGTCTCCTATTAGCCGACTTCATTCTTACTACAACTTTTCCTTCCATCCTTTAAATTTCTTAAGACTCTTGACAGAAAGCAAAAGTAGCTGTTCTACACAACTGAAACAAGTGAGAAAGCAAGTGTTTAAGCCATTTCAAACAAAATAGTTCCTTATTTAAAACACACCACCTTCAACACTCGTGGAAATGATCATGGCCTGGGCACAAGAGATCAATGAACTTTCATTAATTCTTGAATCTAACAAGGTGGGTTGACCCATAATTTTTAATACTGCATCTTTTATACCTCTTTTACAGCAACACAGACCTGCTTTTGGGGGAGGTGGGGGGTTTGCAATTCCTCACATCTGGAGAACATCAAGCAAAGTCTGAGACTCTAATGAAACAACAGTTCAATTTGGCATTGCAGGATTTAATTAGAGATTAAATTAGGGATTTATCTGTCCCCACCAGTGCTCATTTTGATGAGTCTAATTCATTCAAGCTCTGCATGAAAACTTAGCCTCTTACTCTTAGGGTAGATTTTCTGTCTCTACTCACTATTTATGCTACCTCTACCTTAACAGCTGTTCTATTTTCACAGGAATGCCACCCAAATTGCTCTACTTCATTCCTGCGCTGGGTCTATTTCTCTGCTTCCTGCTCCAGAAGCCACTTTCATTCCAACTGGTTTCACTTGACTTTTGAATCTCCATGCTCTTATGCAACATTCAGACTACTTGCAATCCACTTCTCATCTGTATACAATTTATTTTTCTGAGTGTCTCTTGTCATCACGGTTAAGTATCTGCCACTTTCCATCTAGCTTTGCTACATCTTCTAAAATATTTCCCAACCAGAGTTTGCTTTTTTTTTTGTCCTTACAGTTCTACATCCTTCTGGCTTTGTTCTCTGTACCTCCAAGCCATTCCACCTCAGATGCCTTCAGGCAAACCTTCCATGAACCTCAGAATGGCCATTAGTGTCCTTTGCCTCCTCACTTTTTCCTTCACTTACCAATGCTCATGACTCTTCCAAAGACAGATGTGTTGTCCACTGTGCTGCAGTTCCATCGCCTCTGCCTGAATTGGAATTGACACTCTTTGATGGCGTTCTTAGCCCCCTCACCAATGTACATCATGTGTTCCTGGTATAGTTGGCACAACTTTCTCTGGCCTGGGGACAGCCCTGGTAGCTGGCTACATACTGGCTGGGCTCCAATGATGTAGATCTCGGGTCTCTGGATTGGATTCATAGCCAATGACCTGGAATGAGGAAAACATTGTCAAGAAATGCCTTTGGCAGTCACTTTTGAGTGGTAAGACTTTGTCTCTCAGCAGAACCAGGGCATAAAGACATAGACCTTTCCAAACACCAACAGAATGGTCAGGAGTGAGGAAGCTAAGAGTTCCGTATTTAAGGACAACCACATAAGTGCCTAACTGGTTCATCTTTAATTGAATCACATCAGCTTCACCATGAGATGGATAATTAAATAGAGCTTTGCCTGGAGCTAAGTAGCTGAATTAACTCTCAGCTAAGGATCTTTTGCACAAGTTGAGGGCCTGTCATACCATTCAGGGAAAGCTGGCTTTGACTGTGAGCTTTGGGAAGCTTCTTCCCGGGCTACAGTCCAGCAGCCAGTGAATCTGCTCCAAAGCAAGTTACCACTAAATTGTTGCCTCTTATTTTGGGGGCATGTAAGAGATTCCCTAGAATCAATAGGAAGGATAGAAGAGGTGGTGGCAGGGTGCTCCAAGAAGTGGAGAGGGAGGGGGAGAAAGAGGTTTTGGGAGTGCCTCATTCTCTAGAGGGAAAGAAACGCACAATCAGTTATTTCATTTTATAAACGGCAATGCTTCAAAAGGGCAAGACACTGATTGGACCCCCGGCGTGCAGCTCGGATTTCTTTCAACTGAGAAAAGTAGAGAAAAGCACTTTTTAGAAAGCCCTTCAAAGAGAGCCTCGTTTTCTCCTCCCCCCCCTCCCCAGGATGTCGGCATCCCCTTCTGGGACTTGGGTCTTTCTACCACCACCACCAGCACTACCACCACCAGGAGAAAAGAGAAGAAAAGAGAAGAAAAAGAGAAAAGAGAAAAGAAAAGAAAAAAGAAAAGAGAAGAAAAAGAAGGGACCAAGGGAGGGAAAGAAAGAAAGAAAGAAAAAAGAAAGAAAGAAAGAAAGAGTGTGAGAGAGAGAGAGAGAGAGAGAGAGAGAGAGGGCGAAAGAAAGAAAGAGAAAGAAAGAAAGAAAGAAAGAAAGAAAGAAAGAAAGAAAGAAAGAAAGAAAGAGGGGAAGAGAGGGGAAGAGAGGGGAAGAGAAGAGAAGAGAAGAGAAGAGAAGAGAAGAGAAGAGAAGAGAAGAGAAGAGAAGAGAAGAGAAGAGAGGAGAGGAGAAGAGAGGAGAGGAGGGAAGAGAAGAGAAGAGAAGAGAAGAGAAGAGAGGGGAAGAGAAGAGAAGAGAAGAGAAGAGAAGAGAAGAGAAGAGAAGAGAAGAGAAGAGAAGAGAAGAGAAGAGAAGAGAAGAGAATCCCACTCACCACCAAGAGCTGGCTTCGGCCAGGAGCTGCGTGTAGCCGCAGAGGAGAGCCAGGCGGAGGAGCAATCGCATCCCAGGCATGGTGCGCTTCCCGCGGCTCCCGCGCCTTTGCCCGGTTCGGCTGAGACTCAGCTGGGATCCCTGCAGGACAAGAAAGACAGGCGGGAGGGGGAGAGTCAGCCGAAGAGAAAAGCGAGCGAGGGGCAGCAGCGGCGGCGGCGGCGACGACGGCGGGGGGGGCTTGAGTCCGGCGAGGGGGAGGTATCTCAGTGAGAAAGCTCGTGGCGTGCGCCCCCTCCTCCCTCGCCTTCCTCTGGCCAAGGACTCCCCCCCCACACACACACGCACCCGGTCCGCTCTCATCTCCCCAGGTTGGGCGGAAAATCCGTAACTTTCCCGCACTGGGAAGGAAGAGGCAAGAGGCCAGTATCCGAAGTAGCGTTTCGTAGTGGGAAGCTTTCTGCACAGGACAGGTCACGCCCTCAGCAGCACATTACACATGCTCAGAGGCAGTGGGTTCCCTTGCCACCAGGGTTAGCAAGAGAAGAGGCAGAGTCAGGGAGGGAGCTCCCCATTTCTGGGTCCAGGAATGGTGAGATCACTCATAAAGTATGACATGGCATAGATCAAAGGGGCTGGCGGGGAGGGGGGGGGTAAGTGCTGACAAGGGAGAGATGGATCTGGTCTGAGTTAAAGCCAGCAAAAAGAAAGGTAAAGGGGGCCCTTTCCGGTATGATTGACATTCTGATGATTTTGGAAGCCGTTTTTGAGGTGCAGGACCCTCTTTCAGGGAAGAGGGATGCTAGGTTTTGAGTTAAGGCATCCACATACCCTTTTAAACAACCAGTTACTTTAAAAAGCTGGTACCACCCACTCCCATTTTCAGACTCTTTGCTGGCATGTGTAATAGCACGCCAATGAACAAATTGTTATGACCAATAACATCAACATGCAAAGAGATTGGAAACGTCTAGTAAGCCAGATTTTTAAACAGAACTGTAGCGAGCAAACGTCTAGCTTTCTATGCCCTTAAGCCTGCATTTTCCTTCTCTGAAGCTTAAGATGCTTCTGGCTCCTCTTTGCTCCCATAATTATCCACAAGAAGAAGGGGAGGCGGAGAGATCGTGTCCCCGTTATTCTGACACACCAAGTGTTGGGCAACCAGCACAGATCTTCCAGAAATCCACATACTGGCTACTCCTTCCAGAAACTGGGGAGAAGGAAGATCAGACAGATATACCGCCACCTGACAATTCAAAATTCTCTCTCTAGCTGGGCATTTCAGTAATTGATATGATTACAGTGCATCTCTCTAACCAGAACACAGGAAAGAGCGAAAGCAGCAAACATCCTGCTGGCATGTTTATTCAGATTTGTGGATTAGAGAGCACTTGCATCCGAATCAGCTGGATACCTGAGGCTAGCCCTGACTTAAATCAAGTTCTACCAAAGTTGCTGGCTTGAGTATACAAACAGTCCCTTGGCCTGGAAATATACAGTATTTATGGTGCGGGTCGCAATCCAGAAATTGTTCTTCGGCCTTCCTCTGGAGATGCTGAATTATCATACTGCATTTGTGTCCAGTCAAATATTCTAAAGACCAGCATTTCTTTAGATCAGCCCTGACTACAGAGGGGAAGGAGGAGGAAGAGACCAACAGGGAGGGAGGAGGAAAACTATTCTTATTCCTTTCGTAGCTAATCATCAACTCCATCCCTAAAACACTGAGAGGGAAGCTGGAGGGAGGTAATCTTTCCACACCACGTTTCTGCAGTTTACTCACTTCCATTCATACTGCCAGGGCTTCATTTGCATCCCAGCCCAGGAAGCTATATTAATGTCAGGTCTCCCAATCCTAAACATGTGGATTCATAACACAGACTAGAGGCTATCTAATCTGAATAACCAGCAGTGTTTTGCCTTGTGCCACTACACACCGCCAGATAGGCCAGAAAGTAAGGGGAGGAATTCTCAATTCAAAGGCCAGACTTCTAGGGAACCCTTCGCCCTGTTTAAAAATTAACCAGGAAGTGGGAACAACATGGTTTTCATGATTTATTTTTGTTTGGTTCCATACCAAAGAGCATCCCTTTGTCAAGAAGAATGCTAAAGAAATATTTGCTTATGAAGCTGTGTTAGCCTTTATTATCAGTGTTGAGGATAACACTATTTCATGTGAAAAAGAGATTATCTAGCCATCTTGGCAAAGGATCCACTTTGAAAACTTAGTAAATTGGATCCTTTAACTAGTGAAAGAGTTTAATGGCATCTGAAAACCAGATTTCTTGCAAGTTCAGCTTGGATTTATGCTTTCATGGGCCCAAGTTCAGTTTGCCAATTAATCAGATTTATGCAATAAATATACAACTCTGGAAGATGCTAAATCTTCCATGTTGCTTTGCTGTGGCTGGAGTTATACTTATATATACTTATATTATAAGCCTCAGTGTCCAGCTTTCCACAGAATGCTAAACCATAAATGGTAGTTTACAAATCACAGTGATAGATTAGGCAATCCTTCCATTAAGAAAAGCAAATTATTCATCACAATACCCATTATGGTATTATGCAATCTCTGTCTAAAAAACAGTAAAAGACAGAAAAACTCTCTCCTATTAGCAATCAATACTTCTAGTTTCTCGTCTATCTTTTAATCTATCAAGAGCCCCAGAAACTGCAAAGTTAAAATACTTCCTCATAAGGTTTTTATTAGCAATTGTCCTGCCTTTTCCATGCAGCTAGGAATGGAGACAAGCTTGTTGATTTCGGTTTGCAACCCTCCTTTATTTTCTGCACTTTTTTTTTCTTTTCCAAAGAATTAAAGAAAGGCATCTTTGCCTCACAATGTCTTTTGACTGGCTGGGCTAGGAGCTATCTACCGCATTTGGAAGTGTCTCTAATCTAAGAGATGTAAAGTGCAAAAAACTCAAATGAAATGTTTAATTAGTCGAATTTTGATTAAAACAAGACCCAGCAATCTTTTAAAGGTTAAAGTGTCAATAAGCATCTGTCTCTCTACAACCTTTATTTTTATGTATTCCCCACATTTTACTTAGGTGGTATTACAAGACTTCTACCGGTATGTAATTTTCACTCTCATTCATTTATTTGTTTGATTTTAGCCTGCTTTTATTTTTGGTGGATCAATCCTGTATACATACCTCTATATGCGGTGAAAGACATTTTATCTGGCTTTTGGCTCTATGTTTCTTCTGACTTTCAGAGTGCAATTCATGCAATTCTATTTCACTCTTCTTGAGCAACCGCACCCACTGGAGATTTGTGTGTGTGCAACCACTATTGACTGAGCTTTCTTATCGCCAAAATCTGACAATCCGCTCACGTACTGTAATTTGGCATGCAAGTCATCAATCAAGAAGTCCACGAAAGATGAATTTCTGGCACTCAAACCATGCCGACAAAGGACAATATTTGTAGCTTGGGGTTGAAATGAGGGGTCCCTGGTGCTCTCTGAGCTTGGTTGTTTTCTTGCAGACGTTTCATTACCCTAACTAGGTAACATCATCAGTGCAAGAAAACAAGCAAGCTCAGAGAGCACCAATTACCCCCCACTCAAATCATGATCCCTGCTGATTCTGACCTTCAGGTTCATATCCTGTTTTGATGGTAGGGACATGACTCCTGATACCCCCAGCCCTGCCCTGTGTCTCCATTGTATCCTCCCCACCACCCTGTGAAGTAGATTGGCTTAATAAGGACTATATTTTTGCATATTATGCTAATAAAAAATAAACAAAACATGGCTGAAAGCATAATGTAGTTTGATTTATGAACCATTGTTTAGTGTGTTGTGCAAGCATTTACATAAACTGATTTTAAATCATCCATTGGGCTTCACGGTTGAATAAGGATTTGAAAGTGAATGTTCTCTGCCTGACACATTAACCCATGCACCACACTGGCTTTACAAAGATGAGACATCTAATCTCCATCTCTTATGCCTTCTTTAATATAAGTACTTTGGGGGAAAAAGTCATGTCAATCCTAGGTAGAAATTGGGCAGGGAAATAATTGAACGTTTGCATATTCTTTTAGCATCTTCAGCCAGAAGCATCTTTAGCTATGGGGCTTGTAGAAACCATTGTCAGGGAAAGACCAATAAACCTGAGCCAGGTCCTGACTCCAAACGGATCTCTTACAACTACTTATAATCAGTAGTTAAAAGAATTTATGGACTATTTAATCCATGCCAAAGTATTTTAGCCTTTTGGGGAGGAAGGGTGTTGAAAAAGCAAGAAGACCTTAACTCAAACTCAGCCCAAATAAAGATTCCTAGCCATGGCATTGCCCATCAGGGAACACCCTGAGATGCTTCTGTTCCACTTCCTGTTCCTGGTGGGGTTAGTGGTTATACTACTGTAAATGTGCAGCCTAGGATCCAAGAAAGGCGGATCAAACAGAGAAACCTTTGTCATGCAGAGCCTTCCTAGAAATGAGCTGGTCTCTATGGCATGGGAATAAAAGCCCTCCTACAACTCCTCCCCAACATAAACCTTCTCTTCAAAAGGACTCCTTACAATACGCCAATTCTACCCCCCACATATACACCCACCCCAACCCCTTAGGGCAGGAGGTCCATGAACGTAAGTAGTAGTAGAGAAAAGTAACCAAGATGGAAGAGATAGGACTGGCACCAGCAGAGCTGAGTTTAATGGCTTTCAGGGAGGGTTTGCTGGCTGGAAAAGAGGAAAACTTCAAAGGCTTCTCTAATCCAAACAGCAGATCAAGTAAGCTTGGCTAGAGATTATTGCACACCACTTCCTAATGTCATCTCCACTCTATGTTGGGAGAAAACTTTCCTTGCATTTCTAAAACAGCCTTCCTCAACCACAAAAGGGCTTGGGCAATTTTTCTCACTTTTCCCCAGGCTACCATTCGCCTTGCTGATTAAAACATATAAACTGGGTTCATGCTAAATCAGAAATAACAAGTAGCATTTCAGGATACATATTGTTGAGTTAGAGGTCCCAGAAACCATGGCCAAGGAGAAAACTATGGTTCTCCAATGATACTGAGAGATGTAGTTTGGCAACATCTGAAGTGCCACCAGTTGCCAATCCTGTCTTGCTTAAACAAAACTTAACAAACCATATCATAGCTTAACATGGCACAGTAGTACAGTCACAGATACTATACCTGCTTTGGAGTGAGGTGAGAGTCAACTGGAAACTAGCATAACCCTTGGCTCAACATTGAAACCAATCTCTTTTTAACACACACACACACACACACACACACACACACACACACACACATCATAGGCTGCTACCTAACCTTGTTTAAAACTGCCGAAGATCATATTCAGGAGTTGTTCTTGTCAAGCTTATCTTTTACCTATAAAGCTCACCAACATGATGCCTCCTAGAGAAGTTGCAGCACCAACACCCATAATTCCCAAGAGGTTTAGTAGGAAAAGACACAGATCTGGCCTTGGGAATGGGAAAGAAATGAGGAAACCATTAAAGGGGAAGAGGTCTCAGAAACGATTACCCAGTTCTGAGAAAGAAAAAAGTGTGAGAAAAGCACTCAAAATACCTCCCTGTGGTTTTGGTATCATGTTGAAGGGAAAGGAGAAACTCTGACAGGCTTTCATGATTCTGATATCCCACTCTACAACATTTCAAGAATCCTGTTGTCCCGTTTCTTGAGCTGGTATACCTCAAAAGGCTGATACCCAATACATAAGTCAGGGTGGACTAAAAACGTCTGTGCTCCTGCAGAAAAAGCAGCTTATGGTTGGATGTCCAAGAAGAACAGATCCAATGTCATTTCCTCATCTCCCTAGGTGCCCTTCCTGTTCTTCTTGAACCACACAGAAACCTAGCCATCATAGAAACATGTTCACATGGACCAGGATACCCATCTTCCTAAATTAGTCCTGGCTCTGTTTTTTTTCTTAGCACCAGTTTTTTTCCAGTCGGACATCTTCCCAGATCAGACCTCTGGCCAAGGATCTGTGGAAGTTATCTGAGCTTTAGCCAGCAGGTTCAAACCTGTTACCTTCCCCTTTCATCCCCCCCCACCCCAACTTTCCTCTTCAGTGATTCTTGGTCTGCAACCCGCATGTTTATGCTCCAGGTATGCAACCTCCTAAACAGCAGCAGCAGTCATCATCAATCACCCGCGCAGCAGTTCGCTGAAGCAATTCTTTTTTCAATCTACAGCCTTCTGCTACAGTAAAGCTGTTGTTTGTTTGCACCCGGGCTTTGCTTCCTGGTTGCCTCTGCTGGGCTGTACCTGCTGCTCCTGGTGGCCTGCTCCACCTGGCAAGCAGATGTGAAACTTTTCGGCCCCAGAATGAGTCTTGGGACAAAAAACGCCTTGTATGGTCCAGCTCCCCAAAGGAAGGCAAGACAGACTTCCCAGATCCAGTAGGATCCATACATGAAATGAGAAAACAGGGGCATGTTAATCACACCTTCTATATACTGTGGCACTTTCAGGCTCTTCTCTCATTTATTAGATGGGTGTACTACAGGAGCAGAGAGGAAGGCCATGATTATTATTTTATTTTTTGCTGCTGGATTTTTTATTTTAAAAAAACAACAAGTGATGGGTAGAATGGAAAAATTTGTCTGCCTGTCGCACAGGGAAGGAAACTTGTGTGTTGATGGATGGTTTTTCCATGCTGAGCTTGCACAGAAGAGATGGTATAACGTCACTGAAAAAGAAGGCAAGTCCTTCCAGGTAAAAGTATGCATATACTTTTATCTGTTCATAGATGTAGCAGCTGAGATTGGTTGTTATTCAAAGTCTTCAATCAGATAAGGGAGGCTAGGGGATCCTTCAGTTCTTAAGCCATTAAAGTTCATGGAATTGCTTAATACGAATTTGGCACACCGAAATCCAATTCACGAGTCGAAAGACAACTCCCATTGGGTGTCCTCCAGTGGTACAGACACTACAGTTCCCAGAATTCTTAGTTGTGCTTTGGCCATGTTGAAGGCATTGGTCTGAGGAAGATTGAACATGGGGAAAATATTTATTTGCTCTATTTCTTAACTGCTCAAATCCTGTGACTTTGGGCAATATACAACAGAGAACAAACCATCCAAATATATAGAAATAGTAAATTTATAATTAATGAATTAATTATACAACAAGAATATTCAGGTGTAGAGGAGTTCCATTTACCCATCAGCTGAAATCGAAAGCTTATTGAAAGGTTATACAATGTTTTCACAAATCTTGAAGACAAGAGAATATGCCTTCCAAGCCTTTAAAGCAGACATGTCAAACACAAGGCCCGGGGGGGGGGCGGATGTGGCCCACAAAGTGGTTTCATGCAGCCTGCAAAGCCATCCTAGAAAAAGTAAGGGAACGGCCCCCCGCTGCCTGGGCCCTGGCCCAGGCTGGCCGGGAGCCAATGTACAATTTTGTGGTGGCCATCTATGCTGAAACGCATTCAGTCTTAGCTCCACAAGGCTGTCTGGAAACAGCGAGGAATCAGCCCCTGCGGCATTGTCCCCACCCCCTAGGTGCATGCTGGGGAGGTGACACCTCCCCAGCTGCGTTTCTTGCCTGTTTTTCTCCTTCCCTCATCTCAAATATTTTCCCACCACTCTGTACTTAGGAAAGAAGGAAGGAAAGAAGGAGAGGGAGGGTCTGATGGAAGTCCTACCTTAGTCCTGGCCTGCTGCCCTTTCACCATCTCCTTGCCCCCTCCTCCTGGCCTATCCTGGGAGTCTCCCATCCTATTGCTAAGGAAGCTTTGAATACAAAGCTGGGTCTCCTCCCATGGAGAGGAAATGGGCCTCCCTCTGACTTTATCTTTGTACCCATCATTAGCAACCTGGCTAAGGAGAGCAAGCACAGCAGCAGCAGCCTTGAGGAGGAGGTAAGTGCAGCTGGGCGCCCCTTGGAGAAGTGGAGCTGGACTTGGTGCCACGGGTGCTCAAGGGCCAGGCTGGGCATTTGACCTCTGCTGCCCAGGGCTCCGGGCAGCCCACACCACCATCCAGCCCCCCCCCCGCATAGCGACCAGTTAGGGCACATAGGGTTGGCCTCCTACGGGTCCCGTCTGTTAGACAGTGCCGTCTGACGGGACCTAGGGTTAGGGCCTTCTCTATTGCTGCCCCAGCCCTCTGGAATCAACTTCCCTCAGAGGTTCGTACTGCTCCTTCCCTCCTAGCTTTCCGTAAACTTTTAAAAACACATCTTTGCAGACAGGCTTGGGGCGTGTGAGCTGCGCTCTGCCCCTGGGCCTTTGATTGGGAGTGTATGTTGTATGAGTGAGTATAGTTTTTATAGTTTTACAGTTTTTATATTGTACCATTATTTTAAGTGACCTATATATTTCTGTACTTATATTTCTGTTGTGAGCCGCCCTGAGTCTGGGGAGAAGGGCGGCATATAAGTCGAAATAAAGAAAGATAAAGATAGCCTGAGAGGAACAGTGAGGCTCCTCCAGTGGACCATGCCTTGGCACTTGTCCTGGTCCCACCCCCTTCTGCCAGAGACCCTCAGATCTGTCCCACTCCTGCCCAGGCCCCCACAGGCATCCTTGACACGAATGATGTAGATCTGGCCACACCCACCCAGTAGGCCACACCCACTCCATCCGTGCCCACCCAGTAGGCCGCACCCATCCAGCCCCGAGGGCAACTGCAATGCTGATGCGGCCCTCAATGAAATTGAGTTTGACACCCCTACTTTAGAGTAACACATTCCACAATATGGGGGCACCCCAGAGAAGAACTGCCACCCCATTCAAGTCCCAGGAACCTTGCAACGAGAAGGGACTCTTACTGGTAGCAGACCTCAAGATATCTAATCTGCAGTAGTAGTTAATTATGCAAGACCATGCCTGATACAATAGACATCTTGACACATCTATCCTGGTTTAAAGGCCACAATTTTTTACTCTTGCCTATCTGCTTCCCCCCATCATCCACAGCCACCACTCTTTTTCTCTTCCTCCAGTCAAAGTAGACCCTGATCAGAACTGGAATATGGCACCAAGAAAGTTTTCCCCTTATTTCACACCCTGTGGTGTTTCCTTGCATGGATTGCATGTTCCAATGGAATTTCCCTGGAAGCTGTTGTTTGAATTCTTGTTTTTAAATAGGACTTTCATTCCTACTTGTCTGTCTTCAAAGTCTCAATATTGTTCCTCAAACTTCTACCAGACAAGATAGATTACATAGCAGTATCCTATTTTGACATCACTAAAGATTTAGAGGCAATACCAATGACAACGTAGATGAAGTGATAAATGAATTGCATAATAGCTCATTATCAGGGAGAATGTGTTGCTCATTTCTGCCTCCAGCAAAATGTTTTAAGACCCAAATAAACTCTATTTGAATCCTATTGTTTTATTTCAAGTATTGCAGTAACTGGCATATGACAGCAGAATCTTTCATTGCATATTTTATCTTTTAGATAATATGGATAGAGTAATTATTCCAATAGAAGAGAATAAATGTAGCTCAGGATTCAACTGTGTGGTTTTTAGTGCTCTCTGAGCTTGATTGTTTTCTTGCCAATGTTTCATTACTCAATTAGGAAACATAAACCCCTTCTAGCACTGATGATGTTATCAAGTTGGGTAATGAAACATCTGCAAGAAAACAGCCAAGCTCAGAAAGCACCAAGACCCAACAGTAGATATTGGCAGAACTTTTCTGAAGCAAAGGTTTAATTTAATATCTTCTTGTTCCTTATCCGATATCTCTTATTCTGCTCGACAGGCAAATAATTTTTCACATACATTGCTCATGTGAAAGATTTTTCTGTCCTTTCTCTCAGGACACTTATTGTTGTTACTGCATTTTAATTGGCGTAATTAGTATCCTGGTTTTTAAAATAATGCATCTGATTAAGATTTCCAAAACAAGTCCTTTCAAACACATTCTAAAAAGCAGGACAGTCCCATACTCTTTACCTAGGGAGAAAAAACCTATGTGAATCTGTGTTAGATTTCGCCTCCTTATACAATACGATGCTACAGTTTTTCAACTATTAGCACTAAAGCAATGAATGGAAGATATTAATGCAAACTTTACATACCTATATGAATGACTATTCTGTTTCCAGTGGATCTCCAATCAAATTATTTAAATCGTGACAGAATAGAGAGAGGATGGAGAGTGCAGAATAGTGTTTATACTAGGGGTTCTCAACCTTGGCAATTTTAAGACTTGTGGACTTCAACTCCCAGAATTCCTCAGCCAGCAAAGAGTTGAAGTCCACAAGTCTTAAAGTTGCCAAGGTTGAGAACCCCTGGTTTATACCCTGGCTGGGGAATTCTGGGAGTTGAAGTCCACACATCATAAGCTGCTGAGTTTGAAAACTGCTGGTAGAGAATATACAGCACTATTTATGAATGTGCAATTTATATGGGATAAACAGAGATAATTGGGTCTCTGCCCTAAAGTTGCTTATAGAACTAAAGAGGTTTCTTGTATGAGAAGCGAAATGTCTTCAAGAAAATCTAGTTGCCATTTGAAAAAGCATCTTTGGGACAACCAAGACCTGGATGACTAAGAATCTCCATAGACATAGCTTAAAGCACTTTCCAATGTGGCATCTTTTGGGATTGCAAAATGAGATCCTAGTCAGCTTCAGTGTAAGCAGAAAAGCTGGGTGGGGGGGAGGAGAGAAAAAACATAATAAAAATGTTAATTAATAAATGCTAGCAAATGTTACTATAAACACTTCATTATAATTGAGATGAAGCCAAAGGATTTTAGCAAAGATTAATAGATCAAGAAAAACAGCAACAGATTTTTGTTTTACTAAAACAGCAGGATTTTTAACCACAAAAACAGAATAAAAGCTTACTTTTTATATTAAATAGAATAAAACAAAAATATTGGAAGACATGTCAATTGTTTATGTAATTGTTTAGAATTAGGCACCACAAGCTTAGAAACACAGAAATTACTATAACAGGTTACATTGGTTCCATCCTATTCCATATTTTCTTTTCTATCAAAGGCGAATAGTATGTGACTCAGGTGTTCAAAAACTGTTAGTATGATATTAGCCCCAAAATTTTGCAACCAAGTTAAAAATCAGGAAATTGTAGGACTTCTAATTTAATTTTAGATAAAAGAGAATACAGAGTAATAGAATTAGAAGGGGCCTTGGAGGTCTTCTAGTCCAACCTCCTGCTCAAGCAGGAGCCCCTATAGCATTCTGAACAAATGGCAAGTACAACAAATTTCATTGTCAGGAAATTTCTCCTTAGTTCTAGGTTGGATCCTCTCCTTGGTAAGTTTCCATCTATTACTTCTTGTCCTGCCCTCAGGTGCTTTGAAGAATAGGTTCACACACAGACGCGCACACACACACAGAGCCCTATATGCCCTCAAATATTGGAAGACTGCTATCATGTCAGTCCTAATCCTTCTTTGTTAATTAAACATACCCAGCTCCTGCAACAATTCATCAGATGTTTTAACCTCCACTCCCCTAATCATCTTTGTTACTCTTCTCTGCACCTTTTCTAGAGTCTCAACATTTTTTTTTTGTATCATGGTGACCAAAACTGGACACAATATTCCAAATGTGGGCTTACCAAAGTGATACTAGCACTTCATATGACTTTGATAATATCCCTCTGTTGAATGGTTAGGTGGAGTTTTATGAAGAAATACAAGTCAATAAAAGAAGTACAATCCATCCCAAACTTGTAAACTGGAGAGCACTTGAGGCTAGTCTGGAAACAGCTGCTGATGTCTCACCTTGATGTTAGAAACCCTGGTTAGATGAACTGATTTATGATTCACTTTCTGATAGGCAAAGCCCTGCTTGCTTGCCTGGTGAACTTTAGCCTCTCTTGAGGAATCTCTACTAATCTAGTCTCCTGCTGATAAAGCTCTGTGACCTTGCTTCGTATTTGGCTTCTCTTTTCAGCTTAAGGTCCTGCCATTAAGTGCCTCCACAAATGCACTCTTATTTTCTTTCATGGTTCTCATTTCCTTTTTGCTTTTTGGGCTCCTGTTGAAAATGGTGGCCTTTTGTTCATTGTGGTATTTACCCTATCCCTTTTTCTTTTTTTGCTCCTTTTTCCTTGGGGAGTTTTGATTTGGATTTAGCAATCTATAATTTTTTTTTAATTCTTTGGCCTCTTCATCCGAGAGGCCTGATTGTTAAAGTATAAAGTCCTTGGGGTCAATGTTCATTTGCTGAGCACCATCTGGTGCCAACTTTGACATCCCCTTCCTTTCATTCTCATTCAGTTGTCCATTAGACCTGGCCTTTAATTCAAATTGGTTTTATCAAAATTATGTATACTAGCACAATTTTTATCCATTTAAAGGTAAGAGTTTAGTCAATATTTATTTTCATTCTTTATTAAGCCTTCTTACTGAGCGGCACCGTGGCCTAGAGGTTAAGGTCATAAGGTAAAAAGAACTGTGGTGGCACAGTGGTTAGAATGCAGTAGTGAATTCTATTGATTGCCAGCGGTTTGATTCTCAAGGTTGACTCAGCCTTTCATCCTTCCGAAGTGGATAAAATGAGAACCTAGATTGTTGGGGGCAATATGCTGACTCTGTAAACTGCTTAAAGAGGGCTGTAAAACACTGTGAAGCAGTATATGTCTAAGTGCTATTGCCACGCTCACTCACACTCAGAAGACTGAGAATTCAATCCTAGGCAGTGGCAGATGTTTTTCTACCAGGGCGCAAAGATAAAATATCTGCTGCGAATTCCATGTAGGTGTCAGGAAGGGCATCCGTCCAGTAAATGCTCAGCTCCATTCAATTGCCTTGACTCCACCCCGACACAAGATATTACTGGGTCGATGATAAAAATATGGTCATGCAATTCAAGAAGACAGACAGATGAAACTCAGCTGTCTTACAGTACAAGTTCTATGGCCATGCATGGGAGGATTTGGATTGGGGGGGGTTATAAGCACCCTTTGAGTTTTGGTAGAATCTGACTCTTCTGTTTATTGGACTTTAGTATATTGGATGATGGGATCCTGCTCAAAAAGTGTAATGTTGTCTTTGTGAGTTTCTTGCTCATGGAACATAAGTATAATTTAATACTGCTTGGAGAGTAAATTTTCATTTGATGACAATACCCATATTCATAACTGTAACTTCAGTAAAACTAATCTGTACTCCCATGATGTGCGTCCTATGAGTATATCAACATTTAGCAGACATACATAAATAACATTCATACTTATTTCTTAAACTGATGTTTCAGTATGAAACCAAAACTGTTGGGTAATTAATTGAATAAACTGCTTAAATTAATTTCTACACTGATGCCTTCTATTTTCAAACATGAATCCAAGTGATGTATGGTTCCAACTTCAATTCAACAAAGACTTTTAAAAAATCACTAAAACAACACATTAAGCCTCCAATAGATTTCACAAAACTAATAATAATAATAATAATAATAATAATAATAATAATAATAAAGTTGGAAGGGACCTTGGAAGTCATCTAGTCCAACCCTCTGCTCAGGCAGAAAACGCTATACCATTTCAAACAAATGGCTGTCCAGTCTCTTCTTTAAAACTTCCAGTGTTGGAGCATTCACAGCTTCTGGAGGCAGATTGTTCCACTGATTAATTGTTCTAATTGTCAAGAAATTTCTTCTTAGTTCTAGGTTGCTTCTCTCTTTGGTTAGTTTCCATCCGTTTCTTCTTCTCTTGCCTTTAGGTGCTTTGGAGAATAGCTTGACTCCCTCTTCTTTGTGGCAACTCCTGAGATACTGGAACACTGCTATCATGTCCCCCCTCATCCTTCTCTTCATTAAACTAGACATACCCAATTCCAGCAACCATTCCTTATATGTTTTAGCCTCCAGTCCCCTAATCATCTTTGTTGCTCTTCTCTGTACTCTTTCTAGAGTCTCAACATCTTTTTTACATTGTGGTGACCAAAACTGGATGCAATATTCCAAGTGTGGCCTTACCAAGGCATTGTAAAGTGGTATTAACACTTCATGTGATCTTGATTCTATCCCTCTGTTAATGCAGCCTAGCACTGTGTTGGCTTTTTTGGCAGCTGCAGCACACTGCTGGCTCATATTTAAGCGATTGTCCACTAGGACTCTTGAGATCCCTCTCACAGTTACTACTATTGAGCAAGGTACCACCTATACTATACCTGTGCATTTTTCTTGCCTAAATGTAGAACCTTACTTTTTTCACCATTGAATTTCCTTTTGTTAGATAGCGCCCAATGTTCAGGTCTGTCAAGATCTTTCTGTATCTTAAGCCTATCTTCTGGAGTGTTGGCTATTCCTGCCAGCTTGGTGTCCTCTGCAAATTTGATGAACTCCCCATCTATCCCCTCATCCAAATCATTGATGAAGATATTGAAGAGCACTGGGCCCAGCACCCCACTACACACTTCCCTCCATGTAGACGCAGTTCCATTGAGGACCACACGCTGAATACAACTGATCAGCCAGCTACAAAGCCATCTGGTGGTTATGCTGTCTAACTCACATTTTTCCATCTTATGAAGTAGTAGGTTGTGGTCTACTTTATCAAATGCCTTACTGAAGTCCAAGTAAATTATATCAACAGCATTCCTCTGGTCCACTAATTTTGTCACTTGGACAAATAATGTAATTAGATTTGTCTGGAATGATCTGTTTTTGACAAACCCATGTTGGCTTTTGGTAATGACTTTGTTTGCCTCTAGGTGTTCGCTGATCCATTGCTTGATTATCTTTTCCAGAATCTTCCCAGGAACTGAGGTCAGGCTGATAGGTCTGAGTTTCCTGAATCCATTTATTTTCATTTTTTGAAGATGGGAACTACATCAGCTCTTTTCCAGTCCTCTTTTCCAGTGCTCCAGGATCTTTGAAAGATATATAGTTCAGTGGTTCTGAGATCACATCTGCCAGTTCCTTCAGAACCTTGGGGTGTAAGCCATCTGGTCCTGGTGATTTGAACTCATCTAGGGTTGACAGGTGCTCACTTACCATGTTCTTGCCTCTCTTAACTTATTTTTCTAATCTGTTTTTTACAGTACTGTTTCTGATAGATTGGACTGCTTTTTCCATTTGTGTAGAGACAGATGCAAAAACCGAGTTAAATAGTTCTGCTTTCTCTGTTGCTTGTCACCTTCTTGCCACTTTCTCCCACTAATGGATCAATCCTTTCCTTAACTTTTTCTTGTTTTTTACATTTTAAACTATGTTATTTCTCAATCCCAGAAAGAAAAAAAGGTGCAAAGATTTCAACCTTGTCCCCAAATGCAGCATCACCACACCAGTCCTACATCTTTCATGAATTTAAATTTTTCCTTAGCAGAATTTGAGAACTCAATCATTATGGTCTGGAAGCTATGGTTTACATTATAATGTGGTATGGCCAAAACTATTTTTGGATCATATGACAAAGTGGTTAAAACAAATCAACAGTTAGCATTAATATATACAAGCTAGCGTAAGCAGTGGAATTCAATCTCTCTATTTGGGTGCCCAGGATTAAAATCTTAAGCACATAACAGCTTCTCTGAAAAGACTTGAATGCACCTTCTCCTGGCCTTTCTACCTGCCAGGTGCTTTTTCATAGTAGTCTTTCCCAGTTATTTCAGGTCCTTGTTATTTATTGCCTGGGATTCCTGTAAACCACTGCTGTTTTGCAACAATTCATTGGATAAACAATTTCTGAGTTCACCCCTCAAGCCACAAACCATAGCTGATCACATACAATGGTTGTTTATTTATTACATACCAAGCCACAAATAAATCAGCCACATTATGGCTAAGGGCAATTGGCAAAACAGCTGTGATAGAGTCACTTTTCCAGGCTTCCTGAACCTATCAAAAGTGTCACTACTTTCATCTCAAGATCTCCAGCAGTTTTATACTATACAGTGCAAATTCCACAAAAGCAGTATGAGCAGTATTAAGAAGAGAGTTAGATCAGTTTAAAAAAAAAAACAGCAGAGAAAAAGATGCATGTGAATCGATTCAATGTCCTAGGGGTAGAAAAGATGAGCTGCAGAAAACAGCCCTAAAAATTACCTACCGCTTATATACAGTCTTGCACACATGAGCAAACAATGCTTTATAAATGATGAGCAAAGAGTGCGTTAAAAAAACGAAACATAAAAGTTAATAATTCAGGGCAAGTTGTTTAAAATGTCTCAAAGACCACCATGGATGGTGAGAGAAAACTTTGGATCCATTACGTCATACGACTGAATACCATCAGAAATAATACAACAGATTTTCCTAACTTACTGCTTTCCAGATGTTTGGAAATTACAACTCCCAGATTTCCCAGGCTACACTCACTGGAAATTTTGAATGTTGTGATTTTAAACACCTCTGAGTGACACTGGATTGGAGATGGCTGGCATCAGGACAATTAGGCAAAACTTAATGAAGCTCAGAGTTAGGGTAGTCAATTTCTCCTGAACTGTAATAGCAATGAATGTGATTTTCATCTCTCTCTAAACCATAAATTAAGGATGATAAAGCATAATGACTGGATTGGGACAGAACAGACATCTACCACAAACATAACTTTCTGTAATTTATTAACCTAACCACTGGGTTCATACATACTGTATTAATATTGAGCTATGTTTTATCTGTTGAATTACAATTGGCTGCATTCAAACAACAGGTTACACTATAACCCATGGCTATCAAACCACAATGGCTGGAGTCATACAATGGACTAAGTTATAATCCGGTTTGATTAATCTTGGCTTAGTGTGTTGCTTGATGCTATGCAACTGTAACTTAGACAGCATACCATAGTTAAACCATAACTTAGTGCTGGGTTCACCAATGGCTTATTTAATGTTATTTGTTTAACAGAATACATTTGGCTAGGGTTACCTATTACTCTAAGCCAGAAACCATAATTTATAAGTTGTAACAGATGGAAATCTAAGAACATACTACCCAAAAAACAACCAAATCACAGAAAGGCTTTGCTTGTTCTTTGATCCAGGTTGTTGAGACATAGAAACATTTGGCCTTGCATAAACACCAGCTATTTCACCTTGTCTGCCACACTCGCTAAATAAAGGCTTACAGACAATATGGCATTTTTGACATCTTCTTGGCATCCATCTGCTCAACTTTTCCCACACCTGAAAACCAAAGAGCCAGGTTTTCCAGTCAAAAGATGTTCATAAATGGCCGAAATGTTTTGAAGAGTTAGAGCTTTTGCATTAATATTAAAAGCTGCTTCCCCTCTGCAATATCTCTGGCTTATCAACACAGATAGTCCTCGACTTACAACCCCAAATTTCTATTGCTAAACAAGACATTTGTTAAGTGAATTTTGCTCCATTTTATGATCTTTCTGGCAACGGTCATAAATATGAGTCAATTGCCAAGCATCTGAATTTTGATCACGTGACCATGGGGATGCTTGCAACAGTTGTGTCAAAGACAGTTATAGACAGGTTGTCAGTGGTGGGATTCAGCCAGTTCGCACCACTTCGGCAGAACCGGTAGTTAATTTTTTATTGCCCAGGCCCAGAATGGATTTTCGTAATGGCATCCACACAGAGAACCAGTTGTTCATACATTTGAATCCCACAACTGCAGGTAGTCTTCAACACACGACCATAATGGTGCCTACCAATTATAGTCACATCTTGTAACAATCATAAAGTGGGTCAGTCACATGACAATTTTACAACTTTCTTTTGCAGTAGCTGTTAAGTAAACTCTGGTCATTAAGCAAACCAATGGTTTGCTATGGTGCACGGTTTTCCCACCAAAGGGAAGTTAATATTGTTTTTTGTCAAAACCTTGCGAAATGTGGTCATGTGACTGTGGGATCTGCAAACAGCTCTACAAATGCAATTGTGTTACCAAGTGCCTGATGTTTGGTCATTTGACCACAGAATGGACCCAATTATTTTGTAACTTTGAATCTGTCTGGGTTGTACGTCCCTTTTTCAGATCTGTCATAATTTCAGATGGCAGCTATGTGACCTATCATAAGTCAAGGACAATTTACATACACATACTTTTTATTATAATAGTAAAATATAACCCAAATTAAGCTTAAAAAAAGAAAACAGAAAAAAAGGAGTAAAAAGGAGTAAAAAGTGCAAGAAAAGGGCGAAAAAGGGGGAGAAAAGTAGATATGTAAAAAGAAAAAAGAAATATATAAAGTGACTTCCATGCTTCATTACAACATGTATAAACAAATTGAATGACTCTTCATCCCCTCTAAGTTTACAAAATTTATCTCTTCGTCTCATATTCCCATCTTTTACCTATAAATAAATCCATAAAACTTCCTCTTTTCAGTCCAGGTGTTGGCAGAAAGTCAATAAAATGAAGCCAGAAATAACCACATATTTTATTTTAACCTTGACCAAATAAATCAATCTTATATTCTTTTCTTTTATTTCTATTAGTCTTAATTTGTAGTTTATTCAAATATTGTCAAAAAATTTATTTGCCCTCATTATTTCTTTGTCCCATCACACAAAATTCTTCAAGACTTTAACGACCCTCCTTTGTAAACCCAATAGGGGGGAAAACCTACCTAGATAACTCTCTTGGTTTGTCATTTGCTTTACTAAGTCATTCTCTTGGCCTGTCAGTTGTAAATACACTTTTGATGCCATCACTATCTTGTCAACTAAAATTTGTTCTAGATCTGTCATTTCTTCAATAACATCTTTTGGACAAAGTCTATCCATAGAAGCAAACATCATTATTGGCATTGTTGATGTTATGGTTACTATTTTCTGATACCATTCCTCAAATGTCTTCTTCAGCATTTTCATTGTTAAAATGTTTTGCAACATTTTCCAGGTTTGCAAAATTTTCCTCTACCTAAAAACTTTAGTCCCACCCCCAGTGTCCAGTTTTTGAAAGCATGAAGTTGCTTATCTTTGTTTTGTTTGTTCTTTATAATTAATTCCACAATTTTATTGTAAAAGTTTCAGTATTTGAATTTTATCTGGACTCCTAGTCTGCTTATAACTTTCCAAGATAAAATTCTTATTTAACTTTTTATGGTTTATTTATATTCTTTAAATACTTAAGCTTATGATTAAAATTTTCTTTTGTTCAGGATTGAAGGCAAACATATCTGGTATTTTCAGACTTGCATTCCAAAGGTCTCTTATAGCTTAGAAGTAGCTAATGAGCAATTTCTGATTATAAAGTGAGGTTTGCAAACCATATGTTCTTGAAAAGTATTTGCTGCTGTTTTCAGCAAGATGACTAGTCTTGTCATCTCCCAAAGCTAAAACCCATGGAAAACTGCTGTTCTACTATCTTCTCTTGAGCAGCAACTCTCCGGAGCACCTGTGGGCAATCTCCTGTCCTCTCCTTATCTAGAGAGGTTCAAAAATCTACTCACTGGTTCCTTGGTCTTTACTGCTGTCACTAGCTCCACTTTTGCACAGCCATTTTAATTTTGTCATACCTCCAGATGCCCATCAACAATGCTATTTCTCTGAAATATTCACAAGTTCTTCTTTCACTTAGGGCTCAAGTTGGGATTCCTGTCTGCCCAGCTGAAATTATACTGATGATTCCCCCCTCAAATAATCATTCCTATTTCATTTGCTACAAAAACTTACATTCTATACCTATATAGATATATAAGATATACAGAGCAAGCTGATAAATACCCTACTATTTCTTTGATTCTGGCTTTTTACAGGGAGAGTAATGACAACAATTGTCCCCAGACTCAGTATAAAGGAAAGAGTGTTATCCAAAGTTAGAATTTAATTTAGAGTTCAAAATGATCCAATTCATATATTTTAAAGCAGGTAGCAAATAAATCAATTAAAACTGAACAGTTATTTCTCTATTTCAGGTCTCTACATGAGCTCCCAATTACTGGACTATTGACATCAGTGAACTAAAAAAAGTTTCTTCTTATATCTTCTACTGATGTAAGATGTAGCAAGAAGAAAGGGGGAGAGATATTCTACTGAAAATTTTGCCCCCCAGGCCTAGTACTGTTATCAGACAGGGATGTTATCTTTGTTTATTCCCCACTGTTATTCATACCATTGAGGATAATGACGCACGTCCTTGAATAGAAAGTTGCATTACTGCTGATTAATTTAGAATTAACCTCAAAAATATATTTCAGTGTGACCTTTACCATTCTTACCATCTTGAAGATCTCTCTAGACAGCCTTCCCCCCTTGGCACCCTCCAGATGTATTGTATTACAATTATTATCAGTCACAGCCAACATGACATACATACATAAATGTATACATACACATACATACAAATACATATATCAGCAGTAGCTGCAAAAAAATCTCTGGTTGATGAAATAGAAACAGTATGGGAAGCATGACGTATTATGTTAGGATAGCAAAAAGTACAACAGATGTAGTCAGTCTTGAATGCAAATCACAGAGATAGTAATTTCTAAAATTACTGAAGGAATGTTAGCCATTTTCTTATATTCCTGGCATCCTTCTGGAATCCTTGAAATCATGAGGTTTAAAGGGCAACCTGAGCAATGTGTTAAAGAGGCATAGACTATTAGTCCAATACCTTGAATAAGAAGTCATTAGAAGCAATGAGTAAGAATAGCATTGCAACAAATATCTTAAAAATGACTAATCAGCAAGATCAAGTGGTAAAACTTAACTTTCTATCGTGTCATTTGAAGACTGAGAGTGAATGGTCTCTAACATGCAGAAAAGCAGCAGTTCAGCATGAAAGGTGCATTACAGCTTTCTCCAAGAGGTGCTGTATTCTTTATGAAGAATGCATGGAAAGGCCAAATTCAAACAATACATTAAATTTTTTACTTAGAACATAATATATAGCCAACAAACAAAACCTAGGGGTTCAGGTGGGCTTATTGTTGACGTACCTGCCTCCCAGCTGCGTGACATCAGCCCTGCCTGTGCTACTTGAGGAGGTTGCTGGGCTGGTGGTGGAGTTCCCCAGGCTTATAGTCTTGGGGGACTTTAATCTGCCATCGCTTGGCGAGTCCTCGGGGTTGGCACAGGAGTTCATGGTCGCCATGACAACCATGGACCTGACCCAAGTAGTGCAGGGACCGACGCATGAGGGTGGGCATGCCCCGGATATGATTTTCCTTTCGGAGCAGTTGGGTAATGATCTGGCTTTAAGGGGCTTAGATGTCATGCCTTTGTCATGGACCGATCATTTCCTGCTACGACTGAATTTTAAGGCCCCAATCCTTCCCCGCAGGGATGCGGAACCGATTAGGTGGTTCCACCCCAGACGCCTGATGGATCCAATTGGTTTTCAGACGGCGCTTGGGGAATTACCGAGCTCGTTCATTCACAATTCGGCGGAGTCCTTGGTAGCGGCATGGAATACGGCCGCGAATTGGGCTATTGACCAGACTGCGCCTCTGCGACCTCTCTGTGGTGCTGGCCCCAGGAGGTCTCCTTGGTTCACCGAGGAACTCAGGGGGATGAAGCGCCATAAGAGACGTCTAGAGAAGCGATGGAGACGAAGTAGGTCCGGATCTGATCGAACCAGATTGAGCTCATTTATTAGAGCCTATTTGAAGGCGATTAAGGCGGCAAGATCTTTGTATCTTTCCGCCTTGATCGCGTCTGCGGAATCTCGCCCAGCCGCCCTGTTTAGGGTGACCCAGTCCCTCCTTAACCCGAGGGGTCTGGGGCCTCCCTTGCAGGGTAGTGCCGAGGATTTTAACAACTGTTTCGCAGACAAAGTAGCTCAGATCCGGGCCGACCTAGACTCCAATTGTGAAGCAGAGTCGACTGATAACGATTCAGTCGAGGGGACAGGGGCATGTTCTTGTCCGATCATCTGGGGGAGTTTGAGGCTGTTACGCCTGATGAAGTGGACAGGGCCATTGGAGCTGTGAGTTCCGCCACCTGTTTGTTGGACCCGTGTCCCTCCTGGCTGGTTTCTGCCAGCAGGGTGGTGACACGTACCTGGATCCAGGAGATTGTCAACGCTTCTTTGAGGGAGGGGTCCTTTCCGTCTCCCTTAAAGGAGGCACTCGTGCGCCCCCTCCTCAAGAAGCCTTCCCTGGATCCAGCAATTCTGACCAACTATCGTCTGGTCTCCAACCTCCCCTTTGTGGGGAAGGTTGTTGAGAAGGTGGTGGCACTCCAGCTCCAGCGGTCTCTGGAGGAAGCCAATTATCTGAGGCCTCTGCAGTCTGGGTTCAGGCCTGGCTACAGCACCGAAACTGCTTTGGTTGCTCTGATGGATGATCTCTGGTGGGCCCGGGATGGAGGCCAGTCCTCTGTCCTGGTGCTTCTTGACCTCTCAGTGGCGTTCGATACCATCAACCATGGTATCCTTCTGCGCCGGCTGAAGGAATTGGGAGTGGGGGGCACCGTGTTACGGTGGTTCTCCTCCTATCTCTCTGGTCGGTCGCAGTCGGTGTTTGTGGGGGGTCAGAGGTCCACCTCTAGGTTACTCCCGTGTGGGGTGCCTCAGGGGTCGGTTCTCTCCCCCCTACTTTTTAACATTTACATGAAGCCACTGGGAGAGATCATCCATCGGCATGGAGTGAGATACCACCAGTACGCTGATGATACTCAGCTGTACATCTCCACTCCTGGCCAAATCAGTGAAGCGGTTGAGGTCATGTGCTGGTGTCTGGAGGCTGTGAGGGTCTGGATGGGCATTAACAGATTAAGGCTCAACCCTGACAAGACAGAGTGGCTGTGGGTTATGCCTCCCAAGGACACTTCAATCTGTCCTTCCATTACCCTGGGGGGTGAATCTATAAACCCCTCGGAGAAGGTTCGCAACTTGGGAGTCCTCCTCGATCCACAACTGACATTGGAACATCATTTATCGGCTGTGGCGAGGGGGGCATTTGCCCAGGTTTGCCTGGTGCACCAGTTGCGTCCTTATTTGGATCGGGAGTCTCTCCTCAGTCACACATGCCCTTGTCACCTCAAGGATCGACTACTGCAACGCTCTCTACATGGGGCTGCCCTTGAAGAGTGTTCGGAGACTACAATTAGTGCAAAATGCAGCTGCGCGAGCAATTGTGGGCCTCCGCATGCAGCATTGGTTGCCTATCGGTCTCCGAGCGCAATTCAAAGTGCTGGTCATTACCTATAAAGCCCTATATGGCTCTGGACTAGGATACTTACGGGACCGTCTTCTGCCACATACTTCCCTACGACCGGTGAGAGCGCACAGGGTCGGCCTCCTCCGGGTCCCGTCAGCGAAACAATGTCGTTTGGTGGGTCCTAGGGGGAGGGCCTTCTCTGTTGTGGCGCCCACCCTCTGGAACCAACTGCCCCTTGAAGTCCGTGTTTCTCCCACTCTCCCGAAAGAATCTTAAAACCTATCTTTGCCGGCAGGCCTGGGGATGATTGTGGATTGTTGTTTGAAAGATGTATGTGTGTTGGGTGTTTATTTTTAATATTTTTGATTTGGACTTAGATTGTTCGATGTTTTGTATATGTTGTAAGCCGCTCCAAGTCTTCAGAGAGGAGCGGCATATAAGTCCAAAAATATAATATAATATATAAAACAATTTGCAATATGAATACATAATTATGTAAACTGATCCTAAACCAAATAGGGAAAATAGATGATGGATGGAAGGACAGACAGACAGACAGACAGACAGACAGACAGACAGACAGACACACAGATAGATAGATAGATAGATAGATAGATAGATAGATAGATAGATAGATAGATAGATAGATAGATAGATAGATAGACTGATAGACAGATAGACAGGCAGGTAGGCAGGCACTTCTTATCTGTTCAGGATATCAGATCTGTGCTGCATTATTCAATAATTTCCTTGATGTTCTCAAAAACTACTAAAATAATAATTAAAAATAGAATTTAAACAATTAAACAAGTTATGTATAAAAAAGAACGAATTATAATAAAATATGTGTGTAAAAATCATGGTGGGGAAAAAATATGGCATACAAAACAGAATTATCCTGCTATTTTATGAAACAAGAATAGTACTTACATTTTGTGCTTATTACTAGAACAAATTAATGTAGGCCATACAGAATCATATCACTTTCCAGTGATAAAGAACTACTGTAGTTCAAAGGCTGAGAGTTGACACATTTCATTAACATTAGAGTCTGGTTCAGCCAGTTGATGGCAACAAAGAGTTAAGAGGTTTCTCTATCTCTGTGCTGCCATCTTATGGTTGATCAAATTCTTGCAACTTTATATGGATCATCTGAATTGGATTACAGTCAGCCTGATTCAAGTTAGAACAGAAGTTAGAATGTGCAAAAGAAAAATCTCTACTTTGCATATTTCCAACTTTATATTTCCCCTCCCACATAACGATTCCTGTCAAATTTAATTTTATTTTACATGAGAAGTGATTTGTCATTGCATTTGAATCAAGGATTTTAGTCTAAAATAATCTCTGTCAGTTTTAAAAGAAAATTTCAGGCCTGAGATGTTTTGCTGGTTTAACCAACCAAATATTGCTTTAAACCACAATGACTATTTTCACATGTTGGGGTCAAGGCAGAATGGATTCTTTTGATTTTAACTTAATGCAATAAGTGAATAAGGCCATTATGAATAGTTTAACAAACTAAGGGAACCTTCATGTGATGCCCAAGACTATAAATTTAACAGAAAATCTCCTCCCAGTTGTGTTGGATAAAATGGGCTTGACGAAAATCATGATTTAGCACAGCAGTGACAAATTGAATTTAAACCAGGAAATAAACGCTTCTACAAGTGAAGGAAACTGGTAAGGTCAGGGCTTTTTTTGTCATAGAACGCCCAGAACGAAGTTTCGGCACCTTTTTTGGATGGAACCTTGTAGGGTAGGCAAGGTGGGTTGTATGACGTATGTGAGTTCCGGCATCTTTTGGGTTTTTTTTTTAGAAAAAAAGCACTGGGTAAGGGGATGCTTAATTCAGAAGCTCAAACAGTATCTTTCCCATAAACTGTGATTTAGTATGATACCTAAACAAAGTCAGATTGTGTTGCAACATTTACATCTGTCAATTCCATATTGCAGAACCCAGTCAAGGAAGCAAGAATCACAGATTTCAAGGAGTGTTAATGAAAAAAAAATGGTATTAAGGTAATCAGCCTGAACATGTTAGAACCTCCAGCCCTCTATTATTAATGGGTTCATTAAAGTGGAATCTCTGTTTTTGAATCTCTTCTTTCTATATCAGGGGTCTTCAAACTTGGCCCTTTTATGACTTGTGAACTTCAACTCCCAGATTTCCTCAGCCATTCTGGGAGTTGAAGTCCAGAAATCATAAAAGGGTCAAATTTGAAGACCCCTGTCCTAGATCTTTTGCACCTTGTACTGAATGGTTGTTTATGTGATAAACAATTATTGAACTGTCCCATTGTTGATTGTTTATATTAAGAGTTCATCCCAATTTTTTTCTCAGCTTTCTCACAATTCTTCTGTAGGCATTCATTGAATGGGAAGATACCAGGATGCTTGGAAACAGATGTATCAGGAAAAAAGCAGATCCAGAGTTCCTGGATTGCGTTTGGGAGGGAGGAGGCTTGACGCTGGGCTGTAATAGTATGCAGATACAGTGAGTTGCTGCAGAACAATTTAAATCAGTGTCTTTCAAAACTTGGGAACTTTTAAGATGTGTGGGCTTCAACTTCCAGAATTCCCTAACCAGCATACTGTTGGGAAATTCTGGAAGCTGAAGCCCACACATCTTAAAAGTTCCCAAGTTTTGAAAGACACTGATTTAAACCATATTGACAAAAAGGCTAATACAATTTTTTAAATGAATAAATCAACTCCAGCTGGGAAAGAATGACTACAACTGATTGATTTTCAATATTGGTTTAGCACTTGATCTCCAAGACCAAATGGGATATCCTCTTCTTTCTCCTTATTGTATTTTTTTTTCCCGGTAGGGCTATACTTATACTACAGAGTATAAGTAGATATAAAAACTTATATAAGTAGATATAAAAACTGTATTTTCAAACTAACTATTCAAAAGCCGTCCCACTAATACCAATAGTTGATTTCTAACAGTGAACCTAAATGAAATATATATCTTGTTACCTCATTATGGCCACACAAATAGTATAGCCACACAAATAGTATAATATAGAGTATGAGTGAAAACATTGTTTAGTCCATTTGAATTACATGTAAAATAATCCATTCTCTCAAGTAACTACTAATAAATAAAGTTCAACTCCCTTTGAAGATTAGTGCAGTTTGGACTGGGGTTAAAATGTAAATTATAAACTTTTTTTATAGCAACTTTATCTTTTGGAAAGTTTTCAAAGTAGTTAAACTGGAATGTGTGTGGTCATATTTGGGAGCTTGGCTCTTGAAAGGTGAAAACTCTGTATTTGTGATAAATGCAATTTGACATTTAAGACCTTCGGACTCCACATGGCTGTTGCTCCCCAGATTTGTGTGCTATAAATATTATTATTAAATGAAGTCATGCTCTAAGAAAGGGACCAAGGATAAAATGTTTGCATGCAAGATTCAATATTAAAAGCAATTACGCCTCTCATAGGCTGGATTTTGGAAAAATCCCCCCAAATTATAAGATTTGAATATTCATATTTTCATGTAACTTCAGTAAAGGTATGTCTAGTAAGCCTCTGTTCGGGGAAGGAGGAATCTTAAGAGTTGTGTCCATGCAGAGTGATAATCCATTCATTATATTTACAAGTCACAGTGATTAATCCCACAACATTCAAAAGAGTGGGAGGTATCACACATATGGGCGGAACAATTTGGAATAAAGTTTTGTCTTTTTAAATTTTGTGATATTTTTATTTTAGGATTTAAACTGCAGTTTTTCTTGCAAGAAAGTGTCTGATCAGTCTTTAGCAATCATGTTCAGAGGGAAGTCCAAAGACTACTGAGAGGCGATTTGGAGTTTACATATAGCTCTGGAGCCATGTAGTTGCCCTTTTGTTTAAAAGTTTTTGGTTTGTTTGATTCTGGCTTAGTCAACATGGCTTGTTAGATGTTTAGAATCCAACCGAAACCCAGAGCTAATATTAGAACAAAACTGGCCTTTGAAAGAAATCTACAAGTACAGTATTTATTGACTAGAAATATAATTAAGGCAAGGTACAGTAAAAGCTTAAATTATATTAAACATAGAAATAACAAACTGAAAACCATCAATAACACAGACAACTTTTCATAAACATAGTCCCATACTGTGTTTTGTACACTAATGTGCAAGACGTAGCAGAGAGAAAGGAAAGTTATAAAATCATATAAACTGAACTCATGCATTATGGTAAGCCACATTTCAACAATGGTTTGTTAAATAACCCATCATCCTAGGATCCCAGTATATATCCAGTCATAAACTGTGATTTGTAAAACACAGAGGCTTATTAATAATTAACTTAATAATCCAAAATGAAGACAACAACCGAGTTGTCAGTTAGCAAGCAAACCAAGGAAGGACATAAGAAATGTTACCTGGATTTTGGTAGTTAGATCATCAGGGGAAAGTGGTGAATAAAAACACCACAAGCTGACACCTTTTGAGGGCCTGTGTGATCAGCTGTGTGGAGTGAAAAAACATTGTCTCCTGAATTCCTACTAATTGCAAGGGATACATTTTAAGAGTTGCTGATTTTTCATTATGGGTTTTAGAGTTATTGCTTTCTGCTGAGAAAGGCTGAGGCAAAAACCAAAGGAACAGAAGCTAGTTTCCATGGCATGAAATTAATAAGAGGTTTGACACAGAAATTCAAGCAGAGCAAAACAAAAGTCAACATAGTGTACCTGACTATTCTAGGAAGCTAAGGAAGGAACAAATAACAAAAGTCTGATAGCATTGGTGTCATGTAGGAAGATGAATGAACAGGATGCTGCAGTGCTTGTAGCATCTTTTTGCCTGGGGAAAAAAATAACGTATCTGTAGGAACTGAAAAACTGCAGTGGATGCTCAGAAAAAAAGAGGGTTGCAGCAGCAAACAGCCATGTTTAAACTTCTAAGATACATTAAAAATGTATCAGATGAAACAAAACAAATGCTACTGCAGGAACTGAGAGAGAAGCTCATTATGAGGAAAAAGAAACCAAGGAACAACACTTACATCCAGATGAACAACACTTACGTCCAAAAGTAAGAAACACAGAATGTATTTTGTACCTCACAAATTTAAAAGCAGCTGTGAGGATCTTGCAAAACTGACAAGCTGTGAGTTTTCTGGAAAAGAAAAAGATACGGTTGAAGAGGAGGCAAGATCTCTGAAGGTCAAAAAGCAAGAAAAGAAAGTCATGGTAGCTCACTACCAAAATGACTTTAGAGAAATACAGTATATATCTGTCTATCAGCTAAGGAAGGGGATAGATCAGAAATGTGAAAGAACAACTTCCTACATCTATCAGTTATTCTAATGCTAATCGACTGGGGACAAATGATACCGTCACAGAGGACTCCGCACACTGAAAATCTAGAAAGGAACTTGAAAGCTCATTTGGTGTCATTCAACTGTCTTTTGAGTTCATGGAAGAGGACTGGAAAGATAAGGAATACTGCAGATGAACACATATGGTGTCCACAAGAGAGATTAAGTTACCTAAGGTGACCAACTGTCCTCTTTTAGGGAAGACTGTCCTCCTTTTGTGAATTCTGTCCTCCCTCAAAAAGTGTCCTCCCACATGTCCTCCTTTTTGATATTTGAAGACTAATCTGCAGGGCTTTTTTTCCCCCTCATAGAACGCTCAGAACGGTGTTCCGGCACCTTTTTTTTTGATGTTTTTTTGTTCAACTTTTGCATGAGCTGTGCTACTCCCCCTATTGGCTTTCGAAAGCCAATAGGAATTGCTGCTGAGCGTGCATGAAAAAACCCGCCCGGCAAACTTTGCACATGTAAGTTGTCTGCAGCAAAGGCGAATTGGCATGAACTTCGCACCCCTCCCTGCTACCCAACTACACCATCTCCTAGTTAG
The DNA here is from genome assembly GCA_034064705.1 of Bothrops alternatus. Classification (NCBI taxonomy): domain Eukaryota; kingdom Metazoa; phylum Chordata; class Lepidosauria; order Squamata; family Viperidae; genus Bothrops; species Bothrops alternatus. The sequence continues at coordinate 38,688,017 of JARGCV010000124.1, read as the reverse complement.
TCCCGAAGATACCTGGAAGAGACTGGAATGGTGACACCACGGTAACTTTCTCTTGATCTTCGGCCCTCCGAGGGCAATAATGGCTGCGGGTGCAAGAGGCAGGGGCGGCGGGGCTGCTGCAGATGGGGATATGAGGGGCGGCGGTGGCTGGCTGCCCCCCGTGTTGTGGGAGCTGCGGGGCCTGCTCTACACGGGGCTGTGCAGGGTGGGCGGTGGTGCTGGCGAGGTGGCTGCAGGTGGGGTGTGTTGATGGCGGGCTGCCCCCTGGGGCCGGAGCCGGCATAGCTGGTGCTTTGGGAGCCGCGGGGCCCGCTCTACATGGCGGGGCAGCAGTGCTGGCGGGGCGGCTGCGGGCGGGGGCACGGCATGTAAGCATAATTACAATATAAAATGTTATTGTTACAAATGTTTTTATTATGCATTTATCATATTATAGTGTATTCTGTATTATTATTGCAATGAATAAAATGTTTCTTTTATTTACGATATTTTTTTCTTCAATTTATTTGTGTCCTCCTTTTCACTGTAAAAAAGTTGGTCACCTTAGGTTACCGGGACCCCATCTGCATTAACTGAATGACAGACAGCTGGCATAGTGTGGGTTGCACTACAAAGCTGACAAAAAAAGGATAAACTTCACCAGGACAGGTTTTTAAACAGAATCCCGAGGAATTTGGAGCCAAAATGGTAAAGATCTCAATTAAAATTTATTACACTGTAATTAATAGAAGGAAATAGGAGTATTAGTGTATTAAACTACTAAATAAATAAGCAGGAAGAATACTGATAAAATTCAAGGCTCTCATTGTCTAGAACATGGATGTCAAACTCATCACGTGATGTTGCGCGACGTATTGCGGCTTTTTTTGCATTGCTGGAGCTGGGGTGGGCACGGCCTCCGAATGATGCAACTGGCCGGGCCGGCAGTTTGACACCCCTGGTCTAGAAGTCTTTCTCTTATCATTGTAATGAAGCCCACCCATTGACCATAAAGTGGGTCATCTGATTTTATGACCTTTTTATGGCAGTCGTTAAGCAAATCCAAAGTCTGGTTTCAGCCAAAACAAAATTGTGGTCATGTGACTCGGGGGAAGCTGCTGCAAATGACCATTAAACGCCAAGCACCCGAAATGCAGTCATATGGGCTCCCATCATAACTTCAAATAGTTGCTAAGTGACCGATCCTAAGTCAAGTATAGAGTATAGGAAATCAGATGAGCTTAAATGTTTAGTGCAGGAAGGTATTTTAACTGATATAACATAAACCTAATGGGAAGAACTAATGGAAAGGGAGGATGTTAAAAAATATATATCCAGGCTTTTTTTTCTCATAGAACACCCAGAACGGAGTTCCGGCACCTTTTTTGAATGGAACCTTGTAGGGTAGGCAAGGCGGGGTTGTATGATGTGTGTGAGTTCTAGCACCTTTTTTTTTTTTAGAAAAAAAAACACTGTATCTGCTCCGAAATTCATATATCAATGAATTTGGCAGTACTGCAGAGAGCCTCTAAATTTAAGTGGAGGAATAAATAAAAGCTGCATATTGTTGACATTGGTTATCACTTTCCAAACAAACGGAAGACCCATACATGGCTTTTCAGTGATAGGAAGTTTATTTACCTAACATCTACAGGAAGACCAGTTCTGCCAAATACGATTTTTCCTAAAAGTTGTTTGCTATTTTGCTGAAAATGTTTTCTTTGGAGGATCGGATTTTGACCTCATACTAACCAACAGTGAGTGGCCTTACCTGGAAAGTAAAAGCAGGAGATACAGAAACTGAGGTTATAAGACTGGAATTCTTGATATCGAGTAAAAATAATGCTGAGTGCAATCCTTCGCTTAAGTTGGATTTTAAAAGTTAGATTTTTTTTTTGGTAAAAAATTCTTTTATTGAAACAATCAACATCAAACATAAGATCATATTAGAAAGCAATCATCATATAACCTGCAATACAACACTAAGGATTAGTCTTTGTGAGCGTCTGGTTTAGTAAACATTCCTCTTATATATGTTCTAACTACTGTTTCTAGTCAATATTGTTGGGCATTACTGGAACACTGGACAAGAAAAGCACAACTGCAAACAGTTCCAGGGAAATAAAAGATAGAAGAGAGCCAAAGAAACCAACAGAATGGCTCAAAAACCTTTATGAAAATCCAAAATAAAAAAAAAAAACAAGAGAGAAAAGTTACAGAAGAAAAATACAAGCAGGTGTCCCAGGACTACAGAGCTGGTGTCAAGGAAAGGAAGCTTTCAGCATGAGCTGAAACTAACAAAGGATATCAAAAACAAAACAAAGCAAAAAATGGCTTCTGCTCCACCCACAAGACTTCTGCCACATGCTAGGAGATAAAAGAAAAGAATGGTATATCAGCTGCTTGGTGAAATAGCAAAACACTAACTGGTAACAACAAACTTTTGTCTGTTCCAACAAGAAAGTACGTCTTCCGCCAGGAAGATGGTTTGAATCTTGAGGTAGAGAGAAACATGCTTAAGAGTTATGCATTATGTATTCTGAATGTTTTAATATCCAGAATCCTATGAACAGAATAGTCCTTGACTTATAACAGTTCATTTACTGACCGTTCGAAGATACAACAGCACTAAAAAGTGACTTATGATCATTTTTCACACTTACGGCCGTTACAACATCCCTCATTTAATCAAAATACAGATGCTTGGCAGTTGCAGTGGCCCGGGATCATGTGATCACCTTTTGCAATCTTGTGTCAAGCAAAGTCCATGGGGAAGCCAGATTCACCTAACAACTGTATTACTGATTTAACAAGTACAGTGATTCACTTAACAATTGCGGCAAGTAATAGGGCAAAACTCACTTCACAAATGTCCTGATTAGCAGCAGAAATTTTGGGCTCAACCACGGTTGTAAATCAAGGACCATTTGTATTGCACTCTAGACTACTGAAGGAACTAACTGGTGGCCCGGCGGAAACTTGAAAATCCTAGCGATGTTCTATGTTGTGGAAAGAAAATATTGCCTGCATCTTTAAAAAAGGAAAAAGGAAGCTCTAGAAGATGGGTGGCAAACTCACCATGTCACGTGACGTGTCGCGACGTATTGCAACTCTTTCTGCATTGCCGGCAATGGAGTGGGCGCAGCTTCAGTATGATGAAACCGGCCCGCAGGCTGGCAGTTTGACACCCCTGCTCTAGAGAACTATGGATCAGTTATTCTGACACTTGATAAATAGAAGATTTTTAGAGCAAGTCATAAAGAGATACATTCTTATCATCTTTACACAAGGTTAAAGGTTCCTTTTCTTCACTGTTAATTAGCTAATTATTCGGGCTGCTACATGTATTTATTTTATGGATTTTTTACTGTTCTATTGTCTTTAATTTTTTTCATAATTTTAGATGTATAAGTCATTCAGATTCACTTGGTTCAATTGGGCGACTATAAAAATTGAATAAATAAATAAATATTTGATAATTACTGGGTCAGACTGGGTTTCTCAAGATTACTCTGGAAAGAGTTGCTCTCATTAGCAAGCTAATTAAAGGTAGCCAGATGGCCTGCCTTAAAAACTGGACTCAAAAAAGGTCCTCCCTAGTTTCTCATTACCGGTAATTCTTAGTGAATGGGTGCCATACGGACCAATCCTGGGTCCTTTATATTAATATTATTTTATTAATGAGTTCAATACTTTAGTATTGGAGGGAGTAAAGATCAAATTTGCAGATAACACAATAATCCAAAAGAACAATATGTTTCAAAACTGCCTTGAAAACAATAGAATCAATTGCAATAGAGCCAAACACAAAGTTCTTAAATTGGAAAACAAAAATCAAAAACATGGATATCAAATGGAAACACCTGGCTTGATAATGGTATTTGTGGGGAAAAAATATTGGAATAGCAATTGTCTTCAAATGAAGCATGCATTTTAGTGTGATTTGACTGTAAAAAGACAAATGCAATTTTGAGTTGCATCAACAAAAATATTGTTTCCTGCTCTCAGGAAATAATCTTTGCACTTTATTTTGCTTTGGTTATACTTGAGTGCTGCATCCAGTTTTGGCCACCACACTTTGAGGATTCATAAAAACTGGAACTGGTTCAGAGAATGTCTGTGAAGATGATCAAGTGACTAGACAACAAGTTCTATTTAGACTTGAGAAGAGAAGGCTGAGATAGGGTATGACAGCACTCTTGAAGTGGCTGAAAATATGTCACATGGAACAAGGACAGGACATGGGGCACTGGATTTAACTAAAGGATAGCATATTCTGACTAAATGTAAAAAAAAAAAAAAACCACAACCCGAACCCAAGAACAGCAATTTGATAACAGGACCACTTACTGACAGTGAAAACAGGTGCTTTCTGTACTAGAAACCTTCACACACATTTAGACATTTAGGTGAAATTATTTTGCTTTTTCCACTGAACAGGGAGCTGGACTTGCTAGCTGTTTCGCTTCTATATTTTGTGACTGGTGTGATATGTGAAGCCAATCAATGATTGGCTAATACCAAGAAAGACATATGGATGTCCAAGATCTCAAAGAGCAAGCTATTTAAGACTGTCAGAACTAAAGAGATGGGGGCATTTACAAAGGTCATGGTGAGCAAGGAAGTCAAAATGAACATCTCCTTGATAAATTGCCCTCTTAATGTATACTTCCATTGTCCCATCTGTCTTAATGACTTTCTGGAAGCTCAGAAAATTTGCAAACAGCTGCTATTTGGATAAAGCAAAATTCTATTGCAGAGAATTTTTCCCTATTCTTATCAAGCTTATGGCAGGCAGAGGACAAAAATGTATTAATTCATGTACTAAAATTTGATTTATAAATTGTTATATATCAATACGTGTCTTTTCCTTAACTTATTTGTGTATTTACTGTTAATTAACAGCAGTCTTTATGGATGCAAAATTTTAATGAAGGAGCAAATAGGGGTGATTTTTAAGTGTTTTTATACAAGACTGCTTTCTGATAAAAGTTCCCCAGCCCCAAACAGATTTTGAGCACGAAAACACTCAAACAGCAAAGGGTGGACAGGTAAATTCATACATTGTGTTAGTTCCTGGATTGCTTCATTCAGGAACCACAATTTGTGAAATCTTCAATCTAATCATTAGGACATAAACCAGTTTACACAATACAAGTGCCCACATTTTGCTCAAAACTGTCACATTTTTTAATATTGCAAGTTTTCATCAAAAAAATAAATATCGATAGGGAAAAAAAATATACTAATCCACAATCTGTCTGCTGGTCAGGCAGCTTGTGTTTGGTGTCCTTGGCTTCTAAAAAACAAAATTCCTTTACTTGGAGAACAATGTTGCTGACTTGAGGAAGTGAAATTCACTGGATTCATCTAATATGCTAATAAACAATAAACCAGGCTTCACAAACCAGAATGCCTGCATTAAAAAAAACCACACAAAGTTTAAACCAAATAACCCACATTATGGCTGTGCAGGTTGTATAAAACAGCCATTCACACAGCAGTCAACTTTCATAAAAGTTCCTTACATCTACAACTCATGGATCAACCCTAGTCACAGGCAATGTGGTAAAATCCTGTTCTCTGGCTTCAAAAAAAATGCTGTTAAGTAGCTTGTCAAGTACTTACATTTGCACCAAGTAATCAGTTGGCAGATGGTTGTCTCTTGAAAGACCTTGCTCAAACTAAGTTTTCACTGAGTTAACAAAAGTTGGGAAGCCGTGATTACTATCAGTAATATGAAAACTAGATTATTGATTATCATAAGAAGGAAGATTGACGTCTCCAAAAGAGATCTCCAACTTATTGAAATATTGAACAATCAGCCTTGCTCAACATTTTGAAGAGAAAAAAAAATCTGTGTCTTCTGTAATTCTTGAGAAAATGGTCCCTCTTGGTAGATCTGTTGTCGCTCTCCATATCTTCAAAGGGGGGAAAGTAGTTTGTACATTCTATCAAAACTCATACACGTTCTTAGTTATGCTAGATAAGTAGCTTGAATCCTTCCACTGTCCCACGGCTGTTAGCAAAGTGGGAAAAGAGGGAGAGAATGTTTTCAAGTAGTACCACTTGCCCCACAGTCAACATTTAAGGTCAATGCTGACATAAATATAAGATGTATTAGAGTTACCGGTACAATGCACGAGAGTCAGGATTTGGGTGTTAAAGACTCAGGAAAGAGGAGAAGTGGAAATAGGCACATATAAAAGTCCTATGTCACTTCCAAGGCTGTTCCATAGTGCAGTGTTGGCTTATATGATGTAACTAAAAGGAATTTACCAATTCCTTTTACAGTGCCTCAAAGTAAATGGTTTTTTCTAGGAATAAAACGCTGAACGAGAGCCGGCGGGGGAAACATGCTTTTAAACTTAGCTGCCCTTCTAAAAGACAAGCCTTTACTCAGATGAATGGACCAACTCCGGATTGGAGAAAACTGACTACAAAGGCTATGGTAGAATTACTTGATATTTCCCCTTCCATGGTGTGAACCGCGTTTGGTGGTGATCAAATGAGGGGGGACTTTTCCAAAAGATCAGAAGTCTCTTGAAGCGATCAAGTGGACCGAAGAGAAAACACTTGTCGCTATTTACACCACCGGTTTCCGCTGAGGTCCTTGCATACTTTCGGCGTTTCAGGGGAAGAGTGATTTGGGGAGGGACCCTGAGGCTTGTGGTGGATGTCTTGGGTAGAAACATCTATTCAACAGAGTTGCTGTAGTTTTTAAATGTGTATACTATATATATATATATATATATATATATGTCAAGTGTTTATTTTTTAGATTGCACCCTGTAAACCCAAATATGGGAGGAAGGAATCATTCTTTCCTTTTGCTTGTTTCAGCTCAACCCAGAGCCATCCAGCAAGCACAAATATATATATGTTGTTTAAAATTGTTGACAAAGAAATAAGGGAGTTTCTGATATAGCTATTTCGAGTTTCTTAACTCTCTTCAGTCTTCCTCCCATATTTGGGTTTACAGGGTGCTATCTAAAAAAGAAACACTATATACACATCTTCCCTCCCTGATTACTGACAAAGCGGGAGAGAGCCTGTGGCTTAGAGGTTTAAGCATCTGCCTAGTGTGCAGACTGCCCAGGTTCGAATCCCGGAAGGGTGAGTTCTGACTGAAGAGAGTTAAATAACTCGAAATAGCTATCTCAGAAATCCCTTATTTCTTTGTCAACAATTTTAAAAACATATATATATTTGTGCTTGCAGATGGCTCTGGGTTGAGCTGAAACAGGCAAAAGGAAAGAATGATTTCTTCCTCCCATATTTGGGTTTACAGGGTGCTATCTAAAAAAGAAACACTATATACACATCTTCCCTCCCTGATTACTGACAAAGCGGGAGAGAGCCTGTGGCTTAGAGGTTTAAGCATCTGCCTAGTGTGCAGACTGCCCAGGTTCGAATCCCGGAAGGGTGAGTTCTGACTGAAGAGAGTTAAATAACTCGAAATAGCTATCTCAGAAATCCCTTATTTCTTTGTCAACAATTTTAAAAACACACACACACACACACACACACATATATATATATATATATATATATATATATATATATATATATATATATATATATATATATATATATATATATATATATATATATATATATATATATATATATATATATATAGTGTGTTCTGCTTAAGAAATATTTTAATAAAAAAAACATAACACAAAAAAAAGATATGCAGATGATACCACTCTAATGGCAGAAAGTGAAGAGGAACTAAAGAGCCTCTTGATGCGGGTGAAGAAGGAGAATGCAAACGTTGGCTTGAAACTCAACATTAAGAAAACCAAAATCATGGCATCCGGCCCTCTCAATTCCTGGCAAATAGATGGGGAAGAAATGGAGGTAGTGACAGATTTTATTTTCCTGGGTTCCACGATCACGTCAGATGGGGACTGCAGCCAAGAAATTAAAAGACGCTTACTCCTGGGGAGGAAAGCTATGGCAAATCTAGACAGCATACTAAAAAGCACAGACATCACCCTGCCAACAAAAGTGCGTATAGACAAGGCCATGGTTTTCCCAGTTGCAATGTATGGATGTGAAAGTTGGACCATAAGAAAGGCTGAGTGACAAAAAATTGAGGCCTTTGAACTATGGTGCTGGAGAAGACTCCTGCGAGTCCCTTGGACTGCAAGGCGTTCAAACGGGTCAGTCCTGACTGCTCTTTAGAAGGCCAGATCCTGAAGTTGAAACTCAAATACTTTGGCCACCTAATGAGAAAGAAGGACTCACTGGAGAAGGGCCTAATGCTGGGAAAGATTGAGGGCAATAGAAGAAGGGGACGACAGAGAATGAGGTGGCTGGATGGAGTCACTGAAGCAGTAGGTGTGAACTTAAATGGACTCCAGAAGATGGTAGAGGACAGGAAGGCCTGGAGGAACGTTGTCCATGGGGTCGTGATGGGTTGGACACAACTTCGCAATTAACAACAACAACAAAGAGAGCATTTAAATAAGGCTATTTTAAGACACTTTAAAGACTCTTAATATCAGTACAATTTCAGCAAGCAAGCTTATCAGTTGGACATGAAAAATCTTAAAAGAGTATGGCAGGAAATGCATACACATCATTTATAGGCATGCAATATTTTTGGTTGGTCCTAGTTCAGCCTCACTTACTTAATTTCCTTGATCGTTTGCCAGTTATGAGTAATGTTAATTCAATGTCAATCCTAATGTAAATATAGCCCATCAATACCTTTTTTGTACTAAACCGTAGTGTTAGGGTGCAAGCAAATGGATCAGATCCCTCTAAGGCATTTATTTTAAACCCCCATTCTGTAAATCATCTTGCCCACTCATTGATAGCGCTACTTTAAATCCAAGTGGTAAAACAAACTGATAATCATAAAATATCAATAGGAGTAGGTATAGGAAAAATGAGAAGTACACACATACACACACACGACTACTATAAAATTCAAAGATTAAGCAAATGCATTGTTTCCCCTTTTATTATATTGTTATAAGTCTTGACACATATTGTTTCAGTGCAATATATAATATAAAATTAATAATAAAAGTTAATGTATTTTTTAAAAAAAGATTAAGGTATTAAAAATGGAGAAATGTAAAAATTCTGTCAATATTAATTACGATTTAAAATGTCAATATTTCAAGTGTAAATTATTTAGCTTATCCAAAATTAAACATTACTTTGGAGAAAGGGAAAAAAAACACTGCATCTCATTAGTTACATGATAATAATTTCAATCTTAAGCAAATTATTTATTATTAAAATGTCCACAGTATACTAAAATTTATACACCTACACCCATACAGAGAAAGAGTGTTGACAAAAAGGAAAGATAGCCAAAGCATGTTTAATAAAAGCTAAAATATCTGAAAAGAAAAAGAAAAAAATGGAAATAGTAGATATAGGCATTATTTTTGTAGACAAGTCATTAAGTAAAAAAAGCATTAAGTTCTGGTGTGCAGTTGTGCTGAAACTAATCAACCATTAAAACTCTTCAAAAGTACTAATTCTTCTTAAGTTGCCCTTGGTATTTGGATTCATACCCATGCTGAATCATAATATGGATTGTTTTGGTTTAAGTCTGTTGCATGAACAAAACCCTTGTTTATGAATCATTGTTTCCACATAGGAAGATATGGAGAGACCTGGCCAAGAGTGAGGATAACATCATTATCATCATCGCTTATAGTAAAGTGCTTATTCAGTAAACTATGGTTTAGGAAAAGTATTGTGTTAAAAGAAACACAACTTCATAGCTTAATGATGTTTTTATGCACAGTAGAAGCTGCAAAACATACTGGCATTATAGTCTATATGCATTTAGATAGTATTGTTTGGCTTGTGTAATGTCAGCAATGGCATTTAATAAAGAATGGGAAACATGATGTGAACAGTTTGTGTATCAGAACAAGGATATTTTGGAGATGGAAGTAGCGAGCTGTCTGGTTGGACTCTTAGCTTTGAAAATATTTTCCTTTAAGAAAATGAAAAGATATGATATTTTCTTATAGCAATAGTAATAGCATTTAGACTTATATATCACTTGATAGTGCTTTACAGTACTCTCTGAATGATTTACAGTGTCAACATATTGCCCCCAATAATCTGGTTCCTGATTTTATGAACTTCAGAGGGGTGGAAGGCTGAATCAACCTGGAGCTTGTCAGGATCGAACTTCATACTGTGGGCAGAGTTAGTCTATGATGCCGTATTCTAACCACTACGCCACCAAGGTTATAGGTTTCTAATATATTTTCTAATACTTTATCATGGAGTAGCAGGAGAAAACAATGCAAATTCCTGTGCCATCCCTTTTTTTCTTGAAATGATAGGGGAGATTTAACCTTATAAACACTTTGCTTTCAGTATCACCTAACGGAAGCATATATCTGAAATTATTTTAGCAAAGACCTTTATTCAATTTCAGCTATCAACTGCTATAACTTGGAAAGGGGTGTAAAATGAAAAGTGGAGAGCAGTCAGTCAAATGTTCATGCATAGGGCACAGGACAGTAACATCTTCATTCACTACCATGTCCCAAATAAATGGATTTGATTACCAATTTCAATTGGCCCACTCATTTGCTCAGAAGCCTTTTCAAACTGACTGAAATGTATAGGAGTTTGGTTTTAGACTAGAGTGATGTTTCTCAACTTTGGCAACTTTAAAATATTTGGACTTCATCTCCCAGAATTCCCCAACCAATTCCAAAAAATACTGTATTAAGAGTGTAGAAAATCAATAATCAGGACTGTCCTTCCCAACAGAATCGCCTGGAAATGAGGATATGGCGAGTGAGATTGATGAGATTTATAGAATTCACACAAACTACACAAGACGGTACAATCTCCCCAGAGAGGTCCATATTAGATTTGCTAAAAAATCTGTCCGAGATGAAATATTATTTAGGACCAGAGACGACCCACTGGAATATCAAGGCAGACAGCTAATTGTGCTTAAGCAAGTACCAAACAGGGTGAGAGATATGAGAAGACCTTACCAACTAATAACTTTTAAATTGATAAGGAAAAAATATTAATTTTAGATGGTTGGTACTGGAAGAGATTATGGTCACGTGGCAGGAAAAGAGGTTTCGGCTAGACACAATTGACAAAGTAGAGGAATTCTATAGACAAAATTTTGGAAGTGAGGAGGCAAGAGAAGAAGGTGAGACCCTGCCACAGCCCACAGAAGGAACTACAAATGAAAGAGAAGAAAATTGGGAGTGGCGATGATATAGAGACTGAAAAAGACAATGGGAAATATGATGAGGATAGACCTAAAGCAACTAAAGAGGCGTTAGATCAACAAGGATGCCAGTGGAAAGAGAAGTACAAACTAAAGAGTCTAGACCAGGCACACCTGGCTCAGGAATTCTGGGAGTTGAAGTCCACGAGTCATAAAAGAGCCAACGTTGCCTACTCCTGGTCTAGACCAACAATAGTAACAAGATCTAAATATAGATAAAGAGGCAAAAGGAGGAATTGAGATTACATCCCTGAACGTTAATGGTTTTAACTCCCCACTGAAGAGGAAAAAATTTCTAAATGCTACACATCCTGACTGCAGCTAGGCTTGCTTTTGCGCAAAGATGGAAGAGCAAGGAAATTCCCACAGAGGAAGAGTTAATACATAAAATATTAGCATGTGCGGAAATGGACAGGCTCACAATGATATTAAAAGATAAATGTGGATCAGTTTATTATGAAACCTGGGACAAATTTTACCGCTGGAGGAATTTGAAGAGGACGATTGGGATTAAAGATGAATGTTAAGATAGAAATATATATTATTTAAGTATTGTATATAAATCTTAGATGTATATGTAGAGATGAAGAATGGATTGTAAAAAGTGGAATAATCTGATAAGAATGTATATACTGGAATGTCACGTTAAATCCAATGTTTGTTTGCTTTTAACTGTATTATAAATAAAATTTGATTTAAAAAAAGTGTAGAAAATCAATAATCAGGACTGTCCTTCCCAACAGAATCGCCTGGAAATGTGTTGGACTCCATCTTCCTCTGTGGCCAATTGGTGCAGCCACTGGCTGCACACTGTACATGTCCCAAAGCCAATTAATTTTCAAAAACAACTTTGTACCCAAGAGCCATATTTGCTTGCATCTATCCTGCTTTTGCATTTTATTTCTAACCACCCTCAGTACCACCTCCATTTTCAAAGCCCCACTTTTTGGTTCATTTAATGAAAAGTCAATCCATGCTCAATACTGTTTCTCTTGAGTTGCTTTTGCAAAGTTTTGTCTATTTCTACTGAACGCTAACCAATCTTTTACTCTGTTTTTCAAACTTGGCCACTTTTAAAGATGTGTGGACTTCACCTCCCACAATTCCCCTGGGAGTTGAAGTCCACAATTTTAAAGTTGCCAAGTTTATTGGTTTATTCCATTGCAAAAGCCCTCACCTCAAACACAACTGGCCAGCGGCCTTTAAAGTAATCAAGAAGCATCCTTCCAGCACCATCAATTGTCGACAGACGCTTTTTAGTCAGACTAAAAATAATTTCTTTCCTCCAGGCAAATCCACCGAGGAATCTTGCCGGGCGGGGGAGGAATGGGGGCTCAGATCCCCCTCCTTCCCGGTGTGCCTTTGGCACCTTCCTTCCTTGAAAATCTCCTTAGCAACGCCGATGCTTCTCATCCTAACCTGACACGTCACAGCGCGTTGGGGACAGTTAAAGCACGTCTCGAGATCGGGAGGGAGAACCCCCGGCCAACCGCCGGGACAGAGGAAATCTATCTTTCCTGTCATGCGTCCCGCGCAGGAATCCGTCCCCTCCAGGCTTCACGCGGCGTCGCAAGAGTTAATCCTTCCGGGCAGCCGAAAGGGAGAAGAGGGGGCGAAGGGGGCGCTGTTGTCAAGGCGACGGCTCGGAGTGTTCCGGATCGTACCATTGCGCAGGCGGCGCAGGGAGGTGTGGTGCAGCCCAACCAGGCCCAGCCCAGCCTCCTCCTCCTTTTCCTCCCCCCTCCCGCCCGGCTCGAACGCAGCGCCGGGGCCCGGCAGGCAGCGAGCGAGTCGGAACCTGCCGACCGGAGGAAGAGGGGCAGAGGCGGGTCCCGAGATCGGCGGCGGCAAGAGTCGCAACTCGGCGGCAGGCCGCCCTCCTCTCGCCCGCTCCGCCTGGGAGACAAAGGAGGGAAAAGGCGGCAGGAGAGCTCCGAGGACGGACTCGCCCGCGGGGCTGAGCACGATGCGGCGTGGGGCCGCCCGAGGCCGGGATCGAGGCGGCTGCGCGGCCTGCCTGGCGTGGCGCGGCTAGAGGAGGCGGAGGCGGAGCGAGGGCGGCGGCGCGGCCGAGACCCGACGGACTTCTCTTTGGCCGAGCCCGCCCTGGCGGCGGCGATGTGAAGGCAGGGTCGGGAGAGGGCCGGAGGGCGAGCGCGGGGCCGGCGCGCCGAGGCTCGGAGCCCGGGTCGAGCGGCGCAAGAACGCCGGGCCCGAGGCGCCGCACGGCGGAGGCGATCCGGGCCCGGGCGATGGAGACGCACGTCTCGTGCCTGTTCCCGGAGCTGCTGGCCATGATCTTCGGCTACCTGGAGGTGCGCGACAAGGGCCGGGTGGCGCAGGTGTGCACGGCCTGGCGGGACGCCGCGTACCATCGCTCGGTCTGGCGAGGCGTGGAGGCCAAGCTGCACCTGCGCCGCGCCAACCCGTCCCTCTTTCCCAGCCTGGCCGCGCGGGGCATCCGCCGGGTGCAGATCTTGTCGCTGCGGCGCAGCCTGAGCTACGTGATTCAGGGAATGGCGGAGATCGAGAGCCTCAACCTGAGCGGCTGCTACAACCTCACCGACAACGGGCTGGGCCACGCCTTCGTGGCGGAGATCGGCTCCTTGCGCGCCCTGAACCTCAGCCTCTGCAAGCAGATCACCGACAGCAGTTTGGGCCGCATCGCCCAGTACCTCAAGGGCCTGGAGGTGCTGGAGCTGGGGGGCTGCAGCAACATCACCAACACGGGCCTCTTGCTCATCGCCTGGGGCCTCCAACGCCTCAAGAGCCTCAATCTGCGATCCTGCCGCCACCTGTCCGATGTGGGCATCGGGCACTTAGCGGGCATGACCCGGAGTGCAGCAGAGGGCTGCCTGGGACTGGAACAGCTCACGCTGCAGGACTGCCAGAAGCTCAGCGACCTCTCCCTCAAGCATCTGGCCCGGGGTCTCACTCGCCTGCGCCAACTCAACCTCAGCTTTTGTGGGGGGATCTCGGATGCAGGGCTGCTGCACCTGTCACACATGAGCAGCTTGCGCATGTTGAACCTACGCTCCTGCGACAATATTAGTGACACAGGTATCATGCACCTGGCCATGGGCAGCTTGCGCCTTTCAGGCTTGGATGTCTCCTTTTGTGACAAAGTCGGAGACCAAAGCTTGGCCTACATTGCACAGGGCCTTGATGGGTTGCGCTCTCTCTCCCTTTGCTCTTGCCACATCAGCGACGAGGGCATCAACCGCATGGTGCGCCAGATGCATGGACTGCGCACTCTCAACATTGGCCAATGCGTCCGCATCACTGACAAAGGCCTGGAGCTTATCGCTGAGCACCTTAGTCAGCTCACAGGCATTGACCTTTATGGCTGTACCCGCATCACTAAAAGAGGCCTGGAGCGCATCACTCAATTGCCCTGCCTCAAGGTGCTCAATCTGGGACTCTGGCAAATGACTGAGAGTGAAAAAGTAAGGTGAGAGGAGGGGACCCCAGGAGAGCCCCATCCCGCCGGAAGGCTTCACCAACTGACTGCTGCAGTAGAGAAAAGTGGAGGGGGGGCGATAGTCCTCCAAGGGGGGTTGGGGGAGGGAAGGGAAAGCATCTTGGCTACTTGCCTGCCTCTGTGCCCACACAATGGAGGTGAGAGAAAGGGGGACCATACAGGTAGTTCTCAAGTTATGACCATAATGGAGCCTGCCTATCATGGTCATAACTCATGATGGTTATAAAGATCCCTTGATTTGACAACTTTGCAGCAGTTGTTACACGAATCTGATGTCATTAAGCAAGTCAGTGGTCTTCTATGGGTTCAGTTTTGTCAAAAACTGGAAGCAAATGCTGGTTTTCAGCAAAACTGATAAAATATGGTCACGTGACTGCGGGCGCTTGCAAATTGTCATAATTGTGGCCAGTTGCTGAGCTGGCTACTATCACATGACTCAGAGTACCATCACATGACTGCAGGAAGGTGGTAGCCAGAATTTTTAACCTGGGTCTTAAGTACACCTTAGTTAGTCTGTTGGAACTTTGAATGAACAGTCTCTAAGCAACTGGTCATAAGTTGAGGACTACCTGTACTTTGTTTCATAATTCCTTCCTCTGAATTAGAGGGAGACAAACAACTGCACTCTACAGCAGCCTTCCATGTGGGTGGATACAGTATCATTTTTTTATTGGAAATGCAGCTTCTCAAATCGTTTATGCACTGGGGATGGACGCAGCCCCTTTACCCCCTCTGATTTCACTTATTTCTGCACTAGGGACAAAACAACCCTACCCTATTCCCTTTCTAATTTCATGAGAACCTGCCTTTTATTGGGCAAAATAGTCTCATCCTTTTCTAGTCCCTTTCGCCTATGCTTGTCCATCAACCCTCACCATGATTTTTGTAGTCTGCCATCCTTTTCTTAATAATATGGGCAACCTGTAGATATCAAATTGATTTGTGCATTGCCTTACAGCAAGTCAGGCCATTGGCCTTTATATCTCAGCTGACTGGCAGAAAATCTCCTGTCTGAAAAGGACAAGTCTTTCCTGGCCCTATTGTTCTAGCTCTCCTAAATCCTAGAACCCTTGGTTTCCCCCACCTGCCCCTTCTGCTTTTTCCCAGTTTGAGATTAGAAACATCAAGCCTTTTACTGAGAAGAGAGGCTTTTTTGAAATGCCATTAATTGGAGTGTCAGCTATGTGTTCATTTTGCTCATTGTTGCTTCACATTTTCCCCAGAAACTCATTTTATGCTGTATCCAACCCACATCATCACCATATTTCCCTTTGCTGCTGAAATCATTACAGAGTTGAATCATCTTTTTTACTTTTTATGTTTCTGTGGCTTTCCCCTCCTACTTATTTCATCTTTTGGGGAAACAGATTTTTAAAAAAACAAAAAAACATAGCCACAATTTCATTTTTTGGAGGATTGGAGGCAGAGTGATGGAATTAATCATCACCAGAAATGCAACAACAAATGCCTTCTACAACCCTACAACACTCCCACCCACCCTTTATATCTTAGTTCAGGGGTTCTCAACCTTGGCAACTTTAAGACTTGTGGACTTCAACTCCCAGAATTCCTCAGCCAGCAAAGCTGGCTGAGGAATTCTGGGAGTTGAAGTCCACAAGTCTTAAAGTTGCCAAGGTTGAGAACCCCTGCCTTAGTTGTTTTATTTGTTCTCTTATCCTCTTCATACATGGAATAAGTTTGAAAGACAGCTGAAGTGGCTACCCTTGTGAATTTTAACTCAAGTATACTATCACTATATAAACATTTGGCTACCTCGAGTTTGGGTGGTTGTTTTTTTTTCTCCTTCCCTCAAGCCTTGGAATGTTTATGAGAAAGTTGAAACTGAAATTATGTTGTGCCTAGACTGGTAAGATTTCCCCTGGGCTTTAGGATTTGGAGAGGGAGAATTAGGAAGAGGAGAAGGAAAAGTGACTAGGAATTTTTGCCCCTGCTTGTCACCTATAAACTTGATGCCTCTTCCTTTTTTGACTAAAGTTTTGGAAACCCACCAGTGCTTTTGTTTTCTCACTCTTCTAGCACAAAGACATGGAAACACGGGGATGTCCAAATTAGTGATTGGGCAACGATTAAAGAAATGTGAAAGTAGGAACTCTTGTTTCTTTAAATATATGCAAACTCCTGCCTTCCCTTCTCAAATTACTTAGATCCGAAGTACGGAGCTTTCAGTAAGGAAGTGCCCAGAGAGGAGCAAGCAGAACAGACTGACTTGCAGTTGCAACACGAATGGGGAAAAGTCACCTTCAAGTCAACTTCTGTTCTGCCTTTAAAATAAAAGCCACTTCTTGATGCTTGTCTTTGAAGGAGGATCAAGACAACTTTGAAGAAAGCAAAATCGATGGGGGAGGAAGGGCCAGTGTAGATTTTTCCAATTCTCCACAGTTCAAGGAAATGTGAAATTTGGACAAGCCCAGACACTACAGCCCCCCCCAATCATGGAATAAATGTACTGTTTATGAATTTGTATAAAATTAAAGATCCTCTTAAAACATTTTATATTCTTACAGTAAAAGGCTAAACTGATATTTATATAATAAAAAAGGAAATATGAAGTATGTTTTTTAAAAAAAAATGTTGCATGTGTGTCTTTGTCCTTTAAAAGACAGGGAATATCCTAAGTTGTGAGGCGAGTTGTTGTCCCCTCCTTCCTTGGTTAATGAGCAATTTGGTTTAGTGAATCCAAGCCACTGGAACGCTTTTGTCCTTCCAGCGTAAAAGGTTAAGTAACTTCCAAATTAGAAGTTCATTGTACAGCAAATGGTTCCGTTTGAAAGGATCTTTATAACTTCTACACTATCCTACCTGTACATAACAGTTTGTGCCTGCGCCTGCCGACTAATAGTTTTTAGTGCACTGTTGGGCAAATGCCCCCTGGCATAACAATGAAACGCACCGTCTCAGTTGCTAAGAACAACATGTAGTTTTTCCTTTTAGTTTGTTGCACAATAAATTGAGTGAATTTGGAGAAACTGGGGAATGGTTGAAATATTTGTAATTCAGGCTTTCAAATAAAAATAAATGCCAAATTTGGATGTTAAAATAGCCTAAATTGGATTGGGGAGGTCCTTTTGTACTCATCTCTGACTTTTCCTCTGATAGCAGTCTTTTTCTAAACTCCACTGAAGGTTTTTAAACAACTGGGAGAAAAGTTAAGCAGTATCTCTAACATATAATACAAAATACTAACTTGCTCCCCCCCCTGCGCAGCGTTTTTCCTCTTTCCTTTATTAATAAACTAGTGGTGGCTGGGTGTGTGTGTGTGTGTGTAGAGAATTTGAAATGGTGGAAAGAGGCAAATCCATTGTTCAGTAAAGTTAAAAAAGGAGCTGTCCTTGCTTGCTTGCTTGTTCAGTCATGCAGACTGAATCGTGCTGTGTGAGGGTCCCTATGGAAGAGAGGAGGGGTGCTATTTCCCCCCCCCCTTTTTTTTTTAACATTCCTCTCCAGGCCTGGCTGTCTTTAAGCTGCTTTTCCTCTGGGTGAGGGGGAGGGCCTGGAGTTCCTGTACATTTGCATTTCAAGCACTTCCAGGGCTGTCTCTGCTGTTCTG
This sequence comes from Bothrops alternatus, assembly GCA_034064705.1. Lineage (NCBI taxonomy): Eukaryota > Metazoa > Chordata > Lepidosauria > Squamata > Viperidae > Bothrops > Bothrops alternatus. Next base: position 38,669,741 of record JARGCV010000124.1, on the reverse strand, counting down.
TGATGCATTGAAGCAGTTCTCCAAAGCTGACCTCTTCCCTAGCTCCAGGTAAGCCTGTGTCACAAGTGTGTGTGGGGGAACCAATGCTTCTTCAGCACAAAACTCAATGGCAGTGTCCCCTTAATACCCGAAACCTCCTATCTCTCAATACTGGAGAAAAGAAAAAGACTTTTTTTTGCATTTTTAAAAGAAAACAAAGGAGGTGGGGAAAGGAGACCTTAAGAGACTTTTCCAATCTTCTCCAATCCAGTTATCTCCCAAATGCAGGAGTTGTGCTTCAACTTAAAAAAGATGCGGTGCTGATGGTGGATAGGGATTATGGGAGTTGAAGTCCAACATAAGAGGGTGCCAGGCTGAGGAAGGCTGTCCTAGACTGCTGCTTATATTTAAAACCTTCCATGCTTTCTGTTGGGAGTTGGTCACAAAAGCTGCATTGTTCTCATTGGCAAAAGCCAGCACAATTGGATCTAATTGAGCCTGACACTACATCCATCTTCTTTTACTTGGAGGGAAGTGCAAGGGCTGCTTCTATCCTGCCCCCGCCCCTTTGGCCTCTGGGTGGGAGTTTTTAAATTTATAATACATCTGTGGCTGAAGAAAATATGAGGCCTATTAAAATAAGGCTTGACCTCAGCGAAAGTCTATCAATAGTAGACAATGCAGGACTAAGTTTTTTTCAAAACAGTCAACAGAAACAGTTCGGGCTTTTGTATAAAGTATGTTTAGCTTGGCACATCAAAAAAAAAAGTTATATTTTAAAATAAATTGTACTGAATTTTAAAGTAATTTGGACTCGGCAAACTAGGAAGTTGTGGGAAGTTAATTATACATACGGCACTTTTCATGAAACAGTTCTATTCCCCATTAATTCTGTGAAACGGTCACTGTTGGCACCACCAGTTCTAATGTGAACAATGGTTTTTTTTTACCCCCAGCAAATTTTTGTAACTTCAAATGTTGCAACTTAGTGATAATGTGGTTGGTTGGTTGCTCAGTAGGTTGTGTGTACCGGCCATCATAAACTATCATGAATTAGCACATGCAAACTCAAGTCCACTGTCGTTTGGGTTTACTTATCGGACCAATGTTAAATTATTAATCCCATTTATAGACCACTGCAGTCCCAAACTACTCTTCACAGTTCACCAAGATAAAAATACACCAAGTATCCACAATATAATTAAAACAGAGAGTAAAATATATATAAAACAAAACTAATCTATAAACCTGACCAAGATAGTATTATGTCCAAATGATCTCCCAAAGAGGATTCTACATCGGGCTGTCTTTAAAGACCACCTAGAACACGGGTCCCCAATCCTCAGTCCATGGACCGCCACCGGTCCACAGCATGCCAGAAACTGGACCGCAGAAACAAGCGAAGCCCCATCCATGGGATGCAGGCAGCATGCGAAACCATGCCCCTTCCAGTCTGCAGAAAAACCTCCCTCCAGGAACCAGTCCCTTGCGCCCCAAAGGTTGGGGGGTCACTGACCTAAAAGATGCCCAGTTTTGTTCACCAATTGGAATACATTGATCAGTGCTATCATCTCGCACAGATTGCCAGTAGGGTTCCAGGTGCAATTCAAAGTTCTGATGCTGATCCATAAAACCCTATGTGACACCAAGTTATCTGCAGAACCACATAATCCCAGCAATGTTTTCAAAGAAGCAATGGGAACTGTATTTCAGCATTAGGAATTTGAGCTCCTTTGCAAAAAAAGGTGGAAAGTAAATGCCATAAATAACATGGACACAAGGCTAAGATAACCATTTTGAAAAACTAAAGTGAAAAAGATCCAATTTTCACATGCAGGATCTATCAGATTTCTGATTTCATAAAAAACTGGCTGGACACAATGCTGATTAACAAAAAGATTCATCCACTCATGAGCATAATTACAATATGCAGTGGAATAAATGTAAGATAAAGCAACTCTGCTGAAAGAATTATAGGAATTGGATTCAACTTTAACCAGAGAGCATTTGATTGGGAAAAGTTCCTCTAATGTATTGTTTTTAAGAAACTAAAATTAAGACTATTAGAACTAGAATTACTTTCATTGAACTTTATTCTAACAAGAAAAGAAAATCAAATTAAACTGTTTATAAAATATTAGAAGTAGAAGTTTATCCTTCTTTCAAAACATGAATTTAACAGGTCATCAAAATGTTTAAATTATTATCCTATGTATATTTACTTCATAATTAGTTTTAATTCCAAACTTTGAATAAACACGCATAATATAATTAGGACAATTATGAAAGTAATCCCAGAGAAGTCTATTCAGAAGTAAGCTTTGTTAGCTAGATCTTATTTTTAGCTAAATGCTTACAGAATTGCTGCCTGAAATTTTAATTCTGCAATCTTATAGACACGTTCTTAGCATTAAAAAAATGAAAATCAAGATCTGTTGTCCTAAAAAATGAATTAAAGTACATAGTTACTCTTTATGTACTATTTTCTAGCCAAAAAAGAAAAAAAATACACATATATTATATACAGATATAAATGCATGGAAAGTTGACACATGATATGTGGTCATCTGAACTCACCCAGCAAATAAATGGATAATAAGTAGCCTCAGCAATTACAATAAAGTTTGCTTCTCAGGATCATATTCCTATGATAAAATCATATACATATTCCTCAGAAATGGAAGCTCAAGGAAAAAAAGATTAGGCATAGGACAGTATGGAGAAGGCTTTTTCTAATAAACAGTAAATTTCACCTTGAAATTCATGTATTTATGCTGTAGAAACCAACATTTAGAATAAATCATACTAATTCTTCTTGTATGGATCATCAGACAAATCAACCCAGAGTTCTGACTTGAGGCACATGGAACAAAGCTCCATTGATCCTACTTTTGACACATCATGCAAAGACTCAGCTTTTGGGGAAGGGTCTAATGCTGGGAAAGGTGAAGGGAAAGGGAAGAAGAGGACAACCAGAAGCAAGATGGATGGTGATGTTACAGTGGTGGTGAGTTCACCACCATTAGGAGAATTAGGGACAGGTTAGGGACAGATCATATTGGAGAATCTATGTGGTCACTAAGAATCAATGATTGATGGCACATAATCAAATGCAATGTTAGATTTTTTTAAAAAAATGTTTAAATATACAAAATTAAACATTGTTTGACATACTTGTTGACCACACGAAACCTAATCATGCAGGCTAATAAATGGCATGGAAATTTCTATAACGACAGAGAACGGTAAGAAGTAATACAAATTGCTAGAAGTCTTGAAAAATATTTTGCAATGAAATAATTTACTACTTTACAGAGTCAATAATGAATTAACATGCAAAGTAAGATTATGATTGTAGTTTTAATTCATGATTTCATTCATTCTTGTGATGAACCCAGTGGAGAAATGGCTTTGAAGAATTCTGTCAGATTTTGAAGTGTATTGCCTTTAGGGAAAACCACTATGCAAAGCTTATATACTAATATACAAATCTTACATACTAATTTTGGGGGGATTACTTTTGAATTTTAGATATTTGCACATAGCAAATACTTATGTAAGAATACTTTGAAATTTTATTTATATGGTAGTTCCAATGCATCTGATATCAAAAGGGTGATTATGATCTTAGTATCTGACTTGTTAAAATTTGTTTTTTGCTTTGGCCCTTCCAGCCAGAGTAATACCAAGCTCTTTCAGTATCTTTTCCTAAATCAAGGGGGTGAAACTATGGCCCTTTTATGATTTGTGGACTTCAACTCCAAGAATTCCTGCTGGCTCAGGAATTCTGTGAGTTGAAGTCCACAAGTCATAAAGGGGCCATAGTTCCACACCTCTGTCCTAAATGAGCAAGGAAATGAATTTCTGCTTCTGTGAAAACAGACAGGTTCCTTGGGTGTTTGGCACTACAAGCTCTGATGTATATATAGAAAAAAAAACCTCCCTTCTTGATATGTGTGTCTTCTCAGTCTCAGCTGTTTGTAACACTGCACTCTTCTGGACAGAGAGCTCTGATGTTGTTCCTGGGCCCTGTTGGAGCCACTCTCCCAGCTTAAGAGTCAGAGCTTCAAGTATTCATACACCACTAGGACTACTTTGGCTTTTACTTTCCACATCTTCTCTAGTTCTTCCTTCAGACCCTGGTATTTCTTCAGTTTCTCATACTGCTTCTTAAAGTTGCTGTTTCTTGGCACCACTAGGTCTGTTATGACTGCTGTCGTCTGCTCCTTGTCTGCTACCGGTAGAACAATGTCTGGATGATTGGCCAGTACCTGCCTGTCTATCTGGACTGGGAAGTCCCCGTAGGATCTTAGCCCTGTTATTCTCCACAATTTTCTGTGGAATCTCCCATCTAGACTTGGGAAGATCTAGCTTAGATGCTCTGCAGATGTTTCTATACATAATGCCAGCTACTAAGTTGTGCCATTCAGTGCATGCTACACTCTGCCACAAGCTTATGAATTGTTCTTTTATTGGCATATTCCATGCAAAAAAAATGTCCTGGCTATTCTTTGCTGCATATTTATGTGCACTCACAAACAGACAATAATGATGATGATGTTGATGATGATAATAATAATGCTGGAAGGGACCGTGGAGGTCATCTAGTCCAAACCCCTGCTCAGGCATGAAACCCTATATCATTTCAAACAAAACAAAATGTTGCAATATGGGGCTGAAAAATGGGAGAACAGACAAGGTTGCTGCATAGAATCTCAATTTATTTGGGATTGAAGTATCTCCTTGAAAACGTAAGATATAATAATGACACAAATGAAGAGTAACTCTGGGTCTGATGGCCTGAGAACCAGAATGTGTGATATTACTGAATCTGATAAGAGGCAGTGTAATGTAGCTGCTAAGCTGAGAAATCCTCAGTTGAAATCTTTGGGTAGCTAACAGTACTTTCTTGGCTGCAACACTGAGAATAAGTTAAATCAATTTGGTTTGAAAGCCCAGTGAAATTAAGAGGCCTATTGGTTATACAAGGGTTTCCCAACATTGGAAACTTTATGAGGCATGGACTTCAACTCCCAGAATTCCCAGAGTTGAAGTCCACGTGTCTTAAAGTAGCCGAGGTTGGGAAACCCTGGATTTATGGAGATTCTCAGTCATCCACATCATGGCAAGGCAACTGGACTTACTTTGTTTTTTCCTGAAGACATTTTGCTTCTCATCCAAGAAGCTTCTTCAGTTCTGACTGAGTGGTGGAGAATGGATATAATGGAACTGGAAAAGGTGCAAAAAAGGGCAACAAGAATGATCAAGGAAATGGAGCGCCTCCCTTATGAAACCAGATTGCAACGCCTTGGTCTCTTCAGCCTTGAAAGACGGCGTTTAAGGGGTGACTTGATTGAAGTGTATAAAATCATGCATGGGATAGAAAATGTGGATAGAGAAAAATTCTTTTCTCTGTCACACAATACCAGGACAAGGGGGCACTCCCTAAAGCTCATAGCTAAGAAAGTAAGGACAAATAAAGGGAAATATTTCTTCACCCAGAGGGTCGTTGGTTTATGGAATTCACTTCCTGAAGGGGTCGTGACAGCTGTCAGCCTTGACAGCTTCAAGGCAGGGCTAGATAGATTCATGGATGCAAAGTGTATTGGTGGTTATTAAAACAGATGTCCATGTGCCGCCTCTATGTTGGTTGAGGCAGGCAGGATTCCCTTGAGTACCATTTGTTTGGGGGTCAAGGGAAAGGGAGGGTTTTGCCTTCTCTTTCTGCTCAAGATCCCCATGTACATTTGGTGGGCCACTGTGTGACACAGAATGCTGGACTCGATGGGCTTTGGCCTGATTCAGCATGGCTCTTCTTATGTTCTTATGTTCTTATGTAATGGAAGGATTTATATTCCTTGCAGTCATCTCATCATTAGCACTGTTTCTGGGAGTCGTTGAGGCCACTTGGAGGTTTATCTCTGTTCTCAGGTCACCTGAATAGTGCAATTGGGTGTGAAACCTTCTTGGAAATGCTGAAAGAGCAGGTCAAAGAGGCCATCTACAGTTAAGATTGAACAGCCCTCTCTTAACAGAGGGGGAGAGATAGGACACCACCTACCTCCTGTTTACAATACAGTCCTTTCAGCAGTTCCAAAAACGTTCCACACCCATTTGCACTAATCAGTGACCCTGAGGGCACAGATAAACCTCCTAGTGGCCTCAAGACTCCCAGAAACAGTGCTAAGGGCAGATGACTGCAAGGAATATAAATCCTTCCATTCTCCACCATTCAGTCAGAACTGAATAAGCTTCTTGGATGAGAAGAAAAACAAAGAAAGTCCAATTGCCTCTTGAAAAAGCACCTTTGGGAAATCCCGGGTTATACAAATGTTGCATGCCTGTCATTTTACAGGCAGCCTAACCCTAACATGCAGTTTCACCTCATTTCAGAATGAATCAGACTGATATTGAGAAGTTAACGCAGCATTTATCTGTCTCTACTTGAAGGCAGTTGGGAGAGGAAGCATACAAAGAATTGAAAATGGAAACTTCTGCACCTCAGTGCTAGCACTACAAAGAAGTGCGTTCTGCAAAATCTGCTGGGCCAGAGAACAGGGGCGGTCTAGTTCCAGCAAAGTAAAATCTTTGTTTCTTCTCCCTCCCGCGAAGCCCACTTCTATAGGCAGCTGCTCTTTCATACTTCTGTCTGTAAAGAAAAGATAATCAATAAACTCCACTGGAAGAGTTGATGCTAGATTCGAAGACCCCTAAGGATGTCTTCCAGGCACAGTGCCAAGCCTGCTGGCAGGATTGCATAATACTTTTTCTGCAGTATCCAGTAAGAGTCTTTCTGTCAGAATCTCTCGCCTTAAAGCTGCATGGAGAATTGAGGAGGGGGGTCAGGAAGAGAGGAGAGAGAAGAGAGGGCAGAAGTGGAGTTCAGCTTTTCTGGCAGAAGTTAGACTTCTATGCTATTTCTCTTGCAAAGCAGCTAATGTATTTCCTCCCCCATTCTTCTCCCTCCTCCTCCAAACCTAGTCTAATTGGGGAAAGCAGACTCTAATGCAAACTGAGCTAAAATTAGCATTAAGCTTTCACACAAATTTAGAGCAAATTCTATCTTTTCCTCCCCCCTTCCCCCATCCAGAGAAGAGTAAGAATAGGAAAGCACGGTTGCCTTAAAATCAGCATTTATCAATACAAATCTCTACTGTTGGTGGCTGGACTGAAAGGACCAGCCCTAGCTCAGCAGGGAAACACGTGCCTCACATACAAAAGGTTTGAGGTTCAGTGCCTGGTCAGAAAAACAAAACAAAAGTATTCCTGGCTGAAACCCTAAAGTGCTATTTACAGAGTGGAGACAATATTGATCTAGAGCAGTGTTTCTCAACCCAGACATTGCTGGCTGTGGAATTCTGGGAGTTGAAGTCCACATGCCTTAAAATTGTCAAGGTTGAGAAACACTGATCTAGAGGAATATTAGTCTGACTTGGTAGAAAGCCTAGTTTCCTAAAAGAGATGAATTGGAGATGCATTGTTATCATTTTCCAGTGCAAGCACTGACGGTATTTTTAAGATCTTAGTCATGACCTCTGTCCTAAAAACAGAATAAACCTCATTAGGGATGTAGGCAACGTATCATATGTTTGAAGATTCCGGAAGTTAGTCTAATTAAAGATGCTCCCAACTTTAGTTTCCATTTTCCTAAGCTAAATATTTTGATGTACAGGTAGTCCTCCACTTATGACCACAATTTAGCCAAAAATTTCTGTTGCTAAGTGAGACAGTTAAGTGAGTTTTGCACCATTTTACAACCTTTCTTGCCACAGTTGTTAATAAATCACAGCAGTTGTTAAGTTAGTAACACGGTTGTTAAGAGAATCTGGCTTCCCCATTGATTTTGCTTGGCTGAAGGTCACAAAACGTGATTTGGGGCACTGTAACCATCATAAATATGAGCCAGATATCAAGTGTCTGAATTTTTATCATGTGACAGTGGGGATGCTGCAACGGTCATAAGTATGAAATATGGTCATAAGTCACTTTTTTCAGCGCCACTGTAAATTTGAACAATCACTAAATGAATGGTTGTTAATTCGAGGACTACCTGTAATCGTGACCCAAGAGTTAATCTACTACACAGTGGTGCCATTGAGCCAATTTCAAGCATGTCCTTCCCAGAATACTAAAAATATGATCCCAAACTCAATAATTGATTCTAAATGCTCTTTAATCATTCACCGGAGCTACCATCTAAGAGGTGATATTGTGCTAACCAAATTCTTCAAGCCCCATTCTTCAATTAATATTTCAGACCTCATTCTCTGGGTGGCCACAGGGAAGGAAAACAACAATCCTCAGTTGGGACCAGAATTTCCATTGCTATGCAAGGTGATTGTTAACTAAATCACATTTACTTTTACAGCTTTTCTGCCTTGGTTGTTAAGCAAATTACTGCAGTTATTAAGTAAATCATGCAATCATGAAGTGAATCTGGTTTCCCCCATAGACTTTGCTTGTTGGAAGCTCTCTGGGAAGGTCACAAATGGCTATCACGTGACCCTGGAACACTGTAAATTGTCATCCAGTCAATCCACCATCCAGTCAGAGCTGGAGAAGCTTCTTGGATGAGAAGCGAAACGTCTTCAAAGAAAAACAAGTCCAGTTGCCTCGTGAAACAGCATCTTTGGGACTGCAAATTGTCATAAATACATGCCGGTTGCCAAGCAACCAAACTTGATCATGTGACTGTGAGGATGCTGTGGCAGTCATAAGTGTGAAAAACAGTCATATTTTTTCAGTGCCATTTTAACTCTGGCCACTAAATAAATGGTTGTAAATTGAGGATTACCTGTATTATTATCCAAGGATTATAATTCCAAATATGAAAAAAAACAAAAACAGGAGTGTAGATTCAAGAAAATATAAAGGGGCCTCTGTTGAAGAGAAAAGCAGGCCTAGAAGCATACAGATCCTAAAACAACTCTAGAGCGTTCCTAGCAGCTAAAAGGAAGGCCGGACATGGAGGCAGGATAACAACAGAAGGCAAAGACCACGAAGGATAGCAGGTGGCCCTCACTAGTAATGGATACTGACAAGAAGGACCCAGCTGAGAAATGGGCTGAGTGATTTATGGCTATAGTCCCTGAGCCACTCATTCAAAAGCTGGAGCCTAATTGTGGTGGGGCTCTTTTAATTGCACATGCGCAGGAGTATCAGCTGGCCTCCCATGATAAATGGAAAGAAAGTATTTCCAGGCCCTGCAGTCCAGACTTGGGGATGACATCTCTTCATTCTCTATTATTTCTACAATTAGCTGTACAAGAGGCCAGCCGGTCAGCAAGGCAGATGGGAACCTCCGTCCCCATCATTCTGCTTCGGGAATAATGCAGAAACATCCCATTTTTTGACCTAAAAGAGATTGACCTTTTGACCAACTGAGCATTTCCACAGGGGTCAAAGATTCTAGAACAATGGCTCTGGGGGAACAAAGAGCTAGAAAGAATATTAGTACAAAAAGTGAGGGTTTTGCTACACATTACAGACTAATATGTGCAATTAATGCTATTAGCTAGTGTTGATTTACTTTATTTGTGGAACTGAGTTGATTTACTTTATTTGTGGAGTTGACCACACCAGTTATTTAAGTAATTAAACCTGCCCATGACTTCCTTCAGAGGAACCAGCCCTGACAAAGATTTTGTGTAGAAAGGAGCTGGCAATCATTTACTGTATGTAAGACTATAGAAAGCAAAAGCATTCTGGGGTAATGCTGGGTGCACTTGTCACCACTTGGGAGTTATTATCATTGAAGGATGACTGTAGAATACCTGTCTCCTCTCCATCTTCTAAAATCCAAAAACTTAAGGCTTTATAGAGTACTTCCCAAGGTGTCTTTTTCTCCTGCTGCAGGTAAGCAATTCCAGAATCCCTCTGAGAAGTGACATGCAACTTTTACAGCTATATACTGCTTTAGTAAGATCATATTTGGAATACCGCATCCACTTTTGGTCACTGCTATATATAAAAAAGATATTGAGACTTTAGAAACAGTACAGAGAAGGGCAACAAAGATTATTAGAGAGCTGCAGACTAAAATATATGACGAATGGCTGCAATTAAATATATTGGGTATATTTAATCTAACAAAGACAAGGACTGGCACAAAGGGGGGGGCTCAATCTATTCTCCAAAGCACCTGAGGGCAAGACAAAAAGGAACCGGATGGAAACTTATCGAAGAGAGATCGAACCTAGAACTTAGGAAAAATTTCCTGACAGTGAGAATAATTAATCTCTGGAAATGGTTGCCACCAGAATCTGTGAAGGCTCCAACACTGGGAGTTTTTAAGAAGAGATTGGACAACTATTTGTCTGATATAGGGTCTCCTGCTCCTGCTTGAACTGGAAGACCTCCAACTTTGTTAGGTATGCCCAAGCACATCATGATTCCAAATAGCCATATGCCTTGTCTCCATTTTCCCCTTCTCCAAAGACAGAGGAGAAAACAGAGATTCACAGGTTCCAGACAAGCAGAGGCCTCCTCACGGTGCCCCTTGTCTCAACTAACATTGATGGGTAACAGGGTTGTTACTAGAATTGGTCCCAAAGAATTGATATAAAAGAATCTGTGTGGAGCATATAATAAAAAAATAAATTGAAATACTCCTATCACTCATCAGCCAACCATGCCTCTTCAAATAAACTGAAATACTCCTATCACCCATCAGCCAACCATGCCTTTTCTACAGGGACTCCTTATTTAGCAACTGCCTTGTTCAGCAATCCTTCAGCTATGACCATGATGACAAAGTACGGTAACTTTATTTCCAACCCTAACCCTAAATTACCGAACAATAGCAATGGAGGGAAGGATTGGTCCATCATACATGAATGGAAAAGAAATGTTAAAAATAAATTCTAATTTATTTTTAATGGTACTTATTAATTTAATTCAAAGAGAAAGTTCAAGGTATTTTTGTGGAATTAGGTATCACAGCTCCCATTATCCAATCACTTCATTTTCAGAGATTTGAAATGTTGAAGCTTTTTTCCCTCACCATATCCTAAGCCGTGCTTTGACTGCTTAGGCTGTCCCCAGAAAACTAAATAAAATATATTTCAGGAATTGATTTATGCACAACCGCTTTTGTATTTTTTTATCTACAAGGACCTTTTTCTTATTCATCACATTAATTGGCGATGCTAAACTATCAGAAGGTTGGGAAGTAGTTTTTCTATCTATAAATAGATATATTACATAGCAATTGAACAAACTTAAACATTGCCTAATATTGTTTCAAAATATCACAATTAAAAATAAAAACTTTATTTTTTATTACATTTTAATAGATTACAAAATATAAACAAAAAAACAAAATATACAATAATTAAAAAAATAAAACTAAACAATCCAAGATTTTAAAAAATCCCCAATACTTAAAGATTCTAACAATAATTAACAAAGAGTTAGGGCTGAAACTTAGGATCTAACATATATGTTAAACATAGTCACTGGTTTACAAAATAATACCTTACAATGCTATATTATAATCAAATCCAAAAAAATCTAATGTTATCAATATATTATTGTAAAATATCATAAAATCTGTGCCAAAGAAGAACTTAGTGCTTCATTATTTAATTTATTGATAATATTGCCTTCGAGACAACGGATAAGAAAAGCCTATCTTTTGGTCTCCCCCCTCAGCCCCCCAGTGCCTGGTATATAATTTTTTTTTTGTATGTGTGTGTAATATATTTTATTGATTAAAAAAATAATTGGTGAACAGTGTGTTGTCTGGTATATAATTTCTTATAGACATAATGTTTTGGGTATGTAATTCAACAACAAATTAACATCTTTAACGTTTAGGGATTTGCCCATGAATCTAGTTATGTACATTAAAATACTACTGCAGAAAAGCATCAAAAATTTACAAGGCCGTATCATGTGGCTCAGCTAATTCTAAATTTTTTTTGCATCTCCAAAAGAAATGTTCATATTCTTTAAATCATTTTTTTGGGGAATCCAATATACTCTAAATATTGTTTTTTGATGAATCAACTTTAATCTCAAGCGTTGATACCATTTTAACGTTTTTAAAGTTATGCAGCCTTTGATAGGGCATTATCAGAGGTAAAATTCAAGAGCTTTTATTTCTATAGTGTAGGACAGTGTTTTTCAACATTAGTAACTTTTAAGATATACGGACTTTAACTCCCAGAATTCCCCAAGCAGGATGTCCACATATCTTAAAGTTGCCAAGGTTGAAAAACACTGGTGAGTTTTGTCTAACCTTTGTCTATCTCTATTTTAGAGTATTTTTGAAAAACAAGAAAAAGGATATCTTTCTTCTGCCTTCTATATCTCCTTCTATTTGTATTTCTTCTGCTTTCTATATCTCCTGGCTAGATGTATGACTTAGCTGCCACTATGCCATAAGTTTCAAATTATTTCTATAGCAAAGATATTGTTTCCAAGTGTTACATAGTATACCGGTAAATGTCACAGCTTCAAATATCTGTCCTACTTCTACTGTTACAGCAGCCTACTTCTAAATTTCTTGCAGTATCATAACTTCCACTTTGTGCCAGAGGTCTGCCTTCTAGAAGAGTCTTTGAGAATCTCCTGCTTGAGCACAGGGTTGATCTAGAAGACCTCTAAGGTCCTTTCCATCTGTTATTCTCTGTGGCAATGCCATGCCCCTCAAATGGGTTCAGACAGGCCTCCAAGCATATGGTTAACGGAAACGAATTTAGTGTAGGGGTAACAACATTACCAAAACTAGCTGCTCACAATAGATATGGATATGGACTCAAGGAGGTAAAGTACCAAAAAGTTCCATCAGCTTATAATGGACTTGGTTTATTTTGTCACAAACTGATGCTAAAGTTGAAAAGTCTAGTTACTAAATGGTAGTCCCAACACGTTTAGGAAACTCCAGATTGGAGAAGACGCAACATGAGTTTAATTGTGCCCCAGAGACAATTATTTCTAAGGTCGCCCCTTTGTCCCCGCCCCCACCCCAAGCCAAGGCAAAACCACCACGTCAAACATCTTCGTCTCTTGTCCATTTCAAGCTGCATCCCCGCACCGGGAAAGCCCCTGGCGGTTACAAGTCAGAGCCAACTTCGAATGAAGCGCAAGAGATGACACAAAGGAGATTGAGCGGGGCGGTTGGCCTAGAAGACTTTCAGGATCCCTTCCAACTTTTATTCTGTATTCTTGACACATTAAAGCAGGGATTCTCAACCTTGGCAACTTTAAGACTTGTGGACTTCAACTCCCAGAATTCCTCAGCCAGCTTTGCTGGCTGAGGAATTCTGGGAGTTGAAGTCCACAAGTCTTAAAGTTGCCAAGGTTAAGAACCCCTGCATTAAAGAGAAGCGCAGTCATTCCGCAGGACTGCCAGCCGCCTCCCCGCCCAGGCTACAGCAGCCTCCGCGCAGCTCAGCTCAGCTCAGCTGGCAAACGGGGCCGCTTCGCTTTCTGTCCGGGTCTCATGATTGGAAGCGAAAAGCCAGCGGAGGCGGAGTCTTCAGCCAGCCTCTCGCGCGCTTTCTGGCCTTGCACTCTCCAATGCAGAATCCGTCTCGGACGGCAGGGGGCAGCATAGCCTTCCAGTTTGAGGGGAGGGGCTGTATCATGTTGGACGCGGGTCTAGGTTCGAGGGTTGTTTACACACGGGACTCTTAGATACGGATTGTCTTCTCCAGAAGCGCTGTCGAGCCCGCGGGCGCCGAAGTTAGACACGCAGGCTCGCTCTGCAATTTCATGTGTTTCCGATCGCTGGAAATAATAAAATCCAGACGACTTTAGCGCGCAGAGAACCCACCCCAAAGTCCCAAGAAATCCCGTTTCTTGATTATTTATATCCTATACCGCTAGGATAGCTCCCACGTGGTGTTTTTTTTTTAAAGGAAACTAGGCAAAATAAATAATTCTGGTTTGCAAAGCAAATAAGCCATCATCACATTACAGGGGATGGTGTTCTTTCAGTAAATCAGCATCAGCGGTGTGGAAGGAAGCTTTCTCCAGGCTGGGTCTTCTAAACTTAATAGAATAACAGAGTTGGAAGGGACCTTAGAGGTCATCTAGTCCAACCCCCTGCTCAGGCAGGAAACCCTGTACCATTTCAGACAAATGGCTGTCCAGTCTCTTCTTAAAAACTTCCAGTGTTGGAGCATTTACAGCTTCTGGAGGGAAGTTGTTCCACTGATTAATTGTTCTAACTGTCAGGAAATTTCTCTTTAGTCCTAGGTTGCTTCTCTCTTGGGTTAGTTTCCATTCATTGATTCTTGTCCTGCCTTCAGGTGCTTTGGAGAATAGCTTGACTCCCTTTTTGTGGGAACCGCTTATCAGGGGTGTCAAACTAGCTGCCTGTAGGCCAGATGCATCACACACAGGCCATGCCCACCCCCGCTCTGAAAAGGAAAATAATCTCACCATACCTCATGTGACATCACGTGATGTGATTGAGTTTGACACCTGTACCTTAGATATTGGAACACTGCTATTATGTCACCCCAGTCCTTCTTTTCATTAAACTAGATATACCCAATTCCAGCAACTGTTTTTTATGTTTTAGCCTCCAGTCCCCTGATCATCTTTGTTGCTCTTCTCTGTACTCTTTCTAGAGTCTCAACATCGTTTTTTTACATCATAGTGACCAAAGCAGTATTCCAAGTGTGATCTTATAAAGTGGTATTAACACTTCATGTGATCTTGATTTTATCACTCTGTTTATAATGCAGCCTAAGACTGCATTGGCTTTTTTGGCAACTGCAGCACATTGCTGGCTCATATTTAAGGGATTGTCCACTAGAACTCCAAGATCCCTCTCACAGTTGCTACTATTGAGCAAGGTACCACCTATACCAGTGATGGCGAACCTTTTAGAGAACGAGTGCCCAAACCCCACTTATTTCTTGCAGGGTGCCAGATGGGCGTGGCTCACTGGGTGGGCGTGGCTGTGGCGGTCATGGCAGACTGGGTGGGTGTGGCCAAGGTGGGTGTGACCACCTCGATGTTGCTCATGGGGAGGGACGCCCATGGGGGCCGGGCAGGTTTGGGGGAGATCCAGGGGGTGTCTGGCAGGTAGGGCGGTGGGCAGGAGGCTCGTCCTGCGGGGTGAGGCGAGGCAAGGCAGGGGTGCCATTGTCACAGGGCAAGGTGAGGCAGGGGCCGGGGCGGCTGCTGCCTGACACCATCGGCCCCCACACACAGAGGCCAGTGAGCGCATGGGTGCTGGGATGCATCCGGCCACATGGGACCTCATTGAGTTAGCGGGCGGCTGGTTGAAGAGAGACGGCTGCCATCTCTGAGGCATGACCTGTGTGCCCACAGAGAGGGCTCTGAGTGCCGCATCTGGCACCTGTGCCATAGGTTTGCCACTACTGACCTATACTATACCTGTGCATTTGGTTTTTCTTGCCTAAATGTAGAACCTTACTTTTTTCCCCATTGAATTTCACATGTCCGAGTTCAACTCTTTAAGGTATAACAATTTTGAGAGCTGACTGAAGAGAGATATTTGCTACCATTGGCACAGATAGGCTGGGCTTCTATATGGTCTCCACTGCAAACCACAGGGATGTGAAAATGATGGTGTGTCAAGATGTCATAAAGCAAAGGATGCAATTTACCACAATTATAGGCAGTCCTCCACTTATAACCGGTTGCTTAGTGACTGATCAAAATTGACAAACCTTCCTGGGGATACTTACAACCTATATTAGAAGTTGGATGATCAGCTCCTCTCCTGCAGTCATGTGACCGTATTTTACAATAGTTTTGCCTAAAGCCAGGGTTTTCAGCAAAACCAGTCCATAGCAAACATGATTGTTGTAAAATCAGGTCACTCATATGGGTGACCCAATTTATGATCATCAATCATCACAAGTTATGACAGTGATGAACAGGAGCCATTACAGTTGTAACAGGAGGACTATTCAAGCTTTCATTTTTTGCATTATACTCATATGTTACCATTTGCTTTCTTTCCTGCAGCTGCAGGGGGATTCATACAGTGTGCTAAACTATGGTTTGCTGCATAAGGTACAGCTGATTGGATTTGCAGTTATATTCAGTTATCAACCACTTCTTTGCAGATTGCAATGCTTGATTTCATATACCGCACTGACTCATAGCTTATTTTAAGCATGCTTATTTTAATAAGCTACAATAACTGGAATCATATAATATGCTAAAATCATAAATCAGTTTACAAACCAAAATCAACCGAGCATTACATGAAGCCATTCTTGGCTGAACAAGCCTGAATACTGCAGTCACAAAAGTTACTAAGCCAGAGTTTCCTAAACTTGGGCAGAGGGATAAACATTTTAGAGAGGACACAAGGATTTCAATTTTTTTTTTTTTTACTCAAATGATCAGCATAAAAACCACAACAGTTTTGAGATGGTGCAATTCAGGGGTCCCCAACTCCTGGTCCATAGACCAGTACTGGGCTGTGGTATGCCAGAAACCGGTCCGCACAAACAAACAAAACCCGATCTGCAGGATACAGGCAGCACACGCCCCCTCCGGTCTGTGGAAAAATCTCTCTCCACAGAACTGGTCCCTGGAGCCCAAAAAGTTGGGGACCTCTGGTGTAACTGATTGGGGAGATCAGAAAGGTGAATGGATTGATAGGAATAAGAGAGGGAAGCAAAGCAGGAGACTGTGAGTTCAAGTCCCACCTTAGCCAAGAAAACCAGCTGAGTGACTAGACCAGTCCCTCTCTCAGTCCTACCCACCTCACAGGGCTGTTGTGGAGAAAACAGGAGGAGGAAGGTGTGTTGGATATGTTTGCCACGTTATTTATAAAAATAATGAAGACAGGATAAAAATAAATAAAATAAAAATTAAAAAATGGATGGGTGCACAGCAAGAAGATAGCAGCTGAGTTAGGGTTGCCAGATATTTGAACAGGCAAAGGAGGACACATTGTGAAAACAACTACAGCGAAAAACTGCAAACATATGTACTTAGGCCTACATGTATATGCAATATAAAAAAGACTGGTTTTTCACTTGCAATATTTTCCCAACCAATCTTTGCTTTCAAGAACATATGCTAGCAATAATATAGAATTGACGGTGACTTGCTTTTCAAATTTGACCAAAGAAACACATGATGACTCATGTTATCTACAGACTGCAGCAATCATTCATTTGTAGATGCTGGATTGAAGCCAATGGCTGAAATCATAAAATAAATTATATAACATAAATCTAGGTTGTTGAGTCCATCTACAGAGGAAGGAAAGAAAGGAGCAATTTACAAGGTCAGGACACACAAAAGTTGGAATGACTACTGTTGTGAAACCCTTCCCCCCCAAGTCCCCAAGACGCTGGAAAAGCCAGACAATATTTGATTTTAAAGCTAGGCCAGCTGGATTGAGGCCATGAGTATAGAAAGGAGGACATGTCCTTTTGCCATATGTCTGGTAGCCCTAGACTGGGAAGAGTGGAGTAGAGAAAGCTAGACACATACATTTATATATGCATCAAATGATAGCCATATTTAACAGACTTTTTTGGGGGGAGGCATATTTCTGAAAAGCCAAAAAGGTAGATAATGAAAAATCTGGGAATTCCTCTACTAAGTGGTTAGTTTACATATCATAACATTGAAACTTCAAATATGGCATTAAGCCAAAACCATATCAAGCACCTTCTTCCCAGTTCTAAGTTTTAAGTCTTTAGAAGCAATTGTCAAAAGTATTATCCAGTATTCCTTAGAAACTCCAGTTATTCTGTTCAGCTCTTAAAATCTTATGGATTCTGGGCGACTTCCGGTTCCGGTCACGAGGACCGGAGCCTTTCTTAGAAAGCTCCGGGACGGGGCTCGCGGGAAATTTAAAATAATTAGGCACCGTGAAAGGGAGCGACGAAGAGAGAAGACCGGATAGAAGGAGAACATCGGAGCTCTCGAAAAAAGTGAGGCTCGCCACCGGAAGGTCCCGGGAAGCCGCGAACGGAGCTGCTGAAGCCGGCGGCGGCTGACTGGCCGGCCGGCGGGCCCGAAAACGCCGCGCTGCGAACGCAAGGGAGCTGGCGAGAGAGGAGCCAAGAAGCAGGAAGGGGACACAGGCTCGCTGCTGGGGGGGTCTGCCGGCCTGAAGAGGACCCCCGGACGAGCTAGAGAGAAGGAGGAATGGTGAGAGAGCAGCGGAGGAGGCCTGGCGAGGCAACCAGAAGCGGAGGTGAACGGACCGGAAAGAAGCCGACAGGAGCGGAGGCGAGCGGCGCGAGTAATAGCAGCAAATATTACCT
Source organism: Bothrops alternatus (assembly GCA_034064705.1). Lineage (NCBI taxonomy): Eukaryota > Metazoa > Chordata > Lepidosauria > Squamata > Viperidae > Bothrops > Bothrops alternatus. Next base: position 38,651,538 of record JARGCV010000124.1, on the reverse strand, counting down.
GCGTGAGAGGAGAGAGCCTGGCGCGGAGAACAAAGGAGGAGGCGAGCGGAGCCGACAGAAAGCAGTATCGAAAGAAGGAAGAAGTAAAGAAGCAGACGGCGGAGGAAGACTCAGGAAAAGAGTACCCTGGAAGGCAGAGGGACTGGTGAGTGATACCCCACGCACTGTGCCCCAGACCCTCCAGAACGGGAGCCCCAGGGGTACTGAAGAGGGCAGAACCTACCAGGGAGGAAGGTGGGTGTAAGAAGAAGACTGGAAGGCAACCTGGGACGCTGTAAAGGGAAGGCAGAAGAGATCTGGAAACACAAGCAGGCAGAAGACAGCAGAAAGTGATCTGGGAAAGAAAGCAAAGAAAGAGGGGCAAGAGGGAGCCAGAAAAGTGCAAAGAGAAGAGACAGGTTGGCAGAGGAGAGAGAGGAGGAAGCCAAGGAAAAGGCACTGAACAGGCTCCCTGAACACAGAACTGCCTGAATATAGGCTCTTAGCCCTGCACTGCCTGAACCCTGAGGCTCCCTCCCTGAAAGGCTAGAGTACTGGATCATCATCAGAACACAGTCTAGTGACTAATCTGGTCTAATTTGAAGATCAAAACAGTGCCAGGCCAACAGGAGGATAAGCTCAAGATGGCCTCCAAACAGACCAAACAGACCAAACTGACACAAACAAAGGGAGCGGCATCCTCCCGAGCTCAGCTTTCTAAACCGCCAGGAAACACCCTACCCATCCTCACACACCCCCCTTCCAACTACAGGCCCCCAGACCCATCTGTTAACCCATGCCTGCCCAACAGCACACATGATGCAAGAATTAAAAGAGATGATAGAGACGCTGGTAATAAGGATGGATGGAATGGATAAAAAGTTGGGGGAAATGGGGACAAGGATGGAGAGAAGGTGCATAGAGGCAGAACAGAAGATGGAGGAAAGATGCAAAGACATAAAACAGATGCTGGGGGACCAAGGTAAAGAGCTAGAGAGAAAATGGGAAGAACAACGCAGAGCGATGGCCACGGACCTGGACCAGATGAAGGAGGCAATGCAAGCACACTACAAGAGAATAGGGGATGAAATGGGGAAAAATCTCCAGGAGATCAGGGAAAATACGGAAAAGAGGATGGAAGAAGTGGAGAACCACATGGAGGGACAGATAGCAGAGATGAAAAGGGTGGCTCAAGACCAGTCCACCATGATGCAATACTGGCAAATGGCGTCTGCAATCAGGTTTAGAGGGTGGAAAGAGACAACAAACGAAACCCAAGGGGGCCTGCTCGGAACCTTTGTAAGGGCCCTGGCAACATTTCTGGGAAAGAAAACCGAAGAGATTGCGTGGCAATTCGACAGAATCTACAGAGTTGGCTCATGGAAGGCAGCAAACAGGCACCAACCAAGAGACGTGGTCATTCATTTTGCAACACAGGGGTTCCGGAACCTCATCTCCGTCACATCCTACAACAAGAGATTGTACATAGAGGAACAAGAGGTGAAAGAGATCCCCCCGGCGATGCTGCGAGACAGAAAGGACTACAAGTTCCTGGTCAACGAACTGAGACCACGCGCTCTGCAATATCGATGGGAAGCCCCAACAGGGATGTCACTTCTCTATAAAAATAAAAGGTACTACCTGAACTCGGTCCAGAAAGCCAAAGAATTCCTTGAAAAGGAACTGAAGTCGGACGGTCCTCAATCCAATACGAGGGACGACGCAGAAGGGCCACTGGAACGCAGAAGGGACTGAGAACAACGAGCAAACCACTCAGAAGCACAGACCGCCACAGTAGCAGGAGAAAGGAATGGACCACCTCGAGATACGACGGCACAGAGAACAGAGGGCAACAAAAACAAGGAAACAGGGCAGTCTGCGGAGGGCAGGCTACTAAGATCCACTACTAAACGCACAGACCAGCAAGACAAGACCCTACTACACAACATAAGCACCAACCCGGATATCATGGGAACGAGACCAAAGAAGAAACCAGGAGAAAGAACAGAAGCGGTCTTGCAAGAGTATCCTGAAACCGATAATGACAACTAAATACTTGACTTGGAATGTTAACGGATTAAACTCCCCTCAGAAAAGGAGAAAAATATTTCACTACCTGAAACAAGGTAAAAGCGATATAATTTGCCTACAAGAAACACACATCAGAGCGGCAGACCAAAAATATTTAATCAACTACAAACTGGGCGCACAATTTGTTGCAGCGGCACCAGGAAAAAAGAATGGGATTGTTATATATGTAAAGAAACATGTAATAGCTAAGCTAATAGAGTCAGACCCCCAAGGTAGATACCTGGCAATCGAAATAACACAAGAAGACAAGAAGATTCTGGTGATGGGCATATATGCACCAAATCAGCAACAAGGCAAATTCTACAAAAGGATACACAAGAAGTTAACTCAACTCAACTACAGATCTTGCATTATACTGGGCGACTGGAACGGGGTCATAGAGACTGCCCTGGACAAAAAGAGGACTGCACCTAAACCGCAAAAGCACTCCAAGTTGCCTAAATCCTTCTTTGACATGAAGGAAGACCTTGAACTGACAGACGTATGGAGGGAAAGGCATGGCAAAGAACAAGAATTCACTTTTTTCTCTGACAGACATCAATCATTCTCCAGAATTGACTTTATATTAACATCTAGCGACTGGCTGGTTTGTCTAAATGTGGTGAAAATCCTACCCAAAGTACTAACAGATCACAACCCAGTGAGGATGGAATTAAGACATGGCCTGAAACAGAGGAGATCCTGGAGAATTAATGAAAACCTGTTTAGACACGAAGAAAAGATGGCTGAATGCAAAAATGCCATGAAGGAATTCTTCAACATAAATATGAACAATGAAACACCTATAGAAATGATTTGGGACGCCAGCAAGGCGTATATGCGCGGGATTCTTATGGACATGAATAACAGGCACCGTCGCAAACAAGAACAAAAAAGAAAAGAGTTAGAAGACGAGATAAGTAAGAAGGAGCGGCTATTAATAAAAAGACCGGAGGACAAAGTCACCAAAGAAGGAATCAAGATTCTAAGAAAGCAATTTGACATGTTGATGGCAGACCAAGTTGCAAGGAATATACAATATGCAAAACATAAGACATTCTGCAATGCCAACAAACCGGGTCAATGGCTGGCTTATATCATAAGAAAGAAACAGAAATCCCGCATAATTGAAAAGATAGAGTACAAAGGCAAGGAAGAATTTCAACAGGAAACCATCAAGAAAGCCTTTACCGAGTTCTACTCAAAGCTATACGCCGAGGAGAAGACACAAGACAAAGAGATAGATAAATTTCTACAAAACGAAAAGATACTGGCAATCACCGATGCACAAAGAGATGCCCTGAATGCCTTAATCACAAAGGAGGAAATACACTCAGTGATCAAACAACTGAAAAAAGGAAAATCGCCCGGGACGGATGGGATAACAGCGACCTACTACAAGCATCTCCAGGAGGAGATGTTAGAACCCCTCAGAAAGCTATTTATCAACATACAAGAAGGAGGCCAAGTCCCACCGTCCTGGAAAACAGCCTACATTTTGTTAATCCCCAAGGAGGGAAAAGATAACGCACAACCTGCAAACTACAGACCCATCTCACTACTAAACACAGACTACAAAATCTTCGGGAAAATTTTGGCCAATAGATTAATGACTGTACTACAAAAAACAATACACCCGGACCAAAGGGGATTTATACAAGGGCACCAGATGAAAACCAATGTGAGACAGCTGTTGAACATAATAGAATACTTGGAAAGGCACAACCAGGTACCCGCCACTCTTATGTTTGTGGATGCAGAAAAAGACTTTGACAGATTGAATTGGCCGTTTCTGACAAACTTGGTCCGGAAGATGAAAATGGGAACACAGTTTCTCAATTCCATACTGGCTATTTACCAGAAACAAACAGGCCAGATCATTGTTAATGGAGACCTAACGGACTCATTCAACATAGAAAGAGGCACGAGACAGGGCTGCCCGCTGTCACCCCTGCTATTTGTCCTAACGCTGGAGATTCTACTGAACAAGATAAGAGCGGCAGAGGACATAAAGGGCATACAGATTAGACAGCAAGACTACAGACTGTGTGCCTTTGCAGATGACTTGCTGGTGACAGTGTCGCAACCAGTACAGTCAGCAAGGAGATTGATGGAGATAATGGAAGACTATGGTAGGGTGTCAGGCTTCAAAGTAAATATATCAAAAACGAAGATGCTAGTTAAAAATCTAGACAACAAAGCAAAACAGGACTTGGAAAGAATAACGGGTTGTGAAATAGTCAAGAAAGTTAAATACTTAGGAGTGGAGATAGAAACAACGAACACGAAATTATACAAGAATAACTACGAGGTGCTGTGGAACAAGATACAAGCAGATCTGGAAAGGTGGAAAACACTACGACTGTCCCTGCTGGGCAGGATAGCAGCAGTAAAAATGAACGTCTTGCCAAAATTTCTATTTCTCTTTCAAATGCTACCCATAATCAAAAAGGATGTGGACTTGGACAACAGGCAGAAGGGCATCAACAGATTTATTTGGGATGGCAAGAAACCGAGGGTGAAACTAAAAATCATCCAGGACACGAGGAAGAGAGGGGGACTAAAAATGCCCAATCTAAAGCTATACTACTACGCAGCGACATTGGTGGCGTTGAGTGACTGGATCAATATGACGAACGAAAGAATACTGAATGTGGAAGGGCACGGTCTACTATTCGGCTGGCACGCATACTTGGTGTACGACAAAAAGGTGGACAAGAACTTCAAGGAGAACCCACTACGAACCCCGTTGTTGTGGGTATGGAGGAAATATAAGTACCTTCTACATGACAAGATCCCCATCTGGACGATCCCCGGACACGCAATAGGGGACGTAAACATATCCCAAGAGCAGGGAGTGGTGCCCTACAGTAAACTGGTACTGGAAGAAGAAAATGGGTTCTCCTTAAAGCCACAAACAACGCTAGCAGATGAAGGAATAGGAGGTACCTGGCTATCATACCTACAACTGCAGTCAAGGTGGCATAAAGACAAGAAGAAGGGCTTATCCCGGACTGATGAGACTTTAATTGAACAGATTAGAGAGCAGGGGATCATGCATATCAAACGAGTGTACACACTGTACTAATAGAAATTGACTCTAAAACGGTGCTTGTCAAGAACTGTATGGTAAAGTGGGAACAAGACTTTGGACATCCGATCGCGATGGAAACGTGGGAGGAAATCTGGGTGAGAAATGTAGAATTTACGAAAGCGCAACAGCTAAGGGAAAACTTCTACAAGATGTTCTATAGGTGGCATCTAGACCCGAAAAAACTACCATACATCTATCCAGACACCCAGCCCAAGTGCTGGAGGTGTGGCGATGGGGAGGCTACATACTTTCATGTTTGGTGGACATGCAGAAAAATCAAAGCCTTCTGGAGGAAGATATGATGGACACTCCAAACTATATTCAAAAAGCGTATTGAATTTCTACCTCAGGTTTTTTTGTTAGGGATCATAAAAGATTGCACTCAGAGACGAACTTATTTCTGAACTTGATCACAGCAGCCAGATTGTTGGTGGGACAATACTGGAAGAATCCAGAAATACCACCTATGGAAGAATGGACTTTGAAAGTAATAAATTTGGCGGAAATGGCGAAAATATCGGCATATTTGAAAGATCGCTCAAATGAACAACATTTGACAGACTGGAAACAGTGGATAGACTATATACAAGAGAAACACCAATCAAATAAAATGTATCTGGCGTATAGTTGAGGCTCGACGTGAAGAGTGAAGAATGTTTACCAAATCAGACGTTTACAAAGACTAATACCTAATGTTGTATTTTATGTTCTATGATGATTGCTTCTTAATATGATCTTATGCTTAATGTTGTTTGCTTTAATATTGAAAAAGCGGATTGAATTTCTACCCCAGGTTATTGAATTTCTACCTCAGGATCTTTTGTTAGGGATTATAAAAGACTGCACTATTACTGAGACGAAGTTAATTCTGAAGCGCGAATGAACAATATGTGATAGACTAGATACAGTAGATAGACCATATATAAGAGAAACACCAATCAAATAAAATGTATCAGGTGTATAGTTGAGGCTTGACGTGAGGAGCGAAGAATGTTTACCAAACCAGACGTTTACAAAGACTAATACCTCATGCTGTATTTTCATGTTTTATGAGGACTGCTTCTTAATATGATCCTATGTTTAATGTTGATTGCTTTAATATTGGAAATGCGTACTGAATTTCTACCTCAGGTTATTGAATTTCTGCCTCAGGATCTTTTGCTAGGGAGCATAAAAGAGTGCAGTACTACTGAGACGAATTTACCTCTGAAGCTCGAATGAACAATATGTGATAGACTAGAAACAGTAGTTAGAACATACCGGTATATAAGAGGAATGTTTACTAAACCAGACGTTTACAAAGACTAATCCATAGTGTTGTATTGCAGGTTATATGATGATTGCTTTTTAATACGATCTTATGTTTGATGTTGATTGTTTCAATAAAAGAATTTTTTACAAAAAAAAAATCTTATGGATTCTATTCAATGAAGCATTATTACCTACCTACCCTAATTGATCTCCATTAACCTTCATTAAGTGATCCAGATTCTAAAATAGTATCACATTTTTTGTAATCTCCTTTGAGGTGCTTTTGCATAGCATAAAATACACCATTAAAACATAAAAGCAAGACAATTATATACAGTAAAAAGAAAGGGAAAATGAAAAAAAAAGCCTGAAATTATCCAGGTTCAGACAAGAAGATCTAGAATTCTAGATGATGAGATGTCAATTGAATTTCAGGAAAGAGAACATACTAAAGCGGTGTTTCTTAATGTTGGCAACTTTGAAATGCATGGACTTCAATTCCCAGAATTCCCCTGCCAGCCACATAATGAAATATGGGATTCATTTATACAAAAAACAGTAGATTTAAAAAAACCATGTTAGTTATGTAAGTATATCAGAAATGAATATATATTGTTTGATTAGATAACTATTTACAAGTAGTCCTTGACTTATGAACATTCATTTAGAGATTCTTTGAAGTTACAACAGTGTTGAAAAAGGTGACTTATGACCTACTTGCACAATGATTGTTATAGCATCCTCACACTCATGTGATCAAAATTAGGGCACTTGGCAACTGGTATGTATTTATGGCCATTACGGTGTCTTGGGGTCACCTGATCACCTTTTGCAAGTTAATGGGGAAAGATTAGTTTAACTATCATGGAACTCACTTAATAATCATGGTGGTTAAAATCAAGCGCGACTCACAACCACTTCTCGCTGAGAATCAAGAACTCTGCCTTAAAACATTGGGTTGAAGTATATTGCTCTGGAATCCAGACCCAAAAGGTCCCATTAAACTTTCTCCTTCATCAATCACAAACTGCCCTTTTCATTTTCAGGTTTGCTGCCTCAAACATAATAAGGTTTACTCATAATGGTGATTGGATTGATTTTTCCTGCATTTTTTCTCTCTACAAAATCACCATATAATCAAAATGACTTCCCTAGTCAGTTATCACCATTCAAACACTAGAAATTTGGGGGTTCTGAATCTCATGGGCAATATTTATCTTATTTATCTCATACTCTTAAGTTTGGGTAGACCAGGGGTTCTCAACCTTGGCAACTTTAAGTCTTGTGGACTTCAACTCCCAGAATTCCTCAGCCAGCAAAGCTAGCTGAGGAATTCTGGGAGTTGAAGTCCACAAGTCTTAAAGTTGCCAAGGTTGAGAACCCCTGGGGTAGACCCTTCTGGAAATGTTTACAATAGCAATAGCACCTAGACCAGTGTTTCTCAACCTTGACAATTTAAAGGCATGTGGACTTCAATTGCTGGCTGTGGAATTCTGAGACTTGAAGTCCACATGCCTTAAAATTGTCAAGGTTGAGAAACACTGACCTAGACTTATATACCACTCCACAGTGCTTTACAGCCCTCTCTAAGCAGTTTACAGAGTCAGCATATTGCCCCCTACAATCTGGGTCCTCATTTTACCAACCTTGGAAGGATGGAAGGCTAAATCAACCTTGAGCCGGTGAGAATTGAACTGCTGACGGTTTGGCAGTCAGCAGAATTATCCTGCAGGACTGCATTCTAACCACTGTGCCACCATGGTTCTTAATTCACTTTTGTTCTTGCTATTCTGAATAATATAGTCAGACCTGGCTGCTTTACAGTCTGCTGCTAATTGATTTGATTATGTGCCATCATGTTGGTGCTAACTCTTAGCGATCATATAAATAGGGGTCCCCAAACTCTTCAGCTTTTCAACTCCTTCAGTAAGTGTTAGATTGTTCATTGATAACCAAACATTATCTGAAAATAACTTAGTAAATATTGTTATAGTATTACAAATAATAACAATGTCAATAAGCAAAGGTAGCACCAATAGTAATAGCTACCGGTAGTACCAATAGTAAAAGCAACTGAAGCACCACTTGAACACCCTCAGCACTGACAAAATCACCATGAGTCAATTGCAAAAGGCAGCCTTAATGGGAACAGTTAATATCCTGGGATGATATCTTTAACATCATCATTATATCCTGTGACAATACCTTTAACACCCTCAAGCATAACATCTGCCTATCACAGATCCTTGACAATGACAAATCCAGTCTGAACATTTGGCTGACTGTGACGAACCCTAATGACCCTTTAGATCAGTGTTTCTCAACCTTGACAATTTTAAGGCATGTGGACTTCAACTCCCAGAATTCCACAGCCAGCATTGCTAGCTGTGGAATTCTGGGAGTTGAAGTCCACATGCCTTAAAATTGTCAAGGTTGAGAAACACTGCTTTAGATACTCCTGTTAGCTTTTGGGGTTTTATACGGATCACTTTGGAGAATTCTGACATTTTCCATGAACAAACCACTGTACCTCCAAATTTATAAATAGGTTTCAAGAATGTGTTCCAATAAAATTCAAAGGAGTTTGGGATTGAATTCCCTCATTTATGGGACCTTATGTATTTATTCTAAACAGCTCCTGCTTCCCTTAACCATCTGTCTTCTTATTGACTGATAAATATGTTCAAGAGCCTTGAGATGGTTATTACCTCACACTGTATTAAGCCAAACATGGTCAGTTTTACCGTAGGTTTGCTACACTGAGTGAACCCCATCATTATCACCTGAAAACTACAGTTTTCGTTTAAAACCATTGTTAAACATATACAGACCTAATGTGATATATCATGCAAGACACAAAATGGTCTGTTTGGTTTTGATTGTATATTGTGCAACTGTTAAATTCCGATTACTGTGTTTTCCCAAAAGACCTACCCCGAAAATAAGCCCTAGCTAATATAAGCCCTACCCCCAAAATAATCCCTAGTTTTGGGGCGGGGTGCATGCCTAAAAATCAAGCTTGGGTAGGGGTGGGGGGATGGAGCTGCCCCAAGCACCCCGCAATGCTCTCTACATGGGGCTACCTTTGAAAAATGTTCGGAGACTTCAGGTAATGCAGAATGCAGCCGCGCGAGCAGTGTTGGGCTTGCCCAGAAATGCCCACATTTCGGCATCACTCCGCGAGCTGCATTGGCTGCCAATTGGTCTCCGAACCCAATTCAAAGTGTTGGTTATCACCTATAAAGCCCTACATGGCATCGGACCAGGTTACTTACGGGACCGTCTGCTGCCCCATGAATCCCAGCGGCCAGTTAGGGCCCACAGAGTCGGCCTTCTCCAGGTCCCGTCAGCCAGACAGTGTCGCCTGGCAGGGCCTAGGGGAAGAGCCTTCTCTGTTGCGGCCCCAGCCCTCTGGAACCAACTTCCCACGGAGATCTGTGTCGCCCCCACCCTCTCCGCCTTTCGTAAATTACTCAAAACACACCTCTGCCGGCAGGCCTGGGGTAGTTAACATCTTGCCCCAAGCCAGTGTATGTCTGTGTGTGTGCTGAATGATTGGGTTTTTTTTAAAAAAAATTAAGAGGTTTTATATTTATATGTATTTTTATGTTGATTTCTACTGTGTTGTGAGCCGCCCTGAGTTCTCCGGTATAGGGCGGCATAGAAATCGAATAAATAAATAAATAAATAAATAAATAAATAAATAAATAAATAAATAAATCCACTTACCATTGCAGTCTGCCTTTCCTTGCCAGCCCACTTTTTCTGCGGCACCTCCCCCCCAGCCTGTATTTTGCAATCAGAGGAGTTATTTTAAGTCCTCAACAAGCCATAGCTTGGTTCTCAGCTGCAGAGGCCTTCTGGAAAGGCCTCTGACTGCGAAATGCAGGCTGGGGGACACCACAGAGGAAGTAGGTCAGCTGGGTGGGGCTGTCAATGCCAGATATGAATGGAAAAGACACAAGACACACAGACACCCAAAAATAAGACCTGATGCCTCTTTTGGAGGCAAATAATAATAATAATAAGACCTGGTCTTACTTTTGGGGAAACACAGTAGGTAATGGTTTTAAGCAGTATGTGAACCAGTAAGATTATGCAGCACTTTTGGCTCAGGGCCAAGCTGATTAAGAACAGCAGTCTTCAACTCTGCAAGAGAACTGATTCTTTTCTCAGGGTTATGCAGCTGTCCCTTGCTGTTCGGTAAGATCAGGGGTCTTCAAATTTGGCTCTTTTATGACTTGTGGTCTTCAATTCCCTTCTGGTTTCAACTACTGACTTACAAACAGTTGCTATTTTAATTCACAGTTGATTGAAAGTCAAAAGATGATAACAGTCAAAGCATGCAGACCAAGCAGAATCTCGGGTGCTTGCCTGAATGATTTGCTGTTAACAAGAACATGTAGAGGAATAGTCCAAAATCATTCCAATGTTCCTAGAGCTAGGTCTGGATTGTCAGCCAGTCCAGAGATTGAAGGTTTCTTACACAAACAGGATTCACAGGAATACTACAAAGAGCCAAATATCAGAAAGTTGTTTCCAGCAAAAGGAACATGGGTCAGTGTTGACTCTTACATCAGGGTCAGTGTTGACTCTTACATCAGGCTGCAGCCCGTGCCACTACTCAAGATTTACTTCCTTGCTTGACAAAGAGTCTCACAGAATGTCTCTGCTCTACATTCTTCTCTATTTGTTGGGTTCAGGAACTGAGAGGCCTTATGCCATCTTCATCTGACTGCTGCAACTTTTCAGGTGAAAAGTTGTTTTGATCAGCTTCATGTAACTCTTGGCTTTGTGGCTACAAAAGTCAGCATTCCATAGGTTCAACTGTAGGCTTGCTTCTTCAGATTCAGACTCTTAAGTCTTGTGCATCAGTAATAACAGATCCCATGAAAAGCCATACTTGGTTTAAGATAATACGGTATTTCTCAGCCTCAGCAACTTTAAGATATCTGTATTTCAACTCCCAGAATTTTGGATGTTGAATTCCATAATCTTAAAGTTTCTGGGATTGAGAAACACTAGTTTAAGCAGTCATCGATTGGGACTATATGCACAACCCCTTCTGATCCAAAGTGCTGCGCAGCCCTATAAACTAGATTGTTCTTGATGTTCTCCAGCTTATTCTACTGATTGGTTTGAGGTAGAATAAAACAACCTTTAGCAATGTGATATTCACCTACTCTTTTCCTGATAGCTTTTAAAGACATTAGCAGAAAGATAGCAATATCCCAATCTATGGGGCATGCTTATGATCACCATGGAAGTTTCCAGCAGTGCCTGTAACAGAATCCAAATCACCTTCATAACCCCCAGGATTGCATGTTATCCTTCCATATTGTCTGTAAACCACACCTGCAAGAGATTAAATGCTGAAGAGAAAAACCTCTGGCTCTTTCAGTTTTAGCCTCTGCCAGAAGTCATTATAATCAGGGACAAAAGCATTGCAAATTGCTTTTCCCCAAAACAAGAATGTAGATTCTGGGGCATTCAGATAGAATACTTTTTATTTCATGCAACGAATGAAAATAACATTATCTATACTATCAGTCTGTCTGATAAGTTTCCTATCTTTTAAAAGAATAAAGGCTTCTTTTGGGATTTCAAGCATTAAATTTGCTTCCAACAACTAGTCTTCTTAATACTACAGAGCCTTGTATGGCCCATTCATGTTTAATATGCTCAGTAGATCCCAAATGTTTATGGACCTACATGAATAAATGCACACATTGCAGCTGAACATCTGGCAGATTAATCTTTTGTTCCTGTAATATAAAATATGTTCAAATGTTATTTTTAAAGCAGCACTGTGGCTTCTCAACAACATTTCACTGCTGGAACTAACAGGACTGTGGATGTTTTCCTGGTAGTAGCTGAATTTTAAATCTAATTTAGTTTCTTCCACTCATAAACCCAACATAGAACTATACCTCAGAAGACTCAGGATGAAAGAAACTCTCCAGAGAGTTTCTAAGTTGTTCTTGAACATCTACAGCTGTTTAGAGTACCTGGCAAAAATATGTATTTTCTATCCCTCATTCACAAGCAACACAGTATATAGCTTAAGAAAGGAGCCACTGGATGCAACTATGGAACTGTTGCTGTGGGTAAATATAGTCACAGTAAAGCAAATTGCCTCACAATATAAAGTTACTCAGGGAGTACAGAATAACAGTGTTGGAAGGGCCTATAGAGGTCTTCTAGTCGAAACTGCTGCTTGGGCAGGAGACTATATACCATTCCGGACAAATAGCTGTCCAGTCTCTTCTTAAAAACCTCCAGTGATGGAGCACAACTTCTGGAGGCCAGCTGTTCCACTGATTAATTGTTCTCACTGTCAGGAAATTTCTTCTTCGTTCTAAGTTGGATCTCTCCTTCATAAATTTCCACCTGTTACTTCTTGTCCTACTCTCAGGTGCTTTGGAGAATAGGTTGACCTTCACTCTTCTCTGTGACAATCCCTCAAATATTGGAAGACTGCTCTCATGTCACCCCTGGTCTTTCTCTTTGTTAGACTAGATATACCCGGTTCCTACAACCATTCATTATGTTTTGACCTCCAGCCCCCTAATAATCTTTGTTGCTCTTCTCTGCATCTTTTAGAGTCCCAGCATCTTTATTGTGGCGACCAAAACTGGATGCAGTATTCCAAATGTGGTCTTATCAAAGTAGTATAAAGCAATACTAACCCTTCATGTGACCTTGATACTCTCCCTCTGTTGATGCAGCCTAGCACCGTGTTGGATTTTTTGATAGCTGCAGCACACTGCTGGCTCATATTTAAGTGGTTGTCCACTAGGACTTCAAGATCTCTCTCACAGTTATTGCTGTTGAGCCACATACCACTTATTCTACAACAGTACATTTGTTTTTTCTTGCCTAAGTGTAAAACCATACTTTTCTCGCCACTGAACTCCATTTTGTTGGCTAGTGCCCAGTGTTCAAGTCTGTCAAGATCCTCCCCCAGCTTGGTGTTCTCTGCAAACAGGAATAGAAATAGAAATAAAAAATCATTTTTCAAATGTAAACAAAGGGTATAACTCTATTCCTCTTGTTTCCGTGTACTCAATTACTTAAATGTCAGTGGATGAACTGGCACACATCAGTTTAAACTATTCTAACCAACAATGCAGTCTCTTGCCTGTTATACATATCAAAGGGCCAGTTAAACAGTTTAACTCTGACTTCTGTAGGTAAAGATCTTAGTGTGGTAGGCAAATTAGCTGTAAAACAGCTTAACAAACATAATCTATTCATACATTTAGTCCTCCCTGCTAAAGCATGTTCTGACGATCTTCCTTTTATTTACATTTGCAGAGAAACGTAACAATAGAACAGAATATCTGTAGCTCAGAACTGAATTGCAGTGTCCTTGGAAACAAAGAAAAGAAAAAGACTGGAACACCTCCTCGCCAGCAGTCAACATCCAATTATGCAGGTATTAACACTAAGATTAATACCAGACTGACAATCAAGCAGTAAACTATACCCGAACAAGGAATTACTAACTGTGACACACCATCAAACAGTAAATAACAACAAAATCTAATCAAGAGTCTACCAAGAAGAAAACAACACTCCCACTAACATTGTCAGGGCAAGCCACTGTATACAGAGAGCAAATCCCACTCCCTTTAGCACAGAAGATGTTACCTAGTTGGGTAATGAAATGTCCGCAAGAAAACAATCAAGCTCAGAGAGCACCAAGGACTCCATAGAGACAGGTAAGAAATAGGACTCTTACTGTAGTGTTCCCCAATTTGTCATAGCCAGATGCATTGGATCTCCAACATCCAGAGGATTAGATTAACTGAGAAATATGGAAGTTGCATTCTCGACTCATCTAAAGAGTGCTAAGTTGGGAGGGACCATTATGAAAAACTGCTTTAAAATGGATATTTAGATCCCATGCAAAGCATGATAGTAATTATATTTTAAAAAATGCAAAGAATTTCCTCTAAGTGTGATCTTTGCAGCCTGCTCTACACTCTTGAGTTTCAGAAGCTTCTGATCTCAGAGTCCTAGTGGACAACCACTTAAATATGAGCCAGCAGTGTGCTGCAGCTGCCAAAAAAGCCAACCCAGTGCTGGGCTGCATTAACAGAGAGATAGAATCAAGATCACGTGAAGTATTAATACCACTTTGCAATGCCTTGGTAAGGCCACACTTGGAATACTGCATCCAGTTTTGGTCACCACAATGTAAAAAAGATGTTGAGACTCTAGAAAGAGTACAGAGAAGAGCGACAAAGATAATTAGGGGACTGGAGGCTAAAACATATGAGGAACGGTTGCTGGAACTGAGTATGTCTAGTTTAACGAAGAGAAGGACGAGGGGGGACATGATAGCAGTGTTCCAATATCTCAGGGGCTGCCACAAAGAAGAGGGAGTCAAGCTATTCTCCAAAACCCCTGAAGGCAAGACAAGAAGCAACGGATGGAAACTAATCAAGGAGAGAAGCAACCTAGAACTAAGGAGAAACTTCCTGACAGTTAGAACAATTAACTAGTGGAACAACCTGCCTCCAGAAGCGGTGAATGCTCCAACACTGGAAGTTTTTAAGAAGAGACTGGACAGCCATCTGTCCGAAATGGCATAGAGTTTCCTGCCTGAGCAGGGGGTTGGACTAGATGACCTCCAAGGTCCCTTCCAACATCATCATCATCATCATTATTATTATTATCATCATCATCATCATTATTATCATCTCTCTATGAATGTGCTGCACTTGAGTGCTATTTAAAATATCCCATTCTTTAGGATAGTAAAAGAGAGTCCAGAAGGTGATGACTTCAATTTAATGACTTAATTAATTAATTAGTGTACTAGAAATTGCCACCTATTTCTTGAAGCAAGGAGCATCTACATGTTAATATTTGTGCAACTAATCATACATGCAACTACGGTACTCATCTACAGTATTAAAATTAAGACAAGTAGATGAATTTGTGTACCTCGGTTGAATGTTTACTAAATATGGGGGCAGGCAGTTGCTTTAGAAAGGAAAATGGAGAGAACAATTGTAAATTAAGTATCAATGGGGGGAAAAAATACTAGAGCAAATAAATGAATGTGTGTTCCTTAGTAGAACATTTACTTAAAATGGCAAAATAGATGGAGACATTTTAAGATAGATAAACACCGGTTAAAAAGGTAATGGGTAGCACTGTATGTGGTCTGTTGTGAGGAATTAGTTCATGGAAAGAAACAAAACCAGCTGTGTTTAGGAGCTTCGGCCTACGTTATTTTACGGAAGTGAGATCTGGATACGTCAAAGGGGGTAAACCTAAAAGTAAGTTGAATTCAGCAGGAACGGGGGTCTTAAGAAGCAGCTGGCGTTAAAAAAAGATAAAAAGTCAAGAATTAATGGATGCTTAATGAATGTGGACTGAATATAAAAGTGTCTGGTACAGTGTATGAATGATGGAAACAAGGATGACTTGCAACAGAGTAGTGTGACGTGCACATAGATATATGCCAAAAACAAGGCTGCTGATGCTAATCTAACTCTGTCTCACAACTGAGATGCTTTTCTGTGGCTAAGCCCATTATAATGGTTTTACTAAAATCCTGTTTTGAAGGGAAAGAATCCCAGCTGGAAATTTCAGGGAACACCACAATGTGAAAGTCTGTGGGTGTCTTTTGCCAGTCTCACAAAAGCCTCTAATCAAGTGGAAAATTTGCTGGAGACCAGAAGTTTGGGGCTGCAATTATTTTAAGGGATTAGTTGGAGAGAATTGGAGGCGCTTAGCATTTATCCCCTCATTTTCTGCCTCTCTTTATGTTTTGTTCCATGCCGCTTTAGACAGATTCAGCAAGAACCTTCCACAGCTGCAGCTGAAGAATCAACTGTCCTAGTAATTATTTCACTTCTCCTTCACAGAAGAGCAGAAATCATAAACTCCGGTTTGAACAGGATACTAGCTGAAAAGCCAGCTGCCAGATTTGCAAGTGATCTGTTCTTTCGCCTTGGCAGCATTCTGGGGTATCAACATTTCACAGGTAAAACTGTTTTGGGCAGGGAGAAAAAGTAATCAGGTACAGAAAAGGGGTTTGGGAACTTACCTGGTTCAAGGCTGAGACTGCCATCGAGACAAACAACGTTAATCAAATTGATATTAAGTTCACTGTCTTTTCAAACCCTGATATTGCTTTCTTAGCCAGTTACCCTTGTACTGATCTAGTCTGTCTTATAAAGTAACGGCCCTTTGTAATCTGAATAGGAACAATTACACAAGTCAATTACTCCTTGACTTACAAACATAATTGAGCCTGGCAATTACAGTCACCGTGTGACTGGACCTGCTTTCATTACTTTTCTTGCAACAGTTGTTAAGCTAGTGTTGTGGACATTAAGCGAACTCATTGTTCACTATAGACCAGTTTTTGTCAGAAACCAAAAGTAAATGCTGGTTTCATCCATAAACATAAATCACAGTTATGTGACTGTGTGATTCTGAAAACAACTGTAAATTCAGGCTGGTTGCCAAGTGCACAAAATACAGGCATGTGACTGTGTGGGGGAGGCAACATCGAAATTTTGGTCATAAGTTGAGATCTATCTGTACACTGTTGTAAAGAATATATGGATAAAACTAAATATTGACATATTTTGGGCTAAAGTCATTTTGGGGATAAGCAATGTTATGCAATAATATACAGAAAAGAATCAATATGTAGTGGGTCGAAGACATCAAAAACAAGAGAAAAGGAAATCTTAACTAAATTGATTTTGTGACAACAATATCCGTATATCTATCAATACTTTTCTGTCCTTGCAAGCCATCCTTGTTTCCTCCATGTTGACAGACTAAGTCATACATTATTTATTCTTTAAACTTCCTGGATCTTCAATTGTATCTAACCACTGTCTTCTCAGTAATTTCCTTCCTCTTAATCCATTCATTCTTTTTTCATGTATTTTTGCAATTTAGTCATTCATTCTCTTCTTATTACCAAACCACTTCAAAATACTATTTTCTATACTAGTCACTCACTTTTGTAATGAATCCATGCTCATGGGTCACCCATTCATTCTTGATCCTATGTCTTGCTTTAAGTAATTTGTTCTTACCATGTCCCATTTACTTTGATGTTCCTGCTGACATATTGAACTTCTACCTAATGAAGTGGGAGAAACACCCTCTTATTACATAGACAATTTTGAGAATCATGAATTCTTCACAACAGACTTCATCTATCTTAAAATTTCTCCATTTCCTTCCTTTATTAAACTTTTTATCAAGCTACACAAATTCATCTGCCTGTTCTAGTTTTTTTACATTTATGAATAATTGTCATTCACACAATTTTCTTGTCAAATACAAGGATCATGATTTTCAATACATTCTTTTCCAATACTTACTCCTTGTTAAATTCTACAGTCTATCTATGATTTGCTGCAAATCACTAAGATTCTCAACTAATAGCATAGCATCATCTGCATAAAAAAGTAATATTACCTTCCTTATATATTCATCCACAAATATATTAAACAACCAAAGAGACATTATAAATTGTTGTTCAGTATTGAATTGTTAGCTAAACATGCCAATTATTCTCAGCCATTCTTCACTTCCTTCATGTATCATTCTTATCTCATTCAAAAACCAAGGTTCAACCCAACAGTCACACAAAAATTGCACAATTCAAACTACTCACTTTATCACATGGTTTTTATATCAACAAACATACATTAAATTCTCCTCATCTTTATAAATTTCTCATTAGCCTGCTGATCTGGTAAGCACATCCGCCACCCAATACTTCCTAAATCTTACCTGCTTTAATCTTTTACTTGCATTCAATCAGAATTTTACCAAATTGTTCTGCAGACAATAAATTAATCAATTGTAATTTTGCCATTCAGTATTGTAAACCTCTCCTTTGTATAAAGGAACAATAACAGCACTGTTTCAATTATTATACATGGATCAATGATCACACACAAATTAAACAAGCACAAGCACTCCATAAACAAACTGCATTCATTGGTTCTACCTGCAGTTCTACATTTCTTCAACATTTTCCCAGCATGTATGAAAAGCACTTCCTTTTCATCATTTTTTTCCTAGACGCTATTTATAGCATTCATTTCAATGCTGTTCTTCAACATATCAAAATGATTAAAAATAAACATCTTAAAAACTCTTTCCAGCATTTTGGTCACTTCAGTTTTGTCCTAAATTTCCCTCACTTTCATTTTTAATCCCATTCACTCTGCTGCACATTGTTTTTCACCCACTTGTAAAACACTTTGATTTCCATCAAAATCTCCCTGTAGTTTCTCTATCTTTTTTTCCAGTGTAAGTATTCCTTGCTTTCTAACTACATTTGTAGCAATTGTCTAGAAAATCATCCCATGTTTCTTGACTTCCTTTTTTACTTAAATCTTATATACAATTTTCCATTCATGTTTTAAAAACAGAAGGAAAGAAGTAGCTTAGGTTAGTTATACTCCTGTCATATGAAATTCTTCTTGCTCTCATTGGTCAATTTTGGTACATTTGAGCTAGTATGTTACAATGGCAAAAAAACTCTCCAATTTTACCCCCCAAATGTTTACATTATTGAATAAAAAGTTAGAATCTTGTAGCGAATATAGAAAATGTCCTTAAAGGAGAGAGGAAAGATCCGTTAACAAGGCAACACTCAGATCAATGAGGCTTGAACCCAGTCCAGGAAATTGGTTCATGGAACAGATCCCCTCTCCAAATTCTCATGTACATAAACTATGTATGGGAAGGAAAGCACATTCAAATTGATAAGATTTTGTTACTATAGCTGTTCTAATAGAAATAGCCCTAGGTCTACACAGTGTCTGATTCTTAGTCCAAGCTATCTGATATGGCTGACAGTTCTCTAATTTAGAGCTGATTTTGAAAGTCAATGTACTCTCATCAACTAGAAATTATACTCATTGATACTCTCAGAAAATACAACCGATATTAACAATTAAATTTTGTATAGCAACTTTAGTTGCTCAAAATGCTGTGCTTGAGTGATGAACTTCTAATCCTTACAACAATATTATAAATTCATATTATTATCCCCAGTGTTGCAGATGAAGGGTTTCAAGATTTGAGAGAGCAGGTGAGGCTTACTTAAGGCTGCCAAAAAATGCAAAGCAGGGGTAACATTTGAATCAGGGACTTTTTGAATCACAACTTGGCATTGATTCACAATTTATACTCACAGAAAATGATGTATGGAGATACTTGCACCAAATCATATCGGGAGAGGGGAGAGGCAACAACTTGGGTGAAGAGGTAACTTTGGGCATGAAAATAAATTGGTGACAAATACCTTTTTTAAACTTAATCTAGTTCTATTCCAGATTTGACTCCCTGAAAGTTGTTTTTCCTAAAAACAAACAGGGAAAGGGGTAAAAAGTGAAAAGTCTTCCTAATTTCAAATTAGACTTTCTCTAGATGTTATTTAAATCACATTTATCAAAGCAACAGGCCTGATAAATCAGTTAGAAAGGAAATACCCTTTTAGATGGTTTGCTAAATGCTTGGATATGAAAGAAGAAAAATGTGAAATTAAAATTGCTTTTGCTCCAAATATTTGAATCTAGGAGATGGGGACTTAGGAGCTGCCAATTGTTTGCATATTGATTTAAAATACAGTCAAAACAATATTTTCCTTGTTAAGTGTGCCACAAATTGTTAGGAAAGTTTTTGCATGGTCCCTTCCTAACTGTACCACTTTGGGCATTTTACACTGATCAGCTCGCTAAAGTCCTGTAGGACCTGTAGTCCTATCAAAATCATTTCAGCATATTTGTTCCTTGTCTTTAAGGAACATCTCTCCAATCTAATGTGCCTTAAGACCACTGGCACTACAGCTCTCCAAATCCACAACTGCTATCCAAGAATTCTGGAAATTTGTTTGTTTGTTTATCTATCAATCAAATTTCTAAGCTGCCCATCTTGAAAAAGACTGTGGGTGTCTTCACAAGATTACCAAATAAGAAAACTATTATATAAGAAAAGAACAGAGTTACCTGAGGAAATAATTGAAAAATACTGTCCCATATCACTTCTAATCTAAAGGGATACAAGAAACCCTCCAACCCAAAAATTTGGGGAAAGAGCTACATTTTTAGACAAAGACTAGTAGGATGGAAAGCATCTGAATTTCTGGAGGAATGTTCTTTCAGAGGGCAGGTCTTGCAAGTTGTAGACCAACACCATCTTGAATCATCCCCCCTAGTTAAGGAAAACTGTAAATATGATATATTTATACAGGTAGACCTTAACTTACAACAGTTCATTTAGTGATCGTTCAAAGTTGCAACATCCCTGAAAAAGTGATTTATCACTGTTTTTCAAACTTATGAACATTGCAGCATCCCATGATCACATGATCAAAACTGGGATGCTTGGCAACTGACTCATATTTATGATGGTTGCAGTGTCCAGGGTCATGTGATCACCTTTTGCGACCTTCTGACAAGTAAAGTCAATGGGAAAATCGGATTCATTTAATAACCGTGTTACTAACTTAACAATTGCAGTGATTCACTTAACAATTGTGGCAAGAAAGGTCATAAAATGGGGCAAAACTCACTTAACAAATGTTTCACTTAGCAACAAACATTTGGGACTCAATTGTGATCATAAGTTGAGGACTATCTATATTTCATTTACCTCAGGGGCAACCAGCCCAAGATTGCAGCTGCTGTACTCTCATTGTTTCAGATTGGATTTTGTACATGCGTGTGTTTAACCTTTGCCTATAATCATGGAAAGACAGAATATAAATGTTTTAGGTAAACAGGCCCAGAAGCTGTAGTGCAGGTAATATGCAACCTCGCTCAGGTCTCCAGATCCCCAAGGCAGCATTCCTGCGACTTGAAGAAACACAAGAAGCTGAAGACATGTTAAAAATAACATACATTTTTTTCCCCCTGGAAATCCAAAGTCTTCATCAACAAACACAGAATTTTTAACCCTCACTAAAGGAGTTCTGCCATTTTGCATATTTTCTCTCTGATTTTTCATGTATTATTTGGGGCTTACTTGTCATAAAAAAACCATTTGCAACAAAATATACGCCTGCCTCTTCAAAACCTAATTCAGATTCTTCTCTGGATTTTCAGGTTTTAGCAGATCTTACTCAATCTCATCTATAAAGACTTTTCTGGTTTTCAACATCTTCATGAAAAGGGAGGAGGAATTAATACAGGGTGCAGTTGACACAAACCTTTTGATTTACCAGCAAGGATCCCTAGAAATATTGCTAAATGTGATCTTTACCTGTAATCAGAGCTGTTATGGTGGTGGAAAAAAAGAGCAATGCATGTCAGCAAAAATCTTTATGCAAATATCAATATGCTCATATTAATAAACCATACTGATTATTACTAATATAGAAATAAGTTAAAATAATCCATGACACCCAATTCATTGTTATTTGTTATACTGTTATTTGTTCCATGGTCTTGCGTGGGTTACGTGCATAATAGATTTATGCCTTTCTGAGAACAGAGTACAAAATGTTCCCAGATGCCAGAACATACAGGTTTTGGCTTTACAAGAAGGGAGAAGGCTTCATTATTCTTACTTTCTCTTGTCCTGACTTTATGCCAGTTTTTATAACCTATGGCCATAACAGACATTCCTGAGGGAAGCACCATAATAGCACAAGAGAGGGGAAGAATCCAAGTACTACTTCCATCTGTGGGAAAACTCACAGCCCACAGGTGTTGCTCCTTGAGGCACATAAACTAGGCTTGTATTTAGAGTACCACTCCCAAAATATAGGAACTGCAAATATGTCAACATGCTGTTCTCAGTGTTAGCATGGGGTGTTAAGCTTCACACCTCTTTCAAACTCCGAGACACTTTAAACAAAGGGCTCTTTTGCTGAGGGTAGGATGTTCATAACGAAGAGGTCTTGAAAGAAGTTAACCAGCAGTTGCACAAAAGGTGTATATGATGCATTCAGGCTACACATGATCAGCATGACATCTGCAAGGGCAATAGAAATCTAGAACTGGTTCCAGGTAAAGATTTGGACAAATTATGCTCTTCAAGATTTATCCAGAAATCTAAACTTTTGATAGGACAAGACCCAATCAAATTATCTTGAACCATTTACCTCTCTCCTTAATGCCATATAGAATTCTACCTATATTTTTGGAAAACCATTAAGCATTCCAAAAACAGATTTCTTATGGATCTAATCTAACATTTAGGTTTTTAAAAGGTTGGATTTTGGTTTGTTCTAGTTAATTTTTTTGTGTGCAAACCACTCCATTAATACAACTTGAGTAAATTATGTGTGCCATCTACCTGATTAGGTACTTGATTCCATACATCCTATCAGATTTTCATTACAGGTATTTTGTATTGCAAATATAAATATTTTCTTATTCAGCTTCAAACAACATTACATCCATTTTACATGGAAGCATTACAGAGGATACAAAACTGGGACTGGCAAGGAGCTGATCCTGGGTATCATCTAGACCAGGGGTTCTCAACCTTGGCAACTTTAAGACTTGTGGACTTCAACTCCCAGAATTCCTCAGCTAGCAATGCTGACTGTGGAATTCTGGGAGTTGAAGTCCACATGCCTTAAAATTGTCAAGGTTGAGAACCCCTGATCTAGACTTTTATGTCTAATCTATACTTACAGCTGATGCTACTTAGCCATTTGAGGAGAGGTGTGTGTGCACCATTGTAGACAACCATAGTTAGTCATAGTTTAAGTTTTTCAAAGGGACTGACTCTTTAATACTTTGAGAAATGCTTTGCAAAATCCCCATTTTGAATGCTTTGTACAGCCTTAGAATGTAGCATATTATTGTCATTCAACCACCCATGTTAAGCAAATTATGTCTTAATAAGACCTATGGACTAAGTGAGTGTTAAATCATTGAACAGCTTTTGATCATCTGCAATTTTACATATAAGTTGATAGGCTGCATTGCCACAATTTGAGTTGTTTTGCTTATATCCATAACTTTGTGTTTGCCTCTATTGGATTTTAATTAATCTGGAACTTGAATGGGCGTGCCTTATTGCTGATATATTCTTAGGATGTTTTGAAGTTAATAAGTGCTATGTTGAACTGAACACTTTTTATACTGTTGGGAGGAAAACACTTTTCTGTTTTACATATTAAAACAAGTTTGCCACTGCTAATATTGGGTTTCAGATAGAAGTGAAGTGAGATTCAGCAAATCCAGGCCAAAGAGTTTATTTCTGTAGATAAGCAGGACTGCAGGGAGAAAGCCTATGTCAACATGAGTCCTATGGAAAATATTGCTGTTGTAACTAGAAGAGAGACTGGAGATGTTTGTGTATTCAGCCACTGTATATATGAAGATATTTTAGAAGCCTCTATACTTAGCCATTGTGGTTTTAGATCTTTTTCCAAACCAGGGATAATTGTGTAAGCATGTAGCCAACTCAGGCCAATAAGGTCTTTTAAAGTGTGCCATCGCTGCCAATTTTATGTTGTTGAGGATCATGATTTTATCTCTGATAAATGTGCAAGCTGAAACCAAATCATTAAAAAAGAACCAAGAAAACATGATCAACTTCACCATGATCGTGTGTTGATTTTTGATACCAGGTTTTCTTTAAGTGATTGTCTCAAGTCAAGATCTTGCTTGTACGCCAAGGTAAACTTGAGGGAGGGCACAGGAAGTGATGACGTAGGTGACTTAACTAGTGCCTCTGCTTCCTTTCTGAGTCAGACCTGAATCAATGCCATGGTGTGACTCTAGGAAGTGGTCTTTCTTTTTTCTATAAGAGAAATACGGATATTTGGCCACTTGTGGTCATAAGAACTAGAGTCGGTTTTCATCGCTGGGAAGGGTAGAGAGCACTGACCATTAATAAAGCCAAATTCCTGCAGTGATAATTATATTTTCCTTGCAAATTTTTTCCTGACCCTGCATTGTGGAGAGAATTATACTTCACTTACTTTCCAGAACCCTGGTATTTGCTATGGTTTAGCAACAAATCAAGGCAGCTTCCATTTATGTTGCCTGGACCCGTCAATATCATAGAGCTCTGTTATCAAATTGTCATCTGCATGCATAATGAAATATTGGGGAAGGATTAATGTGAAAAATCCAAATGGTGGTTCCATTCTGGAATTGGGATACATTTTGAGATATCATTTCTATGAAAAATTACTTGAACTGGAATCTGGATTATGGTTACATCTTGGTAGTATGTTTCCAATTTATTGGAGAGTGGGATTAATGCAAATTAAGTCAATTTTCTACCAGGTAAGTAATAAAAATAAGATTATAATTATCACTATAACTTCAGACATCTGAGAAGTTTAATAGCCTCTGCTGGAATACAGGTAGTCCTCAATTTACAACAGTTCATTTAATGATCATTCAAAATTACAACGACACTAAAAAAAGTGACTTATCACCATTTTGCAAACTTATGAACATCACAGCATCCCCAGGGTCACATGATCAAAATTCAGATGCTTGGGACGCCAGATGAAAACCAACGTGAGACAGCTGCTGAACATAATAGAATACCTGCAAAAGCACAACCAGATACCCGCCGCTCTTATGTTTGTGGATGCAGAAAAAGCTTTCGACAGACTGCACTGGCCGTTCCTGACGAACTTGGTCCGGAAGATGAAAATGGGAGTACAGTTTCTCAACTCCGTAACGGCAATTTACCAGAAACAAACAGGTCAGATCATTGTCAATGGAGACTTAACGGACTCATTTAATATAGAGAGAGGCACGAGACAGGGCTGCCCGCTGTCCCCCCTGCTATTTGTCCTAACACTGGAAACTTTACTGAACAGAATAAGAGCGGCAGAGGATGTACAGGGCATACAGATTAAACAGCAAGACTACAAACTATGTGCCTTTGCGGATGACCTGCTGGTGACAATGTCGCAACCAGCACAGTCAGCAAGGAAATTGATGGAGATAATGGAGGACTATGGTAGGGTGTCAGGCTTCAAAGTAAATATACCAAAAACAAAGATGCTAGTCAAAAACGTAGACAACAAAGCAAGACGGAACTTGGAAAGAATAATGGGTTGTGAAATAGTCAAGAAAGTCAAATACTTAGGAGTGGAGATAGAATCAACAAATGCGAAATTATACAAGAATAACTACGAGGTCCTGTGGAATAAGATACAAGCAGACCTGGAAAGGTGGAAATCACTACGTCTGTCCCTGCTCGGCAGGATAGCGACAGTAAAGATGAATGTATTACCCAGATTTTTATTTCTCTTTCAAATGCTACCCATACTCAAGAAGGATGCGGACTTGGACAACTGGCAGAAGGGCATCAACAGATTTATTTGGGACGACAAGAGACCGAGGGTGAAACTAAAAATCATCCAAGACGCAAGGAAAAGAGGGGGACTCAAAATGCCTAATCTAAAGCTATACTACTATGCAGCAACATTGGTGGCGGTTAGTGACTGGATCAACATGACAAATGATAGAATTCTGAATGTTGAGGGGCATGGTCTACTATTCGGCTGGCACGCATACTTAGTATACGACAAAAAGGCAGATAGGAACTTCAAGGAGAACCCACTACGAATCCCATTGTTATGGGTCTGGAAGAAATATAAGCACCTCCTACACGATAAGATTCCCATCTGGACGATCCCTGGACACGCAACAGGGGATATGAACACATCCCAAGGGCAAGAAGTGGTGCCCTACAGTGAACTTATACTGGGAGAAGAAAACGGGTTCCTCCTGAAACCTCAAGCAACGCTAGCAAACAGAGGAATAGGAAGTACCTGGCTATCATATATACAACTACAATCAAGGTGGCGTAAAGACAAGAAGAAGGGCTTCTCCCAGACCGACGAGAATCTAATTAAACAGATTAGAGAACAGGGGAGTATGCACATCAAACGAGTGTACAGCATTCTGATAGAAATGGACTCTGAAACCGAGCTAGTCAAGAACTGTATGATAAAGTGGGCACAAGACTTCGGACACCCTATCACCATGGACACGTGGGAGAAAATCTGGGTGAGGAATGTAGAATTCACGAAATCGCAACACTTAAGGGAAAACTTCTACAAGATGTTCTATAGATGGCACCTAGACCCGAAAAAAATATCACTCATCTACCCGGACTCCCAGCCCAAATGCTGGAGGTGCGGGGATGGGGAGGCTACTTACTTTCACATATGGTGGACATGCAGAAAAATCAAAGCATTCTGGAGGAAGATATGGTGGACACTCCAAACTATTTTCAAAAAGCGTATAGAATTTCTACCTCAGGCTTTTCTGTTAGGGATCACAAAGGATTTCACTACCTCAGAGACAAATTTATTTTTGAACTTAATTACAGCAGCAAGATTGTTGGTGGGACAATACTGGAAGAATCCGGAAATACCGCCTATTGAAGAATGGACTGTGAAAGTAACAAATTTGGCGGAAATGGCGAAAATATCAGCATACTTGAAAAATCACTCCAATGAACAATTTTTGACGGACTGGAAACAGTGGATAGACTATATCCAAGAGAGACACCAATCAAACAGAATGCAGCTCGCGTTTAGCTGAGGCTCGATGGGAGGAGGGAAGAAGGGTTAACAAATCAAATGTTTACAAAAACTAACACCCAATGTTGAATGTATATGTTCTATAACTAATGCCTCTTAACATAACCTTATGACTAATGTTGTTTGCTTTAATATTGTTAAAGCAGACTGAATCTCTACCTCAGGATATGAAACTTTTACCTCAGGATCTCTGGTTAGGGACTATAAAGGATTGCACTAGTAATGGGATGAAGTCAATTCAGAAGCGCAAACGAACAATATGCGATAGACTAGATACAGTAGGTAGACCATATATAAGAGAAACACCAATCAAACAAAATGTATTCGGAGTATACTTGAAGATGGAAGGGAGGAGGGAAGAACGTTTACTAAAACAGATGTTTACAAAGATTAATACCTAATGTTGTATGCTATGTTCTAGGATGATTGCTTAGCAATAGGATCTTATGCTTAATGTTGATCACATTAATATTGAACCAGATAAGAGAAACACCAAACAAATAAAGTGTAACAGGAGTATAGTTGAGGCTAGATGCGAGGGAGGGGAAAAGGCCTACTAATTCAGACGTTTTCAAAGACATACTTAGTGTTGTATATCAGGTGCCATGATGATTGCTGCATAATATGTTTTTATGTTCAATGTTGATTGTTTTAATAAAAGAATTTTTATAAAAAAAAATTCAGATGCTTGGCAACTGACTCATATTTATGATGGTTGCAGTGTCCAGGGGTGATCTCCTTTTGCGACTATCTGACACGCAAAGTCAATGGGAAAATCAGATTCCTTTAATAACTGCATTACTAACTTAACAATTGCAGTGATTCACTTACCAACTGTGGCAAGACAAGTTGTAAAATGAGGTAAAATTCACTTAACAAATGTCTCATTTAGCAATATAAATTTTGGGGTCAATTGTGGTCGTAAGTTGAGGACTACCTGTATAAGTTGTAAAACTTTCTAGAAATCCCTAGGCAAAATGCCACTAAATCAATGGAAATGCACTCTACATGATATTATTTTTCTATATAACCTAGAATCTATATAATTTCATCCTTCAATTGTCCACAAGAATATTTCAAAACTAGTGATGTGACTTGATTGGAATTTGAGGGTTAAGCAAAACTGGTAAGGATAGCTCAAAAACAGTTATGAATTATTTTTTATCACTATGGCAGAAATGTAATAGTGCAAAATTTCATTTCAGAGCCACAGTAGTAAAGTTTCTTATGTGCATATGCTTCTATGCAGGCAAAGTTCTTCTTTTCTAAGATATAATTTGTGAGGATCAATCTGATTGAAACTCTGCTATGGAATAAAAAGATTTCTAGCTTTTGCTTCAGAACTTTTTATTCACAATGGGATGAAAGTACTGAAAATTCTTTCCTTTGTGTCACACTCCCAAAATTTTCAATTTTTAAAAATTCAGTTAATTCAGTTTTTTAAACCTAGGCTGATTCAAGAATATTTAATTCTTGAACAACTTCCAAACACTTAAGAATGCATCTTAATTGACTGTTCAACATTCTGAACCTTTGGATGTAAATATTACTACTTTTTCAGTACATTATTTTCAGTTAAAATACTGCACCTCCATTTGCTAGTTTTTATATTTCAAAGTCTACTATTATGTCTAGAAAACTTAGGAAAGCCAGAAAGGTGGTCGCAAATACCATAATTATGCAGAAATGTTATCAGTATATGAGAATGCTTCACAAATCACATCATTAGCTAGAAGAGGTGATAATTCTATCTAGTATCTATGTTTCAGCTATGTTCAGCTGTGAATATTCATCTCTCTCTCTCTCTCTCTCTCTCTCTCTCTCTCTCTCTCTCTCTCTCTCTCTCTCTCTCTCTCCTCTTAAAATGGAAAGCAGAATTTGATTTTAATCATATTTTTCAGTATCTCCCTACATTTACTCAGCGATATGACTCCTGGGATGGGAGAGTGAATCCAACAGATCTCAGGAATAACAATAGATCTCTCTGTCCAGAAGAGTGCAGTGCTACCGTAGCAACAGCAAAGATACTGTCAGAACCCTCAAACCCCTCCCCACCACATCAACCTTGTTGGCATATTGCTGTTCTCCTGTTGACATCCACTGGGAGGATTAAAGAAAGATCTGGTAGCTTTGCTCTCATTGTAGCCGTAAGAAGTTGGATTCTGCTGTGCTGCTCCTCCTGACCTGTAGGCTGGAGCTGGCTGCTGGATGATTTGCCACTACTGGGTGCTATCCAATGCTCAACCGCTGCAAGGAAGACAGGTTCTAGGAGTCTTCAGCCCTATTATATCCATTGCACCCGTCTGTTTTGACAGCAATCACTATGCAACTGGCAGGCTGATTGAGTGCTCTTGCAGGACTCTCTCTTTCCAGTTGAGTGTTGAGTCTTTCACGTTGGCAAGCTGCAGATGGAGATGTCCAGTGCTTATTCTGTTGAAGTGTCACATTGTAAGCAGTCTTGAAAACAGTGCATCTTGCGTCCTCCATGCTCTGGTGCCTCAGAGGCCCAGTCAGGTTCTTCTTCTGATGTTCTTGCTCCTGTGTCCCACACAATCTTCAGCCTCTCTATGTGACCCTCTCAGTTATGACTCTGCTGCTGTTGGCGATTGAAAAATGCTTTGGTGCAGAGGGGTGGGGAGTGCTGGTCTCCTTGTTCTTGCTAGATGTCAACATGAAGCTCATGGGAGGCAATGCTTTTAGCTAAAAGGAAGGATCGCCTTGCCTTCTACCTAAGTCACCTCATCTCCAGGGGTCAAGAACCTCATGGAGGTCCTACCACTGATGCATTTGGCATAAAAATGCAATTCGATTATTCCTTGATAGCCCAAACTACCACTGAAATTGAAGCAAGATTTTAAGAGGGGGTTCAAATATTTATTTGCCCAGTCCTTTTAATGTGTATTAGTTTCATGTTTCATATTTGATATACTCCTTATATTGTCACTTTTTAAGCATTACAGAATGGTTAATTGTTGGCAGCTCAAACAGATCAAACTCTTTTCATGGACAACGTAAAAACAGCAGTTTGCCCGATTGTTTATCCATTAAAGGTTTTAGAATATTGCTTACAATGTACAGTTAAAGTTAAAGAGTGGGAGAGGAGCAAAAGTGCTTTAAGCAGCATTTCTGAATTTGGTGGTTCTGAGATAAATCCTGACCATAAGCAATTAATACTCCAAACATAGATATATTATCCCCATACAATCTAAACTAATTACAAATATTTCAAAAAGTGTTTACGAGTGAATTCTAAGCTGTTGTGTTTTGTATCCTCCCTTCAGAAATATCCTTCTGAAATTCGCAAAGTACTATATTTCTTTATTATTCATTAATAAAGAACTTCATTAATTATAAACTCATTTTTCCAAGTCTTCCCAGAGAGTTAATAAACAAGAAATTAGTCTATGACCTAGAGCAATTACATCATGTATTCTGATTGCCAAAGTGAAACTTAAGAATACTAAAAACCCAAACATAAATATACCTTGATCTCTTGCTAGTACATTCCATGTTGAAGTCTGCAATCAACCAAGGTCAAATTGCTCTCATAGCACAGAGAACAGTTTTATTCATGGCTCCTTCTCTATGGCATCAGCTGTGTTGTAACGCAATGCAATGCAATGCAAAAAAATAATAATCCCTACCTCTGAACAATCCTCTTGTTAAAGGCTTTAAAATGCATGTAGAGCTATAATTCATCTTGAAATCTAGCAAGGTCACAAAACACCCTTGGAATTTTTATTGCACAGGTTTCTGTTTTATTTACTGTTTGAAAGAGAGGGGTGTTCCAATAGTAGAAGAGGATAGCAGAAAAGGAGGTTGAGTCGGGAGAATATGGGGAAGAGGAATAAAATTCACCCATCCAAGCCAGTTCCTACAACTTTGCATGAACAATCATTTTAAATGTCTTAGATAGACTTATCAACCTTATTCAATCTGACGTAGCTACAGAAATATGATGACTTATTTCTAATGCCCTGTCAAGTTAATTGGTGAATAACTCATTGGTTACAATTACACATTTTAAAATACCACATGATAAAATTACTCCAAGGACTGCTGGGCAAATCCCACCAATTACAAGACATTGTTAGCAAGCAACCCGGCTAAAATGCATCACAAGCACAGGAAACTGAGGTCTACCACAAACAGGGAATAGCCGGCTTCTTCATTCCTCTCCTTTCCAAACAAGATGTTTCTGTCTAGTCTTTCCCATCCTTTTAGTATTTAATTGGGGAGACTGGATCATGGCTATGGACCCCGCCCCCCAGCCTACAGAGTGCAATAGGTGAGAGCCACATATAAAAATAGCAGGTTGGGGTTTACCTTCCTTTGGGGGAGGTTATGTTCTTCTGCTGTGCTATGACAGTGTAGGAGATGAGCAGGTCAAGCCCAAGGGAGGGTGCAAATATGTCATCAGTCACGAGTCGCGCCCACAAGAAATCTATGTCTAGCCCACCTTGAATTCCACTGACTCTTATTCCCACCAATTTGCTTGGACTGTTAGTAGTTCAGATTCTTGCAGAGAGGGAGCGTTGGCTTACCTGAATGCCTCTTCTCAGCATGATGATGAAGAATCCACCAAAGGGTTATTTCAGTCCTCCTGCCCAAGCAGACTAAGTTGTCAAGTTGTCACGCCCCTCCTTGACTGGAACCTCCCAGTTTCATTGACGGCGTAGCCAATGACAACAGTTCGATGTGATGACTCTCAGAGCAAGTAAAAGGAAAAATAACAAGCCCCTGGCATGGACTTAACTGATCTCTAGAGGTGAGGGCGTGGGTTCTTCATCATCATGCTGAGAAGAGGCGTTCAGGTAAGCCAACACTCCTTCTCCAGCATGATGACTGAAGAATCCACCAATGATACGTCCACCAATGGGACGTACCAAAGCTCCTGGTGTCCCTATGGAAGGGAGTCAGTTGGGGCCTGTGACCCTGATGCTGGCACTACCTGTTGGAGGATTCATCTACTGAAGGCGGCCTCAGCCGCGGCAAATTTGTCCAAACGGTAATGCCTAATGAAAGGGGAAGGCGAGGACCATGTCACCGCCCTGCAAATGTCCTCAATGGACGCTTGAGTTTGCCCACGCTACCGATGTGGCAGCACTGCAGGTGGAGTGTGCCGTCACATGACTAGGAAAGGAAGGGCAAGTGATACGTACGCACCTGCTATGCAAGCCCTGATCCACCTACCTATGGTGGAGGTGGATACCTTTTGCCCCATGGATGAAGGCTGAAAGGATGCAAACAGGGCTTCAGACTTACGGAAGGCTGCCATGCATTTGATATAACAGCGCAAGGCTCTACGTACATCCAATGAATGCCATTGCCGTTCCAAGTCATGTGACGGGTGGGGACAGAAGTCTGGAAGAATAACCTCCTGTGATCTATGCAACACTGTGTTTATCTTAGGGATAAAGGAGGGATCTAACCTAAGAACCACCCTGTCCTCATGAAATGTGCACAGGTCCTTCCTGATCGATAAAGCGGCCAGTTCCAAGATGCGCCTGGCGGAGGTAATGGCTATCAGGAAGGAGACCTTGAGTGACAGGTACTGCAAGGAACGGGTTCAAAGGGTGAGGAAGTTAGTGCCTGCAGAACCCGGGGTAGCTCCCAGGAAGGATACCTGTGAAGCACGGGAGGTCTGCTATTGTAACTATTGTAACTACTTTAAGGAAGGAGCGGACCGTAGGGTGCTGGGACAAGGACTCTGATGAGTCCCAGGAAAGCACCGTGGAGAGAGCCGCTACCTGTCTACGAATGGTGTTGGGCAACAGCCCCTTGTTGACACTCTCCAACAAGTAGTCTAATACCCTTGGGATGGTTACCTGGGACAGACTCACACGATTCTTGTCACACCAGTGACAGAAGTTCCTCCAAGTATGATCGTAAATGCGATTAGTCGCCGGTCTCCTGGCAGCCTGGATCATGTCAATCACCCCTGACGAATATGATTCCTGAGTCAGGGTGCGGCGTTCAAGTGCCAGGTGGCCAACTGTAGCCATTGGGGGTCTGAATGTTGTAGTTCCCCCTGCGTTAACCATATGCGACTGTCGGGGATCCACCACAGAGCTGAGGTGGAGAGGCTCATTAGGTCTGCGAACCACGGTCTTCTGGGCCAGTGAAGTGCAATAAAGATTAACTCTGCCTGCTCATCCAGGACCTTCCTGACAACTGCTGGAAGCAGGGGCAGCAGGGGAAAGGTGTACAAAAGGCCTTGCAGCCACGGGCTGCGTAGGGTGTCCGTCCCCTCTGCTCCCCGAGAGGGGAAGTGTGAAAAGAATCTGGGAAGCTGGGTGTTCTCCGGTGAGGCAAACAGGTCCATGATCGGATGACCAAACCTGTCTGAGACCTCCCTGAAGATATCCGGGTGTAACCTCCACTCTAAATGGTCCACTATTGACCTGCTGAGGAAGTCTGCCTGATGATTCGCCTCTCCCAAGATGTGCTCGGCCCTGATGGAAAGCAGGTTGTTCTCTGCCCAGGAGCCCAATGCCCGAGCCTCCATCATGAGTGACCTGGATCGAGTGCCCCCTTGCTGATTCATGTGAGCTTTTGCAGCCACGTTGTCCATTAGGACCAGCACATGTTGCCCCTTGATCACTGTTTGGAAGTGCTTGAGAGCCAGATGGATCACCCTGAGCTCCAACCAATTTATGCTGTGCTCAGGTCTGCCTGTGACCACTGTCCCTGAGCCATCTGAGTTTGGAGGTGTGCACCCCAACCGAAGAGACTTGCATCCATGGTCACAAAGATACGGTGAGGCTCCTTGAAAAGAGTCCCCTTGCGGATGGCTGAAGATGTCCACCAGTCGAGAGAGACACACCTGGCGTGGGACGCGCACCAACTGGTTGGAGGTACTGGTGTGTTGTCTCTGGTACGGGAGCAGAAACCATTGGAGGGTCCGGGCATGTAGTCGGGCCCACGGCACTATCGTTATGCAGGATATTAATTTCCCCAGGAGTTGGGAAAGGAGAGCTAGTGTCACTGCCCTGCTCCTGCGTACCCTGAGGGCCAGGTCTCGGATGCTCCTGCGCCGTTCCTCTGACAGAATCACATGGCAAGAGTCCGTGTCTATTACCGCGCCCAGATGTAACAGGCAGGTCGAGGGAGATATCTGGCTCTTTTTGAAATTTATCAAGAACCTGTGGTTCTGGAGAGTCCTGATAGTGAGGGCCAAGTCTGACTGGGCAGTCGTGACGGAATTTGATTGGATCCACATGTCGTCCAGGTAACACTGGACGTGCACCGGGACCAATTTCAAGTGTGCTTCCAGCACCGCCAGGATCTTGGTGAAGACCCTGGGGGCGGAGGAAAGGCTGAATGGTAGGGCCCTGTACTGGAAGTGGCGGTTGAGATAACAAAACCGCAGAAACCTGCGATGCTCCGGAAGGATGGGAATGGGCAGATATGCCTTTGTTAAATCTATTGAGGTCATGAAATCTCCTCACCTGACACTGCCCAAAATGGAATGGAGCGTCTGCATTTTGAACTTCCGGTATTGGAGATGGAGGTTCAGACCTTTGAGGTTGAGGATTGCTCTCCATCCCCCTGAGGATTTGGGGACTACAAATAGGATGGAGTAATACCCATCCCGCCTGGTTCAGGGGGACCTCCTCTATGGCCTTGATGCTCAGTAAGTGTCGAATGGCATCCTCCATGAGCCCTCTTTTTATTGGGTTTCTCATGGTTGGACAAGAGACAAAATGGTCTATGGGCGTGGATTTGAACTCCAGGGACAGGCCTTCTCTTATGTGCGCAGAACCCAGGAGTCTGTGGTTGTGTTTTCCCATTGGCGGATGAAAAGAGTGAGTCTGCCATCAATGGGTGGGTCCCCCCTAAGTCACTTGGTACAACGGAAGGGACGACCCCCTCTGCCACGAAAGGAAGACTTGTTCTGGGTCTGATACCAGGACTGGTCCCTACAGCTCGTCTTGTCAAATGGACATTCTCTTTTGGGAACTGAAGGCCGGTATGATTGTCCCATCTCTGCCGTAGCGCCAGTCCGAAAGGACTGACGGCGACCATAGGGGAGGAAGCGCCTGTTAGCTATCCTTGTCAAATGAGAGATGATTTTCTGCTTCTGTTTATTTTCTATGAGGTACGGAGTTAATGCCTCCCCAAATAATCTGCCTCCCTTGAAGGGGGCGGTGGCCGCTCGCCACTTGTGTTTGCTTTCGGCCCTCCAATTTTTAAGCCAGAGTAGCCTCCGAGCGACTACGCTGGAAGCCATTGCTCGGGCCGAATGTTTGGCCGAGTATAAGGAGACATCCGCCATATACTCTCCTGATGGACCCTGACCTCCTCCAGGGAAATTCTGTCCTGTAGCTGTCTAAGCCAGGCAAGGGAGATTCTAGCGAAGAATGAGGTGGAGGTTGCCGCCTTCACTGCCCATGCAAATGCCTGGTGAACTTTGCACAATGCTAGTTCAGATTTCTTATCTTCCGCCTTAAGGGCATCAGAAACATCTGCTGGTAGACTGGCTGCTGAGATGGCTTATGTACATGGTGTATTGGGAATAGTTTGCAGGCAAATACATTGCAATGTGGCAAGACAAGCTATTCCAGGCTAATATTTTCCACGTGTTGGGAGATTAAGTCCAACACATCTGAATGACAACAGATTGTGAAGGAAGATCTGATGTTAAGATCTACTTCACCAGATGACATTACAGTTCTGCCAAACGTAGCCACCTGCCACTGGGTGCTAAGCCTAAAAGGAATTGTTATTCCATGTTCATTTTCTCCAAGAACTAATGCTCATAGATACACAGCTTTTGTGGGTTATAGAACACAGACTAATTCATCCTTTTATGAAGCTGTCTGCATGAAAATAAGAATGTATAAAAGAACATAGAAAATGGGACATTTGAAAATGATAGAATTCCCTTCTTGCTTGCAAATCCCATAAAAGCCATAATTGGCAGAAAGGCCTTTCTCTTGCATTGTACCCAGGCTGCACAATGCATTACATTGAAGTAGTGTTTGGTCCTTATTTCCTTGGCATTTGGAGAAATCTGAAACTACTGCTCTGATTCACCAAACTTTCTACTTGTTTAAACATTTTGTTTTTTTGATTGATTGATTGATAGCCACTTTGAATGCTCATCTGAGCAGAAAGATGGGATAAAAATGAATAAATGCCAGTGCAGTGCATTAAGTCTCGAAGCAGTAATGACCAGGCTCTAATTATTATAATTTAGATGCATCGTGCAGAGATCAAGTTCCCTTGGGAAATCCATAGTTCTTGGACGAAGAGAACAGCCAGCCACAATTAGACTCCAAAGCCATCTGAGGGCAAGACAAAAAGTAACGGATGGAAACTAATCAAGGAAAGATGCAATCTAGAACTAAGGAGGAATTTCCTGACAGTTAGAACAATTAATCAGTGGATCAACTTGCCTCTAGAAGTTGTGGGTGCTCCGTCACTGGAGGCTTTCAAGAAGAGACTGGTATACAGTCTCCTGCCTGAACAGCAATTCGGACTAGAAGTTTTTAAGAAAAGATTGGACAACCATTTGGTTGGAAAGGTATAGGGTTTCCTGCTTGCCCAAGGTTGGACTAGAAAACCTCCAAGATCTCTTCCAACATCATTCTGGTATTCTGCTATTTGTTGACAACAGCAAATGCGTCAGTGAGAGACCTGAAAGGCCATGCCAAAGGCAGACTGTTCTGGAGTGAATCCATCCATGTGGCCCCCAAGGGTCAACATTGATTTGATGGCACTTAATCAAATAGATCACCTGAAACGTCTAATACAAGCACACAACGTTGCCAATGTGTCTGGGGAGCTCAAACAAAGTCACAAGACAATAGCTTTCCTCCCTTTCTGATGCTCAGCAGCTGATACTCAAGGTATATTGCCTATGGAGTATGCTGTATGGAGGAGACAGTGGAGAGTGAGAAACACTAGCAGTCACTGAAGGACGTGGTTTCTTCAGTCCTCCTAGTGCTGTTACGGTAATACAGAAATATGTAATCAATCTACCTTCAGAAAGATAGTTTATTGCTCTTGCTGCTCTTCTGCTCTGCTTGTTCAAGTCCAGATTACTTTGGATAGCAAACATGAATAAAAGTATAGAATAATTGTTCAAATAAAATACAGTGGTTAGCCTAGAGGGAACAACTGGCAACTAACCAGTTCATCCTCCATCCCATAGACATCCACCCCTAACCACAGTGACACAGCATCTTGTGTCATTGCTTGAAGGAGAGACGGGTGGGGCTCATGCAAATCTCTGGAGAGATGCTTTCCAAAGGGCACAGACCGCAACCAAGAAGGTATATCCCTGAGAGCCCATTAGATACCGGTAACATTGCTTAACAGATGGGACCCAGAGCCTGCACCCTCCCTTTAGTTCCAATAGGGCAAATACAGACAATCTGAGATGGACAGTATCACAGATAGCTTGGCCATATGTCATTGTAGGGTTTTACTAATGATAGCCAACACCAGGAGTTGTGACTTCTCTGTTGCAGCATCTGCTCTGTGGAATAACATGACTTCAGAGATCCAGATGTCCCCAACCTTGCTAGCCTTTTGTAAAACTTTAAAAGATGTTGCTGTTCCCCAAAGTTGTCAAGCTTTGCTGCCTGGTTTTTATTATTATTTTCTCCATTATAGTGGTATGTTTTCTGCAACCTTAGCCATTTTGTTCTTTGGATTGTTGACTTGTAGATATCAATTCTTGTATATGTCCAGAGTCAGTGCCATATAATAGATGACTGTATTAAACAAACAAACAAACAAATAAATAAATAATATTCTGTTTTATTCTTGTATGATCAATCTTGTATTTTTAACTTACAAGTAAGTTGCAAACGAGGTCCAGGCAGGAGAAGAACATCATGGCTTCAAAATCTAAGGGACTGGTTTGGACAAAACTCGGCAGCACTTTTTTCTGCGGCTGCTGATAAAAACAGGATCGCCAACATGATCGCCAACGTCCGATAACGGATATGGCACAAGAAGAAGAAGAAGAAATAAGTTGCAACTTATTCACACTTTTTGATAATGGAAAGAGACCTCTATTAATCTACACAGGTCGTCCTCGACTAGTTCATTTAGTGACCGTTCAAAGTTACAATGGCACTGAAAAATCTGACTTACGACGTTTTTTCCACAGTTACCAACTCTGCAGCATTTTCCGTGATCATGTGATCAAAATTCAGATGCTTGGCAACCGGTTCATATTTACGACAGTCGCTGTGTCCCGAGGTTATGTGATTATTATACCTTTTGCAACCCTCTGACAAGAAAAGTCAGTGGGGAAGCCACATTCACTTAAAATCAGGCTATTAACTCACCAGCTGCAGGGATTCACTTAACAACTGTGGCAAGAAAGGTTGTAAAATAGAGCAAAACTCACTTAGCAAATGTCTCACTTAACAACAGAAATGTTGGGTTCAATTGTGGTCGTAAGTCAAGGACTACCTGCAGAAGCCCCAAACCAGAAGGACTCTAATAACCTCTTTTCAGACTAACAAATGTTATTAAAAGGCCTAATGTTTTATGAACTGTAGCTCTTTTCATCAAATGTGTGGAGAGATTCAACTGACAGAGCATTTCAAGAAATATCAAACTAAGAAGAATCAAGAGTATTTTAAGCTTCCAGGACACTCAGTTACAGATCCCCAGGTAGCTGTTTTGTAACAATGAGGTTAAAAAAGAGTGAGAGACTTACACATACATCAAAGGTCTTAACAAACACAATGAAGGTTTTTTGGAAAGGGAAATCTTTTTTTTCTTTTTTCCACTTTTTATTCTTTCTCTGAGTTTAATTTGTATTTCCTTTTACTACTGTATTTACAATATTTCATAATAAATTAAAATTAAGAAATAAATGAGGTAGAAAGCCAACTTTCGTTACAAGCGCTTTGTTTTAATACCTAGCAAAATAAAACAACAAAATAAAATAAAACGTCAAAATAAAAATTCCTGGTAATTCTATTGACACATAATCTAGCCTATAGCCCAGGATTTACTGGTGACTTCCTATCCAGATAGTAGCCTGATCATAGCTTGCTTCATTTTACAAAATTACTCAAAATTAGCCAGCAAAGATTTTATCCATGGCATATTCTGTTTATTTTCCAAATATGAATAATAAAAAGGGGGAAAAAAGTCCAAATGTTATATGTTTGAAATCAGTAACAGTAAATACTGGGTGTGTATATTGTTGGAGAATATAAAGATGGCAATAGGATAACTCTAGATAGAAGAATATTAAATAAGATAAAAGTAAGTTTATGACAATTAGGAGGACCCGTGAAATCTAGCGGTCAGTAGAAAAATCTGTTACTTCTGGTTATAAGCTGACCTTAGAAACCGTGACTGAATTATATTTGCATATTCTTTGGAATAAAAGAATTGGTTCTTTTGTATAAAAGGTTCTTCACTTTGCGGGTGGGATATCATATTTTGTTCAATGTTTATGATTTGCAGCTGCAAAAGAAATATTGGTTATTTTCCTACCATCATCTTCTAATTGGGACTGCTGCTGGCCAATGTACAAATATTATTTCCGTGACAATGTACATACAGGATTCAGATGTTCCCCTTAAAGGCAAACCTACTGATTTAAATCTGACATTTTAGAAGAGCAATCTTAGTTGCAGAGACTGAAAATAAAAGCAGATATGTTGGCCTATTCTACAAGCTTGATAATACTGTAGTATATTTAGCTCTGTGTGTAGCCATACCAGAATGCAACAAATGGCAACGCATTCAATTGGCTAATTTAATTGGCTAATCATCTGGTTTTAGATGCTGACTGACTTACGACATTGTTTTTAACTGCTTTCTCCTTTGGATTGTATTTTAAAACATCAATTCAACTTTTTACTTGGCAGTGTAGTTTCTAACGTGCTATAAATTGTTCTAAACAGCACGTGGACATTAGAAGGATGAGGTGTGATGCTATAAAGGAAGATTCTCCAATTTTTTTTCATGGACTTTTCTGATATGCCGAGCACTTCACTCCAGGAAGAAGGCAGGATCAGAATAAAGAACAAAGAAGGTGGTGGATCTCACATTAAAACTCTGAAGAATTTTGCAGATTTCAATAAAAACACTAATTATTGGCAGTTTTATTTTTAATTCTGGATTAAGGTATCCAGTGGCTACAACCATGTAATTATTAGCTTTGCTATTCCATGGAGATTGGTCTGGGTCTCTTGGCTGTCTAGATTAATTTAGCACTTCTTTTAATAGCCTTTTTGCTTCAAACATTTTGGGAAAGCAGTCCCATTTATAAACTGATTCAAAACACTCTTCATTTCATGGAACTTAGTTTCAGATAATGTGTTTGCAATTTTAAGCAATGTTTTGGCTGAAAAAGAATAGTTAAATCAGGCTATTGCCAGGCTATTGATATGTCAGTTTAACATGAGCACAAAATACAGACCAGTCTTCCAAAACCATTTTCCTAGACCTCAATGAGAGATCAGTACTAATATTTTTGTAGGATAATGGTACAAATATTGTAGTCCTTGAATTACCACCGAAATTTGGACAAGAACATATGTTGCTAAGTGGTTATTAAGTGACTTGTGACAATTTTATGATATCTTTTTTGCCAGTGTCATTAAATAAATCACTGCAAGTCATTAAGCAAACCACACAGTTGTTACAAATCTGGCTTCCCCCTCTGACTTTGCTTGTCAGAAGCCTCCTCAGAAGGTTGCAAATGGCAATCATGTGAATCTGGGATACTCCAAACATCATAAATACATGCCAAGTGTCCATGACTGCATGAACTCTGTGACAGTCATAAGTGTGAGCACAGGTCATAAGTCACTTTTTCAGCACTGTCGTAACTTTAAAAAGTCATTCAATGAACAGTCATAAGTTGAGGACTATCTGTATGGAAAAGCTACAAATTCGGCTTTTGGCTTGATCCAGAAAGGTTTATCCTGTTCTTAATTGGGAACTGCCAGAATGTCCTCAAGTTTTTAAAAGTTTTGTAAAAAATTACGAATATTCACCTTCAGAAATGTAGCATACATAGAAAACTACTTTTCAAAATCAAACACTGGTTTCATTGCATTGAACTGACAGCATTCACCACCATGTCAAAACAAAATCATGAAACATGACAGGTATCAAACAAATTACCCCATATGGCAAACCACAGCATTAACCGTGCAGCTAATGGATTTTTTTAGGGACTAGCAGATCTAAACACGGGACATTATTCTCCTGTAAATTTTTCTCCGTGAAACTCCAAAGCTACCATTGCTAAACAGAAAGAGAATACCAAGTTATAAACTAATAGGCATAAAATTTAGCAGTTGCAAATCTCATTTGCTCAGTCCAGGCTGTACATGATGGGAAAAGATATTATTCCCATTGTGGAATCATTAGCCTTGGATCGTAAGTTGCTATGGACTTCATATGGTATATGGGAGGATTCCAGTTCCCAGTGTGTGATAAATTTATTCAGCAGGAGGTAGCAAACTGAAGGCAGAAAACAGTCCAGTTTTTCTTTAAAGGAAAATCAAACTCAACAAAAAGTGGGAGAACTGGCATCTCAAAGCCCACAATGGAACCAAAACCTAAGATCTCCTAGAGAAAAATTTGTAGCAACAGCCAAACATGGTCAACCTAAAACAGACCAGAAAATGCTGCAGCAGCAGCCAGAACCACAACTCAAACCTCACAATATGTCAACCAGGGATGCATAAAACTGCCTGGATAGTTTAAATTTAGATAGGTAAACATGCAAGTTGGAAGAATTGGCACTTATTCAAGTTTACTCAGGTAAGCTGTTAAGCAGAAACAATTAGGCTATTTACAGGAAAAACACATCCAGCCTCCCACCCCAGAGTTCAAAGGGAAAGAACATTAAGATCAAGGATCTAACTTTCAGAAAAAGTGCAGACCCACAAAAATGTGGTGGCAACAACTATTTTCTCTAGGTTTCCCCATGTATAGCAAGTAGCATCCAAAACCTGGAAACAGGACATCTTCATGCCAGATCACCCACATTTTTTTAATTAAAAATTATTTCTATTTAAATCCCAACTTTTCATCTACAAATGCCATTCAATCTGACAACAATGCAATATAAGATACAAAATTATATCGAAGATATAAAAACAAACTAATCTGATTCTATCTTTGGAAGCCACTGATTTATTTCACTAACTACAGTGGCACCGTGACACACATTGTTAATTGGTTCCAGGAGGCGCAACAAGTACCGAAAACTATGAGTACCAAACAATTTCTTCCCATAAAGAATAATATAGTGAGCCACTAGGCAGCCGACAGCGACAAGTTATAGCTTGTGCGTTGAGTACCAAACAAACAATGAATACCGGGATAAAAAAATTTCACATCAAAATGTGTTGAGCACCAAATTCAATGAGTTTCAAAGCATCACTATAGATTTTCAAAACAGATGTAGGAGAACAAGACTGACACAATTGGAATCTGTGCAGTTTTGTGTTCAATAAATAGCCACCCAGTGAAGCAAAATGTCATATCTTTACTTATGGTCATCATGGTCCTCTACTTAGAAAATCCTTGGAACAACAATTTGGATGGGGTGAGGTATGACTCTTCCGTGGGATTCTCAATGTGAGGATGGAACTATCCATGAATATTAGCAATCAGGACCTGATCTCAGAATTGTTTTGCATGATTGTAGGAAATGTGCAATAGTCCTGCCATTGAAATAATGCACTGCAAAGGCAGTGTGCTGGCATGGCACATGCTAAATGCGAAAGAGAAGTGCATGCCACAGAAAAATGTCCATGGAAAAAGGACTTGATTTGGCTTAATGGGAAGTGAAAACTACTTTTATGCTGCATGTTTAAAGGAAAGAGTATGCAAAGAATATAAAAAAATGAGAATGAGAACCTTGACACAAAGCCTGTACAACTGTATACTCTACAGTTAAGAGTTAATCTAAAAATAAAATAT
The DNA here is from genome assembly GCA_034064705.1 of Bothrops alternatus. Taxonomy (NCBI): domain Eukaryota; kingdom Metazoa; phylum Chordata; class Lepidosauria; order Squamata; family Viperidae; genus Bothrops; species Bothrops alternatus. The sequence continues at coordinate 38,608,678 of JARGCV010000124.1, read as the reverse complement.
ATGAATTGAGCAAGTATAAAGACAGCCAAAGGAATGTGCTATATAGTATTACATGAACTAGATGAACTGGAAGGTACCCCTTTCTAAGAGAAGGGGGATCTCTTTTTGGCCCCCTTGGGCACAGAAACATGAGATACGAAGCCTAGAAAAGCAGGAAGTCTAGGTCTGGAATAAAGCCAGTCTGCCTGTCCAATTCTGCCTCCTCTTCTGAATTGGCATTTGAATCTATTCAATTTTTTTTCATTTTTGCTATAGAAGTAATGAAAACCTGTTTTCATTAATAATTGGCACATTTATTGTTCCATATTGTTTCATGTGTGAAATATGGATTGGATGCATTGAGTCTTTGGGTACCAAATGCTTAAAATTTTGCACGCACAGCTTTTCTTCTCATCTTTACTTCCATAAGCATCTCTATAACATCTCAGATTGAGTGACTCACATCAACCGATGCTGTAGATATATCAGTTTTCCCCCTCCGATAAATCCATGTGGCTGGGTTAGGTAAGAATTCTCTCTCTAACAGACCAGAAGGGTATCCATATAAATACTAGAGTTATTGAGCAGATATTGCATTATAGAGGCTGTGAGTAGAATGTACACATCAAAACGTAGTTATGAAATCTGGATAAGAATTTATGGTTTATATGCTATTCAAAATGGAGATGGCAATTGATACCCTGTGAGCATGATCTGTCTCATGTTGACGTTTGAGATGGTCCCTGAAAATTATAACAGAGTAGACTTCTTCCAGTACCCTCATTATCAGTGCAGGAGGAACATGATATATTATCAGTTGTGGCGCAGTGGTTAGAATGCAGTATTACAGGGTAATTCTGCCGATTGCCAGCAGTTTGATTCCCACCGGCTCACAGTTGACTCAGCCTTCCATCTTTCTGAGGTCGGTAAAATAAGGACCCAATATGCTGACTCTGTAAACTGCTTAGAGAGAGCTGTAAAGCACTATGAAGCAGTAGGAAGACCAAATCATCCAAAACATTTTCTTCCTTCCATCTGCATCCCTCTGGAAGTTAGTAACAAGAGTAATTTTCTAAAATGGGTCAAAATGTACCATCCTTCACATGGATCACCTGCTGCTACATTTGTTCTCCTTTGCTATCCATGTTGTTGATGAAAGTAGTTGCTTGGAATAGACACAGGACTAGTCTGAACTCCCACTGTGGCCACTGAATGGCTGATTATGATTATCTCAGGGTTTCCCCCCCCCTTTTAGCTCTGCCACTCCACAGAGAACCAATGGCTAGATATCAACCTTTTCCGGGGCTCGACCCCAGCCCGCGCTGCGCTTGTGCTGCGCGGCGTGACGGCCCGCATCGCGCATGCGTGGCGCCCCGCATCGCAAAGGGGAAAAAAATGGCCGACCAAAAAAAAATAAAAAAATGGCCGACCAAAATAAAAAAATGGCGGGCCCGCATTGCGCATGCGCGGTGCGACGGCCCGCATCGCAAAGGGGAAAAAATGGCCAACCAAAAAAAAAGGCTGACCAAAAAAAAAATGGCCGACCAAAAAAAAAAAATTGGCGGGCCCACATCGCGCATGTGTGGCGCAACGGCCCGCATCGCTAAGGGGGAAAAATGGCTGACCCAAAAAAAATGGCTGACCCAAAAAAAAATGGCGGACTGCGGTGTTTGGCGACCCCCATGAAATGATCGTTTGACCCCAAATGGGGTCGCGACCCACAGGTTGAGAACCGCTGGGCTCGATCAAGCCATTGTATCCAAAGCAAAAATGGAAATGAACATCAGTTTATTTCCAACAATCTGATTTAACACAACTATCTGGTTGCATATGATCAAAATATTTTTCCTCATTAATGGCACTAGACCTTCTTCCAATTGAGATTATTACATGGAATACACTGATACCATTTATGTATGTTACTCCATTCTAAATATTTTGTGAGTTTTTTTTATTTCAAAAGACTGCCAGCCCGTGAGATGCCTCAGGTGTATTACTCTAGCTCCAGATTATTTATCTAATACTAGCTTATTTAATTTTTTGAACAGAAGTAATCTAACTTCCTTTTCCTGCCTGATTTTTGAAGACATGCAGCCAGGAACAGTATTTAATCAATAACATCTTTGCAATGGAAACTGGTAAACACTAACGTTCTTCAACTTCTCCAGAACCAGGACAATAGAATAAATTGACCTTATTACATTTTTATTTTAAGAGTTCTTTGGAGTATCATAGAACATATGTGCATAAAAATGATAGGATAGCAACTTACACTTTATTCCATAACAAAACTCAAGTCATTTTAGGTCAGTTTTGGCAAGTGTAGATATATATTATCACTGGTGAAAAAAAATATTTAGAAGAGTTGAGGTTTTTCTACAGCATGTAAGTCAAAGCTAATGGAAGAAAATCAAGGCAATGTTAGCCAAAGAGAGGACAGTTCTACACAAATTGTGTCCAGCTTAAGTATCTGTTGAAAAAGTTTGTCTTGTCCAATATAAAAAGGAAACTATATGACCTCACCAAACACCAAACACCTCCTCAGCACGCCAGAAATTATAGCTGTTATGTATATAGTGCTCAGAGATAAAAGTCATTGTGCAAGTATATAATTGGTTTCTCAAAACTTAAGGTGTGGATAAGGAGGCCCACGTTACTAAGGGTGAGCTTGTTTTTATGCTTCTTATGATCATTTTTAGCATGAGCCAGTCAAATTAATTCTCTGTGGTGTTTTTTAACTGAAAGTCATATTCTCTCTCTCTCTCTCTCTCTCTCTCTCTCTCTCTCTCTCTCTCTCTCTCTCTCTCTCTCTCTCTGTGTGTGTGTGTGTGTGTGTGCGTTTGTTCGTGTGTTTGTGCATGCATGTGTATTCTTATGAAAACTTTTAACAAAATAAGAACTAAAACAAACCAAAACAGAACAAAGGAGAAACAAAAAAGCTAAAAGTACAAAAAGAAAAAAGTAGGAAAGAAAGATATAAAGAAAGATATAAAGAAGTGGCTTTTGAACTTCTCCACAGCAATTATCTGAAGTTTCATCATGACTCTTTTTTCTATAATCTATCCTAACTAATCAACAAAACCATAAATCACAAGTTCATATGTTTTCTTTTTGACATATAATGTCCACAAGGATTTTCCAGGAACTGATAAACGTAGATACTATCTTGAACAAAGCAATTTAGCCATTTCAGCAGGTTCTGCCATTTTCACAACTATCCCAAGTGTGCTTTTCAAAAGGCAACTGGACTTTCTTGGGTTTTTTTTTCCTTGAAAACATTTTGTATCTAATCCCAGAAGCTTCTTCAGTTCAGCTTCTTGAATGAGAAGCAAAATGTTTCCAAGGAAAAAATCCAAGACAGTCCAGTTGCCTTTTGAAAAGCATCTTTGGGACAACAGTGACCTGGATGATTGAGAATCTCCATAGACATGTTCACAAGTTATTGTTTTATTGTACATTATTGTTACTGCTGCATTGCCTGCAGTGGATGCTTCCATACACCACCTAGAACAGGGGTGTCAAACTGCCGGCCCGTAGCTGGATGCATCATAGCGAGACTGTGCCTACCGCATTGCCGGGCAATGGCAAAAAAGTCACAATATGTTGTGACACGTCACGTGACGTTGTGAGTTTGACACCCCTGACCTAGAATGAGCTTGCTCAAAATATTCCTATAGAGAAGAGAGTTTCAAGTGCTTTATTGACTCTCCCATATCTTAATATACAGAGTTTGGGGTACATGTCACTCGGAGGGTGTCAGTAATACAGTATCACTAAAAGTTTCCCTCAAGTGATATCTCTTTTCTCTTGATCCAATCACCCCAGGTTTTCACCCAAGGAATTATATTCTGGGTGTGAATCTATTGCTCACTCTGTTTTGCTTCCCAACCTACTCCTCTTTAGCGCCTTCTGAACACTAGCCCTATTTCACTCAAGAGTCACTGAACAGTCTCTCCTACCCAGACGCTCAAATCAGCTATGGAGGGGAAATTTTAAAAGCTGCAGGCCCACAGCGTTAAAGACACAACACGGAGTGGAAACAAAGACTATAAATCAGACCAAATCATCCTGCAGCTCTGTAAAAAAGATTCAGTTCTCTCCAAAGACCTGTGCTGTTCCACTTCAAATTGCAAATGCCCCTCCACATAAAACATCCCTACATGAGGAAAACAAGAGATCAAGACAACCGTAAACCTTCTTCTTATGTTCTGGATTTTCCTGAGCAGGCAGTGTTTTTTGCATACTGTAGAGAAGGTTCCCAGACTGACATATTATAGCCCAAAGACAGTTTTACTGCCCTGAAAAAGTATGTCTAAGTCATTATGATACCAGTAAGAGGCCATATGCAGCTTCAAAGACCACAGCAATCTAAACTACCCAACTTCAATAACTTAATCTGAAACAAGAAGTATATTCCCCTTCAATGCAAGGGGAAAGTTGGTTATGCCTGCTACACACACCACAAGTGCCATCTGTTGAGACACTATCACAAGCAGCATCAATCATACTGTTTACAACTGGGTCAACAAAGCTGAGAACGCAAATACAGCTGCTTGTTGCAAATATATGAGAAGAAGTACTATCTGTATAAGTAGAGATAAGGGAAAAGAGCAGAAGTTGTACTTAAGTCTAGTAGCCAAAAGCCTGTCATAATGTGTATACACACTGCTGCACAAACAGGGCAATAATATGGCATATATCAAGCCCAGCTCTGCTGTATATTTTAAATCCACCCCAATTCATTTAACCAAATATGGTTGGGTTGAATGTGGCCTATTTTATCTTTGACCAGCACTGCTATAACAACACAGATAATTTTGACTTTCTCAGCACAATAGCCATCAGCAATGGATACTCTCCAGAAGTACAGCTCACATAATTGCTATCCATGTTGTGTGGAAATTATAGAAATGGAAAGACTATCCTTTGGAAAGTTTGAGATTGGCAGTCTTTGCTGCATATGATTTAATAGAAGTGGAATATAAATTTGAATATAAAGAAAAGTGGATAAGTGTGGATAAATTTGAATATAAATAAAAGTTACACAGACACATACACACATACCAGATTCAAGTTCCCATATGCCACCATAATTTGGGTTCTGGGAATAATTCTTAAATTTAAGGGGCATTTAGCCCTGTTCCCCAAATACATTTCAATCCTTACACACACACTGTTACTAGCATATAAATAAAGATCATCGGCCTCCAAAATGGATACTGGTTAAAAAAATGGAAAGGAAAATAGTAAACTGTTTGCAATTACAAAAATCTGGAATCTAAGTGGTCCCAGAATCAGGTCACACGACTCTATACTTTTGTCTTGCTGGTTAGGGAATTGTGTGATTGAGGTCCAAGACAGCACCAGATCTGGCTTGATTTATGCTATATGAATAGTGTTTAGACATCTCCGCATGCTTGTAGGCAAGGTCTTACTTGCTTCTGAAAGGAGATCTTATTTGTGTAACAGAAAGTCCTCCCTTCCATTGTTTTTACACAGGGCTCTTTCAGTAATTAAATTAACCTGAGGTTTTCACCCTACTAATCTTGTTCTCGCTGTAAAAGGAGAAAGGACTAGTCCCTAAGGGTCTAATAAATTGCCTTGATCAATCCAAGCAATGGCTCATTCTAGGCTAGCATCCTTCTGTTGCCAAAGGCCAAATGGGATGTCTAAAAACCCACAAAAGTGTTGCACGGAGGTCTGTGATTCTACTGGAAGCCTGGAATTGGAGAATAGCTGTAGAGGTTGAACAACATTCTCCTTTGCTCTACCTTGAGGTAATGATCAGAGCCAGAAGCATCCTTACACAGCTGCATTGTATCGAAGGTTGCGCACTGCTTTTATTCATCTGTCAAGTCATCATCCTGTTGGAAATTCTGGACCTCACCCAAAATGGGATAAGAAGGACCACCCAAAGTGAAAAGAGGCCAAGCAGAGCAAATGGTCCTTCAAGAGTCTCAATGATGGAGACCACTTCCATCACCCAGGCAGAAGGAAAGCCCCAGGCAGCAGGCAGGAGCTCAGCCTAGCCTTACCAGCTCATTTTAACATTAGGAAACTGGCAGCTTATTCGTTGCCAGTCCCTAAAGTGCACTGAAGTTTGAAACAGAGGAATCAGGTTTCAACCAGGAAACCAAGGGCCAAAACTTTATTATAATCCAGCACCTAAGGACAGAACCATCTAACACCCCCTCCTCTACACAGCTAGTCCTTGACTTGCAACAGTTCATTTAGTGACCGTTCAAAGTTACCACGGCCCTAAAAATAGTGACATGACTATTTTTCATACTTGTGACCGTTGCAGCATCCCCATGGTAACAATGAGTTACATTCAGATGCTTGGCAACTGGTTCGTATTTATGACGGCTGCAGTGCCCCAGAGTCGTCTTTGGCCACCTTCTGACAAGCAACATCAATGGGGAAGCGAGATCCACTTAACAACCGCAGTGATTCACTTCACAAATGTGGCAAGAAAAGTTGTAAAAATGGGGCAGAACTCACTTAACAAATTTCTCACTTAGCAACATTAAATTCTGGGCCCAATTGCGGTTTTAAGTTGAGAACTACCTGTACGCAAAATATTGCCCTATTTCTATATGTTGGGCGAATTAATTGCTTTTAACTCTAAAAAAACAAACTGGCTTGGCTGCAGATACTTCCTACCTTGCTGGCGAAGATAAATGACAGTACTACGTTTGCTACTCTGGCTCTGTTTTGGACCAATCCTGCACCTGCTCTCCAGGGGATACTTGTCAGGATCCCTTTCAGACACAGAACTCAGAAAAACTTAAGGCTGAGGTATTAAAATGGCTTTAGGTGGGTGCTGAGGCTATTTTTCTCCATTCAGTTTGCCTCCTGCATCCTGAAAGCCCAACTTGTCAACCACTTTCTCTGCGCTGAACTCACCGCTCCAGCCCCCCCCCCCAAATTGACTCCAGCCGAGCTTACTGCGCTCAAACAAAGGTGCAGAGATTTCGCCTGGCCTGCGAAAGTGAGAACAGCTGCGAGATTTGCAAACACACCGAAGTTTCCCGCTTCGGGAGCGAGAACGGAAAGACGCTCCCACTCCGCGCACCTTCCAGACCTCCTTCCTCGCGCATTCCCACAGAGATGCGCCCCGAAGAAAGCAGAGCCAGAGCAGCCCTTCGCCCACGCCTGCCCTGCCCTCCCCGCCGTGCCAACACGTGTTGCATTCCCGGGAGAGAGCGCAACGTGTGAACGCGGGGAAGGAGGGTGAGAAAGAGCTTCATCTCCCCGCCAAGTTTGGCTCCAGAAACCGCGGCGCAACCCCCAGCCGCCGCCACTCGAGGACCCTGCCCGTGGAAGCCAGGCACCCGCTTGGAGCTGCCTTGCTCGGAGGCGGCGCCCTTACCTGCATCTTGCGACGCCCAGCCGGCGATGCGACGACAGCTGCCTGCTTCGGCCGCCCCTCTCGAATTAGTCCCGGCGGTGCCGCGCGGCAGGTGAGTCGTGTGCCTGGGCGGCGAGGAGGCGCCCGGCCAGAGGAGGCAAGGTCAAGGCGGGAGGCCGCGGAGCCGGCGCGCTGGGCCGCCGCTGGCTGTAGCGCTCCTCTGCCCGATCCCCTCGCCTCGGCGCCGGACTGGCTTCTCCCGGGCTGCCGGAGGGATCCCGCTGGACCCGCAGCTCGGACGGGCCGCTGAAGTTTTGTCTGCTGCTGTTGCTGCTGCTGCAGCCGCGACGGAGCGCGCGGAGTTGTGGCTTCTTGCATCGGCGGCAGGCGTGGCGATCCCGGGGGCTCCGAAAGAGGCTCTGGCCCGCCTCCCCACGCCCCGCGCCCGCCTCCCCTCCCTTCCACAGGCGCCCCCCCTTCGGGCCCCCACCCAGAGGCCGCCCCGCAGCCTCGCCGGCGATGGGCACCGCCCGGGCTGTCCTTCCCCCCGGCACCTTCGCCCTCCCTCGGCCCCTCCCGATCCTGCGGTCCTCCGAGCGCAACCTGAAATCGCTCGCTCGCCCGCCCGCCCCCCTCCCCCTGTCTCTGCCGGTTCCTCTACAATTAATGCTGCTGCTGCCCGGGGAGCAAACTGCAAGCCGCTCCCCTCCTGGCCACTCAGCCGCCTCTTGCAACGGGCGCCGTTTCCCTCCAACCCTCCGGGTGTTGCCTGCTGTCGCCTTCGGGCTCTCCTGCCCGAGCCCGCGCTTTCTTCGCCTTCCCTGAACCGCCCGGCTCCCTTTCCTGGATCCCCTCGGCCCCTCCTGCGGGAGCTGCCCTTTCCCGAGCTCGTTTTAAACAGCAACAGGTTCATGGAGACGCCGACACTCCCAGCAGCTCTTTCCCCCCCCCGGTTTATTTCATGAGCCCCCGTCCGAACTCTTTTGATTCCCCACATTGGGTCACGATTGGTCCCTGTCTTGAGTGGAAGCGTTGATGCAGAGGCAGCCCCGGACCACCACCTGGCTCTCTGCTCAGCTGTTTCTCTGAGAGCACAATTTCCCCCCCCCCAATCTCGGCTTAATGGTCAGAGCTGCACAAACTGCAGCTTAACAAAGTATTTCTTCTTCTTCTTCTTCTTCTTCTTCTTCTTCTTCTTCTTCTTCTTCTTCTTCTTCTTCTTCTTCTTCTTCTTCTTCTTCTTCTCCTTCTCCTTCTCCTTCTCCTTCTCCTTCTCCTTCTCCTTCTCCTTCTCCTTCTCCTTCTCCTTCTCCTCCTTCTCCTCCTTCTCCTTCTTCTCCTTCTTCTCCTTCTTCTCCTTCTTCTCCTTCTTCTCCTTCTCCTTCTCCTTCTCCTTCTCCTTCTCCTTCTCCTTCTCCTTCTCCTTCTCCTCCTCCTCCTCCTCCTCCTCCTCCTCCTCCTCCTCCTCCTCCTCCTCCTCCTCCTCCTCCTCCTCCTCCTCCTCTTCTTCTTCTTCTTCTTCTTCTTCTTCTTCTTCTTCTTCTTCTCCTCCTCCTCCTCCTCCTCCTTCTCCTTCTCCTTCTCCTTCTCCTCCTCCTCTTCTCCTTCTCCTCCTCCTCCTCTTCTCTTCCTCTTCTTCTCCTCTTCTCCTCCTCCTCCTCCTCTTCCTCCTCCTCTTCCTCCTCCTCTTGAGAAAGATAACTTTGAAGGTGTTGGGGGCTGACAGTGATTATTAACTACTGCACAAGGTCCATATGGCACTTTGAAAGGAGCCATGTTGGAACAGGAGAGTGCATAGTGATGTCCTCTCAGCAGCCATTCTCCTGCCAGCAACAATAGAAATAAAAGTTAATGATTTGTAAAATAACAAATAAAGAATTTATTTGGAAATTAGAATGATACTGCTACTGCTTGCAGTTAGAACAAGTAACAAGTCCATGGAGATATTCTAAATAAGCATTTCTAACTTTTACTAGAGTTACTTTTTCATGGGCATGTTAGCATGCTGGACAATAATGAATGTCTAAATCTGTTCTGACTTCACTTGTCAATCTTAAGTAACATTTTTGGTCCAGAATCCATTACTATTGTCAAAGAAGCATATCAATTATAAGCAGAGAACATCTTTTTACCATGTATACTTAAAGCAAGTGACTTCTTTTGTTCTCCACTATACTGATATGTTTCACAGCTTATGTTCTGAAACAACTTCGGTAGCACTGTGTCATTTTATGCCCAGGTACTTGGGCTCAGCTTGGTAACAGGTGAGAGGATTCTGTTTACTTGTTGCAAAAGGAAGCATTACTGATTTTGCAGAATCCTGGTGGTTTCCAAGCAGCTGGCTAGGAAGGGAAAGTCCCCTTATGCCTACATTGTTTCCAGCAATCTGCTCAGGATGGTATGGAGGGATCTATGTGCGAAAGAGAACTGGGTAGAATAATGTGGTTTGTTGTTTTGAAATGTGCTCACCGCCATATCCATGTAAACATATTCAAATGTATACAGCAAAAATTAGCCTGAATGGAATGGAAGTATAATCTACACCATGACAGTCTACTACCAGCTCTTACTTTTACAATATAGAACTGATGTACTGTGCTAGTAACTAGTTGCACATAGTAACTTTTAACATCAGCTTTTCAAAAAAAAATTTCAGATGGATTTTCAGGGAGTTTTTTTTAGCTGGATTTTGTACAGTGAGTGTGTTTTAATTTTTGTACTATGTAGGGCAGGAATTATACAGATGAAGGTGGTAGTATTTTAGGTAATTCTATGGAAACATAAGCAACAACAGATTATATATGGTTGCATCTCATCCTCATGGTGATAAACTGATTATACTTCAGTAAACCTATTTTTATACCCTTAATTCTTCTGTAATGATATAGATATTTTGTGAGTAAAGTAGTTGTCTGCATCTACTATTTACATAATTCTAATTAAAGTTGTAATTCTGATTCTGCACTCAGTTCCAAAATTATGTGGTGGTGTTTTTAAATAGCCAAATGATGTGGTGCTTGGATTCTAAAAAAAAAAAGAGCATAGATTGTCATATCTAATTTTCTCCAGAATTATTTCTAAATTTAATATCTACCTACCTACCTACCTACCTACCTACCTACCTACCTACCTACCTACCTATCTATCTATCTATCTATCTATCTATCTATCTATCTATCTATCTACCTACCTACCTACCTACCTACCCATCCACCCACCCACCCACCCACCCATCCATCCATCCATCCAGATACAGACAGAGTTTTGGGAATCTGACAACCACTTCCTATCTTTTGGTAACAGAATACACATTTTTGAGAGCCAAGAACTTCTGTGAATTCTGGAGTACAGTAATGATGCAAGGTGAGTAAAATACTGTAGGTCCTACAAAGGACCAGTATTTTTAGGATTTTTCCTAGCGTGGGGAAGAGAGATTTTTGTCTTTATCCTATAGCAATTGTGTGTTCCTGTCCTTATTAAATTTGTGCAAGCTAGAAACAGACACTCTGACTTCAGGCCAATCCATGCTAGCATGGAAAGTATTCTAAGTAATCTTAAATTCCTGAAACTCAGAGATTTTGCTAACTGTTACTGGCAAACTTTCATGCCATTGCTATTATCACTATTAGCTGTGCCAATTTTAAACAACTGGTTTATTTTATGACTTCTAATGTAAGATAGATTTAATTACTTTTTTAAAGAGAAACTTTAATAAGCAAGTCCTATCAATAAAACGCATTTTGGTTGTAATTGTGCTGAAAGTGGAAACATACTCGCTTATGGACATTGGTATTTACCTTTGTGTATTTATTAGAGTTATATTTTTTACAACTGAAAGTTGTACATCATATTCCCATCTCCTATTTACCTGCAACAACAACCTTGTAAGGTGGGTTGGGTTGAAAGAGAAGAACTAGCCCAAAGAGGGGAATAGAACTCAACCTGTCTTGGTTTCGAATCCAGTGCCTGAAGCCATCACAGGACCACCTACTGCAGTGTTTCTCAACCTTGACAATTTTAAGGCATGTGGACTTCAACTCCCAGAATTCCACAGCCAGCAACGCTGGCTGTGGAATTCTGGGAGTTGAAGTCCACATGCCTTAAAATTGTCAAGGTTGAGAAACACTGACCTACTGGCTCATCTTTAAATCCTTGAAGCATCTGAGGATATCACGTAGTATACTGTGTCCTTTTTATTGATTTGTGATGCAAAACAATCTGAGACATGGCACCTGGTTATATGCCCTAAAGAATTTCTGAATCAGAAAATCTTTGGTCCCCTCAGAGAATCTATTGGTCCTAGAGACTAACACAATTATCCCCTTACAATAGATCCCTTCTATTACAATAGAAGGGATCTATTGTAAGAGGATATTTGTGTTAGTCTCTGGGACCCCAAAAGCTAACACTCCTTTTTCAGCTAACTCATTTTATTAGAAATGTCATAACTATAATTCAGTCCAGAAGGTGCAATGGAGTAGCTCTTTTATTACTTCTTCAGATGGAGTAAGATTAACTCACCAAGGTTGGTGCTGTTTAATAAAAGGTGTCAGTTGGAACTGCTACCATGTTCTCCTGATTTTTTAGGAAGGATGAACTGTCTCTCTCTTAGCAGAGGACTTATTATTCCTGTTGCTAAGGAAACTGCCCTTACATTCTCCTCCTGCTTGCTTGCCCAGTCCACCCTGGCCAATGTGGGAAGAGAGTTCTAGAGATATCCGCCTACCGTACTTCTTTGGCTCAATCCCATGTTACGTTTCTTGTGACTCTTTTAAAAGTTGGCGAGGATGTATTTTGTTTTACAGAAATGATACACATTTCATGTAATACAATTTACTGGCATGGGTGCTCCATCACTGGAGATTTTTAAGAGATTGGACAGCCATTTGTCTTAAGTGGTATAGGGTTTCCGGCTTGGGCAGGGGGTTGGACTAGATGACCTCCAAGGTCCCTTCCAACTCTAATCTCTAATTCTGTAAATGGCATGTGTATTGTAGTGTTTGAGTGGAGTTGGGATCATTTTGTAAGACACTTGCTTAGGCTGAGGTTTTGATTATGAGAAAGACAATTTTTCTAGATCTAGATCAGACATGACAAACTCACAACGTCATGTGATGTTGCGCAATGTATCAGAGCTTTTTCCCCATTGCCAGCAATGGGGTGGGCGTGGTTTTCTTGTGACGCATCCGGCCCGCAGGCCAGCAGTTTGACACCCCTGATCTAGATGATTCCCATTCCCTGATCTTCATGCAAGAGTACAAATCCTAATGTAGCAAAAAAGGGAGAGAAAGGTCTGAGAAAATGAGTAGGACAAAATAGTAAATTGAGTAAGTATGCAGACTTTTCTGAGTACTGAAATGGGAAATTAAAAACTGGATAGGACAGGCTCAATATTAGGCAGGGGGCTTTGTTGCCTCAAAAGTAGGAACAGAAGTGCCTCAAACCCTGATATAGAAATAAATATAGAAATAAATGCCTTGGTAAGGCCACACTTGGAATACTGCATCCAGTTTTGGTCACCGCGATGTAAAAAAGATGCTGAGACTCTAGAAAGAGTACAGAGAAGAGCAACAAAGATGATTAGGGGACTGGAGGCTAAAACATATAAGGAACGGTTGCTGGAAATCGGTATGTCTAGTTTAACGAAGAGAAGGATGAGGGGGGACATGATAGCTGTATTCCAATATCTCAGGGGCTGCCACAAAGAAGAGGAAGTCAAGCTATTCTCCAAGGCTCCTGAAGGCAGGACAAGAAGCAACGGGTGGAAACTAAATCAAGGAGAGAAGCAATCTAGAACTAAGGAGAAACTTCCTGACAGTTAGAACAATTAATCAGTGGAACAACCTGCCTCCAGAAGCAGTAAATGCTCCAACACTGGAAGTTTTTAAGAAGAGACTGGACAGCCATCTGGACAGCCCCAAAACTGCAGGGAACTTCAGAGTGGGCACATTTTTCCTTTGCCAGGACGTCTTGTCCACCTCCCTGGCTCTCCATCCTCAAATACATTTCATAGGAACCTTAACAAGGAACTTAAACCTTCTAGTTCAGGGGTTCTCAACCTTGGCAACTTTAAGACTTGTGGACTTCAACTCCCAGAATTCCTCAGACAGCTTTGCTGGCTGAGGAATTCTGGGAATTGAAGTCCACAAGTCTTAAAGTTGCCAAGGTTGAGAACCCCTAGTCCTAGTCAGTTTCATAATCTGTATGAAAAACTCATCTTCATATCTAAAATGAAGCTAACACTGCATATATCTTTTACCTTTATTATAAGTGTGTGTGTGTTTGTGTGTGTGTATAATAAAGGTTAAAAAAGGATATATGCAGTATTATCTTCATTTTAGATGTCTCTCTCTCTGTGTCTCTCTCTCTTTCTCTCCCTCTCTCTCTCTTTTTCTCTCCCTCTCTCTGATCTTCTGCTTACCTGGCAAGCTGGCTTCAAGCTGTACTCCAACAAACTCAGGGGTAGGCAACCTTGGCTCTTTTATGACTCATGGACTTCAACTCCCAGAATTCCTGAATCAGCATAGCTGGGCTAGCTAGCTCTCTCCTGTCCTTCCTGCTTCCTGCAGGGACGCAGCAAAGGGAGGAGCTCAGCCCAATAAGCTTTTCGGCTCCTCGGAGAACACTGTGAGCCCATTCCCTTTTTTACACACAAACACACACACACACATGGGGGGGGAGGGAAGCACAAGTGCCTCTCTCTGTCTCTGTCTCTCTCTGCAAATGTCAGAGGAGGCTGGGAGCCGCAGGGGAAGGCTCAAAGAGCCACATGCGGCTCTGGAGCCACAGGTTGCCGACCGGTGTGTAGATCAGTGCACATTGTGCTTCTGCTCTATGAACTACATTTGGTGCTGATATGATCATTAAAGCCCTATATGGCATGGGGCCAGGGTGCTTGAGGAACTGCTTCTCCCTGGAGGGAGATGTTGGGGGTCTTGTTTATGAAGAAATGTCATCTGATGGGACCCAGGAGGAAAACCTTTTCTGCTACAGCTCCTGCCTTTTAGAACATCATGCCCAGATTAGCTCTGACCTTGTTGGCCTTCTGTAAGAGCCCAAAGACATCTGGCCATCTGGTGGAGGACCTGCTAGGTGGTTGTACTTTTAGGAAAATGAATGCTTCTTTCACACAGGTCATGTTGTTATAATTTTTATTATTTTATTGTTTTAATGAGATGTCTTTTTGTTGCTTATTGCATTCCCCTGTAGTTTCAGGAGAAGTACCACAAAATGTTTAGAGTAGGAACTAGATCTTGCATGGTTCATTGACTCTGGTTCATTGGCCCTGGTTTGTTCCATGGTGTCGTGGGACACACAATTTCTTACCTGTAGAAAAAGCTGATGATTTGGGAGATTTGTGTAATAATAATAATAATAATAATAATAATAATAATAATAATAATAATAATAATAATAAAGTTGGAAGGGATCTTAGAGAGGTCATCGAGTCCAACCCCCTGCTCAGGCAGTCAGGAAACCCTACACCAGTGGTGGCAAACCTATGGCACGCGTGCAGAGGTGGCACTCGGAGCCCTCTCTGTGGGCACGTGTGCCATGTCCCAGAGATGGCAACCGTCCCTCTTCAACCAGCCGCCCACTAACTCACAAAGATCCCACATGGCTAGATGCATCCCAGCATGGCTGGTTTCCCTCCCCCCTGTCCCATCCCTCCTGGCCTCGCATGCTCTCCTTTTCCCAGGCATGACCCACTGCATTACCTCCTCAGCTGTCGGCCATCCGTCCAGTTCAGAGGCGGCTTCTCTGAATTGCTGGCAGCGGGCTGTGGAGCCCCAGAGTGTGCCAGTCGAGGGGCCGGCAGGCTGTGGCTGCTGACAGACACTGTCGGTCCCCGTGCGCTTGCTGGCCTCTGTGTGCGGGGACTGATGGTGTCAGACAGCAGCTGCCCTGGCCCTGGCCTCTGCCTCACCCCGCAGGACAAGCCTTCTGCCCACTGCCCCACCTGTCAGAGACCCCCTGGGTCTCCCCCAACCCTGCCCCGCCCCCACAGGCATCCTTCCCCACGAGCAACATTGAGGTGATCACACCCACCTTGGCCATACCCACCCAGTCTGCCATGACCACTACAGCCATGCCCACCGAGTGGGCCATGCCCACTTGGCACCCGGTGATAAATAAGTGGGTTTTGGGTTGCAGTTTGGGCACTCGGTCTCTAAAAGGTTCGCCATCACTGCCCTACACCATTTCGGACAGATGGCTGTCCAGTCTCTTCTTAAAAACTTCCAGTGTTGGAGCATTCACCGCTTCTGGAGGCAGGTTGTTCCATTGGTTAATTGTTCTAACTGTCAGGAAGTTTCTCCTTAGTTCTAGGTTGCTTCTCTCCTTGATTAGTTTCCATCCGTTGCTTCTTGTCCTGCCCTCAGGCGCTTTGGAGAATAGCTTGACTCCCTCTTCTTTGTGGCAGCCCTTGAGATATTGGAACACTGCTATCATGTCCCCCCTCTTCCTTCTCTTCGTTAAACTAGACATACCCAATTCCAGCAACCGTTCCTCATATGTTTTAGCCTCCAGTCCCCTAATCATCTTTGTTGCTCTTCTCTGTGCTCTTTCTAGAGTCTCAGCATCTTTTTTACATCGTGGTGACCAAAACTGGATGCAATATTCCAAGTGCGGCCTTACCAAGGCATTGTAAAGTGGTATTAATACTTCACGTGATCTTAATTCTATCCCTCTGTTAATGCAGCCCAGCACTGTGTTGGCCTTTTTGGCAGCTGCAGCACACAGCTGGCTCATATCTAAGTGATTGTCCACTAGGACTCCGAGATCCCTCTCACAGTTACTACTATTGAGCAAGGTACCCCCTATACTATACCTGTACATTTGTTTTTTCTTGCCTAAATGAATAGTCCCAGTTTCATTCTCCAGATTTCCACATCATTTGGATCCCGAGTTTCTCTTTTTTGCTTGACCCAGAAGTATTTCTTTTTCTTTTTCTTCACATCTGGTTTTTTTTTAATTAAAAATTATTTTATTAAAACCATCAACATTAAACATAAGTTCATATTAAAAAGCAATCATCATATATCCTGCAATACAATTCTAAGGATCAGTTTTTGTGAACGTCTGGTTTAGTAAACATTCCTCACTCCTCACATCAAGCTTTATGATCCCTAACAAAAGATCCTGAGGTAGAAATTCAGTATCCTGAGGTAGAAATTCAGTACGCTTTTCCAATATTAAAGCAATCAACATTAAATCTGGGCTCATATTAATAAGCTGTCCTCATAAGACCTGAAAATACAGCTCTTGTATATGGTCTATCTACATTCATACAATCAGCCTTGAACATAAAATCATAGTATGCATCAATCATCATAGCACCTGGTATACATCACTAAGTGTTTATAAACGTCTGGTTTGGTAAGCATTTTTCACTCCTCACATCAAGCCTCAACTATACGCCTGTTACAATTTATTTGATTGGTGTTTCTCTTTTCTATAGTCTATCCACAGTTTCTAGTCTATAACATATTATTCATCTCAGTATTAGTGCAATCGTTTATGATCCTTAACCAAAAATCCTGAGGTAAAAGTTTAATAACCTGAGGTAAATCTTGGATATGGTTTATCTACTATATCTAGTCTATCACATATTGTTCATTCACGCTTCTGAATTAACTTCGTCTCAGTAATAGTGCAATCTTTTATAGTCCCTAACCAAAGATCCTGAGGTAGAAGTTTCATAACCTGAGATAGAAATTCAATCCGCTTTATCAATATTAAAGCAAACAACATTAAGCATATGATCATATTAAGAGGCTTTCATCATACAACATAGGCATACAACATTAGGTGTTAGTCTTTGTAAACATTTGATTTGGTAAACATTCTTCGCTCTTCACGTCGAGCCTCAACTAAACGCCAGGTGCATTTTGTTTGATTGGTGTTTCTCTTGTATATAGTCTATCCACTGTTTCCAGTCTGCCAAATATTGTTCATTTGAGCGATCTTTCAGGTATGCCGATATTTTCGCCATTTCCGCCAGATTTGTTACTTTCACAGTGCATTCTTCTATAGGCGGTATTTCTGGATTCTTCCAGTATTGT
The DNA here is from genome assembly GCA_034064705.1 of Bothrops alternatus. NCBI lineage: Eukaryota > Metazoa > Chordata > Lepidosauria > Squamata > Viperidae > Bothrops > Bothrops alternatus. The sequence goes on along the minus strand of JARGCV010000124.1, from coordinate 38,591,284 downwards.
CCCACCAACAATCTGGCTGCTGTGATCAAGTTCAGAAATAAGCTCGTCTCTGAGGTAGTGTAGTCCTTTGTTATCCCTAACAAAAAAACCTGAGGTAGAAATTCAATGCGCTTTTTGAAGATGGTTTGGAGTGTCCACCATATCTTCCTCCAGAAGGCTTTGATTTTTCTGCATGTCCACCATACATGAAAGTAGGTAGCCTCCCCGTCACCACACCTCCAGCATTTGGGCTGGGAGTCTGGATAGATGAGTGATAGTTTTTTCGGGTCGAGGTGCCACCTATAGAACATCTTGTAGAAGTTTTCCCTTAAGTGTTGCGATTTTGTAAATTCCACATTTCTCACCCAGATTTTCTCCCACGTGTCCATGGTGATACCGTAGAATGCCCAAAGTCTTGTTCCCACTTTATCATACAGTTCTTGACTAGCTCGGTTTCAGAGTCCATTTCTATCAGAATGCTGTACACTCGTTTGATGTGCATGATCCCCTGTTCTCTAATCTGTTTAATTAGATCCTCGTCAGTCTGGGATAAGCCCTTCTTCTTGTCTTTATGCCACCTTGATTGCAGTTGTAGATATGATAGCCAGGTACCTCCTATTCCTTCGTCTGCTAGCGTTGTTTGGGGTTTCAAGGAGAACCCATTTTCTTCTTCCAGTACAAGTTTACTGTAGGGCACCACTTCTTGCCCTTGGGATATGTTTACATCCCCTATTGCGTGTCCGGGGATCGTCCAGATGGGAATCTTGTCGTGTAGGAGGTGTTTATATTTCTTCCAGACCCATAACAATGGGATTCGTAGTGGGTTCTCCTTGAAGTTCCTGTCTGCCTTTTTGTCGTATACTAAGTATGCGTGCCAGCCGAATAGTAGACCATGCCCTTCAACATTCAGTATTCTATCATTCGTCATATTGATCCAGTCACTCAACGCCACCAACGTCGCTGCATAGTAGTATAGCTTTAGATTAGGCATTTTTAGTCCCCCTCTCTTCCTCGTGTCCTGGATGATTTTTAGTTTCACCCTCGGCTTGACCCAGAAGTATTAATCCTGACATTCTGAACTGAATAGGTAACTCTTAATACCAAGTGAATGATCAGAATAAAAATAATTGCAACCTCTGTCCAGGTTTTTAGAGCGGCGTTACTCTTCTTGCGCTCATCAGCTGGACTTCCTTTCTATGCAGTGAAGGAAAGAAGGGGTTTTGCCTGTCAGGGAAAATTAGTATTTTACTTCATCACGCTTGAGCAAGAAAGAAGGAACCATTGTCTTCAGAACTTTCTAAGAACAACAACAACAACGTAACAGCTTTAGAGCAAATACCAGCTAATTAGAGGGAAACGGTTGCCTCAGCTTTGTCCTGGCTGGAGCAAGTGCGTGGTGCCAGGATTTCTCACCCCAAGGTAAATGTGTTTAGGCCCACTCCCTGCCTTTTAATTAACTTTTAATGTTGAATTTTAAGTATCTTTGCCTCTTATCTAAATGTCATATACAGCTTTTATGTTTTAACATTTTGCTTGTACACCATCCAGAGTTCCACTGTGAGGGAGATGGGGAGTTTCCAAATATAGATAGATAGATAGATAGATGGATGGATGGATGGATGGATGGATAGATAGATAGATAGGTAGGTAGGTAGGTAGGTAGGGAGGTAGATAGACAGACAGACAGGCAGGCAGACAGTTGCAACCAAAGGTTTCAGCAGCTTGTCCTTTTTATCTCCTATCCCGGATGTCCAAAAGGCCAGACTGAGCACCGTGCAGGTGAAGGAGAGGGATAGAAGTATGTGGGAGAGAAGCGGAGGTGGGTTTTCCATGAACTGGGGAAGCCGCTTCCTAAAATCTCAGAAGGCCTGAACTTTTGCGCTTCCTTCAACAACAGAATGGCTCTTTGTGCCTGCATTGCAAGTAAAGGAATCTAGGTGTACTTCAGTCAGGAATCAAAATGATTAAGGAGGATGGAATGTAGTACGCTGAACATCTATAAATATTTTCACAGAAAGAAGAGTTAGAACAATACTTGGATGTATGTACCAAAAAGAAGTCAAGAAGCATTGTGTTCAGATGTAAATAGGGAAGGTATGTAAAAGTTAAACATTAAGTAGAATGCCTTAACTATGAGAGCTGTGCTGCAAATTAGTCTGGGAAATTTCCAAGCAAAAAGTAAAAGCTGATCCAGAATGTGTTGGGGGAAAAAAATGTAATAAAGGATAGATGACCAGAGCCAGAAGTCTACCTTCAGTACTGTATTTGGGTTATAATCCAGGATTATTCCATTAAGACAGGACTCAACGTCTGGGCTGGTAACCCCTTTCTTCATCACTGCAGTGTAAGTAGATAACAAACTGCATGGCACAGTACAAAATTGGAAAGCAAAATAGGGGAGAATTTTCATGGGATCCACTTCAAAACACTTTCTCCTACCACAAATCCGTTTCTGATCACTCAAATCTATGGAACTAATATTTGGAATTTGGGCTTTTTGTAATGCTACATGAGATGGCCGAGCGCTTCTTCATAATGACAAACTAGCAATGCAAATGTATTCGCAGGAGTGCAAATTTCCAGGACTTAATTGCTAGTCGGGATGTCACTTTTTCAAAATATATTCCAACTATGGCACAGTTGAAACAGAGAGGATGTCTCTAAGTGCAGAATCGTAAGTAGATGACATTTGATGCCTTTACACTACCCCGTATAGTCTTCAACCCTTTAAAAGCCTTTTTTTTCTGGAAATGATGGCCCAAGCACATTGGAACACAATATTAATTCTATTTGCTTCCTAAAACAAACTTGAGAAAATAACAAATGTAAGAGATGCGTAAACCTCATCTAAGGCTTACTAAGTCTGGAATGGAATTGATTACTAAGGGTCCATGCTTGAAGTCTCTGGCATGAGATTATTTAAGGAGACTTGAGTACACCCAAGATAGATGTTAGGAGGAGTAAAGGTGTTGGATAATAGTGGGAGTAGAAATAGTCCTGCCTTTGTAGCAGAAGCTTTCCTTATATAACAAGACAATTTGCCTTTGTAGCAGTAGCTTTCCTTATATAATAATGAAGACAATTCTCATATGTGAAGGAATATGCCCTTCTGTTTCTTTTCTCTTGTATCATAAACAAGATCTGAAATATATAAAAGAATCCAGTCTAAGCCCACTTTTTTATAGCCCTCATAAGGATAGAGTTGTACCTCAGTACTCATCCTTAATTGGTTCCGGGAGGCGTGATGAGTACCAAAAATGATGAGTACCGAACAAATTTTCCCTATAAGGAATAATGTAGTGAGTCACAAGGCAGACAACACCAACAAATTTTAGTTTGTGTGTTGAGTATTAAACAAATAACGAGTACCGGGAGAAAATTTTCAAGTCAAAATGTGTTGAGTACCAAATTCGATGAGTTTCAAAACAGTTGGGTACCAAGCTACCACTATATGTTGTATTCCTCTCCATTTTCTAGCAACTTAAGAGTTATTTCTCTACCATGATTGAGCCATGCAGTCTAGAAATCTGTCAGCTCATAGCTGCTTCAAAATTACAGGTATGCATTATGCTTTCTGTCCTGGGATGGCATCAATTACTATATTGCAATAACTTGAGAGTTCTAGAGTTGGAAAGAGCCTTGTAGGACATTGAAGTCTTCCCCTATTGTTAGTTGCAAGAATACACGATAGAGGGCTATCTGGATGCTGTTTGAATACATCCAGTGATATGGAGTCTACCCCTATCTAGGTAATTGCCTCCGTTGCTGTATCCAACATTTTTAAAAAAAAAATAAACTCTATTTTGTTTTGTATTTTTTTATTTTAGAATCTATATATTGCTTTTGAAACTGGCCTTTCTCCCGCCCCCAGGCAGTTTATGACCAACTATCTGAAAAATGGCAAAAAAACAACAACAACTATGCAGAAATGTGAACTCACAGTAGTTTAAAAGACTGGGATAAAAATCTTTTTAAAAGCACATAAAAGCTTCAAAGCAAGATGCTCCTTAAAGTAAATTACTGCAACTCTAAGGGGCAATAACTCAAATGATAAAATGTTCTAACCATCTTACCCGGGTATATACAAACGTTAAAACCTAAAGGCTTTAGAGAAAGAAAAGACCTTTGCCTAAAGGACCATAGAATAGGTGTGAAATGTCAACTTTGGGGAGAAGAATTCCACGGTTGGGGAGGGGGTGACCATTTACAACAGGGGTTCTCAACCTTGGCAACTTTAAGACTTGTGGACTTCAACTCCCAGAATTCCTGGCTGAGGAATTCTGGGAGTTGAAGTCCACAAGTCTTAAAGTTGCCAAGGTTGAGAACCCCTGATTTACAAGAACTATCCTCAAGTGGCACATTCTATGACTCTGTAGAGAGGGGTCTTGAAGAAGAACCCCTAAAATCCACTGGGTAGCTCAGATAGAGAGATTGCTTCAAGTACCATGGAAAGTATTTAAACATACATTTTACTTTGTGCCATCCTTCTCGTTCTTGTTTTTAAAAAGGCAATAGCAGGCTGGGAAAAAGATAAGGAATCACTTCATTCTCCCCCCCTCAAATTGGAAGACTTCCAACAGAATAGAAACTGGGGAACAGAGGAATCCCTTCCATTCTCTATCAAGAAGACAAACAAAAAGAAGAAGGATCTTTTTTTTAATCAGTACTCTGGTGTTGATTTCCCCCCCCTTTCTTTTCCTTTTTTTATTTTCTTTTTAAAGAAAGCTTTCAGCAATTAGCATCCACTCTTATCTGACCTTGCAAACAACCCATTTTCAACTCTTTCTGTGTGGGAATCAGCCCCCCCCCACACCTCTATTCTGGAAAAAGCCCCTGTGACCTGGGAATGATTGGCAGACCCCAAAAGGGTAATTCTGAGTGACATCTCCTAACCCGAATGCTTTTAAAGTGCCAAAGTGGTTTGTCTACCAGTGTGATAAAACTGATTGGTTCTTTTGCTTTTGGAATCAGGACCAAGCATGTATCCTGTCTACAATTTTTCCACGCTGACCTGTGGAGTCATGGAAAAAGATGTTCCGGTTTAACCAAGTCTAATAGTTTGGCATGATGTGGCTCGTGGGAATTTCCAGAACATTGACACGGTAGACGAGTTTCTCATCTGCTGTCAGTTAAAAAACATTTCTTAGATTATACTGGATCACGAAAGACAAACCGTCTGGTCCGATTTCTGGGAAACACCAATGATGAGACACTCAAGTTTCCTGGGAGAGCAGCATTCCTTTTTAATCAATAACAAAGTGCAACACACTTCCTGATGACTATAAATGGAATAAACTCGCCTTCTACAATATCTTGCCCCCTATGTCTTTGTAACTGCAGTTCCCATCCCTCTCAGACAACAGAGGTAGGGCTTGATTGGCACTTTTGGCATTCAGATCTATCGGTGAACTATAGCATCTCCCAGTTGGGCAACTTTTTGCTTCCCTTTCGTAAGTTCTCAGCACAAACTTCTTCATGTTTATGATGTGCATTTAGAAAACTAGCCAGAGATTTACCCAAGCCCATATGTACTAAATTATACTCTAGAATGCAGTAGCTATATGGAGAATTCTGCGAGTTGAAGTCTATACAATTTAAAAGTTGCCAAGGCTGAGAAAGCAACCTTGAGAAAGATTGCTTTAATGTAATTTACTCTTTCCATTTTCCAATGGAAACATTATCATTTCTGCAATTGCATCTTATTCCTTTATATCCTAAACATGTGCCTTTCTTTCATTGGGGAAAAAAAATCCAAGCCTCCACTCAACAGAATCAACAGAATTGTCTAGGCTAAGTACATCAGAACTTTTAAAGTTCTGGAATGAAGTAGTTTGGAGTAAACAAATAAGTTGCTAGTCTCTAAAAAAGAGTTTGCCTTAAGGACAATGTATAGTTACTTAAAGGTACTGTGGTTACATACACAGGTTTCAATGGAGGCCTTGGTGGGATTTTTTTTTTGCAGACATTTCATTACCAAACTAGTTAGGTAACATCATCAACAACAATCACTTTATTATTAAAATTATCTTGGGCCATTTAGATACATCAACTCAATGCCAACTCAAATATTCTAAAATGTGGGAATCAACATGTTTCTTTTACTACTAGAAGCAGTCCTTGACTTGCAACTTACGTTGTATTAGAATTTCCATTGTTAAACAGGGCAATTGTTAAGTGAGTCAGGCTTGATTTCATGACCTCTTTTGCCCTGGTTGTTAAGTGAATCATTGCATTTGGGTGAATCACATGGTTGTTCAGTGAATCCAGCTTCCCCTATTGACTTTGCTTGTCAGCAGCTGTCTGGGATGATTGAAAATGGTGATCGCATGATCCCAGGCGCTGCAACCATCATAAATACATGCTGGTTGCCAAGTGCCTGAATTTAATCACAGGATCATAGGGATGCTGCAACTGTCATAAATGTGAGGTCTGGTCACAAGTCACATCTTTCAGTGCTATTATAACTATGAATGGTCGCTAAACAAATGCTTGTAAGTCAAGGAACTATCTGTAAAATCAAAATGATCCCTTGATAAGTGACTAGTTTCTACTATGTTTCCTTCATCCTGGCAATGAACAATATGGTTGTTGTTATCCTTAAGTACAAGCTTACCTTTACCTGATGCTCTCCAGATCTCTCAGTTCACACATCTGGGGGGCATTAGGTTGGAGAAGACTGCTGAGGCTCTTTCAGCAGTCTTCCGACACTTTCAACATCAACATAAACTGAAAGCTCGGTTTACAGTGGTTGCATGTGAGTACAAAGGGCGTTACAAATATTATTTTACATTAAATTATCGTGTACTTTACTACAATCGGCAAAACTTGTAATTACCTAGTTCAGATTAAAAAGTTGTCCAGTTGAGAATGATTGGCAGTGTGACAACTGGAGTCTTATTTTTCTCAAAAATAATATAAAAAACTTTTAAGTATAGATAAGATGCTAAACTTGGCATCAAAAGGCAGCTGTTGCAGTATTGTGGAAGTATCTGCCCAGAAGTTAACCACTTCCTCTCGATGAAATGCTTCTTGTTGGAGGGGGTATGATCAGAACCACATCAAACGGTCTTTGGTCTATTTTTTTCCAATCCCAACATTTTCTTTGTGCTTGCCATCTTACAACAAATCTAAATCTTTCATGTGTGTGCTTGTGTAGCTGGATTCACACATTATGGTAAGCCATAAAGTGGTTTTGTGGTTTGGATTTAGAGCAGGGGTTCTCAACCTTGGCAACTTTAAGACTTGTGGACTTCAACTCCCAGAATTCCTCAGCCAGCAAAAGTTGCCAAGGTTGAGAACCCCTGATTTAGAGTGTTGTATGAACTCAGTCATTGTGGTTAATGGTGTGGATGGCTAGTTTGAGATTTGCAGGGCAGCATGTTCACAAAACCTCTTTTTTGTTTTAGACCTGAGGATCTTCCTTCAATGTCAGTTGCTGAAAATATATGATAGAATTTCACCGCATTCTGATGTGATGTGGGTAACAAAAAAACGTGCAATGTCCATTTATTGTAGTTTAAAGCAGTAAAGAAATCTCCCCAAACATCCCACAGTAAAATAGAAGCAAACCCAACAAATCCTTGACAAGATACACACATATACCAGGGCTATAAAAATCTGGATGATCACTAGATGGTGAAAAATGGGAGTGTCCTGTATCTCTTTACTAGCATCTCATGGTTGTCTAAATTGTGCAGCCTAGATATTGTATGCTTTTTACTTATTTTACCTTTTCTTTGGAAACTAAAGGAGCAATACACAGTACTTCCTCCTCCAATTTGTCATCATCACCACAACCTGTGAAGAAGGTTGAGCTGAGAGCTTAATGGTATGTGAGGATGACCTTGGGAGAAGAGGGGAACAGCAACAGCTGGAGAATGGTCAAATAAGAGCAGCTTAGGCTGTAGAAGGAATGTGGGCATAGCAAACATCTCAAAGTAACCCTCCCTAGTTTCTTGGGGTGTAAAAGTGATGGGGAAGGAATGTATTTTCAGACTTGCAAATCTATGTTAATGTAACTTAACAGTAAAATAGAATTAGTTTATCTAGGCACATTTCCAAACCGGACTACCTTCAAAAGGTGATAGAGTAACTGGCCCAAAGTACTCAATGAATTTCCATGCCAGGCTATCACGTAACCACTGTACCATATTGGCTCTTAAACACGTATATCTTAAATGCACACACCAGCCTCCAAAATATTGGTCATCTCTGATCTACAGTTTAATTTGTAGCTTTTTTCAACAAAACATGCTCTAGTACTTTATGCAAATCTATAGTTACTTACTGAGAAATATAAAACACACTATGTTCTGTGTGTGCTGCATGTAGATATGTAGGTATTCACTTGTATCTAAGTGTTTACAGGACTATTTCATGGAACTAATGAATTATTAGTCCAAGAAAGTTTGAGTGATTTAACATAACCTTATGACTAACGTTGTTTGCTTTAATATTGTTAAAGTAGACTGAATCTCTACCTCAGGAGATGAAACTTTTACCTCAGGATCTCGGGTTGGGGACCATAAAAGATTGCACTAGTAATGGGATGAAGTCAACTCAAGCGCAAACGCACAATATGCGATAGACTAGATACAGTAGATAGACCATATATAAGAGAAACACCAATCAAACAAAATGTATTCGGATTATACTTGAAGATGTAAGGGAGGAGGGAAGAACGTTTACTAAAACAGATGTATACAAAGATTAATACCTAATGTTGTATGCTATGTTCTAGGATGATTGCTTAGCAATAGGATCTTATGTTTAATGTTGATCACATTAATATTGAACCAGATAAGAGAAACACCAATCAAAATAAAATGTAACAGGAGTATAGTTGAGGCTAGACGCGAGGAGTGGGGGAAAAGGCTTACTAACTCAGACGTTTTCAAAGACTAATACTTAGTATTGTATACCAGGTGTCATGATGATTGCTGCATAATAGGTTTTTATGCTCAATGTTGATTGTTTTAATAAAAGAATTTAAAAAAAAAAGTTTGAGTGATAATACGTGTATTAGACTATAAGATATCACAAGATTGTTTTGGGCCCTGTTCTCAAAAAACATGCTCAGTTTTGTCCAAAGGATTGTGAGTTATAGAAATACTAAAACGGAGTCAGCTGACGTAGTCAATAACACATCAAAAGTCAGGTTTAACCCCAAACAAATGCTGTATAACACAAGTCAAGCTAACTTCATGCAGTCAAATGTATTATGGGAATACCATAATGCCAGTCTTCCATCCTACTTCAGGTTGCACGCCTAATCTGCAGAAATAAAGAAAGTCAACATGAGCCTTCCATTTTGAGATCTGGGAGCAACAAAGCATCACTGATGTGCAGAAGATACCCCTCACAATTCAGGAGTGACTGAATCATTATTCAAAGTGCACTTCAAATCAAAGCCAGGTACAGTTTATAATATTTGCCTTCTCTCCTTTTCCCCAGGAGACAAATTGATGTTTACATTCTCTCTCCAGGTGTAGTTCAACTGCATCACACAACCACACCCAAGGAGTACGTAGTCCATTCTGCTTGGCGGCGGCTGTCTAAAGTCCCAAATTAGGGCCCTTTAAGGATTGGAGAACCGATGAGAAGAAAAGACCCGATTGTCTACTGAATCAGGGTCTGTTCATCTGACCATTCTGTTTTACAGAATACTATGGTTATAGGGCAGAGGTCCCCAACCTTTTGGGCACCAGGGACTGGTTCCATGGAGAGAGGTTTTTCCGTGGACTGGAGGGTGCGTGTTTTGTGTGCTGCCTGCATCCCATGGATGGGGCTTTGCTTGTCTGTGTGGACCGGTTGCTGGCATGCCACGGCCCCGTACTGTGGGATTGGGGACTCCTGCCTTACGGTGAGGCCTTTCCCCATCTATCCCAAACCTACATGAGCCAACATTGCCAAGAATGCAAGGCTTTTGTAGAATCCATAAGATCTCCCACGGGCTGGGTTTCTATTTTCTTTGGGTTTAATCTTAATTGTGCAATTGCAAAGACAGAGAGGCAGTATCATTCATCCAAATCGCACTTGGGGAATGTTGCAAATATTTAGAGAACGAATGTTTGAGTAAAGCGGAACTTTGTTCATTTAACTATACAATTAGCATGATGCTAAGCAGGGAACAGAGACAGAAACACGGTTTTCTGGAAGCGGTTTCTTATAAGACAACAGAAGCTTTTAGCCATAAGAAAGAACGTTGAAATGTTCTTTAGTCTTGCTTAACTTGTTAGATATGTGTTTGTAGGGTATATCATATATTTCTCTTCTTCTTTTAGTTCAGTATTCGTCTCAAAGCCTTTCCTGAGGCAGCTTAGGTTGAACTAAAATGGTTTATCACAATCATCCAGTGAGCATCGGGACTGAGCACTCTTCGTAGCCAGATCTAACAGCCAGACTGGTATAGTGATTAGAACAGCCTTTCCTAAAATATATGCTTTCTAGATGTCTGGATTTCATCCTTCAGAATTCTCTGGCCAAGATTGCTGAGAATTTTAAAAACTAAAATCCAGACTGCTGAACCGTGGGCTAGAGCACTGAATTAGGACTGGAAAATTCTTTGCCCTCAAACTTTGGGGTAACCTATCTTTTTCAGCATGACCTACTTGATCTTTAATGCTACACCTACCTCAAATTACTTCTGATTCCACTAGACAAATGTCAGTAATATCTGCTTGTGACAATGTGGCCTTTCCTCTTTTAATTTAGCCTTTTATTGGATCATCTCAGATATTAATTCATCAACTGTTATTTTTCTAGCTGAGGATTAACCCAGCTCTCATAAGAACAGGTTTCTGTTCTGAAATCTCCTTTGTCTTCAGAGAGATTCCAAAGTGTTAGGACCTTGTTATGGTATAAGGTCCAGAAGTACCTGCAGGCTTGCTTTGGTGAGTTACTAGATGTTTTAGTTAGTATAACTAAACTAAACTTTTTAAAACTGTTTTTTCCTTGAATTTCCCTATACTGGATTCTTCAAGAGATATATACTTAATGAGAAATATGTAGTGATTTAAACATTTTACTACCTGAAATTGGCCCGACATGTCAAAATTGGTCTTTCCTGCTACCTCGGTTACCATAACTAATAGTTGATAGTAATTGTATTAGGCTAACCCCCTTTAAAGCCTTGTGAGCTAAACACAAGGGGTATTGTGTGGGTATTAACAAAATACTTAAGTAGCTGAAAGCATGAGTCAGGATATATAAGTTGTGGGTCCTATGCAAGTCTTGGTAAAGACCGATGAGCAATCAGGATGCACTGAGTGACCAATGTGTTTGTGAATTTGGTGGTCAGATGAATACATTGTCTGGTGGCACCTTAAAGTCTGATTTAATATTGCATCAACGGTGAACTGTGATCCACAAAAACACAGAAGATACGATAATTTTTTCGGATCTAGGTGCCACCTATAGAACATGGTCTACAAATTTAAAATGATTGTATAGAGCTGAATGGCTTTAACTTGAAATTTTTTTTTTCTTCTTCTTTGTTTATATGTACAAATGGATATCAAATAATAAAAAATGTTATAAGAAAAACCACAGAAGATAGTAAATATGTTAACCTTCAAGGCATCAAAAGACAGGTTTTTGCTGTTGTTCCAGTAGACCAATGTCGCTGTCCTTTGAACCCTGCACTTGAGAGAAGGTAGGAGACCAAAGTATCAGTTTTCAACTTCCAATTGCATTCTGAATTTAATTCATTTTGTTGGTGATAATCTTTCAGTTCTTAGGTGGCTTGAGTCCAGCATAATTAAGAGAGTGCCTGTATCTTAATATTCTGCTACAATCTATAACCCTAGTAATATTCTCTTAAAAAAGGGTATATCAGATAAAAACGAATGGATAGAAAAGCATGTTTAACAGAACAAGATGCTGAAAAAATGGCTATACAAGGTATATTTTTTTCAAGTCGAGGGTAAAATATGTTACTTTGGTAATTCAAGTATTAGTACCATTTTGAGCAGGGGATTGTCGGTGGCAAAATATATACATTGTATGCAGAGCATCCAAGTACAACTTCTAGTACTTAAAAAGAATTGATAGAATGGAGTCCATATAGAGTTCCACTGAGAGAACCAGTCTAGTTACATCCAAGCACCAGCTCAACAGAAGGAGCTAAATACTGTCATCTGAGGCCTTATGACAGACATTAAAACAAGAGTATCTGGTTTCTGTTTGTTTAGTTGAGGGGGGTGGGGTGGACCCACAAATAGTTTTAAAATCCTTGTTTTAGGCTTTTATCAGCTTTAACCAACATTGCATGGCTGGAGGGCCATAATGCAATCTCAGTGGGCGCCATTCTCAGTCCTTATTTTTATTGCTATCATTAAGGCTGAGATGCTGGGAGGTCTTGTAAAGTTAAACAGTACATAGGAGAGATCTGTGCTCTTCTTCCTCTGATTCATATCCTCTTCTTTTCTGTCCTATTCCTTTGGTTCAATCCTCAGAAATTGTTGGCAATAAACCATTTTTCAAATTGACCTTTGACTTTTTCCGGAGCTTGAGGGCCTGCTGGCCAGACTGTGTCTGTGCTTGCATGTGTTCTTATGTTGATGAAGGGTTCCCAACACTCTTCCAGACAAAGATCACTGTTCTCTCCCCCCCCTTCCAGCAGTTTCCTCTACATATTCCAATCCAGAGCATCCTAGAAGAGCAACTTGGATGGTAAAAGAGCAACCACATCAAAAGAACAGAGTTAAAGAATGCTGGCTGTGAGTTGTGAGAGACGAAGCTCAATACTCTGGCAGATTCTCACTTGTACAATCTATTAATAAGTCAAGATTGAAATCCCATAGGCCAGCATGGAAAACAGCTATGCACTTAACATCTAGCCAATTTAACCCTGAGAATGCCTGGAGAGAGGAATGGTTCAAGGTACCTTCTTGTGGCCTGACCATTGGGGAACCTTCTACCTGGTTTTGATCTGCCTTGCTCTGCCTGGATAAAATTGAACAGAATTAGGTGGGATACTGGAAGAAGTGCCTCTGCCCTGTATCAGTGGGGATGGAAAGGGTCCCCTTGTTGTGATTGTGGTGCTTATATGCAAACTATTAAACATATTGTGCAAGATTGCCCACAACGTGCACTCTCTGGTTCCCTGGAAGATCTGCGCAAAGCAACACCAGAGGCAATTGCCTAGCTAGATGAATTGGACACTCAGTTATGAGGCCACTGCCATATCCCCATAGAAGTTTTCTATAAAATGTTATGGGTTGGGTGCATATGTTTATTTCTTTTCTGTCATGTTCTCACTCTATGCTAAATAAATATATATTAAGCCAAGGTTATCTTTTTTCATATGGAAGTACTACAGCTGAGAATGGCTTATGAGAAGCTGAGTCTTATTTTAACAACATGGGTAACTGAATAGTTAACTGGATGGTTAATTGGAGTTTAGTGGGTTGGGAGAATACCATGAAAAAACCTTAGGGATGAGAATTCAGATGGTCTCAGCCACATACAAAATGAAATCAATTCCACCTGATTGTGTTGTGGGAACCCAAGCATGCTTGGCAGCATAGGACAGAGGTCCCTAACCTTTTGGGCACCAGGGACCGGTTCTGTGGAGAGAGGTTTTTCTGTGGACAGGAGGGGGCGTGGTTTTGTGTTCTGCCTGCATCTCGCGGATGGGGCTTTGCTTGTTTGTGCGGCTCGGTTGCTGGCATGCTGCGGCCCGGTACTGGTCCACGGACTGGGTGTTGGGGACCCCTGGCATAGGAGACACTTCCCAATCACTGATTGACTACACTGTTCACACCAAGCTTATTGCTGCCTGTCTAGCAGTGAAGTCATTAAGTCTTCCTTGTATTCTGCCAGTGTGAAGGCTCATGGGAAACTGGGCACTTCCCAGATATAATTTTTGGCTCAACGTGATTGTGTTCTGCCAGAAATAGAGGTAAGATTTGACTGAGTTAGTGGTTGATGGACTACGTATATTATGGGAACAGTAACAGTGAGATCTGACTTAGAGATCAGCTTAACACCTCATATTAATCAGGCTTGCATATCTTAAACTTCATCAGTTATCATCTGTGGGGGCTGTGCTTATAAGTTAAAATATATGCTTCTGTTAACAATTTTCTTCGTCTTTTTAACAGGATTAGTCGGGACATATTGTTTCCTTACTAACCAATGTACCTTGCTGAGATGGAACATGAAATCACAGATGCTTCCTGAAGAATTAGAATTGAAGAACAGTTGAGGTATCTTCTTTATGTTTTATCTCACTAATCTTTTAGAATGTGAAGGACATGAAAAGGAATAAGCCAATATATTTTAAAAGCCTGCTTATATGTGTTTTTTTAGTATCAGAGGCAGTAATTTTGAATACCAATTACTAGTGGACACGTATAGCATTTGCTCTCCAGACCTGCTGGCAGGCTTCTCAGATCCTTATTGACAATGGTAAGTAACAAGATACTTGATTCAACTAAGGTGCTTGGTCTTATCCAATGGAATATCATAAAGGTTTGTTGTGCCATTGCTGATACCATTACAGTATTTATAATTAATGATTAATTCCAGTAATAGAGAGTAGGCTTCCCAGACAATTGGTCCACCTTCGGGTGTAGTTATGTGGCACAGACTTCGTAGTACCGGATGTTCCAAGGCTGAACTATAACCAGTATCCAAAGCAAATAAGCCAAAACACAGAATGGAGAAGGTATGAAAGCAAATGTAGCTTTCTCTATAAAAAAAGAATACAGTATGTTTTGAATATTCAGAAATAACTGGCATTCTGCAAGCATGGATTTATTTCTGGCCGCCAATTCAAATTCTTCCACCCTATCAATCCAAGGATAGTTAAAAGCTGTGAAAAATGAAATCCCCCATCCTAAAGATTTATCTAAGATGTGCTTAGATATCACTCTCATAGTACCGGCAGACTGTTCTTCATGTAAGGACAGCTGTGATGGATGATGAAAAGGAAGAAGTGGGTGAGCAGTCCCAGCTGTGTCTAGGAGAGTAAATCCACAGAAATCATTTATTTCTACATGCCTCAACTTAAGGCCCTCCAGGGGTGTTGGACTTCAAATGCCAGAATTCTCAATTGCACAACCAAATACCATGCTGATTGTGGAATTATAGGAGCGGAGGTCTAACACATCTGGAGGCCATCAAGTTTGGGAAAAGCTATTTTATCCACCGAAAAGATATATACTGTATGGCATACTCTTTAGTCATGCAGCACATGGGCCTATTCTTGTAATGACCTCTTAATTATTTCAAGAGTAGCCTTTCTGTAAGATGCCATAGCATTTTACATAACCTGATACATTTACTCATGGAATCAGAGCAAATATGTTTAAAAGCAGGTGTTTGGATTGGTCTGTATTATTATTATTATTTTTTGCAAACTAAGCAGCTTTAAGATGTGAGGACTTCAACTCCCAGAATTCTCCAGCTGGCATGGGGGGTGAAGACCACAGATCTTAAAGTTGCCAAGTTTGAAAAACATGGGTCTTCACAACTCATAGTTTTGCTTAAATTAATTTTGTATAATTTAGTAAAGCATGACATATGTCTATACATTCAATCCATGGTATTACATAGGCACTTTTAAAGAGTAAAATGAATCTTCCAGCATTTAGAACTTGAATAACTGAAAAATGCACTAATGATATCCTACAGACATACTGATTTCTAAGAAACTTGTTGGTAATGTACACTATAGATGTGCAAACAAATTAATAGTTGCATGGAGTCAGAGTTTTCAAGAAAATTCTTTGCAAAAATAATTATTCAGAATAGGCATATATGGAGCTATTAAAGCTTTATAGTTTAAGATAAGGTAAGGTGAGGTAAGATAAGATGATAAGATAACCTTTATTGTCATTTTTTACTGTGGGCACAATGACACACATCAAAAATGAAATTTAGTTGCCCGCTCTCAAAGTGAACACATACATGACACACACCTAAAGATACTACCGGTATATGCAACATGTGTATAGATCTACACCTCTACATATACATAACATATGAATATTAAACACTGTCCATCTTGAATGTATAATGAAAGGGGGAAGCTTGAAAGCTCAACAAGGTTTATAGTGTATGGAATGAAACTCTGGCTGAATCTGGATGTTCTGCTTCCATGAAGCCCCCTCCTCCCAGAAGGTAACAAGGAAAACAGGTCGTGGAGAGGATGTGTGTAGTGTCCCAGACAATCTTATGGATCCTGCTTAAGCAACGCTTATGTGCTATGTCCTGGATGGGAGGGAGGGAACTGCCAATGATCTTTTCGGCCATCCTCACCACTCTCTGCACTGCCCTCCTGTCTGAAGCAGTGGTGCTTCCAAACCAGACTGTGATGCTGTATGACAGGAGGCTCTCGATCGTCCCTCTGTAGAAAGTGGTAAGGACAGGGGAAGGAAGATGTGCTTTTCTCATGCGACGCAGAAAATGCAGGCGCTGCTGTGCCCGCTTCACCAGTGTCTCGCTGTTGAGGGACCAAGCCAGCCTACTTGTTAACTGCACACCCAGGAATATAGAAGGAGGGAAGGAAAGGTGGACCCTTAGAAAAAGGAAAGCTTCAGGCTAGAGTTATCTCAGCTTGATTTGGACATATGGTGTGGTTGCACACTCTGGCTATGCATCACACATACAGGTAGTCCTTGACTTACAACTATTCATTTACTGACCATTGGAAGTTACAACAACACTGAAAAAAGTAATGGGTACAAGCTGTTCCAAGAAAAGCTGCCTTTTGCAATGGACTGATGATGATTTTGTCAATTATTATTTATCATTATGATTGGTTGCACAGTCAGCCAGATGATTAGACTAGATCTGGCAGTTTTATCTACCCACTGAGTCCTTCATTTTTAATCAGACTTGTAAAGCTGCCTATCTCACAAAAAGTGACTCTTATATACAACAATAAAACAACATGTATGTAAAATTATCAATATAAAAATATAAGAATCAGCACTAAAATATACATCTTATTCAAAGCAAAATATACAAACCCCAGGCAAAGACAAAACGAGAACATCCACATCGGAATCGGCAGATTTGAGGAAGTTCTGGAGCATCAAAAGGGATGCCACTAATTTGTTTTTTTTGGGGGGGGGGGAGAATGTTCCATAATACAGGCACCATGGCAGAGAATGCCAATCATATGGGATCCATTGTATGTACATCCCTGGCTGATGTACTCACAGAATGCCTTCTCTAACAGATTTAATGGGTGGGCTGATGTAATCATTGTTTTTCTTTTTTCTTTTTTTCAACATAGTCTTCCGATTGTTGCTTCAAACTTCATTTTTTTCTAAGGTATGAATCTTGATTGCTGTAAAACAAAACCATTCAAAGCTACATATATTCCAAAACATATTTGTTGGATGTGTGAGTGACATTAGCTTATGAGCTAGGTATTGCACAGAGTAGCGAAAAATGTCCTGTGTTTCATTCGTTTTTTTATTTAAGGCAAATCCTAGAATGATCTATCTAGAATTGTGGAAATTGTATTTCCAATAAAATTGGAGAGCAACAGTTTTGAGTAGCTACATAGGAGAGAGGGACAGCAAGGCTATTGTCATTATGATAAAACCAAGAGTAAAATGCTACCATTATTACTTAGGCGCCTGAAGGCAGGACAAGAAGCAATGGATGGAAACTAATCAAGGAGAGAAGCAACCTAGAACTAAGGAGAAACTTCCTGACAGTTAGAACAATTAACCAGTGGAACAACCTGCCTCCAGAAGTGGTGAATGCTCCAACACTGGAAGTTTTTAAGAAGAGACTGGGCAGCCATTTGTCTGAAATGGTATAGGGTTTCCTGCCTGAGCAGGGGGTTGGACTAGATGACCTCCAAGGTTCCTTCCAACTTTATTATTAGTATAATTTTTATTTTAGCAGTACATAATTGTTTTCATGGAAGTGATTCATTGAAGAATGTAGAAAATGCATGAGAGAGAGGGGTGCGCCGGAGAAGTAGGCGCACCCGAAGGGGACCCTCAGCGCAGCCCGGCGAAACAAAAAGCGCCGTCAAGGGTCCCCCACAGGCACCGAACAAAGCCGAAGAAGAAGCCGGTGGCAGCCGGCCGGCTGGCCGGCAGACGCCAAGAGAGGCCCCAAAGGCTCCCAGGACGAAAGAAGCCGGTGAGAGGGGTGCGCCGGGGAGATAGGCGCACCCGAAGAAGACCCGCAACGCAACGCAGTCCGGTGAAGCGAGGCGGAAATCGCCGCCGAGAGTCCCTCACGGACACAGGAAGGAGCGGAGGAAGCCGACAGCAGCCGGCAGATCGGCCGGCGGACCTGAGGAGGCCGAGAGGAAGGCCCCGTAACTGATAGAAGCCGGCGGGAGCGAAGACAGAGAGCCGACGGGAGCAGGAAGAGGACGGCTGACGGCTGACAGCGGCGGTAAGACCAGAGGGGGCCCGTTTAGAGCATCGAGGGACGATAATAGCAGGGAGAGGCTAGCAGCAGGGGGAGGACCCTCACAAGACCCCCAGAAGACCCCCCCAGACCCCGAAAAGTCCAGTTGTACTACACCTGGAGAAAAGGGCCATCTGCGCAGGCCCCAGCTCCTCTCATCTTGCTTCATCCCTGCCAGCACAGCAAAGCTTACTTGAAAGCGGATAGCACCCCCTAGTGGACTATAATAAAGGGAAAAAAAAATTTTTTTCTGCTCTCGAAATATAAACTGGGGGGGGGGGAAAGAATCTGATCCAACCTATCCTAGCAGCTTGATAATCTTGCACAGGACCAATTCCCCCACAACGCTTGGCATTAAGGGGAGGTTTTAAGGGAAGGCAGGCCATCAGGAGGAGAAGCCCAAAATGACTGCCAGAAAGACAAAACAGTCCAAACTGACAGACCCGAAGGGAGCTGCACCCTCCCCGGCCCACCCCCCAATCTGCCAGGGAACTCCCCACCCAACCACACACAACCCCATCCAACTGCAGGCCCCCAGACCCATACGCCAACCCAGGACTCCACAACAGCACGCATGATCCAAGAACTAAAAGAGACGATTGAGACACTAAATGAGACGATAGCGACGATGGTGGTAAGGATGGATGGTATGGATAGAAAATTGGCAGAAATGGGTGCGAGGACGGAGAAAGGGCGCATAGAAGCAGAACAGAAGATGGAGGAAAGAGACAAAGACATGAAAAGGATGCTGGCGGACCAAGGTAGAGACCTGGAGAGAAAGTGGGAAGAACAACGCAAAGCGACGGCCACTGACTTGGAACAAATGAAGGAGGCAATGCAAACACATTACAAAAACCTCCAAGAAACAAGGGAGAATATGGAAAAGATGATGAAAGAAGTGGAAAACCGCGTAGAGGGACAGATTGCAGAGGTGAAAAGAGAGGTTCAAGACCAGTCCACCATGATGCAATACTGGCAAATGGCATTTGCCATCAGGATCAGAGGGTGGAACGAGACAACATACGAACCCCAGGGAAGACTGCGCAGGACCTTTGTAGAGGCCCTGGCAACATTCCTGGGCACGAGCGCCAATGAGATTGAGTGGCATGTCGAAAAAATCCACAGAGTGGGCGCCTGGAGGGAAGTGAACAAGCACCAACCAAGGGATGTGGTCATCCACTTCACAACACAGAAGTTCCGGAACCACATCTCTGCCACTTCCTATAACAAGGCATTCTACATAGAGGAGCAGGAGGTGAAGGTTCTGAAAGAGATCCCCCAGGCGATGCTGAGAGACAGAAAGGACTACAAATTCCTGACCACAGAACTGAGATCGCGTGCACTGCGATTCCGGTGGGAAACCCCAACAGGAGTGTCACTTTCCTATAAAAACAGGAGACATTACTTGACCTCGGTCCAGAAAGCCAAAGACTTCCTCGAAAAGGAACTGAAGTCGGGAGGCCCTCAACCCACCGCGAGAGAAGAGGCGGATAGACCACTGGAAAGCAGGAGAGATCGAGGCCAACGAGCAAGCCGCGCAGAGGCACAGACCGGGGCAGGAGCAGAGGAAAGGAATGGACGATCTCGAGAGGCGAGGGCGCAGAGAGCAGAGAGCAACAACAACAAGGAGGCAGAGGACAGGCTACCAGGCTCCACTACCAAACACACAGACAAACAAGGCAAGACCTCACAAACCAATATGAGCTACAATCCGGATATAGTGGGAACGAGACCAAAGGAAATAACAGAAATGGTCTCGCAAGAGTATCCTGCAACAGATGATGGCAACTAATTATTTGACTTGGAATGTGAACAGACTGAACTCCCCCCAGAAAAGGAGAAAAATTCTCCACTACCTGAACCAAGGTAAAAGCGATATAATCTGCCTACAAGAAACACACATCAGAGCAGCAGACCAGAAATATCTGATCAACTACAAACTAGGCGCACACTTTGTGGCAGCGGCGCCAAGAAAAAAGAATGGGATTGTTATATACGTAAAGAAACATATAATGGCTAAGCTAATAGAGTCCGACCCCCAAGGTAGATACCTGGCAATTGAAATAACACAAGAGGACAAGAAGATTCTAGCAATGGGCATATATGCACCAAATCAGCAACAAGGCAAATTCTACAAAAAGCTACACAAGAAAATAACACAACTTAACTAGAGATCCTACATCATCATGGGCGACTGGAACGGGGTCATAGAGACTGCTCTAGACAAAAAAAGAACTGCACCAAACCCGCAAAAACACTCCAAGTTGCCTAAATCCTTCTTCGACATGAAGGAGGACCTCGAACTGACAGATGTATGGAGGAAAAGGCACGGCAAAGAACAAGAATTCACCTTCTTCTCCGGCAGGCATCAATCATTCTCCAGAATCGACTTTATACTAACTTCTAGTGACTTGCTAACTTGTCTAAACGCGGTGAAAATCCTACCCAAGACACTGACAGACCACAACCCTGTGAGGATGGAATTAAGACATGGCCCGAAACAGAGGAGGTCCTGGAGAATCAATGAAAACTTGTTTAGACATGAAAACAATGTGGCGGAATGCAAAAAAGCTATGAAGGAATTCTTCGACACACATATGAACAACGGAACACCGATAGAACAGATCTGGGAAGGCAGCAAGGTGTACATGCGAGGGATCCTCATATCCATGAATAGCTGGCACCGTCGCCAACAAGAACAAAAAAGAAAAGAGTTAGAAAATGAGATAAGCAAAATGGAGCGGTTACTAATAAAAAGACCAGAGGACAAAGTCACCAAAGAAGGACTCAAGATCCTAAGAAAGCAATTCGACATGTTGATGGCTGACCAAGTGGCAAGGAATATACAATATGCAAGACACAAGACATTCTGCAAGGCCAACAAACCGGGCCGCTGGCTAGCCTACACTATAAGAAAGAAACAGAAATCCCGCATAATTGAAAAGATAGAATACAAAGGCAAGGAAGAATTCCGACAAAAAACCATCAAGAAAGCCTTCACGGAGTTCTACTCGAAACTATACACCGAGGATAAGATACAAGACAAAGAGATAGATGAGTTCCTACAAAACGAAAAGATACAGGCGATTACCGACACACAAAGAGAAGCCCTGAATGCCTTAATCACAAAAGAGGAAATACACTCAGCGATCACACAACTGAAAGCAGGAAAATCGCCCGGGACGGATGGGATAACAGCGACCTACTACAAACACCTCCAAGAGGAGATGCTAGAACCCCTCAGAAAACTATTTGCCAACATTCAAGAAGGAGGCCAGGTCCCACCATCCTGGAAAACAGCCTACATCTCATTAATCCCGAAGGAGGGGAAGGACAACACACAGCCCGCAAACTACAGGCCCATCTCACTACTAAACACAGACTACAAAATCTTCACAAAAATTTTGGCCAATAGACTAATGACTGTACTACAAAAAACAATACACCCGGACCAAAGGGGATTTATACAAGGACGCCAGATGAAAACCAACGTGAGACAGCTGCTGAACATAATAGAATACCTGCAAAAGCACAACCAGATACCCGCCGCTCTTATGTTTGTGGATGCAGAAAAAGCTTTTGACAGACTGCACTGGCCGTTCCTGACGAACTTGGTCCGGAAGATGAAAATGGGAGTACAGTTTCTCAACTCCATAACGGCAATTTACCAGAAACAAACAGGTCAGATCATTGTCAATGGAGACTTAACGGACTCATTTAATATAGAGAGAGGCACGAGACAGGGCTGCCCGCTGTCCCCCCTGCTATTTGTCCTAACACTGGAAATTTTACTGAACAGAATAAGAGCGGCAGAGGATGTACAGGGCATACAGATTAAACAGCAAGAATACAAACTATGTGCCTTTGCGGATGACCTGCTGGTGACAATGTCGCAACCAGCACAATCAGCAAGGAAATTGATGGAGATAATGGAGGACTATGGTAGGGTGTCAGGCTTCAAAGTAAATATATCAAAAACAAAGATGCTAGTCAAAAACCTCGACAACAAAGCAAAACGGAACCTGGAAAGAATAACGGGTTGTGAAATAGTCAAGAAAGTCAAATACTTAGGAGTGGAGATAGAATCAACAAATGCGAAATTATACAAGAATAACTACGAGGTCCTGTGGAATAAGATACAAGCAGACCTGGAAAGGTGGAAATCACTACGTCTGTCCCTGCTCGGCAGGATAGCGACAGTAAAGATGAATGTATTACCCAGACTTTTATTTCTCTTCCAAATGCTACCCATACTCAAGAAGGAAGCGGACTTAGACAATTGGCAGAAAGGCATCAACAGATTTATTTGGGACGACAAGAGACCGAGGGTGAAACTAAAAATCATCCAAGACGCAAGGGAGAGAGGGGGACTCAAAATGCCTAATCTAAAGCTATATTACTATGCAGCAACGTTGGTGGCGGTTAGTGACTGGATCAACATGACAAATGATAGAATTCTGAATGTTGAGGGGCATGGTCTACGATTCGGCTGGCACGCATACCTAGTATACGACAAAAAGGCAGATAGGAACTTCAAGGAGAACCCATTATGAATCCCATTGCTATGGGTCTGGAAGAAATATAAGCACCTCCTACACGACAAGATTCCCATCTGGACGATCCCTGGACACGCAACAGGGGACATGAACACATCCCAAGGGCAAGAAGTGGTGCCCTACAGTGAACTTATACTGGGAGAAGAAAACGGGTTCCTCTTGAAATCTCAAGCAACGCTAGCAAACAGAGGAATAGGAAGTAACTGGCTATCATATATACAACTACAATCAAGGTGGCGTAAAGACAAGAAGAAGGGCTTCTCCCAGACCGACGAGAATCTAATTAAACAGATTAGAGAACAGGGGATTATGCACATCAAACGAGTGTACAGCATTCTGATAGAAATGGACTCTGAAACCGAGCTAGTCAAGAACTGTATGATAAAGTGGGCACAAGACTTCAGACACCCTATCACCATGGACACGTGGGAGAAAATCTGGGTGAGGAATGTAGAATTCACGAAATCGCAACACTTAAGGGAAAACTTCTACAAGATGTTCTATAGATGGCACCTAGACCCGAAAAAAATATCACTCATCTACCCGGGCTCCCAGCCCAAATGCTGGAGATGCGGGGACGGGGAGGCTAATTACTTTCATATATGGTGGACATGCAGAAAAATCAAAGCATTCTGGAGGAAGATATGGTGGACACTCCAAACTATTTTCAAAAAGCGTATAGAATTTCTACCTCAGGCTTTTCTGTTAGGGATCACAAAGGATATCACTACCTCAGAGACAAATTTATTTTTGAACTTAATTACAGCAGCAAGATTGTTGGTGGGACAGTACTGGAAGAATCCGGAAATACCGCCTATTGAAGAATGGACTGTGAAAGTAACAAATTTGGCGGAAATGGCAAAAATATCAGCATACTTGAAAAACCGCTCCAATGAACAATTTGTGACTGACTGGAAACAGTGGATAGACTATACCCAAGAGAGACACCAATCAAACAGAATGCAGCTGGCGTTCAGCTAAGGATCGATGGGAGGAGGGATGAAGGGCTAACAAATCAGATGTTTACAAAAACTAACACCCAACGTTGAATGTATATGTTCTATAACTAATGCCTCTTAACATAACCTTATGACTAACGTTGTTTGCTTTAATATTGTTAAAGTAGACTGAATCTCTACCTCAGGATATGAAACTTTTACCTCAGGATCTCGGGTTGGGGACCATAAAAGATTGCACTAGTAATGGGATGAAGTCAACTCAGAAGCGCAAACGCACAATATGCGATAGACTAGATACAGTAGATAGACCATATATAGGAGAAACACCAATCAAACAAAATGTATTCGGAGTAGACTTGAAGATGTAAGGGAAGAGGGAAGAACGTTTACTAAAACAGATGTTTGCAAAGATTAATACCTAATGTTGTATGCTATGTTCTAGGATGATTGCTTAGCAATAGGATCTTATGTTTAATGTTGATCACATTAATATTGAAAACGGATAGGGGAAACACCAATCAAAATAAAATGTAACAGGAGTATAGTTGAGGCTAGACACGAGGAGTGGGGAAAAAGGCTTACTAACTCAGACGTTTTCAAAGACTAATACTTAGTATTGTATACCAGGTGTCAGGATGATTGCTGCATAATATGTTTTTATGTTCAATGTTAATGGTTTTAATAAAAGAATTTTTATAATAATAAAAAAAAAGAAAGGATATTTGAAATAATAGGTGTTTGTTTTAAATTAACTTTGCCTATTAGTAAACTGCGTAGCTTGATTCAACTTAGAAAAAAATCCTTATTGGATGCTATTAAAAATTGCGCATATTGACCTGGGGGGGGAAAAAAAAAAGAAAATTATTTTAAGGCAAAAATATGACAGAAGGCAAGTTAAAAGCTGCATCTAGGACTATAGAATCTAAGAGGATTAACCAAAACTGCAGCTAAAATTAATGTTAATGGTTTTAATAAAAGAATGTTTATAATTAAAAAAAAAAAAGAAAAAAGAAAATGCATTAGACACTGTAATGAAATTTTAGTTCAATGACAGGAACAAACTTTTTTTAAAAAAACTTGTTTCTTTATTGCACCTTCCACTTCCTTTCTACCAATCTGGTCCCATTTCCCATCTAATGAGGCCAGAGGTTGATTGCCAGCTCTGCTGCCTCATCTAACATTGTAGCTTCCTTGTAAATCCTTATTGCAAACCTACACAAAACCAAACCACACCCCATATGGAAAGCACACCCTCTTTCATGGCATGGCTTGAATCAGATTGAAAGTTAGCTTTGGGATTAAGTGCAATGTTAGGCTTTTAGCTGTATTTGTTGCAGATCTTGTTATTTAGTACTTATCTGAAAGTCTTTCAAAGCAAACAAAAACAAAGCATGTTGTTTATACTTTCCGGCATTAAGTGGGAAATCATCCATCTCCAAGAGACATGCAAACAGAGCACTGTCTCTCTCCATTTTGTTTTAAAAAAACTACTTGGGTGTCTCCATTGATCGACTGGCCTTGCTTTTAGCATCCATCCCATCTTTCAACTCTTGTAATGAATTATGGTTTGCTGCACCAGGGATAGAAGCTGTTCTGTGGAAGTTAGCTTCAAAAGTCTGTTTTAAAGTAAGCTCTTCAATGCATTCAGGACCTCACAAGATTAAGCATAAAAAGCTATCTTTGGATCTGATGCAGATTTCAATGAATGTTTCATGCAATCAATTACTTCAGATTTCTTCTGTGTCTAGATCAGGCATGTCAAACTCGCGACGTCACATGACGTCACGCGACGTATCAGAGCTTTTTCGCCATTGCTGGCAATGGGGTGGGCGCGGCTCCGGTATGATGAAACCAGCTTGCGTACCGGCAGTTTGACACCCCTGCTTTAAACTGCCAGAATGAAGCCACCTTCTTGGCTTTGTCATTGGCCAAAACTAAGTCATTACTGGTACATGTTTCTGGTAGTAACCGTCATGCCAACAGATTGGCTGGGCTCTGTGTCTTTCCATATTCACATAGCATGTTGTTATCCACTAAGAATCTCCACTTGAGTGTATTGGTTTTTCATTTAGGCACTCCAGCTCTCAACCTATTCAGGGTCCTCCAAGTAGTATAAGGGAGGTCAGATCCCTCAGCCATATCCTCCTTTAATGTTATTTCTTGCGCAGTCTCCTTCCTCTATCTTTTAATTCAATTTTGTTCTTGTATACACTCAAGAATGTTTGTTCTTGCCATAAAACTGTTGCCAGATCTGAGTTGGCAGGGCATATGTCCATTGAGAGGATGTCAAGGATCATTCTCTTGCTTAATTATCTCAGCATCTGCTGCTAATTCTCCCCTGATCTTAGGTGGGGCAATGCCAGCAAGAAGATATATTTTTTTCCAATTGGTATTACTTTAGACTAAAGCTACATTTCACAATCTGTTAAATGCATGTAACCCATATTTGTTTTTTCAGAGTTTTTAAAATTAGAAATGAGTAATAATTCATTATTATTAGGCTGTTTTAGATCAGTGTTTCATATCATGGCTTGGCTGAGGAATTCTGGGAGTTGAAGTCCACACATCTTAAAGGGGCCAAGTCTGAGAAACACTATTTTAGATTCAGCATCCTCAACCTGATTGATACCATCCCTCATAGCTGAGGATGCAGAAAGGTTTTCTCATGGATACTTGATTTCTGAATCTTCTCTCTTTCTATTTCAAAAAGGAAACAAAAGTCGCAATTGATCCTTAGTGAATTGACATAATTCTCCAATAAATCAGTTGCATGTTTAAAGGTTTCTAGAACAATAAACATGATATCAAATCAAATCAGATCAGATCAGATCTGTTAGACCAGCGTAGCAAACAGCCTTGTAGCAAAAGTTGATCTTGACTCTCAAAAGTGCTTTTTCAAGAGCCAACTGGACTGTTTTTTTCCTTGCAGAAGAAGAAAAACAGTCCAGATGGGTTTTTTTTTTTTTTGAAAAAGCACCATTTAGACAGCTATGACCTGGATGACTGAGAATCTCCACAGACATTGATCTTGACTCTACCTAGAAAACAAAACAAACAAACAAAAAACTCCCAGTGGTAGTGGAAAGATAAACTCTCATTTAGCTTTCAATGTTACTGTGTTGCACTGAACACATGGGTGGACATAATAAAGCTGGCTATGACGTTAGCTTATTCTAATTGGAACATCTAGGCCTATTGTTTTTACTCCATTTTGCTATTCTGCAGAGGAACATACATCAATACCTGGCATTTGAGAACTATTTCTCAGTTATTCATTACCCAACATTACATCATCTTGTTGATCAATTAGAACAGGGATCTTCAAACTTGGCTCTTTTATGACTTGTGGACTTCAACTCCCAGAATTCCTCAGCCAGGCACGCTGGCTGAGGAATTCTGGGAGTTGAAGTCCACAAGTTATAAAAGGGCCAAGTTTGAAGACTCCTGATCTAGAATGCACAAGCTACTTGTTTTGAAAGGTAGAAATAGTGAAGTCAAGAAATAGGATGGCTTGCTATATGGATAACTTTCTCCAACTTCGTGGCTATTAGATATGGAACTGCAAGTGTCAGCATGCCTAAACTAAGGCTGGGAAATCCTCACATTTGGAGGATTAGATTGGAGAAGACTGACAGGTGACATTTGATTTGTTAGTGCTTTCACTTGTGGAATGGTCATTTAATGCTGTTCTTTTAAATTATTTTATACATCCAATTTATATAGCTGTCCATCTCACGAATGTTGATTTTTGGTAGCGTACAATAAAAAAACAATTAAGATAAAACTCTAACTAAAACATGGGAAAGTGATTTCAAGATCTTTCTTAAATACAATATAGCCTTTTCATAGGATTCCCATGCTTCATAGTCTTAGCCTGACAAAACCAGGTTTTAAGGAATTTCTGGAAAATCAGAAGGCTTGGACATCAATCTCATTGGGAGAATGATATTGCAATTTACGTTTTGACTTCCTGACTGCATGAATTTTCTCAGCTCGCTGTGGTCCTCCTCAGATGAACTTTAAAGCTCCCTGACCCCACCCCCTCACTATCAGATTTCTCAGGATCATGTAAAAGTTCTCACTCCTGTTTGATGGTTCAATTCTGGCTCAAGTAGACTCCATTGCCTAATCTGGACTAGGACAAGCTAGGGTAGTTAGCTGAACTAAGCTTTCCTTTCATATCACTGCATATTAGTCTTCTTTCCATGTTGCTCTAGTTATGGCTGACTTCAAAAGGCAGCAAAGTTAGGGCTGCTAACTTTGATTACGGAAAAAAGAAATTAGATCCAGCCTCCAGAACAAAAATACCATGTCATCTCTCATTTCTTTAGACCTTTAGGATGTCCCTTACTAAGAGAGAAATGAGGTTGTATATAATATTGGTGTGTAGCTTGTCTAGCTTGCATGAGTCAGGAAGTCTTGTTCCTCGGAGCTCAAGGCCCTTCCTCTCCACCTTGAAGCCCTTAAAAGGAGTATGATAGAAATCTCCCAACCTTAGTCATCAAACCTTGGTTAACAGGATGGAGCTGAAAATGAGGTTGGGTTTTTTTTTTTTTGCCTTTTTGAAGGGTTAAGCAATGCTAACATGCATATTAACCACAGCATTCCTGCTCTTATTTATTTATTTAATTTAATTTATATGCCGCCCTTCTCCCAAGACTCAGGGCGGCTACATAGGCAGAGCTGTGCACAAAATAATGAATAAAACAGTGCAAAATGGAGCAATGGAGTATAAATGCATAGCTCCCATTAAGTCAGGAAGCCTTCACTTAAGGAATTCCTATTAAACTAAAAGAACTTTATTTTCCAGTAAATGTGTTGGAATCAGACGTCCTGTCAAGTTGTCTGGACAAAAAAGGAATTTGACTTGGGTAACAACTGTTTTAATGGACACAGCTTCTTCCACTGTAGGCCTTTTTCTCAAACTGCATCCCTTCTCAAGATTCAAGAACCATGAGAGAGAATGCAGCTGTTCCTCCTGGACTGCTGTCCACCGGCAATTTAGAAACACATTTTTTTAAAACATCACTTTTCAAAACTTGGGGAACCACTGCATTCATCTCAGCTGGAAACCCAGAAAAAAATAACACGTTGGTTGTCCTGCTTTTGGTATTATGTTGCTCAGACTCAACTGAGCTCGTTTGGTGATCCCTGGGCCACCGTGTAATTAGTTTGTCTTGATTATCTTGACAGTTTCAGTAAGACAAATAAAGACCAAGCCAAAATACACCACGGGACAGTAATAAATTGTATCAGCATACAAAGAATATTCCTGATTTGCAGAATGGCGTAAGTTCAAGACCGCTTAGCGATGGGACAGTGGCAGCAGCAACACAATCAGAACCACCCCTTGATCGACTCCATCTCCAGTTGGGGATCGAAAACATCCACTAGAGAACACTGGTTTGCATATTCTGGCTGTAAATTATCTGTGTGTATTTCAGTAAATTGACTTTAAAAATGGCCCAGATCTTTGTAATTGAGGAGATCGCATCCTAAAGGACGGCGGGGTGGGGGGAGGGGGAGGGGAAGCAGCACAAGCTGGTTGTATATGAAAAAACTGAATTTTTTTCTTTTCTTTTACGGAGGGGGGTGATAGTAGTGGATTTCAGCTACTTTCCCACGTCCTGTACAGGTTAATAGAAGGGTAATTGTCAACATACTTGTAGTGCTGGAATCTTTTCAAGTTGTCTTGAAGGAGAGGGAGTAATGAATAGTAAAGGGCCTCTAGGTCACAGCAATCCATCCCTCTTAAATTCCTGGAAAATGGTGTTAAGTGGGCCAGAAATAAGGTAGTTTTGTCACACAAGTTTCTGAATCCATACAATCGGCATGCAGCATGTTTCTCTTCTCTCTGCCCTGATGTCCCCCTCCCCGTACATCTCTAATTAGAGATCCAAATTAGAACTGAATCAGAATTCTATGCCAAATTAGAATATTTTCCATCTGTAACAAACCACCATTCCAAATAGTGGGTGCCAAGCATTATACATTTTATACACCTTGGGACTTTTCAAACTGCTGAGCTGAAATGTATTCTTGAGCAACCTGGGGACAATCCTTATGGGAACTTGGCAGAAAAAAATTGCCGGGCTGTGTTTGTGGCCATGGTTAGGTGCAGATGGGAAAATGTCTCTTGAAACCAAGGCAGTACCATTAGACTAATGAGAGAGGGAGTTATTTTTGTTCTAATACACAAAGTGAGGACACAATTGACCCTTTCAGTTTATTAGAATGTCATTGTTAATAGCAGGGTGGGGTGGGGGCCAAGCCACAATCTTAGGCCCCATGAATTATCCCTGGTTAGAATTGTGTAGAAGGAATGACTTTCTTTTGGGCAACTATCACAAAGTAAATAGATATGTGATGGGCACTAGAGGTTTGAGAGGTATCAGCAGCCCTTGCTTTTAGTAGTGAAGGAAGTTGAGTTTGAGGACCAGATGCAAAAGGGACCATGTATTGTAAAAACTCTATTCATATTCGCAAGGATATACACTTCTTCACTGTGCTAAAAAGGCAAGCCAATTTCATCCATCAGGAAAAAAAATAAAAGATCAATGTGCCATTTATGGTTAAGCACTGGGCTAATCAACATGTCTTAAGTACCAAAATGCTGGTCCCCGACTCTCTCAAGATGTTCCCACCAAATCTACACATCTTCTGTGTCATGCCTACATCTGTGACATCAGAAAATTCATCACTTAGAACATTTCACATCTTGGAATAGGAGACCTGTACGAAGGTTTTGTTTTTTGTTTTTATAAAAAAAGGACATAACATCTAATTTTTAAACAAGTTTATAATCTCATGAATTTTGTTAATAAAAAAGAAACAACTGAACAAAAATGTTTATATTATCAAGGCAGAGTTGAATATATATATATATAACACAATTTCTTTGCAATTCATTATCTTGTCAGTAACATGACTCCATCAATTAAACACATATATGTTGAAGGCAGCATATGCACTTGTATTACAGACATCTATTATCCCCCACTGCTAGTCCTTCCAAAAGGAACTCAATGTATGTCAGACTATATATGCAAAAGTTGTCTCCTCCTCTATTAAAGTGCAACACATCACTTTCCAAGTAGACAAAAAAAATCCTATCTTTACTATACCCACCTGCAGTATATAAACTTTGGGGAGCTATCCCACAATTTTTCACCCCTATGGCAGTCTACTATGCTGTCTTCATGATTACTGTGATAAAACAGAACTTAGTGTTCTGAGTTCATCATGAACTAAGTCTGATGAAAATAACCAACTATTTTGGCAGGGATGAATTAACAGCATGCATTTCGGGTTATAGGGGCATCTCATTCACTTGAACCAATGTGATCATATCTTTAAAATGGTATGTACAAGCCATCAATAATTTGGTTGCTAATATAGGTACATCAAGCTTATGAGCTGTTTGTATTTAAGGAGATGCTCACAATGAATTCTAATTTATTTGGTGAATGCCTGAAAGATGCATTACTTCATCTAATCCAAAAACAGATGGAAAAAACTAAAGGCAATTATGAATTAAACTCGGCTCAAATCTTTAAGATGCAGCATTAATAAGAATGTCCCAAGGGTGAAATTACAAACCATCTGCAATAAATTCAGTGTTCTTATTCTGGCAGGAACACTTGATAGTAAATCAGATACATCTCTGCTGAAACACTGGTTATTTCAAATGGAAAAGGTGATAGGTATTCCCCAAACAAACCAGGTTTAAATGTTTGAAAGTACATTCATGTTTTGTAAGATATGATTAGCAGCAATAATAAATCTAATTATGCTATGCATATTTATGTTAGCCAAACCCTGGAGCAGTAGTAAAAATTTTCTACCACAATGGCAAGCCCTTTAAGATTATATTTTCAAAGAAACAATGGAACTCTTGGCAGAGGCATTGGAAATATAACTTATGTGTAAAAAAAGTTTCAGAGTATGAATGTCAGCTTCCATGCATCCCTTCAATTTAAATTTGCATTACTAAAAAAACTAGGAAACTTCAAAAAAAATGCCCCACAATTGCAGGATTGATGTTTCTCTGTAAAGGGACTTATTACCATAGTGATATGAGGAAATCAAGGGTTAGTGATGTTCCTATGAAGGCCACACTGGTTTGGTCTTCCTCAAGTTTGACAAAGGCAACTAAAAGGTAACTTAAACCTAAAACATCTGTTTCCTTAGACCAGAGTTTCCCAATCCTGCCAACTTTAAGACCTGTGGACTTTCAACTTCCAGAATTCCCCAACTAGTCATGCTGGCTGGGGAATTCTGGGAGTTGAAGTCCATGTGTCTTAAAATTAACAAGATTGGGAACTACCTAAGACAACTGTAAGGAGGAGTTCACAACTTTGCCTATTCATATTTGAATTCCTTTACACAATACATTTAGTGTTTATATTTTTTTAAAGTACAACTTTTCAATTTCTACTCTACCTTTTTTATTTAAAATCGGACAATAGACACACAGTCAGTAACTGTCCCAGCCAGAGGACCACACAGACAGTAAAATGACAAGCAGAGAACAAAACAGAAAAATAAAATTAAAAAACCCTGAAAGATCCAAGAATACCAATGATGACAGGGTTACAGCACTCACCACACGCACTGGAAAAATCAGTATTCTTATGTTTACGCTTTGACACTAAAAAGTTCGGAAATGCTTTTATCCTTTTTTTTTAAAAAAAATGTTGACAGCCATTTTGTTCAGAAGGTAACAGCTTCCTTTATAAATGGGAAAAAAGTAAAAAACGTTTTATTACAAAAGCAGCACCGGTTGCACTGATAAAGAGACTGAGTGTTTGGCAAGAGAAGAATTTGTCTTGGTAACTTTGGCAGCCCCCAACCACCCACTGCCTGATTTCTCTGCTCTGTCACCTTTTCCAAAGGAGAATCTATTAAATATGCAGAAATCTATACTTTCACTTCTATTGCTGAAGCAGTACCTATCGGATTCCAACAACTGTGAGAAAAATGTATCCTATTTCCATTTGATAAGGTCACTCCAGGATTCTATTCTATGGCGATTTACTCATGAGATTAGAAGTTTATTTTATGTTCAGATACATAAATTTTCCTGACAGAATACTAGAACTGATAGAAGAAACAAATGTTTAATACTACTGATGAACACGGATGTGTATATATTCCCAGCGATCTTTAATCCTCCCCCACATTAAAAAAAATTGGTATTTAATGGTACATCTATTTTGCTGTACTCTTTGTTTCTTAGCTATTGCAAGTCTTTGGAAGTTTTCAGATAGTACTTGGCGTTTCTACACAAAAACCAAGGGCCAAAAGTAGTGATTGTAACAAATCATGAAAAAAAAATATGTTTTACATTGACATGTCTCCTGTTTTTTTTATAACTGT
This sequence comes from Bothrops alternatus, assembly GCA_034064705.1. Taxonomy (NCBI): domain Eukaryota; kingdom Metazoa; phylum Chordata; class Lepidosauria; order Squamata; family Viperidae; genus Bothrops; species Bothrops alternatus. The sequence continues at coordinate 38,558,022 of JARGCV010000124.1, read as the reverse complement.
ATAATTCTGAAGCCGATGTTTCCTTTTCCTTTTAAAGAATGTTTGAAACCTGGTTTTGATGAAATTAGAGTGAGAACCTGGATCATTAAACAATCCAATGAAGCTGGCAGGAGAAATTACCTTAATCTTTCAAGAAGCTCTTAATTGTATACCAATTTAATAAAAAATGCCAAATTCTCTCTGTGTAGCATTTTTGAAGATCATGAGCATATTTTATTAACTGAAAATCAGCTTTTCAGAGCTTAAAAGAAAAGGAAAACAATTCTCAAAACAGACAAGCCTCCTTACCCAACAAAATCTATTAACATGGCTAATCTAAATAAAATTCATGTAAAACTGAAGTGAGCAACAAGGCACATAAAAAAAAAGAATGCTTTTCCAGAAAAACTTCTGGGGGTATATTGTCTGGTCACAAAAGCTTGGTCTTATTTGTAGCAGATATCAAAACTGAGGAAAGCTGTAACTGTTCAATGAAAAATCAGATTGCCAGACATAGGTCTGAGCATTTCATTTTGTCTTGCAATGGAGCCAATGTTGCTTAAATCTACAAGATTGTTAACCAACTTTTATTTCATGGTCAAAAAGAAGTAAGAAGCTCTTGCTCTTCCAGAATTACTCCTAACAACCTCCAGAGAAGTTGGGATTAGAGTGTCCAGAAATCCCAGATGACATAGCCAACCAGAACAGGATGATTGTCCTATAAACTCATGGCCCGCACCTTGCATTTAAGGCCCATGGTTCCTAGAAAAATGAAGAAAGACAGGACCTCTTTCCAAATGGCATCAAGACTACCTGGATATTTTACTGCTGTTAGATCAATGTTTGCAGACAAGAAGTTTGTGCATTTTCTCCCCAAAATTTTTATTGAAAGCTTAAATCCATCCTTAAAATGCAAAAGAATCCACAATAGAGGGTAAAAAAAATTATACAGGAAGGAAAAGAAGAGTTACACAGGAGCTCCAGTCCAGATCTGTGGTTAGAATGGCAAGGGTTCACTAACTGCTATACTAATAAGAGTAATTTAACCAATATCTGCCCCCCCCTCAGAATGTGGTGAATGGAATGCAAACATTAGTATTTATCACCATTTCATTGCAGTGGGGCCTTTAAGAAGTTATCGGAATATAGAATTTTTTGTAACACATCCTGTTTTGCCATTAGTATAGCCACATGTGGGGGAAGAGTTAAATGCTCAAGAAGCATTAGCATAAACAAGGCAATAAGCACATGAGAATGTAGGAACAACCACAAACTAACCCCCATTTTTTAAAAAAAATTCCCCCTTCAAACAAAACTAAACAAAAAGCTATCAAGGAGAATCTCAGTTGAGTTTACAAGCAGAAGTAATTTCAACCAGAGATAAGGAAATTCCAGAGCTTTTCCTACAGAGAATGGATTATTTTACAACAGGGAACAAGGGCAGCTAAAGATCCAACCATATAACTCAATAGGATAAGCACTGGTGGAAAATGTTAGGCCTGAAGGCTGAGATGGTTTTACAGGCGGCATTAAATTCCTACAGTGAGTAATTAGGGACTAAGAAGGAAAACTGACAGGAAGATTTCAAAGCAGCAGGTCCTACCAATATATGCCATTCACACAATAGAGCCAAAGGTGTGGCTTTGGTATGAGACGTGGGTGAATAGTATGTATAGCTGCTGTCTATATGCCTTCCGGGTAAAGACAACTGCCAACTTAAGCTCATTCAAGTGTCTTCTCTTTTATGTCAAAAAGCATTAACTAGAGGCTCTCATTGCTTTAAAGCTATCATTACAGATCTCTAAAACCATGGAGGTGCTAACTAAGAGCAATATGAACCCTTCATTATGAAACCTATAAGAAGAAAGACTGTTTATAATTCAAAACCAAGCTTATTTATGCCCAGTCCATTTTCTGAATCATCTCCAAGACAACATGAACACCTAATTTGCCCTGCTGCATTCTTTCAAAATTGTACGTATGACATCATGTGAGCTGGCTTTCCAGATCTGAACACAGGCATCTGCTGGGTAGAGATGAGGCAGGCAGCAGGCAAAAGGGGATGTTAGTGATGAAGAATGAAATGGAGCATCCAGAAAGGAAGAAAAAAATCTTTAAAAGTGAGACTATATTGGAGACATTGCTTTCTTTGTCAAAGAAGGAGCGTATTTATGCTCCTCATGACCCTGAAACCTGAAATAAGGAAATTAGTTTAATGAACGTAGGAATATAGCAAAACCAAAGTTTGTTCCAGTGAATGTTTTAAGAATAAATTATGCATAGAACTAGCAGCGCCCATAGCCAAAATGTATTTTCGTTATTAATACAATTCAAATGCATGTTCAGATTCCTAATTAGGCTGTGAACTGTAACATGTTAACCTAATACTATGTAGAGAAGTTATGCTGAATTCTCAATCATGGATGGAGGCTCTGGAAGATACCACCGTGGATATGATGCAACTCACCAAGAACCCAGAAACAGATAAAATTGAGAGAAGTGAAAAAAAAGGGCACCGTTCAACCAAAAATGCAACAATGGTGTTACAGTAAAATTGACTAAAATACCAAGAAAATGAGCTTAAGGAAAACAGCCACCAGATTTCATGGCTCATTTGGTAAACAAAAGTGAGGCTCACAACAAGCAGAACAATAAGGAAAACACTAAAACGTATCCCATGCTTATTTAACGAATGCATCACTAAGAATATGGGACACTCCCCACCTCTCCTTTAGGATCAAAACCCCTTTAGAGACATAAGCAGCAAATCTAGCTAAATGGATGTTGGCCAATTATAAGACACTATTAGAGGACATCGACTTCCCCACACAGGCCAAAGATTTTCATTATTTGGAAAGTAAAATAAAGTAAAATAGAGGCCTCATCACACTTTCTAGTCTTGGCAAATTTCAGAGTAGACACATCCCAGAGCCAACGGGAAAGTAACTGTGCGGCATATATTCCAACGGAGAAAGGCAGTAAGAAGATGAATGCAGGCATTATCGACTGGAGGAATTACCAGTTTATGTTCATTTGTTTATAAAAAGGTGCACCAAGAGTTTTCCCTCCTCCCTTTTTCATATGCTTTATTATTCTCATGACTCCTTGTACTGGGAGGGCCTGACCCTGTGACAGGCTGCTGTGGAGAAGTAGTGCTGGCTTCAGTCAAGATGATTCCTCAAGTGCATTGACAACTTGCTCCAGGATGTCTGGGCAGTGATCGGCTATCTGCTGGAGAATGGCATTTGCAAACTCTTGTAGCTCTGCGCTATCCTTCTCAGCCTTTTCCAGCTCGTCATGAAGCTGTAAAAAAAAAGAAAAAAGAGAGAAAAAAAACTTTCAGTCCCTGCACTCGTGAACGGCCAAATCAAGATTCAGTTTTCCCTCTAAGGGTTGTTAAAAAATAAAAGGGCTGTTCCCATGTTATTTGGAGGCAATCATATAATCTGAATATATACTGAAATCAACTGCAGCTCCTCGATCCATTAGATACAGGTAATCCTTGATTTACTACAGTTTGTCTAGTGCAGGGGTAGGCAACCTTGGCTCTTTTTATGACTTGTGGATTTCAACTCCCAGAATTCCTGAGCCAGCCATGCTGAGGGGAAGGGGAGAAGTTTCCATGCTGAGCCATGTTGGCTCAGGAATTCTGGGAGCTGAAGTCCACGAGTCATAAAAGAGCCAAGGTTCCCCATTCCTGTTCTAGTGACTGTTCAAAGTTACAATAGCACTGAAAAAAATGACTTATGACCGTTGCAGCATCCCCACGGTCATGTGATCAAAATCCAGACACTTGGCAACTGACTCATATTTATGACAGTTCCAGTGTCCTGGGGTCATGTGTTCACTTTTTGCGACCTTCTGGCAAGCAAACTCAATGGGGAAGCCAGATTCACTTAGCAACCATGTTACTAATTTAATAACTGCCACGATCCACTTAACAACTGTGGCAAGAAAGGTCCTAAAATGGGGCAAAACTCACTTAACTGTTTCGCTTAGCAACAACGAATTTGGGGTTTAATTGTGGTTGCAAGTCAAGGACCACCTGTACAAAAATTTGCAGAATATTTTAAAGCCCAAAATAGATTAAGAGATTTGTTAATTGTTAATTGTTCATTGTTCTGTCTAAAAGGCAGAGGCTGCCTTGAACTGAGATCACACCCTGCAAGAACCACTGGAAGTTCCGAAATAATTATTATTTGCCAGAAATATTTTTCCAAAGTTAACATTATCAAGACATGTTTGACTATAGATGACTATTTTAATGGATACATCCTTGGTGTTTTCTTGGCAAATAGCATCAGTATAACAATAAAAATGTTTTATTGATGGCTTCTTTACACCTGGTGTTCTTTCAACCAAATACCTTGAATATGTTAGCTCTGCTCCAAATTTAAAGAATAATTTTAAGACAATTTATTCCCAGGGACGGAAAGAATGTTGTCACACATATACTGCACAAAACATCACTTTTTATGTCTTAAAAATTATAGTAAAGTGGGCCAAAAATTCAGGGTATTTCTCCCTGTATTTTGATGGAATTTGAATTTGTACCCACCAAACCCAATCTTTTTTTAAATTTTTTTTAATTATAAAGTTTTTATTGAATACAAAAAAAGAGAGAAAAGGATTAAAAACATTGAACATGGTAAATCGTCTTTGACAGACATCTCAGTCCATATTATACATTAATTACATATAACTTATCTATATATAAACTATACATTTCTAATCTCTAATTTAATTTATCTCTTTATTTGTGACCTCTATTTTTTTCCCCCTCCATCTATAAAATTTATTCCATATCAAATAAAATTCTGTGTCTTCCTGGTTTTTTTAATCTTTTAGTTAACCTATCTAGTTCTGCGCAAAACATAATTTTCTTTATTAGATCTTCCTCACTCGGTGTTTCCATTGCTTTCCATTTTTGAGCAAATAGAATCCTTGCCGCCGTAGCCACGTGAATGATTAAATATGTGTCCTCTTTATTTACATTTTTCTCTAATATTCCTAATAGTAATGCCTCAGGTTTGTATAGAACAGTGGTTCTCAACCTTTCTAATGCCGCGACCCCTTAATACAGTTCCTCATGTTGTGGTGACCCTCAAGCACAAAATTATTTTCGTTGCTATTTCATAACTGTAATTTTGCTACTGTTTTGAATTGTAATGTAAATATCTGATATGCAGGGTGTATTTTCATTGTTACGACTTGAACATAATGAAAGCATAGTGATTAATTACAAAAACAATATAGCAATGCTCTCTGAAGAAACTTACGCTTCCTTGCTCAAAAATGTTGGGAGGGAGGGAGGGAAGGAAGGAAGGAAGATTGAAGGGGAAAGGAAGGAGATGGAGAAGGAAGGAGATTGAAGGGGAAAAGAAGGAAGGAAGGAGAAAGAGATTGAAGGAGAAGGGATAGAGATGGAAGGAAGGAAGGAGATTGAAGGGGGAAGGAAGGAAGGAAGGAAGGAAGGAAGGAAGGAAGGAAGGAAGGAAGGAAGGAAGGAGAGATTGAAGGGGAAGGGATGGAGATGGAGAAGGAAGGAGATTGAAGGGGAAGGAAGGAGATGGAGATGGAAGGAAGGAAGGAAGATTGAAGGGGAAAGGAAGGAGATGGAGAAGGAAGGAGATTGAAGGGGGAAGGAAGGAAGGAAGGAAGGAGAGAGATTGAAGGAGAAGGGATGAAGATGGAAGGAAGGAAGGAGATGGAGAAGGAAGGAGATTGAAGGGGGAAGGAAGGAAGGAAGGAGAGAGAGATTGAAGGGAAAGGGATGGAGATGGAAGGAAGGAAGGAAGATTGAAGGGGAAAGGAAGGAGATGGAGAAGGAAGGAGATTGAAGGGGGAAGGAAGGAGATGGAGAAGGAAGGAGATTGAAGGGGGAAGGAAGGAAGGAAGGAGAGAGAGATTGAAGGGAAAGGGATGGAGATGGAAGGAAGGAAGGAGAGATTGAAGGGGAAGGGATGGAGATGGAGAAGGAAGGAGATTGAAGGGGAAGGAAGGAGATGGAGATGGAAGGAAGGAAGGAAGATTGAAGGGGAAAGGAAGGAGATGGAGAAGGAAGGAGATTGAAGGGGGAAGGAAGGAAGGAAGGAGAGAGATTGAAGGAGAAGGGATGAAGATGGAAGGAAGGAAGGAAGGAGATGGAGAAGGAAGGAGATTGAAGGGGGAAGGAAGGAAGGAGAGAGAGATTGAAGGGAAAGGGATGGAGATGGAAGGAAGGAAGGAAGATTGAAGGGGAAAGGAAGGAGATGGAGAAGGAAGGAGATTGAAGGGGAAAGGAAGGAAGGAAGGAAGGAAGGAAGGAAGGAAGGAAGGAAGGAAGGAAGGAAGGAGAGAGAGATTGAAGGGGGAAGGGATGGAGATGAAGATGAAAGATTGAAGGGGAAAGGAAGGAGATGGAGAAGGTTGAGGGGGAAGGAAGGAAGGAGAGATTGAAGGGGAAGGGAAGGAGATGGAAGGAAGGAAGGAAGGAAGAAGAGAGATTGAAGGGGAAGGGATGGAGATGGAAGGAAGGAAGGAAGATTGAAGGGAAAAGGAAGGAAGGAAGGAAGGAAGGAAGGAAGGAAAGATTGAAGGGGAAGGGAAGGAGATGGACAGATGGATGGATGGAAGGAAGGAAGGATTGATCGATTTTTGGAGTCATGTTTTTCCAGATGGTGATGAACTGCAACTCCCAGCATTCCCCACTCTTCCACAGTGCTTTTTAGGGCTGCTGGGGGCAGAGCGCAGCCGGGCAACCAGGAGGCGTGGGGATTGGCTCGGCGCCGCTGCTCAGCTCAGCTCAGCCTGCAGCAGCAGCAGCAGCGCGTTGCCCGAGCAGGGCGGGAAGAGAGGGGGTGATGGTGGCAAGTCATGAAAGCAGCGTCCACACGTTCAGGGTGCAAACGCCTTGGACAGTTTGGCTCCCCCACCCCTTTATTTACTGATCTGCCACAAGCTCGTGCAAACAAGCCCCGAGGAGTTCTGAACGAGTGGTTTTTTTTTTTTTTTAAAAAAAAGGCTTTCAGCAATGAGGCAGAAAGGGGAACTCGCTCACGGCTTTTTTCCCCCTTTCTCGGCGACTGGGAAGGCAGTCTCTTTCCTCTCTCTTTCTCTGTTTCCTCTTTCTCTGTTTCCTCCCTCCCTCCCTCTCTCTTTCTCTCTTTCCTTTCTCTCTTTCTCTCTTTCCTGTTTCTCTTTCTCCTCCCTCTTCCTCTTTCCTCTTTCTTTTCCTGTTTCTCTCTCTTTCCTCTCTCTCTTTCTCTCTCTTATGGCAGTATCGTTAGAGGTCCCCACCGCCCCTGGCCTCTGTGCGTCGTCAGCCGAACGGGCGGGGAGGGGGAGCAGGATGGGAGGCAGCAGTTCTGGCGGTAGCACGGCAGCATCGTTGGGGTTCCTCACCGCCGTCCGGGCCGCCACCCCACCGCATCCTCAGCCAAAGGAGCAGGCAGGGGGAGCAGGATGGGAGGCAGCGGCTCCAGTGGCAGCGTTGGCAGCACGGCAGCATCATTGGGGTTCCTCGCAGCCACTGCTGCCGCCACCGCCCCGGCCGCTGCATCCTCAGATGAATGGGCGGGGAGGGGAAGCAGGACGGGAGGCAGTGGCTCCGGCAGCAGCAACAGGGCAGCATTGTCAGGGTCCCTACCACCCCAGCCCGGCCGTCGCCCCCGCTGGGACTCCGCGCTGCCTGGCCTCACCCTCCGCCCATCGATGGAGCTGTGGTGGAGGCAGTGCCTGCCCAAGCCGCCTGGGAGGGCAGCAGGAGAAAGGAGAGGAGGAGGGCGAGGAAGTAGTCACCCTAGCCTGGACTCCGCGCTGCCCGGCCTCACCCTTCGCCCATCCAATGGAGCCGCAGTGGGAGCTGGTGCCGCATGGCCCCTACCAGCCCCTCTGCCTGCCTGGCTGCTCACCTCCCAGACACCCCTCTGCCTCTTTGGGGGCAGCAAGAGGAAGAAGGGGAGGAGGAAGGGGAGGGCAAGGAAGCCGCCGCCAGCGCCAGGCCCCAGGAGGTGGCTCTCCTCTCCTACCTTTGCTGAATCTCCTTCCTTCCCAGCAGCCTGGATTCTGGCGCACCTTCCCGGCCAGCAGGTCCAATGGTCGGGCTGGCTGGGGATCGCAAGGGCTGGTCTCCCTTGGGCTGCAGCTTTCCGGAGGGCTGGCCCGCTCAGCGGAGCCTCCAGTGGGCCGCTCCCAGCAGGGATCCCGGGGCTTCCCCAGGCGGCTCCAAGCCATGAGGCCCTGGCCACGCTTCTCCCAGGGGGTGGGGCACCCGGGCGCAGGGCCAATCAGGAGCCCTGCAGGAGGTAAGTCCGCCTGAGAGATAGAGAGAGAAACGAAGCGAAAGTGCCTTTCTCTCTCTCTCTGCAAATGGCGGAGGAGGCCATGCGGAGCGGAGTCTCGGTTCCTAAGACCATCGGCAATGTGTGTTTTCTGATGGTCTTAGGCGACACCTGTGAAAGGGTCATTCGACCCCCAAAGGGGTCGTGACCCACAGGTTGAGAACAGCTGGTATAGAATGTTTTGGCTAGTCATTTCTATTACCCATTCCCAGACCATACGCCAATACACCTGTGCTTCTCTACATGTCCACCATATATGAAAAAAGGTCAAACCCAATTTTCTACTACCGTCATTTCATGCACACCTCAACTGAGACCTCTGTCCACTTCTCTGAACTTAATTTCTTACATGTTTTCTTCTTTGAAACCTAATAAGCAAGCTGTGACTTCAGAACTTGAGCTGGAAAAAGATGGATCAGTTAGGCCGAACCTTATCAGGCCTCAATAAATAAAAGTCTTTGGAAACCTAAGATAAATTTACAAGTCTTAATTGTAGGGAAGTGGAAGTGCCATAACAGAAAATTCTTGAATTCAAAATTGATTTAACTTCTTGTATATTTACAAATTGTATAAGGCAGCTTCTGTGTATTTTCTACTGATTTTTAAATCCTCAGTAAATATTGTTTTTGTACCAATTTGATTCTTAAAACAGTGTTAAGAAATATGAAGTATTTACATGTCAGTCAAAAATATATTTCTAAATAGTTAAATCTTATTTTGGTATAATATTTATTCATAAATATTTTTGTAGTGATACTATATTGAAAAATTGCCCAGACTTGTAAAATTAAAGTAAAGCCAAGCAACATGGAGGACCCATAATATTTTATGCAAAGACATCTATGATTTTGACCAATTTTAAATTATGGCTAATGAAAATACGGCATCTCCAGTGAAGACTCTCAGTACCAGGAACTGGTAGAAAAAGCTGATTATTTAGACAGTTTGGATTCAAATCTAAATTTAGCACAAAAACACCCTTGGTCACTGAGGTTTTGGAGCAAAATAGAGAAATTGAGATATTACTGGTATTCCAGAATGGCTTTTAATGTAATAATTTACCATGTTCACAAGACTACCAACCTCCAATGGACTCACAGCAAATTATAAACATATAAAATTAATAAAAGAACAAAACGAATTCCATCAATACAACCCACTGTCTGGCACCAGATCATTACTACTATGGCTGAAACATAATGCAAGTTAACGATGGGCTATCCAAATGGTGTTGACTGGAGATATTTGGTTTCTGGGAACATGGTTTGAATTTTCTGGGTGGACTGCTGGCACAAGATGAATTGCAGGTCAGAGGAACTGCTAAAAATGTTTTTGTTCAAACTTGATTGTGGCCAAGGTTTATTAAGAGGACTCTGGACTCTTGGGAGACACTGAGCCCCGACATATAGATTTCAGATAAATATGGACACATTAAGAAGGAAGGAGGGGTGTTGTTTTAATGAGGCCTACTAATGAAAAAATTAGAACATTGATTGCCTCATTACATTCGCAGATTTCACTGTCTATGCATTAATGGTCAATATAAGAAAGTAAACAAAAGGGAACTAAGCTCCTGGTAGAGAAATCAAATATGATTTAAAAGGTGTAACAGAGTACTGGTTTGGAATAATATGATTCCTATGTCTTTATCTGTTACATATTTGTATAGGGATTAGAAAATGATTATCTATATGCTTAAATGTTCTGCTTTATGTTACTAACAGATGTTTTGATTTATTCAAGTAACTGAAGAATACAGTTATCTAGAGGTCAGGAAGAAGTATTATTTCATGAATTCTAAGGTAGTAGCAGCTGACATTACTTGAGAAAGGGCGGATTTTAATAAGGAACCAACTATGGATATACATTGGGGGAATAAACCTTTCTGGCCACAGCATACTTTATTTGTAATAAAAGTGAATCTGAAATTTACTCTATGTAACAGACTGTATTCCCAGTTCTGGGTTCTTCGGATATCTCTTTTTCCTCTAGTATTAATACATGTGTATGTTCTTATACATGTGTATGTTCTTATTACTTATGTTGTCAAGGTTTTGACATAGAACTGTGGAGTTTGTCAAAATTTGGAAAAAAAGAAAAGATATTTTTCTGGGTAAATATATATTTTTAGATTTTTTCTGATGAAAAGGGTAAGATTTTTGCCCCCCGTTTTTGTTACTGTTGTGATTATTAATTTTAAAATTATACAAGTTTTCTAATACCAAATCTATGCTTTTTTCTATTAGTTTAGTGTAATAGCTACAAAGCATTAAACTTCTTTCCACTAAAGTATACAAAATAAAGTCTGATAAGGTGATATTTATTCTGATCATAGCAACTCCTATAAAAATCAGACTGACAAATTTAAGGAAGAAAAATTAAAAAAAACTTAAATCAAGAATGATACAGAGGCTCAAGTTTGAGGCAAAAGATGGCGAAAGATTTGTTTAACAAAGAAAAGGATTTAAATTCAGTTATAAACTGAGCCATGCTGAAGCATGAAGAGAAAGATATTCGGGATAGAAACAGATAATAATAGAAAATCCAGCAGCATTAGGTATATAAAATGGTAAAAGAAAGATTCAATATAATTAAGTGCTTGGAAGTCACAAAAGTTGTTTCTAAGTATGCAGATATAACACATGGTTATATATGTATATTCAAATAAGCATGATATAGAAACAAGCAGTTCTTTAGTTTAATGTATTGGTTAAGATACTAGACTAGAAAATGGAAGACGGTTATGGAAAGACAGTTGGGTGACTTTGGGCTAGTCCAAGGGTAGGCAACCTTGGCTCTTTTATGACTTGTGGACTTCAACGCCCAGAATTCCTGAGCCAGAATGGCTCAGCTTGGAAACCTCTCCCTTTCCCCTTAGCATGGCTGGCTCAGGAATTCTGGGAGTTGAAGTCCATGACTCATAAAACAGCCAAGGTTGCCTACCCCTGGACTAGTCCTTCTCTTTCATCCAACGCATCCCAGAGGATTGTTGTCCTGGGGAAAATAGGAGGCAGAAGCATTATGTAACACTGTCTTGAGCTGTACAAAGAAAGGTGGGATAGAAATGCAATACATAAATGCATGCAAGAAACATACATACTCTGAAAAGATATCAAGCCGCAGCAGATATCTTTGTTGCAATAAGTAAAAGAAACAGACTTTCCACATCATTAGTTATCTAGCAGTTTGAAGAAATATAACTGAAGTATAAAGCTTATATCAGCAAATAAATGTGCACATCTAGTTTAGGATCCATAACCATTCTTCAAAATCTAAACAAGTGGTTTATTCTTGCAAAATTATTTTTGCCATACAATAATTTTTCAATGAAAGACTCCAGATTTAATACTTATCTGTCAACCTCTTGATATATATTGTGTTTTATCCTATTTTAAGTTCATGACATTTTGCTGAAATTTCACTTAGATATTTTAAGAACAAAGAAACCTCTTGAAAGCAAAGCTTTTCATATTCAGAATAAGAAATACGTTATTAGAATTTATAGATTACAAAAACAGGAAGAAAAATACTGATTTGTTATAATTTTCAGTCTGACTAACTAGCATATTTCAGATTTATAAAGAGAATACTAATTTTTTTGCTGAAATACAGCAGTAGCATATTTCCAGATCACTTTCAAATCCCTTTTATATAGATTGAATACAAATACACTCAAGATTCTATTCCAGGTTAACTGAAGGGCAGATTTTCTCATTTATACTTTAAGCACCAGAAATGTTTGGAACCCATTTTATAAAAAAGGGTATACTTTAGCCTTGTCTTGATATAATGATTAATAGCTCAGTACAGTAATACATGAACGAGTCTCAGGCTTTTAAGCTATCTTACTCTCCATAAACTGCACTTAATCGTAATTAGGGTGGGCCTGGGAAAAATTTAATTGGGTCTTTGGGCATGTCTAGGGCAATGTGACATAGATCAGCTAGGATTTCTTGAAAGTTGCGTAGTAAAGTAATTTTACACTCTGGATAAAATGTCATCACATTTTTTTCTCTTTAATAGATATTATTTTACTTATTCTAATATGGGTTAAGCTGACCGTACTGAATTTGGGGGCTTTTGTATCCATTCTGCTGAAAGAAACATGGAATTCTGACCTTGAATCCTGCATTGACAATATATTTTCGAATTCATATTATTTAAAAATAGCAGTACCTACACCTTGAAGTACCCTTTATACCCTGAAGTAAAAAACTGGACACTTCTACTTAGAAAAGAAAACAAATTCAGACCTAACATTCATCACAGTTTTCAAGGAACTGACAAGACATGCTCCCAGTTTAAACATCCCAATGAAAACATCAGATTCTGACCTGCTCCAGAGTCATCTTCTGCAGCTCCTTCTCCCAAGCTGCACGATCATCATCCAGGTGGTACGATGTGGGAGGAGTGAGTCCACGGAGAATCAGAGGGTCCCGGTCATGGCATAGGGCTGTCAAGTGTCCAATATATAACTTCAACTTGCTACGATTCTGATCAAGGTCTAAAAGAGGCTGAATTACCTAAAACAACAGAAAATAATTCAATCGTAGCCTGAAACAGAAATGAAGGGAATGTTTAATGAACTTTAATACAAGAAACTGGAGGAAAGCTGAGAGAAATCACCAACTACTGGGAAAGGAAGGGGTATGTGCGGGTACAGTCTCAGAAGACTTGCAGTCACTTTTGTTTAACTAAAAAGTACTTTTAGGAAATGAACATTTCACACAACCCCTCCACCCCCAAACCACTGTACCTTAGAATACCATTTTTAAATGTTTTGAAAAATGCAGGGAGCCACATTCCTTTTTGATCGTTACCAATGAAACATGAGGCAGTATGAAATGAAATTTCTGACAAAGGATTTACAGAACTTCAGGAAAGACTACCAATGGCAAACTTTTGGCTGCCTCAATGTTCACCGCAAGCAGAATTGTGGCTGCACCTGCTGCTTGTCAGCAGGCCTAAGGTATCTTTCCAACCATACCCTTTAACCCTAATAATGAATGTAGAAGGGTGATAATCTCTCAGTCAACAGAAACAGGTGCTGGTATTACTTTCAACAGTGTCGATGAACACACAATTATTCTGGCTCCTTTGCTATGTTTCCAACACTCTGTGAATGGATTAATGGCCATGCAATAGGAGGAGCTGAAAGCTTTAGATTAGTGGTGTCAAAATCCTTTCTCTGGTAGAAACCCTGTTTATAGTACAACATTGGGATTAACATTTTAGCTCTGTACAAAGAGGCAGCATGGAATAACACCACAAGGAACCTAGATGGAAAATATCAATAGTCTACGTTACAAAAGAAAAATCAAAACAGGAGGGAGCGTTTGAATAGGTCTTCCCTAATTAAAATGAGGAAAACAAATATGTTCTTATTGAGATGACTGACATTATCTTTCTCCCATGGAGTGTTTTCTCGTTGAGAGCTAAAATATATTAAAAGTACGCTACATATCTGAAAGCGGAAACTTTTTGTCTGAATACTTTCTGCATCTTTCATTTTTGCCTTTGCAGATGGGGAGAAGACTATATTAATAATTAAAAGGAATTGTTTTTGTTATTATCATCAATATCTTTACCACTTGTGGGAAGCCTCCTAAGTTGATGATATAGTTTTACTTTTGAAATGCTGACTCTGGTGGCTTGGAGTCTAGCAGAGCTCTCTGAAGAGTTTGCTTATTTCGCTTGGGACTCATTTGCCTCATCAGTAAGTATGTCTTATCTCTAGCCTTCTCCCACATCTAATTTGAGCTGGCCACTTAGCAAGAGCTGCACCACTTCCCACAGTGGCAGAGCTTATCTTGAGAGGATACAAAAGCACCTGCCAAATAGACAGGGCTGATGGACCAGATCACCAGTCCTTGCACCACCTACATGCTTTCTAGAGCACCATCAATGAGGGAGCATTTCCCAAGAGACAAGAATATTTTTAATAGGCTTTCTTAATTAAAAAAAAAATTCTGCCCTAGCAGCATTTTTTCATTTGTCTGTTTTTAAATGTTTTTGAATATAACTTGCTGCTGAATTTCCTAAACCTGGTTCAAAGCAATTTGGAGAAATTGACTATTACAAGATATTATTTAGTTACATGTTTTAAATCTCAGTGCTGACAAGAATTTCAACTGTGCTAAGTAATGAAATTTATTAACTCCATTAATGTATCTTATGGGATTGTTCTTAGCATTGTTCTCACATGGTTGCAGGATATGTTTGTTTTTGCACTGTGCTTGCCTGGTTCTTACCACAAAGCTCTCAGTCTATGATGTGATGTATTTTGGTCACTGACTGGTCTGTCATACAATCCGATGTTGATGAGGGCTGAGAGGAAGTAACTGGCCCAGTTGGCTTCCATGTCTAAAGGAGGACTAGAATCTGAGTCCTACACTCCTAATTAGATTAGGGTTCTTGGTATAAGTTTCATATTCCCATGATTTCTATAGGCATGGCAAGTTCATAAATCTCTAAAAACCAACCATCTCAACTAGTCAAATCACCACTATGGTGACAATTTAGTTTAATTTTCTCATCCACTCAAATTGCCAAGGTAAGAATTTATCCTTATGGAATATCTTTCATAAATTATCATCCCCAGTTGTAACCTTCTCATAACCAGCTTCTACATCCTACTACAAGGATTGTTTCACCAGTAACCTCCTTTGTCATCCCCACCTCATTCCTCTCCTACCTGCCTGCCTTTCTCCTCCTTCACCTAAATGTGAATTCTTTGATTCTCTGCTTCTCTCCCCTTACCAGCAGCATGAAGTGCTGTTTTTATGTGTCAGTTTATTCTTTTCTTAAAACGTTTGGGAAACTGGTAGTACATTAATACTATTATAGGCCATAGGTAGAAAAAAGAAATCACAAATAGTGACAATGTGATTTTACGCGGCTTGTAAGAAACCATAGGACCTAGATATCAGCTCCTCTAAGATACAACAGATAAGGAGTTAAGATTCTTTTTGTAAAAGAAAAATATTTTATAAACGCTATATAACAAATTCTAGAGTAAAGACACAAAAAATGATATACAATATACTGCTGTTAAACGCTGATGAATTTAAGCAACTAAGCAGCAAGAGAATTGATTTCTCTTAAAGTTATTACCAAGTATTCTTTTAAACCAGTAATTTCAAGACACGAACAAAAGAATGAGAAAATAATAGATGTGGCTTTTGTACATAAGCAGAGAATAATTTTTATGGTAATCTCAGTATTTAGATTTAAACTATAGTCATGTGAGAAAGAATGTACACCCTCTAAGGTTTTACATATCAGGACAGAGTAAAAATCATCTGGTCCTTAGCAGTTCTTAAAAATACGTAAATGCAACCTCAGATAAACAACAACTTTATCTTTAACTTCCTGCTTATTCTTTGATATATCTGTCCCTGTGACTCTCACTCTTTTAAATCAACCAACCAACCAACCAACCAGTCAACCAGCCAACCCATCCGTTCAATGAACAGAAAAAGAGTATTGATTTACAACTTCACTTTGGCATCTGTGATCCATGTTTTGATTCCCTCCTGAAAAAATCATTAGAATGTGCCTTACTAAGGGATATGTTAAGCACTTTACATACACAAGGATGTGTTTTACATAGTTACTATAGCTTGGGCCCTATTCACTTAAAGAAATGATTTCCCCATTTGTTACTAACTTAGACTTTTGTTCATCCTGTATGGAAGTATTTCTCAACCTCAGCCACTGAATGAAGTGTGTGGACTTCCATTCCCAGAATTCCCCAGCCTGAATACTGCTCTACAGGGTAATTAAAGTGCTGCCAGGAAAAAAAGCCTGGTTAGGAATAACTAGGGAGAGGGTCTTCTCAGTGGTAGTACCAACAATGGGAATTCTTTCTTTACTAAGGTGCAGACTTACCCAACTGGCTAATTTTAAGAGAAATCTATTTTTATGATCAAGCATTTGGTATTTAATTTTAGCACTATCTCTACAATGCATCTAATGATGATACTTTGACACTGTTATTTTTTTTACTATTATTTACTGTTTTATCTGATAATATTAACTTATATCAGCTGCTGATAATTATCTTTTTTTGTAATATAAATGTCATGGGCAAGTGAACCAAGAAAGCATTTGTGTAGAGTGGCCAATCAATCAATCAATCAATCAATCAATCTTTCTTGTTCATCTCACTTTCATATTCTTACATCCTATTGTTCTACCACTTGGATTCAAATATTATTATTTCAACTGTATCATTTATTCCATAAGACAGAGCTTAATAAGTCTTAAAGTTATAAAATGTCCCACTGCTTTCTCTCTGGTAACACTATATTATCCCAGAGTAAATGGAGAAAGAAATACAACTATGAGTATACTTACATGAACTTTTCCCAACAAAATGAGCTCTCTATATGTTGAGTTTGATTTCTACTACAATAATAAGACACTTTTCTCATTATTCATGAAACCCTGCCTGCTACTTATTTTTACAATAAAATGTGTCTGAACTAATTAACTTACCTTATCTCTTCCTGTTCATTGGCATTCTTCAGCAAGATAGTTCATTTATTATTACAAACCATTTAAACATACAGAGACATGACAAAAAAGCAACTTCAAACACTATGAGATCACAATGAAGCTTGAATTAAACAATTTTCTGTATGAAGGGGACTACTTATTTAATTCTCAGATTGTCTTACTAAAAGTTAACCTCACATGTCTGGATTAGGGTAACAATAAATAGATTTAGTAAATCAAAATGTGTGCACAGAATCTGGTGCATTATTATTAATCTTCCAGTCTAATTTTATTATAATTAACCTTTTACATAATTGGGGTACACCTTATAAACTTGCAGCAATGTCAACAGCATAGTTCATTTTGTTCATATATAAGCACTGGAAATAAAATATTTTTATTTATGTGTAATTTAAGAATAAAAGATAGAACATACAACTTCGTTAGAAAAGTTTTCTAAACATAAATATTGGAAACCATGTTCAAATTGTGCTGTTAAATTATAATGGAAACATTTGTTCCTTTATGAATCATGCTATTGCTTTGCTGTAAATTCAATTGCATGCTTTGGGAGAGTATTCTCACAAAACAATTAAAGGCTAACATAAATTACAAAATAATAAAGCTACAACAAAAAGCAGGAATAACTTCTACATGCAAAGACCACATTTAAAGGGAAAAGGGAAGACACTTAAACCACATAATCACACAGAAGCAAGATGCAAGAGTGATCATTGGATATTTTTCTACTGGTAAATAAAGCCAATTCTCACCGTTCTGAACAAAATGGCTGAACTAAGAGCATCTGATTGGCTATGCCCAAATACCCTCCTCCTCATCCTATTGGTTGAGAGAAGACAAGGGGGGAAAGCACCAGAGAAGCATGGGAATGAAATAAAGATCTGGTTAGTATTTAAATAATTCAAATTAATAATGTAATAGGAAAGGGAGCACTATTTTGGCATACTTTTCTATTCTACTGTTCTGAATCATTGCATGTTTGGATAATTTACTTATTCATGATAATCTAAATGTCATTATAGCATATTTTTATCAACTAGAATGGCTAAAACATCTTTAATCTCCCCAGGCCATTGAGAACTATAGTGGAAAAATCCATGAGTTCTTAGTTTTCTTTAAGCCAGTATTAATATTTTCAGTAAGCTGGCCATCTTATATTACTGCTAATGTTTTTCCAGTTAGAAAGTTCTCTTGCATTAGCTATTGTGTTTGCTAAGCCATTTGATATCATCCAAATCATGTTTTAGTTTAGTCAGCAACATAGAAAGCTAGCCCATGCATCAGAAATGATAAATTAATTTCTTTTATGTCAAGTTTTACTAAACTTGTAAGTTAGGAGCCTATAATCATTTAGTGTAAAAACTGAGATTTTGCCATGGGGAAGACAGCTAATCTCTCACTCAGAATAAGCAGTAAATCACAGATCTTATTCAAGCATGTATATTTCCAAAGGAAGTGGTCATTTCAAATAGTCCTCACATATAATGATAAGATTTGATGCAGTATCTAGGTAATTCTGATCTACTTTATCTGCAATTACTTTTATCAGATCATTAGAGTTTAATTTCCTTGAATATGGTACAATTTTGTTATTCTGTCTGTAAGATTACATTCTGATTACCTCAATGACCTAGTACAATTTTATATTTTCTTTTATTTGAAGTAGTCACTAATTAATTTAGCTATTTATTTAATCATATAATTTGTCAGCGATCATAATAAAGATAAACTCTATTATTATAAGAACAATAGGCCCACCAATAGAGTACCAAGAAGAGTTCTGAAACAATGAAATCTAATGATTTGCTTAGTTTTATATTTTTATATTTTACAATTTTATAAAAGAAAAGGAAACTCATGGTATAATTACAACAAACAGTTTCTTTGATTCTGTTTCAGAAGAACTGATCCTGGTCTTAGATACAATTTAAAAATGGGCATATTTCAATAGTGACAGATGCATTTTAAAAAAAAAGAACAACAATAAACTTACCTGGTCTGGGGAGGGCTTATGATTAGTTTGATTGAAATGAGATGATTTCAGATTATCATCTTCATAATTATCTGCCATCAGTTTCATGCGATTCTGAGTCTACCAAAGTGATGAAAGGACATTTCAATTTGATAAAATATTAACTTACATTTTTAATCTATAATATATATTACTTTAGTAAGTGTCAGACATAACTCAAAAATGATTTGACGCAATCTAGTCAAAATTCAGTTCTTTACTTGAATATACCGTATAGACAGAATCTTGTCAAATAAAACCTTTACTGGCCTCACTTGATGGCTATATACTAGGAGATTCTAGAGAACGGCTATCCCAGGGATGGCGAACCTTTTAGAGACCGAGTGCCCAAACTGCAACCCAAAACCTACGTATGCATTGTCGGGTCCTGGGTGGGTGTGGCCCATTGGGTGGGCGTGGCTGCGGTGGTAATGGCAGACTGGGTGGGACTAAAAAGTTCAATCAATCAATTCCAACTTTGCAAGATTTTTTTTCCCGTGAGAAGTTGACATTGACTGACTGATTGAACCTTTTTTTTTTTGCACACAACGGTGGAGGCGTAAAGCGAAAAGGTTTTATAAAACCCAGCTGAAGGCCTAGGACTGGGGCAACGGCGCGCGTGCTCACAGAGAGGGCTCTGAGTACTGCCTCTGACACCTGTGCAATAGGTTCACCACCACTGGGCTATCCTGAATCCCTCTTCCCACAATCCAGCTCAGGACTATGTTGCCTCTTGTCTCACCCCCCCATCCCTGGAATGTGCTCCCTCCTGCCCAGGAATCTGCTGTATTCCATTACAGTAAGTTTAATAAGAAAATAGAAGTTTCTTATCACATATATCAGTTTATCCTGAGTAGTGGTATACTGTATGTATCTCCTGTTTGATGGGTTGCTGAGAACAGAATGTTGGCTTGCAAGGTAGTCTATAAATCAGCGATCCTACCTTACACAGAATAGCATGAACATGCTCTTGGCAAAACAGCAGTTGTGGCAATTGACTAACATAGTTAATGGACCAGACTATACAGAAAGAATTAATGGATACACATTTCACCTCAGGATTCAAAACAAGTACTTCAGGAAATCAATTATTGCACAATGCAAAGTAGCTATTTTGGAACAAAGAAACTTTACCAGCAAAATTAAATTAGAGAGTGCTGAAGAAACACATATATATCAAATGGTTCCAGGTCAACTAAAAAAAACCACCTTTTAAAAAACACATTAGAACTGTTGATTGATAGGGTACTTATATCCTGCTTTGCAGAAACACTTTTGTCTTTCTCTCCCTTCTGTCCTCCTACTTCACACCAATTTAAATCTCCTGTTGGTTCAGCCACTTCATGCATCTGGTGAAGTGAGCTGTAGATCTCGAAAGTTTATGTCTTTTAATGCAATTTGTTACTTTTCAGCAAATTGTCCAGAAACGAATAAAATGAAGACGTATTAATACATGTGCTGATTTAGGATAATAGACTTGAATAGAATGTTCTGTGCAAATGCAAGGTTGAAGATTGGTTGTTGAATCCTGGTAAAACGAATACATACTAGTACAGGTAATCCTCATCATGCGACTACAATTGAGCCCAACATTTCTGTTGCTAAGTGATAATTGAGTTTTGCCCCATTTTACGACCTTTCTTGCCACAGTTGTTAAGGGAATCACTGCAGTCGTTAAGTTAGGGACACGGTTGTTAAGTGAATCTGGCTTCCCCACTGACTTTGCTTGTCAGAAAGTTGCAAAAGGTGATCACATGGTCCCAAGACAATGCATTGGCAAAAGTCAATTGTGAAGCATCTGAATTTTGACCATGTGTCCATGGGGATGCTGTAATGGTCATAAGTGTGAAAAACAATCATGAGTCGCTTTTTCCAGTGCCATTGTAACTTTGAACAGTCACTAAATGAACTGTTGTAAGTCAAGGACTACCTGTAGTTAAGCATGCATCATGCATGAGAATAAATGAAAACTTTAGCGGATAGTTCTAAATTGAACTGTGAGTAAGGCAAAGATGTGTAATGCACGTTAGGAATTTGATGTATTTAAAGATTAATGTAGCCTTTAACTATTTTATCCTGGAGGAACATTTCAAATAATTTTTAAGTTTCAGAGGATCTTTACAGAAAAATGGTATCTATAGCTAGCATTCCACAGTGAGCAGAGTTCAAAAAAAAGTTTATTATTTTTTTTTATCATTATCTCTTGCAGAATCCTCAGCTACCTATCCTGGAACCTGAGAGTTCCACAGAAGCTCAGTTGAGAAAGGCTAGATTAATATATATTAACCTTTTCTTGATGACAAAAGTGTGTGAGTTGGGGATTTGAAAGTGTGGATTTTGGTATAAACACCATTTTAACATCTGAGTAATTAAGTGATTTACAGAGAATGCAAATAAGGAGTATGGATCTAAACATGTCAGAGAACAGTGGAGTTGTACTCAAACAGGAAAATTAAGTGGATGATTGCAAATTAAACATAAATACTGAAAAATTAGATGTAGATGTAGGCATATTCCAGCACACAACTGAGGGAAAAATAGTTTTCATATAATGACAAATCACTATTGCAAAATATAGTTTTTCATAAAATGGTAGTTCCTTGCTAGATTGCGAAAGTCCCTCATTATAATTTAGGGTGAGTAGATTTTAACACAAAAGAGTTTAGCAAATGAAATCAGTATTAGATTAAATAATCAATGTAATATAAGACCCAAATATATCTTCTCGATGTTCTGAAATTCTAAAATTCAAAATTATTTTCTGCTTACAAAGCACTGGAGGCAATTTGTTAAAATAGCTTCTTAAGGATAACATTTAAAAATAGCGCCTGAACATTTGGTTATGGGTTTATTTCACAGATAAAATATTGTCGTTATTAAAATAAATATGAATTCTCATGTACAGCAGATGATTTTATTATCTGTATCTGGCAATCAAGTTTGGGTAAGCCCATGGAAAGTGTACTATTTGGATGACTACAGTCAAAAATGTGAAAGCAGCAGATAATTTAGGTATAATTTAAGAAATGACAGCTTCAATTATGGACTGACTAAATTGTTCAAAAAGTGAAGATAGCAACTGACTGAAATTTCAGGGCAAGTATTATAGTTAATGCACCATAACTGGCCCATTCTAATTTCCCATCTTTCCTGGAAAGGGCAATGTAAGGAGAGAAAAATGTTTTTTCAAGGATATGTACATTTGCACTATGTAGTCTTAGCTACAAAAAATGTTATTTGCTATAATACACAGGTATCTTCCCAGAAAAAAAACCCAGGATTTATAAAAGTAACTTTTAAAAATGACTAAGGTCTACCAATATTCATAAAATAGAACTGAATATTTTCTGACAGAGGATCAATAAAGCTATGTTGAGATGAAGCCAGTTTTCATTTATTTAACTTTTAAGGGCTTTATATTTAAATATTATTGTGAGGCTTTTATATGAGATATTTCAGACAACATTGCATTATCTTGAATTTATAGTTGGAGAAATTATAGGTACTCATAAAATACAACATAACGTAAGCATACAGAGTTACTACGAAAAGCAAAAGAATAAGGAAAATTACTTTGTAGAACTTTATTCTCATAGACTTTATTTGGTTATCCTGTTTGTCTTATCTTATTTCACTCTATGGAACTACTCCTTTTTAGTTAGATCCAGTTACCAGGTGCAGTTAACAATCTTGTACTGCTATTTCTTGGTTAGGCACTTGGCTGATTACTAAATTCTGTGGGAAAGAAATGAGGGACACTAAAATGCCCACATTATGCTCTTTCCAGAGAGGAAAACACAAATTATTTTCATATATATACATTGCATATGTGAACATAAAATTTAAAGCAGATGGCAGATAATATTTTGGCCATGTCATGTGGGGGAATTCACTGCAGAAAACAATTATACTTGGAAGAGTTAGCGGTAAAAGAAAACCAGGCCACCAAAGAACACGATAGCTGGACACCATCAAAGCTGACACCAGCCAAAGCATAGAACAACTCTAAGAACTAGTGTAAAATTGGAAGACGTGGAGAGACATGGCCCATAGAATCACCAAGAGTCAGACAAGACTGAATGGATATCCTCCTTCTAAGCTAGACAGTTGGCCAACTTTCAGACGTGTAGACTTCAGCTCTCCGAATTCTCAGCAATAGTTGGCGTACTGGGTAGATGTGGACTTTCTACCCTTCCAGATTTCTCTAATCGGTTGAATAATCTTGAAGTATGACTCATTGTTCAAGTGGACAATGCATGCTGAAGACATGAGCCTCTTAAGCTCAGAGGAAGAACAGATACCTGTTCAAGCCCTCAGATTGCTATTAAGGTAATGGTGAGGTTAAGGAGGAAAAAAAGGAATGAGATAATTAGAGTGGTTCTCTAGTACATTTTACAAATTTATTAGAAACCATTAATTTTGTTAGAAATTTAAATTTAATGATAGTTGCTACTGCCTTATTATCACACTTCATCATAATGAACCAGAATGTTTTTGTTTCTCAGACAAAACTTGGATGAGTTACTAAATATAAGTGATATGCTAAAGAAAGTTAAAATATTGAGGATAGATATGCAACGCAAGAATGTAAAGCCCTTTCATAAAATAACTTTTTATAAAGATACTTTATTGTCATTTTTTTTTACTGTGGGCACAACGGCACACATCAAAAATGAAATTTAGTTGTCTGCTCTCAAAGTGGCACACACCTAAACATACTATATGCAACATATGTACAGACCCACACCCCTACATATACATAACAAATAAATATTAAGTACTATCCATCTTGAATATATAACAGAAGGAGGAAGCTTGAGAATTCACAAGGTTAACGTCAGAATGAAAGTTCTCTGAATGGAAAATCTATTGGTTTTCAGTTCCCCTTCTCTGTCTCTAGCCTATCTGTTCTCTTTCCTTTTTAGAAAAACGAAAATGGTAGAAGTTTGACAGTATGAAAATGGGGTAGGAGGCTGAGAAAACAGATTTACATTTATGCAGCTCTGAGAGTTTGCAGTTTTCTTAAACTTTTCTCCACTTATGTATCTGTACACTTCACATTTCATATATAATGTTAATATGTTGTTCAGTCTAGGTTATGGAAATAACTAAAGCTGGAAAGCTAAAATAAACTCAAACTAATCTTGAATTGATGAGGGTTGGTTTTCATTGAAAGATAAAGTCTCCCAGCTTAACCTTAACTTCTGGTGATTTTATGAATACAGCTAAGTAGCTTTCTTCACAACAAAAATAAATTGGTTTGTCACTGACTTCTCATTTATGATTCTGCAGATTGTTGATGGATCCCTTGCAAGTACTAACCAGAACCAACCCTATTATAAAAGGCAATTAACACAATCTGTGACTTTTGTATTTTAACATACTAGGAAATGAAACTATTCTTATTTTTTTAAATACTTTTAACTTAGCCAATTATTGGAATCCACTGATTTATATGGTGACCTAAAATACCAGAACCAGTAAAAAAAATAAAACAGTAAAAATACTATACAATAAGATTTAGTAGAAAAAGAAAATAGAAAGCAAAAATGTAAAAGTCCCTGTTCAGAGTAATATGAGCATTTAGGTATAAATTAACTGTACAAATAATTTGGAGTAGAGGAACATTTTTGCTTGATGTTTAAATTGCTTGGCACCTGCTAATATAGGTCTAAGTAAGTAACAAAGCCTTTTTCTCATAACTAAATACTTCCCTTTTGAAAATA
The DNA here is from genome assembly GCA_034064705.1 of Bothrops alternatus. Lineage (NCBI taxonomy): Eukaryota > Metazoa > Chordata > Lepidosauria > Squamata > Viperidae > Bothrops > Bothrops alternatus. Next base: position 38,533,465 of record JARGCV010000124.1, on the reverse strand, counting down.
AGCATTTCCCCCTTCATTAAACTGTTAAGGATTGTGAAAGCAACCTGTAAGCTGATATTAGTCACATACAAGTTCATTATGTTTAATTCTTGATCAGTACATTATTTTTTATGTCTCTGATGCATTTTCTGCAAATAGCAACAGCACTTAGACTTATATACCGCTTCATAGTGCTTTTCAGGCCTCTCTAAGCGGTTTACAGAGTCAGCATCTGGGTCCTCATTGTACCAACCTCAAAAGGATGGAAGGCTGAGTCAACCTTGAGACGGTGAGAATTGAACCCGACAGTCGGCGGAATTAGCCTGCAATACTGCTTTCTAACCATTGCGCCACCACAGCTCCTACCATCAATACCATCAATAAAGCCCCCAAAGCCTAAAGTAAAGTCTCATTTTTAAAAACCAAGCTGAATTTTCATTTTCCCAGCGTAAAGAAGCAGAGCTGAAAAAAACTTGGTGCTGAAGGATGAAATGCAGGGATGTTTTGTAAAGGCCTTCTGGACATAACTCAGTGACATTAGACTGATAGTGCAAGTTGCCCCTTCACAGCTGGATGTGCTCATAAAGGCTAGTTGGAAACTTGTCTCCATTTGAAGGCAGCAGTTAAAATGAGATTTTTCCTGGGAATTACTTTTGTCTGATTATGGAACAATGCAAAGCTAATCAGATTGGCATTTAGCAAAAAGAGTAAGAAAAAATTGCTTTAAGTGAAATATACTTAATCTTGAACAATCTTTACTATTCTACAACTTTGCATAAATATATTAGGCATAATGTTGCTAGAGAAGAGTAATTTGATCTTAAAATGCAATTTATGTAATGTTGAAAGACAGCATTTACTTTATGTGTGTGCACATCTAATTTATATATTGTATATATTTATATAAAATATACAATATAATGTACAGATGTATATTTATATCTATATGATAAAATTAACTGCCAAAACAGGCCTATGTTGACTAATAATTTGTTTCCTCTCCCAAGAATAAAGAAAAAAAACAACCCCGGATAAATGAATGTTTCTTGGTTTCTGATAAGGAAGACTAATGGCAATTAAGAAGAAGCTATTAATGCTTTGGCATAGCAATGAACTTTTTTCACTATTCATCTTTGCTGACAGGTTTTCTTTCTTTCCCTGTTTTCTGGAACATTTAGATTTGTTACTGTGATGCCAAAAATTAGACAATCTACACTTCCAAATTAAGCTGTGAGAAACTATTTTATAAATATAGCTATAGAAGGAGGTCAAACCGCATTCATATAAAATTGGTTACTCTAATGTTCTAACCTTTTGCAAAAAAAATATGATGAAGTAATAAAATGAAATGTAATCCTGACAAATTTAATAATGTCTTGAAAACTTTGTGAAGGATCCTCTAAACTAATATAAGAACTATTTTATTGAAAATAACAGCTTGTGGTATGATACAACTCAAAGTTCTAGATGTGGAATATAAAGCAGGCTACCAGCAGCTTATCTTTGAACAGAATATTTGCTGTTATGTGCAAATTTTAATAATTTTTAATCATTCTAACTTACTGGGTGTCATTTAACAACCAGTTAAAACAGAAAATTAAATATTAGCATAGAAGTGGAGTTGTTTCTGCCTAGGGTGGATTTGATTTAAATCAAGTCAATTTACATCATGATTTAAATCACTAGTAAAAAAGGCTTGATTTAAATCAACTTGATTTAAATCATAATTTTTAAAGAGCAACTGTCATCTCTGTCCCGCAGCGGCTCCTCCTCTACCCGCTATTGACTCACTGACAGTCCCATTCACTTTAATGGGATGGCTGGTGATGCGGCAGTGACACAACAAGGTGAGGGACGTGGCGGGCAGCAAGTGAGCGGATGCCCGCTAACAAGCGCTGCCATGATGGATCTGAAATGACAGGTGCTCTTTAAATGTAAGGACTCATTCTTGCTGGTAGTTAGAATCTTTAATATTATTATTTGCAAACAAAACAACGTTTCCTATTTAGAATAATAAGCTGTCAGGTTAGTAAAATAGCGATATCAGAACCGATTTTAGGTTAATAGGTTAATCACACATAGTTAGAACATAAGAACATAAGAACATAAGAAGAGCCATGCTGAATCAGGAGAATTACTCAAATTCTTTTATTTAATTAAAACACTTAGGGCCTGGTACAGATGCATTTCATTTCAAACAATCCTACAGTTTGTAGTGTACACAGATTTGCAAAACAATGGAATAAAAGAATATTCCTGAACTTTGTTTTATGATTTATCTCATGGTTACTGTGAAATTGTGTGAATGCATCAATGCAGTGCATGTTATCTCAGCTTGCAGAGCTTGGATTCATTAAATGAGTTTACAAAAAATGTAAATATTGCAGAATATATAGCCTCATGCTACATAACTAAGCTCCACTTCATGCTGAATAAAATAAATCAATAATGTATCTTAAATAAAAAACTATATTTAGATAGATTTTTGCTCCAAAACATTTTATTAAAATACATTTGATTAAAATAAAAAAAATCTGATTTAAATAAAAAAAAACGATTTTTTAATTTTTTAAAAAAATCATCGATTATTATCCACCCTGTTTCTGCCTATACGTTTAAAATGTTCAAATATTTAGCAATCAAGTAAATCAACCAAGTACAAGAAGAAAATTATTTTAAGGCAAAAATATGACAGAAGGCAAGTTAAAAGCTGCATCTAGGACTATAGAATCTAAGAGGACTAACCAAAACTGCAGCTAAAATTAAGATTGCAGCGATGAGGAAAGGCTAGTACATCTTGTGGCAGGTTGGGAAGGTGATGTAGTTAGCCTAATTTAAAAAGTATATCTATTCGATAGAAAACTTTTTTTCTGGTTTCAATGGACATCTTGTTATTGCTTTTTATGAATAATGCAAATTGAATATTTTTAAAAAAAATATCTTCTGGTTTCTTGACTATAAGGCAGCATTGCCAACCTTAGCCATTTCCAGGTGTGTACACTTCGGCTCCCAGAATTCCACAGCCAGCATTGAAAAGAATTCCAAGATGGCCAAGGTTAGGAATGCTGTATTTAACATACATATCCATATCATATAATACATAAATCTTTATTGATTAGCCCTTGGGCCATATCAAAGTGCAAAGTTCCAGCAACAAATTATTACTAAAGTTTGATAAAAGCAATTTAAAATGAAATTTGATAAAATACAGTTTAAAATGAGATTAGAGTAAAATACGACTTAAAATGAAATTGGGAGTAAAATACAGTCTAAAATGAAATTAAAATAGAGTACAGCAATTTAAAATATAGATAAAATATGATAAAATTTTATGTTGGAGTCACCCTTGCAATCTATCCCAATCAGTCCCACATATTCAGATCTCAACCGAACAATTTTGTTTAAATACTGTGCTGTGTTAAATATTATTTTCAAGTTCTGGCCGCACATATACAAATACATTAAAGAAGGGGAAAGTAATAGGTATTAATTTGATATGATTGTTAAGTAATTTGATGATCAACAATTGATTATCAAGCTTAACACAGACAATTCTGTGCTTGTAGAATGCATGTAGAATGTTTTAATGTGCATGTGAAATTTTAATAGGAATATGAGTATGAGGGGCAGACTACCCTTTGCAGAAGTGTCTCAAATAAATGGTGAAAATCACTTTAAAAAAATTAATCTGCTTTTGAAAGTGTATTTATAAGGATCTTCTTGTAAGAACCCAGCATTATCCAATCATCATTATCCAATCAGACAGAACTGCCTCTATTGTATCACCATGGAAAAATATCTTCACTATGTCTTTTAGACTAAGCTTTATTGCCCAGAAAGAAAAACATATGCTTTGTTTTACATTATTATCATGAGTGCAGTAGGTAAACCATATCCTCTTATATATATTTTAATTTAACTCTTTGACTTAAGAGTCACTTGTGGTGGCATACAAGTTTAATAAATAAATAAACAATTTTATTTCCTTCTCGAAAATGTAAGAACTGCTGGAATAAATGGGGCAAAGTCAAAATATTTAAACTTTACCATTTAACTATGCCAGTGGAGTTGTCAAAAATTTAATTACTTCATACAGATTTTCAAGTCAATTAGTTTAATGAAAATAACTGGAAAGAAAAGATGGTTTATTCTGCCAACTGAAGGGAGGATGAGAAGCACAAACAAAACTCACAGGTATAAGATATAGTTCAGCTGTCATGCATACTTAAGAGATAACTATGTACCAAATATTTCTTTGCAACAGATATACTACAACAGATACACCGAAGCCACTTGAAAAATGGCCTCAATAACTCTCCTTCTCACTGCTGTTATCACCGGCTTTCCCCTCTAGGCTTGTCCAAGGTATTATTTTTTAAACTATCTTCCTAATTGTCTTCTATCTTGTTTTTTTTAATTGCATTTTTATTTAAATGTTCATCAAAGCACTGCAAATGAAGATCATCACAAGGAAGAAAAAGTGACAAGCAGCCAATGTTAGAAAGATGGAAGAAGAAATATGCGTAGCTTTGGAGTATAAATACTCTTCTAATCCTAAAGAGAGACATACTCGAAGTTATATATCCATATTCATATTTGTATAGATCAAGAAAAATGAAATTACTTTCCTAATATAGTAAAAAAATGGAGTCTAAATATGAGCATAAATCCTTAAACATTCTTGAAGAGTAGGTACCCCCAAACACAATTATTCAACTATTGTTATATCCAATATTACTGATTGAAAAAAAGATATCTTAGTTTTCTGGTTTTCTACCAAATCTCCCGCTGAATTCAAGTTCATAATAGTGTCCAAGGGAAAGATAAAAAAGTGATGGTGAATACTGTGCTTTTCGCTTGCTCTTCTCACCTGCTTGGAAGAGACATGGGAATAGTCAGACATCCAAGAGGAACAGATGCAACCTGAGAGCTGGCATAAAGAATCCTACTAAAGAATGGGCCTTGCTCACCATATGATAGTAATGACCTCTTGGCCAAACAAAATGGTGGGAAGCCAGCTATAGTACTCAATTGAATAAAACTATGCAAATTGTAAAAATGGATTCAAGGATCGCACACATCCTATGAGTACAGGATTCAATCACCACCCCCAAATTTAGAGCAAGCCTTGTATTTAATTATATCAGCCAATACTGTCTATTAATTATGACATTATGAAGACCAGCTTTCCAATTTTGCACACTTGAAACTGCAACTTATATCTATTAGCATTTACTATCTGAAACTTCAAAACCAGACTAGCATCTGTAATGACTGTCCAGAAGGCAGCACTTGAACAAGTGAGAATCATGGAGAGACAATGAGAAAAGAACTTTATCATAAAAGCGTAGTGAAGCAGGCTGAGAGAATTTCAATTGTGTTACATCACCACTCCTTTCACACTCAGTAGCAGGATGCCTCATTCTTACACCAAAGATTTGTAAGTGAATTATTCAGGATCATATGGACTCAGAATTATTCATGTGCTGGATGTCAACACATTGCCTTAAAAGAGAAACCTTCATTTAGGTACCAAATAATTCTTTGAGCAGTTCTGAAATTAACTGAAATGGTGACCAATCTCACTAGGACTAATCAACCTATCTTCAACAAAGCTATTTTTGTGCTTTTTTATACATTTGCTTTCATATAGACTAATGGTTGTCTAATCTCTTCTTGAAAACTTCCAGTGATGGAGCACCCACACCTTCTGAAGGTAAGCTGTTCCACTGGTTTATAGTTCTCACTGTCAGGAAATTTTTCCTTTGTTCTAGTTGTAGGTTGCTTCTCTTCTTGATTAGTTTCCATCCATTGTTTCTTGTCCTGCCTTCAGGTGCAGGTTGACCCCCCTCTTCCTTGTGGCAGCCCCTTAGATATTGGAACACTGCTGCTATCATGTCACCCCAGTCCTTCTTTTCATTAAACTAGACATATCCAATTCCTGCAACCATGTGCTTTAGCCTCCAGTCCCTTAAACATCTTTGTTGTTCTTCTAATATGTATCAGTTATATATCAGTGATGCATAGGCAGAAAAGATTATTCCATTCCTCACCACCCTCCCACCTCAACTCCAGGAACTAATTTTTGCAAAGAAAAAAAGTCCTTTCCCAATACTTCAAAATTCCTGGATTCTAAAGTGATGGGGACTGTTCAATGTCAGCTTAACACAGGCTGTCTGCAAGAGCCTAGAAACAGCTATACATGCACACATGAATGTCCCTTTGTCTGCACCTTGTAAACACTGCTGATAGCAACATTATTTAAGGAAAGAATTCTACTTGGCCATGCTATTGTGTCTTTCAGAAAAGTAATAAAATTTGGTTGAATGATAAAACTAGTACTTTCCTTAATTCTGCTGATTAATATTGCCAAGAGCCTTCACTATAACTGATGCAGACATTCAATATGGCTAGGTCTAACAGTAGACAAAGGAGATGGCTATGCAAATAAGGGGTATAGCTGTAGCTTATGAACAACATTAGATGAATAAGCACTGGTCATTCACCATTGCCTTCCTTCTTTAGAACCAAGAATTTAATGCTGACTTTAATTTTATTCATATCTTCAGTAACTCAGGAAATCAAGGCAGTCTTAGCCACCTTCTGGCTTAACATCTAGATCCTATTCTTCCTCGAACACAAGCTTTCGGTACCTAAAAATACCTAGGTATTTTCTTAATGCTGCTAATTATTTGTACTTTAATTAGTAGCAATGAAACAATGAAGCAATAAAGTCTCTCAAATGAGCCAAAAACTATAAGGAAACCATTTTGTTTGATGGCCTCTTGTCCAGATACATCAACTTGTCACAAGTTGGGGCAAAACAAAATAAAATAGCCCAGCCTGCCTTGCCTGCTAGCTATGTATAATAAAATAATTACTTTATGATCCTATTGGGGATTGAATGACAGTAACTTTCAATAATATCTGAAAGATATTTTTGCAATTGGCAAAAGATAGATTTTAGATTTTTAATTTTGGGGGATTACGCTCCCTTTTGCTACATTTACATTCAGAAGAATCACAGCCTAAGCCAGGGGTAGGCAACCTTGGCTCTTTTATGACTTGTGGACTTCAACTCCCAGAATTCCTGAGCCAGCCAAGCTGACTCAGGAATTCTGGGAGTTGAAGTCCACGAGTCATAAAAGAGTCAAGGTTGCCTACCCCTGGCCTAAGCCATTGACAAGATGCTTCTGCAGCCCAACTTCATCAAACACCAATTCGTTATTTATCGTTAATTACATGTCTGCATGTCATAATATATATGGACAGGGTAAGAAGTTGTTTGGAAGAAATGGAAGTTACTTTTTATGTCACTCCTTTCATTCATCCTTTTCCTGAAACTACTGAGGATGAAAAAATATCTCCTCTTGCCAATTTTATTTCTGTTTATCCTGCATTTGCTCTGACCCGCAGAAATAACTGCTGCAGAGGCCAAACTAACTTCATTTTGCACAATCCCAGCTGGTATCAGTTTCTATGTAACTTTCTGCTATAATAGTATCCTGGACTGGATCATTATATAAATTGACCACACACTACTACTCACTCAAAAAGAAAAAAAAAGAAAAAAAAGAAAAAGAAAAAGAAAGAAAGATTGTAGAAAAATAAGAGAATACATAATCTACAGGAATGGAGGAAAAAAATAACTCCCCCAAAGAGAAATATGACCGCCTTTTTTTCATTTATGTGTCCCTCTCTCATCAAAGATGATGGTATTGCTATAGGTCAGCAAGTTCAGTTAAAGAAATATTACAAATCATAGACAGAAGCAGAAAAGTAAAAGAAGAGGAGGTAATAGAAAAAAGCTGCAAACCTTAGTTTGATTTATTGATAATTGGAGGTTTTGAGGGAGAACCAGGAAAGCCAAAAGTTTATAAAATCCCATTGGTATCATAATAGACAGAGGAACTAATATAGGAAGGAGAAATCAGGTTTTAAAGCGGAAACAAACGTATCAGTATTTTGCAGCAGTTTAAACATCTGGAAAGAATGAGAAAGAACAGATAATCAAGAAGAAGTTGATGTGAATCCAGTTTTTCCAAGTCAGATTCTTCTAAATCAGGTGTGAGGCTGAAACTTAAGCAGACAGTTTTTGAGATACAGAAACAAACAACATAAAATAGAACATCTTCAAATTTTAACTAATACATATTTGTATATTCTTGGGAAATAAGAATTATTAACCTCAGAATTTGGCAGAAGTTAAGGAGCCTGGTTTTCAGAATTAAAGATAAAGTTGAGGGAGATTTAGTGTAAGACTTGGACATACTGATAAGATAACAGCAATCTGAGAAATTACTAAAGCATATTAAATGTTGTTAAAAGCAGTCTTATTTAGCAACATGCTACAAAAACAAATTATCGTGTTTTGGGCAAAGCAATTTTTTTTACATATATCTTACAAAGTCCTATCAGATTGCATAGCATGACCCTCATGAAAGATTGTGCTACAGTTGAAAAATAACTTCTCTGAACTCATCAACTGAGTTCTGAGTAGAGGACAGTAGAACTTGTCCAGAATGAGTATTCTTGATATTGGATGTAATGCTGAATTGTAAGGATACCAAAAAATCTAAAACCAAAATAAACAATGTTACGAGGGGCTACACTGTAAAAGAATTGCTTTATGGCAACCTTCATGCCACTGGATTGGGAATGAAATTTAAATCCAACACTTTGGGAAGGCACCTCACTGAGAAAATGTACATCATGACTTTAAATTTCCAGGTTACAACAGCATACCAAAATAGTGTATCACATTCTCAGAACTTCTACGTACTGGATATATAGGTTGCATCACCTAGTTTGGGTAATGAAATATCAGCAACAAAACAACCAAGCTCAGAAAACACCAAGGATCCCTCATTTCACCCTGAGCTACCAATATTCTCTCTTATTTGTATCAACTTTGAAATTACAGATAGTCTTCAATTTAACAACTGTTCATTTTATGATGGTTTGAAGTTACAACAGCCTCAGAAAAAGTGACTTATGACCCAAAGACTCAAAGTTATAACCACTGCACAATCCCTGCCATCACATGATCGTAATTTGGGAGTTTGGCAACTGGCTTCCATTTATGGTGGTTGCACTGTCCTGCAGCCAAGATGGTGATTTGCAACCGTCTCAGTGAGCTTCCAACAAGCAAAGTCAATTAGGTAAGCTGGATCTACTTAAGGACCATGTGATTTGCTTAATGACCAGGTTGACAGTAACCGTAAAACTGGGTTTGGTCATGTGATGACTTGCTTAACTGTGTTGCTTAGCACCTATTGTGGCTGTAAGTTGAGGACTATTTGCATTAGGTATGAAGGTATTGAAAGAAAAATAGTGACACTGTCTAAAAAAAAATGGGGGATCATAAGATACCGTAAACAACTCATGCTTTTGGAGCAGATTAAATAAACCTATGTGAAACTGGTATATACATATTGTGCAGATGCAGTCCTCCTGATCAGAAACATTTATTTCTTACATTAAAATTAAATTTGGTAGACTACAAATCGAGTTAACTGTAATTCTGCTTCCAGAGCAGAGTTTTATTTGCTTGAGTGCTCATGCTGTTAAATTTCTTCCCTTGGCAGATCATATGTGTCTTCTTATATATGTTACCAAGTGGAAACCTTTTATTTGAGATGCATTACTATTATAATGGCCTGTAAAATATATACACTGATTTAAACCAGATATGTATACTCACACAGAAATGGTACTCTCAAAAACAGATGTGACCAAAATAATTATTTATTTACTATGCTTATATACTACCATATGAATCTAAATGACCTATAGTGGTTTACAAAATGATAAAAAATCCCAATTAAACTCAAAGAGGAAATATAAAATATAAATTAAAAATTCAAATCAACAGGATAATAATTAGCACAAACATCAACTCTGCTGACTATTCTAATTTCCAAAGTCATTGCGAAACAGTTTTGTCTTGGAAGTCTTATGGAATGGGCCAGGGTTAGACATCAAAGGAAAATTGTTCCTGAGGTTGAAAAATGTCTTGGAAAAAGCCTGACTTTGGATCTCCACCCATCTTACCTACTATACGTAAAAAAGAGAAAAAAATCCACAAGTGGGACAAGCATATAGGTTAGTTTTTGTAGAGTAGACATGTCAAACACAAGGCCCGGGGGCCAGATGCAGCCCGTGATGTGTTTTCATGTGGCCCATGAAGCCATCCTGGAAACAGGGAATGGCCCCTGCTGCCTTGGCCCCGGCCGCCCGGGAGCCAATGTACAATTTTGTGGTGGCCATCTATGCTGAAATGCATTCAGTTTTAGCTCCACAAGGCCGTCTGGAAACAGCAAGAGACCATCCCCTGCCGCGTCGGCCCTGCCCCTGGGTGCGCGCTGGGGAGGTGTCACCCTTTGTGAGAAATGAAGAAATGCACCGTCACATGGAAGTGGCCAACTAATGGCCCTCGCCTTCTTCACATATTCGGCTTAATCCGGGGGAGGGGTTTCAGCAGGCTCTTCCAGTGGACCGTGCCTTGGCGCTTGCCCTGATCCCACCCCCTTCTGCCAGAGATCTTCAGATCCGTCCCACTCCTGCCCAGGCCCCCACAGGCACCCTTGATGCGAACAATGTAGAGCTGGCCACGCCCACCCAGTAGGCCACACCTACTCCAGCCATGCCCACCCAGTAGGCTGTGCCCACCCTGGCCACACCCACCCAGCTGATGCGGCTCTCAATGAAATTGAGTTTGACACCCCTGTTGTAGAGTACCACAGAAAAGACCTTGGAGAAGGAATGCAAAGGCTAATGGGAAAATAGGAAGTAAGCAAGAGAGCAAGGAAGCAAGCAACCCTGGGAAGAAATGAGAAATATAAAAATGAAACTTAATATTGGCCCACCTTGACCCCCTACAATTCTAGGCTTTCAAGATTCTATTATTATAGATAGCCTACATCAATAAAGTAGAATGCCAGTAGTTCTTGTAAAGTCTGTCTCATCTGGCCTACTTCAGAAAGCTGACAATTCTACAGGGAGGAAGTGGTCTTCTAGAAACAAAGCCACATTCAGCTCTGCGGATTAAAACCAACATTTTGAAGGATGCCTGGAAATTTACTGGCCACCAATGCATTTATCGAGGATCTAGTCAGATAAACTCCAGCATATAAATATCTTCTTGGGAACCAAACTTTTCTTTACTGATAATTATGTAAGTCAAAAATATAAAATATTAGTTTCTCTTTCAGAAGAGAAATTAAGTTTTTATCCATAAGCTGTGGTTCTTTCATTCCTGCTCAAAACCTGTGTATTTGAACTTGACTGTGCATCAAATTACTGCTCTATTTCTTCCTAGGCTTTCTTACTACTATAAAAGCTCTCTGAATGTCAATAAACATGTTGAAGGTGGAAACCACAGCTTTTTCCTAATTTATTTTTAATAATTGATTTTCTGTACTAATTTTATAATGCTGCTCAACTCAAACAAGGAAATTCGGGGGGAGAAGGAATATAAGACTTTGTGATAGAAACCTAAACCGCTAAAGATATCACAGGAAAATCAATTTGCACTGGCTTCTGTCATTATTAATCTGTAGAACAGCACATTACACTTTAAATTGCCATAAAGCGTAACAGAAATATATTGTGACACATGTTTGATAGATAAATTATATATAAATACAGTAATTCAAACTATTTGGAGTTATTAACATACATAAGCAGAGCTAAGTTATGATTTATAACTTAAGTAATAGTGTCTTATACTGATCAAAATATCTGGACATGTTAGATCACATTATTTTCCTAAAGCAGTCCTATTTGTTCTTCAAACCTATAAGGAAACAGTTTCCCAATCTATATTCTGTCATGAACCAGCTGAGAAGATAGGGCCACCTATGTTTTGGGAAAGGATTGTAGTAGTTACTGTGAAGTGACAATTACATTTTACCTTTTAAGATATAATGCATAAAAATGATAAAAGTTCATCTGCAAAAAGCGATTAGAAGGGTTCTAAAATCAATTAAAAACAACAAAGGGAAAATAATGTCTTCAAAATATCAAGAGTATCAAATATCTTATAAATACAACAGGACTTAAGAGAACTAAAAATCTTAAAAAGAATAAAAGGGATGTTCGCACTAAATATAGTATATTAGGCCCCCAATGGTTCTTTCTGCCAAGGATATGACTCTTACTAAAAAGGCCCCTTCACAATTAGCCATATGCTGTGTAACATCCCACAAGCAAGGATAACGCAATGCAGTTGTTGGGAAACACAAAAAGCAGAAAAGATAAACACTCCTCATTATTAAGCCTGTTAATCCGGCAACCATGTATTACTTTCTTTCCATAAAAATACTAATAAGAGTCTGTTCATCTTTCCAAGATGACTATCACAAACCTAGCTCAGGAGCATAATCTGTATAAAACAGAGCAAAAGAAAAAGAAAATAGAAAAGCAACCTTTGGTCCTCACTGTAATGGCAGGAAAGCCTTCTGAGTAAATTCTCTGCTAACCAGTGGCGGGATTTAGCCGGTTCACACCGCTTTGGCAGAACCGATACCTAACTTTTTGTTGAGTTTGGTAAACCGGTTACGAAAAATCTGCGAGGCGTATTGTGCTGGGGACACTGCCGCAACGAGGCACGTCGCACCAGTAATGACGTTAATGTGACACGCTTTGCGCCGGTGATGACATCAATGTGTCGCGCCGGTGATGACGACAAACAGAACCAGTTGTTAAATTATTTGAATCTCACCACTGCTGCTAACTATAGTAGAAACTGAAAAAAGAACACCCCGCCCTTTGGTATAGTGGTGTTTCCTTTTTCTGAGAAATTTAAAAAGCGCAAGTCATCTAGAGCAGGGGTCCCCAACCCCTGATCCGTGGACCAGTACCAGGCCACAGCATGCCAGAAACCAGTCCGCGCGAACAAGGAAAGCCCCGTCTGTGGGATGCAGACATTACATAAAACCATGCCCCCTCCGGTCCGCGGAAAAACTGGTCCCTGATGCCCAAAAGACTGGGGATCTCTGATCTAGAGCAATGTTTCTCAAACTTGAGCATTTTAAGATGTGTGGACTTCAACTCCCAAATTTCCAACTCCCCTCGTAAAATGGCTAAGGTTAAAATATTCTGCTCCAGAAGAAAGAGGTGTTGGAGGAAGCAGGAATCAAGAGCATTTGCTCCTGATAAGCTAAAAGCCTTGGAGCACTGCAAAAGTACCTGTTGTTTCAGCTGCTGAACCAAGCGGTCTTTTTCACGTTTTAATCCAGCGACTTCCTCTTGAGTTTTTTTCTTAGAGGACGAAAGCTCCAGGAGAGCAATGTTGGCATCTTTTTCACTAATGGCAGCTAGAAGGGCTTCTTGTCTGGGAAAAAAGAGAGAAAAGAACTGAGTACCTTCATTCACCCTGTTTATAATTTAAAGCTCTAGTTCCAAAACTATACACACAAGCGATACAAATCACTTAAACTTTTTTTTAAAAAAAAAACCAAAAACAAATAATTTTTCAGGTTCCAGATTTTAAACATTTTCAACAACTTTTTAATATTTCAAATCCTTAACTTGTTGCTGAGAACCAGATGATTGCCGTATTGCAGTTCATTATCTGAATATTTACTACAAATTATAATTAGTGTCTGTCATAAAAGGCAACAGTAATACAGGTACCCAACTAGATATTTTTCACTTATAAATAAGGTTGGAATTATATGAACACTTAGACATGAATTATTTCTGGATTTAAAAAAAAACGATTTAAGAATCACCTCCACATTTCTGGAAAAACTATCTAGATATTGATGAAGTCTGAACTCCCTGTAGAGTCTCTAAGGGAGTCTCCTCAAATGTGTAACCAATACTACAAAGACATCCCAGATATGACTTTATAGACCGGGTCTCTTACTTAAAGATATGTCAAGGGTCAAGACCATGTGTTGGTTATATTTCTATTATTCCCACAGTGCAATGACGTGAAAAAAAATTCAATGGCCTGAGGTCAGAACAGTCCACTCATAAAATGATTTATGGGCCCAGAGCTTCATTCCTCAGGTCTATGGATTTTATTACAAAATAAACCTCAGAACAAGATACAATTTCCTGTCTGAATGAACAGCTTTTACATCAGGACACCTGGACAGCCTTCAATTATTTAAGTGAAATAATAGGTCTGAATCATACTGGTGCAACTTGTTACTGGAGTTCACATCCTATAGCTGCTAACATTTAAAATATTCTATATAACCATCAAAGTAGACTGGCAAACATTTAATACTAAAATTAAGAATACCTGTATGTTGGACCTATTATCAAGATAGTAGAGAAAAATTGTGTCACAAAAAATGTCCTTTGGCTGCTGTTAATTTGACATTTTAAAACTGTGCTTTAAAACTGTTAAATAAATACAAGAAAATATTCTTGCTCTTAAGATAAGCTCTTGATTGCTGTGCAGCACAAATATATATATTTTTTCATAAAGATATGCTTCACTATTCTCACATAAAGGATATAAATCCATAGCTCCAACCTTTTGTGTTTGTGTGTGTTCATGCAGGTGCACACATGCTCATGTGTGCACCCACTAAAGAGAGCTACATTTATTGTGGTGAATGCAATATGTAAGTAAATGTGACAATTTATTAGAAAGGGTTAGAGATTTTAATTTCTCTTAATATATATGTGATTCCTATAAGCCATACATTATGTTAAAAATATTTAAATGGTTTATTTATAAGGTTGTCAAGATCTGTTAGAATGTAGCAGTATATATAAAGGAAAATATTTGGAATTACTGTGATAAATTATTGTAAGTGCTGATCAAAATTGGGGATAATTTAGAAAGCAGAAAATACTAATACAAGTACTATTCCCCAAACCCTTTTTGCAGCCCAAATCCTATTACCAGGCTCTTGTAGCCAGGACTGATGCATTCTTAGATAGCAATACTGAAAAACCAAATCCATCATTATGGGTCACTTAAATGCATCAATATCATTAAAATATATTTACTGCAGCCTTCCATTAGTTGGAGTTGAGCTCATTTAGTAAAATTCTAAAACAAAAAAATGTTTCCAGGAACCCATAGTATATACATATTCATAATTCTTTGGAAATTAAAGATAGAGTAAATTTTCTCAATCTACCAAAAAGAAACAGTATACAGCAACAACAAGCACACATTAAATTTGTTGTAGCATGGCAGCCAACTTTATTACAAGGACTAGCTCTCTAAGGTATCAATCTTAATACATTTCATGTGGTGCCAGTGTTTCTTAGTAAGATAATTGCTTTTTCATCTGATTGCAGAAGTATTCTCAAAGGACCATCAGACATTTTTCTCCTTCCTACAAGTTCACAGGAGAATGATGCATTAACAGAGATCGTGCTGATTTTTTTCTCCCTGGACACAGGTTAAGAGGTTAACTGAAAAACAGAGTAACATATTCTTGAAAGCAAGAATTAAATTCTGGAGGGCAATAAAGATTAAAAGTCTATGAACACCATGACAAGAAAGTTTTTCTTTTTTTTAAGACAAAAAAGGGAAAGTTTTAATCACTGAATTTTCCAAAAGCGATTTCAAGAAATAAAACTGAAATAAAATAAGACCAAGAAGTTTTAATTACAAGTGCCATATTTCCTGTCAACCTGTGTGAGATAGAGGGATGAGTTAGTACGGTATTTACACAACTAGCAAGCCCAAGAGTGATTATTTCTGGTGTTTGGTGACTTGTTACACTGCTTTCGCGTATTGAGATTGTTTTAGGTGTTACGACTAACAGTTTCTTTCAATAATTGTGGAGAACAAATGGATGGTGAATGCTGAAACCCATGGATCACCTGAGCAAACAAGTTGTTGCAACAATAAAGACTGGTGACAGCTGTTGTGTACATAACCTCAGGTACATTTTTAACTTGTGAAATCAAGAACGTACTTATGGAAATACATTTGGTTAAACTGATAGGGGCAGCTACTTGGTGGAGGGTAGGATGCTCCTATCACAGACTTTACTATAGAGGCAGTCTAAGGTTACTCTGTGATAGTTCTAGTTCTTCTCCCAAAGTCTATAGGCAACCATTGGGACATGTTTGATCGGAATCAAGCACTTTTTTTGGTCTCAAAGCCTGTTTGTATAAAAGTACATCAACTTCATAGTTACTATTCATAAGGGATCCCCTAAAGAGCTGTAAAATCTGCCTTCAGCCAGCTGCTGTAATTGCTGTCTGTCAAAACAGAACTGTTTTCTTACTAAACATTTCAAAGCGCCCAGAGTTTGGTTGATTAGTTTGAAGGTGGGCGGGTGATGGGAAGGGTGAATGAGGGACAGAGTAAGACTGATGGCCTGTGGACACTGAACTTTTATTTAGTTAAAGTACCCCAGAGAGACACTAACATTACAGCTGAGAAAAAAATCTTGCCTGTTCTAGCAGAACAAGCAAGCTACAGAAAGGAATTGTTACAAATAATGTCTGGGTTCCTGATATGGGAAGCATTAAAGAAGTTCATATATATAAGCAAACAACATACCAAACAGAATCATTGATATTGCTGCTCACGAAATATGTAACTGTTGAAATGAAGAAATCCCTTTTAGCACACAGAAAAGATTTTTTCCCCATTAACTTTTCTGCAACAGTAAAATGTTTTTGATGTTCAGTCTCTTAACAATTTTATTCAATACTAATGACCCCAAAGCAGCATCACAAAGTAGAATGGTTGTCGTTTAGCCACTATTTAAAAAAAACATGAGGATCAATATTTTAGTGGCTAAAATGAAGGACCTTTAATACCTGTCACTGAAAATAATAAATGATTTAAAAAAGAACAGAGGAGAAAGTTGATGTACAGTCTAAAAATAATGGCAATTACATTTTTATTAGCTGTTAGCCAAATGTAACTATTATGCTTCACTTCAATCATCCTTAACAAGGCTTTGTCACATTCAGGTATGAACTGCATTAAACACAAACTGTTATATTCACATAAGACTCTTCCTCCTCTCTTTTTATTTTAATTGAACCAGAATTTGGCAAGATATAAATAAATGATTCATAGGAGACTGATATAAACAGGAATTAGTAACTGTTAGCCATAGTGCAGCCTTCATTTCATCAGTATCTTTAACACCCATTTTCTGAACGCAAGTATTACCTTGTACCTATGGATCTCAAATAAGTAACAGGTTCTTAAATCCATTCTCAAATTGTGAGCAACATGAAATGTTGTGTTGGATTGCAGTAAGACAAAGGTAGAAGTCTGAAAGAAGGAAATGCCGTTAGCCCTGGAAACCCAGATCTCTCTAGACTAAAGGATATTTAAATTACAAAGACACTATGTTGTCCAGGGCAAGGGATTTTTTGCCTCTTCTTCCACCATTACAAGCCCACCTTAACATATGTTGGAAGCTGTTGTTTTGCTTTTGAACTATAAAATATCTGAAAAGCATAAATAAAGCAGTTAAGTCCAAATATGGCACATACAAGACCAAGTCTCATTTGTTTTGGAGGTAAAAAGTTCATTCAAATGAAATGCTTCTAGCAAAGGTGTGTTAATTTTGTCTGAAAACACCCATGAAAGTTACAACCAGACATTCCATCTTATCCCCCAGCACTAACTGTACAGTGCAGCTATAAGGTGTTGTGGCTATTTACTCTAAAAATAGATTATACATCAAAGCTTTTCTGGTAATTGGGAGTTAGACATACAAATACTCCATACTTTTAACTCCCAATTACAGGAAAAAAGTTTATTCCTTCCTTCCTTATGTTATATCCGAGCAAATTAGAGGTTTTTAAAAAGCTTCATGCTATGGGGGGAAATGAGGGGCATGAGGTCATAGCAAGAGATATATACCTGCCATGTCCGTATGTCCCTCTATAGCAAGGAATCTCTTAAAATTTCTCTGTTAGCATTCAGGAACTTTTTTTTTTTTAATTCTGAGTGCTGCATGTTGGGAAATGACAATGGACAAGTAAGAAAATATTTTTAAACATAGTTTCTTAATTTCCATTGTAAAACATATTTGAATGTTTAATCTCTTTATATAATGAATGCTTCACTTTAATTATTATTTCTCAGGTTTCTATTTCTCAGGCAATGAATGCTCTTGAATTATCTTACAATATTCACTCATTTCCAAGCATGACCTTGACAAAAACGTCATCTGTTTAATAGGCCCATCTATCTGTTAAAATGGTATTAAGATTTTGTTTTGAAGAAATTGCGACAGAACTTAAGACTTATATACCGCTCTATACTTCTCTACTATGCATAATCACCTTGCCTCTCTTCTTGCCTTGAAAAACTAATTTCCTTCTATTTCTCCTCCCTTAGTTTAGGGTAGGGTTTACCTCAGTTTAATTTTTTAATCTGCTTTGGAAGACAAGTCAAAAGGTAATAAAAGCAACTGTAACAAAAGAGTAATAGACAAATGACAAAGCAAAAACTACAACACATTAAATTGAAATTGGAAACACCTACATGGTTTTAATATAGGGCAATGTTCCAACAGGAAACAAGCAGAACAGAACTGATGACTTTTTATTAAACAGTCAGGAAAACTGTGCTGAGTGTATTTTCCGCAATTCTTTCCAGTCCCTTAAAAAGAATTCTGCTCTGTGTCACCGGAACGAGGGGATAGATAGATAGATAGATAGATAGATAGATAGATAGATAGATAGATAGATAGATAGATAGATAGATAGATAGATATAGATGGATGGATGGATGAATAACCTTTATTGTCATTTTTTACTGTGGACACAATGGCACACATTAAAAATGAAATTTAATTGCTTGCTTTCAAAGTGTATACATACATAACACACATTTAAACATAATATATACAACATATTTATAGACCTACACCCTTACATAGAAGTAACATATAAATATTATAAATATTAATCTGTGGAATAATGGATGAGTTGATAACCCTCCTGAAATACTGCCATAGGAAAGCACTGGAATTTTTAAATCTGCCTTCCCAAACAGGTGCAGCATATTTTCAAGCAAAATGTACCTTTTGTTGGTTTCTCCCATCACACTATATTTGATACTACTTTGTTCTGTTTTTGGAGAGTTAGCCTGCTAATGCAGGGGACCCCAACCTTGGCAACTTTAAGACTTGTGGCCTTCAACTCCCAGAATTCCTCAGCCAGCCATGCTGACGTCCACAGGTCTTAAAGCTGCCAAGGTTGGAGACCCCTGTGCTAATGGATAGGCAGATAGAGTTGCTTTGCATAATTTCTTTCCAACATTCTTTTTGGTTGGATGGAACAAATGAGATTATAAACAAAATCTCAAAACAATATGACTGAAACAATTCAAAATACAGGCAGTCCTAAACCACAGTTCATTTAGTGACCATTCAAAGTTAAAACAGCACTGAAAAAAGTGACTTATGACTGTTTTTCACATGACTATTGCAGCACTCCCAGGGTCATGTGATCAAAATTCAGACGCTTGGCAACTGACTCATATTTATGACGGGTGCAATATCCCACGGTTCTGTGATCATCTTTTGTGACCTTCTGACAAGCAAAGTCAATGGGGAAGCCAGATTCACTTTACTAACTTAACAACAGTGAATCACTTAACAACTATGGCAAGAAAGGTCGTAAAATGGGACAACATTCAATTAATAACTGTCTCACTTAGGAATAGAAATTTTGGGCTCAGTTGTGGTCGCAAATCGAAGATTACCTCTACTACTAGTTTCTCTTATGATAGTATTCTTTTTCCCACAGTTTCACAGGCTAAATATAGCTTCTCACTTAAGTGTTTACAACAATCAAATATGAGCCCGACTTTCATTCAAACTCTTAATTTAATATCTGAAGATGTTTACTGAATGTTAGAAATATCAATAGGATAGCTCCCTAATGTAACTTTTAAATTAGATTTTATCCACGTTTTCCCACCTGACAAGTATGATTAACAGAAACTTTAAAAGGTATTTTAAAAATAGCAGGTATGATTTCCAGATTGTATACTTATCAGATCAAGACTGTCTGGTAAATTCCATTTCTAACTTTAATAGGCCACTCCTTATAAATGAAGGAAGTTGAGAATCATTTTATGGGCTATCTATAAATATTTCTCTCAGCAAGTGGCTGACCTTGTCTTGGCTTGGAAGCTATACAAGTTGGGCCTCTTGAATGAGACCCCTCCAGGGAATTTTGGGGTTATAGGCTAAAAAAAAGCAAAAAAATAATAACAACAAAAAAAAACACCAACACCACCACCTCAATGAAGGAAATTACATACTTTTGTATAGTTGCTAGAAAATTACACAATTACACGGACATATCCATAAACTTGAAGCAGTTTTATTTTTACAGAGGGTTTAGAACTCAATTTCTGTAGTTTTTTTTTTTAAAAAAACTACTTTAAATGAATAGGAATCATTTAAAAAATTCTTGTCTGGATTAACTTGCAAAAAAAAAAATTATAATATTTATTTATTTATTTATTTATTTATTTATTTAATTTCTATGCCGCCCTATTCCAAAGAACTCAGGGCGGCTCACAGGGCGGCTTCTAATAACTACCGTAGAAGCCAAAAAATAAACAAGTCATAGTTTTTTTCCATTTGTGTAAAATAGAATAAGGGGAAAATTGACCTCAAAATGTATTATATTTGTTTGAGGTTATTAAAAAAATCCCCCAATTTAGTCATGAATTATGTTTAGATTTGTAGATGACCACGATGGAGTAGAGCTTTGAATGGAACAGCCAGCAATATTCTGAGCCGCTCCCCAACTGTTTCTCCTATACCACAGTTAGTTCTGTTCTGCTTTCAAAGAGTTATCTTGCTATTGGAGTTCCTTTACACATTGAAAATTCTTTCCAAGATTTCATTGGGTTAGAATGAATAGAAAGAACTGCTAAATTACAAACACAATAGATCTGAATCGATTCTGCAGCTATATCATTGGATTTAAAATATTGCAATTTCTGCAAAAAATTGAATAGCTATGGATTTTGAATAGCTGACTGTGGCCATAGGAAAAGCCTTGATTCTTCAAAAGAGGTGGAAAATAAAATGCCATTACTTATTCTGAAATTCTGCAAGAGTAATACTTGCCTTTACAGTTAGAGTTAAAGAAATCAATTTCATAACATCATCATCTTATAAAGCAGATTATCTTGATTTAATGAAAAATTAATGTGTCACTATTCCTTTTTTTCCAGTATCTTCTATGCTTCCCATTTATCCTATAATTTCACTAGGTTAGTCCTGGAAAACTGAAGACAATTGTCTCACTTTTTGACAATTCCTTTCTACCTTTGCAACTCCTATTCAGTATTAACAATATTAAGAGCTATTTATGGCAAGTATTGCTGGAAATATTGCTGGAAAAAGAAGATGAAGTAAATCTCACTTTGCAAGTGACACTTTGCTCTCTGCCCTTACTATTCAACTGAACCCCTTCTTTGCTACCTAATGTCAGCCTCTCTTATTTATCACATTTGGTTGCATGAAAAATCAAATTAACAACTTTTACAGCTTCTGATGTCTAAAATAAATTAGCTAGAAACTCAAACTCAGTGTACAGTGTACCAAGTGAAACCAAAGTTTTATTTAGAAACGTTGAAGTGACCCATGATCACGTGACTATGATTTATAATGGGCTTTTTTGTCATTTTCCGGTAGAAAACAGTAAAAACTGTCCATTGGATATGCTGGATTCACTTAATAACCGTGTGATTTGCTTTATGACAATTGTAAAATGGTCCTAAAATTGAGTCAGTCATATGATGCCTTGACTTATGATCACAATAATTTGTGACCAAAATACTGGGCTCCATTATGGTTTTAAGTCAATTGATTGATCAATCAATCGATCCATATCTATGTATCTATCTATGTATCTATGTATCTATCTATGTATCTATCTATGTATCTATGTATCTATCTATCTATCTATGTATCTATCTATCTATCCATCCATCCATCCATCCATCTATCCATCTTCATACATACATATAATTTCAGTTGTATGAAAATCAGTGGGGAGAACAGCTTGGAGCTCCAGATCCAATTTATTATGCTGTAGCTGAGATTCTTGGAGAGAGATGCTTAAGGGCTCCGTCTTCCCTTCTCCCTTTCAGTGTTGCTGCTGCTGCTGTTATTGATATTCCAAAAAGATTAGTAATTGTGGTATGTTATCAGTGCACGTTAGAGCATCAGGAATTTGTTTTTTTAAAAAATCTGAAATAGAATATCAGGTACACTTAATCAGAGAGAGCATACTTGAATGAAGTCTTTACGCCTAGAAATATGCTGTAATATTTCATTTAATATAACAATATTTTCATTTCCTACTGCCTCTTCTAAATTAGTGAGAAAATCATTGTTGCTGGCAAATACGACCGATTCTGGAGTGAGAAGCCATATAATTCTCTAAAAATAAAATGCAGAATGCAAGGTAATGGAAAATGTGGACACCATTACACCCTTCCCTTAATATAGGGAAGGAATTCAATTGAAAGTTTTGAAGTACATGAAACAAAATAGAAAAACCTCAGTAACAAGAAATTAGAGAACACACTACAATGCTAGATCATGACTGTGTGGCAAAAAAGAGGAAGAGGCCATACTTTAAATTATGAGGAAAAATTAGTTCAGTGAATATGATCTGATATGTACTTTCCAAATCAATACAAACCCAGAACTATCCCTTTTCATCTCAGGCTTCACACCCAGTTTTGGTAATAAATCACAGACAGTTAATTCAGATCTCAGCTGGGCTTGGCAGAAGACTCCCAGAAGAACAACTCAGCTAGATTAGAATCTTTACTGTAGTCAAGAATGAAGCCTCAACATGAACAAATGACCCCTGTTGCAATGCAAAGAAGTCAGAAACCTACGCTTCAGAACACAGGTTAAGCCCTGAGCTTCTTCCTCCTGTGTGTCCGGCTGTGAACAGGCAAGAATGAATAGCACACTGACTCTCAGAACCTTTATTAGCTTAACTGTAAATCAATTCAACAAGGTAGCATAAACAGAGATAACACATACACTAGAGGTTGTAAATCTGGCAAGGGTATGTTTGCAGCAGAGAGAAGCCTTGCCTGTGTGCTGTAGCAGAGAGAGGGGATAGCTGAAGAGAGACTGCCAGGGATGTTAGTCATAAATTCCAAAATCTGGTCTGGCGGAGCTCAAATAAACCATTTTAGGAGTCAAAAAGCAGCCATCATCCCCAAAGCAGGGGGCCACCGGGAGCTAGAACCTCAGAAACAATGAAAAGCAAGTCAGAAAGTGAGTCTGACCAGGAAGTGTCAACTGCTTCCTTTCTCTTTCTGGTTGTGGGTAGCTGGAGAATATAATGCCATTTTTTGCACTTCCATTTTTTAAAAAAATTCAGATGAAGCACTTCCTCTTTTTTGCTTCCTTTTTCAGGCTTCTTTCCCTCTATTTCCTGATTAAGAATAGAGGAAAGGGGAATGTTGATTTTTTCTGTTTCTCAGAATTCTCCCTCACATCTTCAATGGGAGCAGGTCCTCTCTCATTTATGCAAAGCCCCCCCCATTTCTCCTCAAACAATGTCCCCTCCCATTCAGAACTGCTAGCAGGTGCAGAACCTGATAAGAATAGCTAGTCAGCTAGCTTAGGCATTAAAGAGTCCTTCCAATATTCAAGTACCAAAAGTTCTTGCGCAGCTATGCACGAAGGACCAAAAGGAAATTACAGGACCAGGAGGAACTTATAGCAAACTGGATGGGTTTTCAGTATGTCTGACAGCTGAATGTGAAAAACCACAGCACTGATCCCTACTATTGCACAAAATGGTCCAATAAACAGGGCATCCATTTTTTGGGATGTGGAGGAAATAAATCTGTAAGAAAGTTAGATGTAATTTCAACAGTAAAAAGGGAGCCTTTTTATGATGGTCAGCGTCATAGGTTCCTTGGAATAATTCAGCTAAGAGGGGACTGAGAAAGCAGCTACACATTTCTGGAGGAAATTGAAAACAGAAGTTGCCTTAGCCATGGCTGATAGCTGTAGATGGTATGAAACTGTAACATCTGGATGGAGACACAAACGTTTATTATAAGCAAAGTAAAGTGCAGGTAACAGACCAGTCTGGTTGACCTACCACTAGTGTAATGACTCACGAGTAACAAATATATTACTCCAATATGGCATTTATTCTCGCCATTTCTCCAGCTGCCTATGAATGATGGAAGATGACAGACGGAATTTATAGCCAATAGTTGAAATAGAGCTTTCCAGAAAGATTGTGACCCATTGTCTAAAACCATGTCTGATCAATATGTTGAATAAACAGGTAAGTTGTCTTTGGGTGGAATGAGGGCCAAGCAGAGAATTAAATTGGTCATTTAAAAAAAGAGATGAACTAACATCAGAATGGCATCCAGGCCTTTTAATGTGTAGGTCAATTATAAAATCCAAGGAAATTTACCCAAGGCTACGGAGAAGGGAGGAGATGAAAAAATATAGATTACTTGTCAGGCTTGTATAATGATAAGAATACCACGAAGAAACAGATTTTGATATTTGCTCTGACCTGAAACCATCAAAAGTCAGAGAAGGAGATGGATCATTTTAATAACTCCAAAAAGCCCACTTAGTTTAGAGCTGTACCACTTCTCCCCTCAAGGAAGAACATATAGGCCTTCCCGAAAATCATCACCACGTGTGGGTCCTGCTTTTATTTAGTCCAATTTCAATAATTTAAGAACTCTCCCTTTTTGTATTAACATTGTCTTCCTCTGTTTTTTTAGAATCCTTTTTCCTATCTACTTTCTATCTTTCATTACCTATTATCTTACTTCTACATTTTGGTTTCTTGGTTTCTGTAAGCTTACTCTAATTTGCTATGTTTTTACTGTAACATAACTTTATAGTAATTTAAATTCTACTATACAATGTTTTATTTCTATAAGTATCTATACTTTATACTATATTACTTCTATGTTGTTCTACTCTTTTCCACACACTGTTAACCTAAGCCAGATCAGTTGCTTGTAGAAAAGGTGATGGTTTAGTCTGGACCATGGACTGTTCTCAGGTGTTATGCAGCTGCTTGTTAGAGTAACCACTCAACTGTTGCCCTGGGAGAGACTCATGACTTGGTTTTCTGGGGAGTAGAGAGTGTGGTGCTTTGGAGATTCCTGCCCTTTTTGCCATCTATCATGAGTTGGTTTACTGTTTCTAGGTCTTCAGGCTGCTCTGATTTCACTACTAACATCCTAGACCTCCTCTATCAGTGGCTAGTACCATGGGTTCCCAGTTGGCTTCCAACTCCTTGATTCTTCTCTGTCAGCATCCTTGACTTCTACTAACACCTGTGCAGCATCTTGGGACAGGCTGCTCAGGTACTACCACTCCCTCATTAATTCTGTCAGCAACTTCCATTGTCTTCTATGACACACTGTCTCTTGTGCATCAGTTTTGTCATGCTCCATTGTAATTCTGGAGTTCATTATTTCCTGTTCTTCTCTGCTGTTCATTCTGATGCAATGACTGACATGTGTTCAATGTGCCAGAGCCCTTTTTAAAAGGCCAACTTGTCTCAGCCCATGGGCAGGTCTACAAATTTTCTCCATCATAGAGAAATAGTTTAGAACTTTGTTTAATTGGTCAGCTGAATTCTTTATTTATTTGAGCTCAAATCCTCAGTTAACTGCTGAAATTTAACAGTATGTTGCTACAGTGAGTTATTTATTTTTGTAATCAATTACATAATTTACATCAATTTAATAATTGATAATCAATTTAATAATTTATTAGATTACTAAAGCTACCACATTTTAAAATACATCTAAATGTAATTTAGAGCCTACTCACAATGAAAGTAAAGAATTTCAATGTTGTGAAGTTAGACTGAAATGTACATACAGTTATAGATCCATAAGCAGGAAATGTAAGTGAAATTTGATGTTTATTAGGTAGAAACTTGGCCAGCCTGAAATGGTTAATTATACTAGCAACTCTGAGCAAGCTTTCCTCTCATGCATACTTATAAAGAAAAAAAAAGGGGGGGGGAGAGAAAGAAAAGCAGTTTCTGAGCAGATAATTACTTGGCAGTATTCAACCTATAATCAAGTTTAAAAACAGCACACTCTGGTTTCCTTGAAATATGTCACGGGAAGCAAAATATGAAGGGGCTCTGAAAGCTTGGCAATAATTTATGAAATAAACTTCTGGAGTGCTGACAAATTCTTTTAATTAAGAGTCATCTGTTTTCCCTAATTCTTCTTCTAAATATGTAGTTTTCCTTTTTTTTCCTCCCTTCAAGCCAGGCCACAGGCATACTACGTGCCTACCTTGCACTGAAAATAATAGGGAAATAGGTATTGGTGAAAGTCCATCTTTGGTTTAAAAATTAATCTAAAGCTGAAAGTTTTCTTCAGATGACAACTATACACTCCCATTTATGAACTTGCAATTTGTGAACCCCTACTTGCTACTTGAGAATCATCTACATGCCCTATCCAACAAAATATGACATCTTAGAAAGCCATAAATAAAATTAACTCAGTACTCATTATTAATTGGTTCTGGGAGGTGCGATGAATACCAAAAATGATGAGTACCAAGCAATTTTTCCCATAAGGAATAATGTAATGAGTCATACGGCAGCCATAAGTTTTAGCTTGTGCGTTGAGTACCAAACAAACAGTGAGTACCAGGACAAAATTTTCACATCAAAATGCATTGACTGCCAAATTCGATGAGTTTCAGAGTAGCTGAGTACCAAGGTACCACTGTACAGTTTTATGCTAGCAACAAGGCAATGATACTACTACTCAATGAAAGCAGTACTACCTAGTAAATGAAAGTAAGCACAGGTTTTGCACATATTATATACCTGTGAATATAATACTAACATTTGCAGTAAAAAAAGGCAAAACAGATTTTTTTTTTTAATTCTGTAAAGAGCAAATGGATATGGGAAAATGCATTTAGATGTTGGGAAGCCCTGGTAAGGTGTAAGGTTTAGGTCATAGCTATAAGAAACTAATAATTACAAATATAAACTTATAAAATCCTGGTGCATAAAACACCAGATTTATCTGTGGTTGAAAAGAAGAAAGTGTGGACAATTGGTGTGGCATTACCATGGGATAGTAGAATAGAAGACAAAGAAATGGAGAAGATGACGAACTATCAAGATCTGAAAATTGAAGTTGAAAGATTATGGCATACATTGGCTGTGATGGTCCCAAGTGGTTATTGACACACTGGGTGCCATACCAAAAAGCCTTGGATGGCACTTAGAAAATATGCACGTTGACAACATTTCCATTTGTCAATTACAAAAAACGCCACAATGCTTAAATCAACACACATACTATGCCGATACATTACGACCTCCTAGATTCTTGGGGAAAACTCCATGCGAATGAAAGGCAGTAAAGAACTGGCAGTTATAATTTCATGTTGTATATGTAACAGCCACCACTACCACCACCACAGCTGAAAACCACTGTACTATGTGGTTCATATTCAGCTCAGTCATATGGAGAAGTAATGTGAAAGAGTCAGGATGGATAGTACAGTAAAACAATAACAAAAAGTAATTTCAGATTCAAATTTATTCAGATATTAAGGTCTTTAGATGGTCTTTGCTCACCACCATTTCTCAGTCCCAACATGAGACTTCAGATTCTTATAAAGAAAAACTTCATTTCTTATAACCATTGTGGCCTTCTTTTGAACTAAAATATACACATACGTGTCTATGTATAGAGTTCATCTTAAAATACCCTGCTTTGAAGCTATAAAGATCTATACAACAGGAAACACGTAATGCGATTTTGAGTGAAGCAAATACACTGGCAATGCTAAACACAATGTTTTTTCCCTTCCCATATCACATGGGATGCGCTTAATTAATATTAAACTTTCTGCATCTGTCTTTTATAAACAGTTGCACAAGCTGATATCACTTCTGTTGTTTTCATCTACTTGTTTAGACTGTCTGGTATTAACTCCAGCCGATGTATGCCCATATTGTATGCAGCAGAGTAGAAATATTACTTTACCCATATAAATACATTTCCTCAAGTATCTGTTAATAGTAAGTTAAACTACTGACATGCATTTAGGAAAGTATACTTATTATTTCTTTAACAAGATTCTATTAAAGAGAATAATAAGGTTTGCCCACTGTCTATGTTCTTCCATCCAGCAGGGGAGCAGATGTTTTTTTCATTATCACCTCATCAGCATTTCTGTCAGCTGCCAATGGTGACACAAAAGACCAAGCCATCCACTAATTCCTGGCTATTTTGTCTTCTCAAGCAACACTTATGGAACAGATGGACATTCTTTAACCCCCTATAGCAGGGGTGTTCCACCTTGACAACTTTGAGACTTGTGGACTTCAACTCCCAGAATCCCCCAGTCTACAAATCTTAACCGTTGTCAAGATAGGCCACCCTTGCTCTATATCCAACTGTTTAGTTTAGCACAGAAAGTGAGAAATCACAGCACTTATAAAATCATCTTGGGGAAAGAAGGAGCAAAAACATATCAGGATTGCTTCTTTCAGAACATGAACACAGCAAAAACAAACAGACCCCAATGGACTATTCTGGGTCACTCACTACTGTACTGTTTTACTTATGTGTCACCTATGAGAAGCTTTGCTGCAGGTTAAAATAACAATGTAAATTGCAAGATATTTAGCGCCAAATGTTTGCTGGAAAAGCCAAGACTTTATAGCTTTCTAAAAGATAGTGTTGATCTTGGAAGAGAGAGCTTCTTCCAGAAGGCCAGGGCAGCTACTACCGTAAGAAGTTTTGTTTCTGAGTTCCCACCTCTTTTAACTTTTAGGAGATAAATAATATAACTGTTAATGCAGAAAATAATGTAAATGTTAATGCAGAAAAGGGCTGAAGGCATTGCATATTAGAGTCATCGTAGTCCAGATCACTCTTCCCCTTCTAATATAGACTAAGTTTTCATTTAGAAAGAGCAGAATCACTGCTGACTAAGACTGAGGAGACCAAGATGTAAGTCCATCCTCAGCGACTGATACTCACATGTTGATTCTGGGCCAACCTACTCTTTCAGCCAAACCTACTCACAGGGTTGTTGTTTTATAGGGAATTCTACTTATGCTCCGCAAGAAAAAGTGAAATATATATAAAAGCTATGCAATAAAGCATGGCTGTCCATAACAACCCACCCCCAAAACAAACATTGCTACAAAAAAGATATATTCCTAAATATACATTATAGAAGTGGAGAAGACTAGATGGGCAGTTAGGAAAATGTGAAATTCAAGTACCAAATTAAGCAAAAAGGGAAATTAAGAACAGGCAGTGGCTTCTTGCCAAGAAGCAAGCAACCACATTAGAGTTTTTTTTTTAAAGTGATACTATTACTAACAGAGTCATCACCCTGCCTCCTGCTTGCCAATTCCACCCAGTTGTAACCCAGGCCCATAATCAGATTCCTTGAAATGTACCAGCCTTTTTTGTTTCTTTGATAGAATTGCTCCAACTTTTTTACCCAATTTCTGATATCCAAAGCCAAGAGCTTCGCTTACGCTTACGCTCACACACCCACACCCACACCCACAGAGAAACAGACAGACAGAAAAGGAAAGTATTCCTAATCTAGTATGCTTGCTCCTAAATTTCCTTTATCATTTATTCTGTGGTGCATACAATATATGAAATCTGTCTGTGTATGTATTCTCAGCAGAAATAAAACAAAGATTATGATAGAAACTGATAGTTTAAATAATCCACTTAAGAGGTTTAAGCATGTTTTCTGTAGGGACCAAGACTGATTAAATGAAAATATTTGGTAGTCTATTACTTTTACATGTCCATAGATGCTGTATCTGAAGTACATGTTGCCAATAAATATGGAAATGATAAAATCATAGAGAACACTCTACAGTTATTCTGCAGATCATTATCTATTTCCACATTTCTGTCACTAAATTTACTAAGATACCACCCTGCTTTTGTACCTCTCTTCAAAACAGACAGCTATAATTTTAAGACTGGCTAAAATAAAAGCTCAACTTCAAAGCAAACCAAGAGCTTACATGCCGTGATGAATCACTCCACCCTAAAACATTTTGTTTTTTGGATGGTAGGGAATTTTTATTTTCAAACCCCAGCAGCATAATACTGTAGATCCAGAACGAGGAAGTCAATTCTGTTCTGAAGACATTCATTCTAAAGGTTGTAAGAACTGAATTGGTTACTGTAAATTAATTAGGGACCTACATTTGGTGAGTCCAGGGCAGGGGTAGGCAACCTTGGCTCTTTTATGACTCGTGGACTTCAACTCCCAGAATTCCTGAGCCAGTTTGGGTGGCTCAGGAATTCTGGGAGTTGAAGTCCACGAGTCATAAAAGAGCCAAGGTTGCCTAACCCTGGTCCAGGGAGATGCACCTTCTCTGCTATGGGACCTACCCTCAAGATTAGATTAGCCGCATGCCTTTTGATATTCAGAAGCCCCTGAAGATCTGGTTATGTTATCAGGCCTGAGGCTCTTGGAGAACCAAAGAAACACTGTTGAGTTGGCCATTCTTCTATTATTTGCCTATATTTGTTTTTAGTTGTAGTATTTATTTTTTAATGTGGATTTTTGTATCTTTATATTTGTTGCTTTACTGATTATTGTACACCACCCAAAGTCACCTTAATAAACAAATAATGTTCTTATATCTTTTAACAACACTGTTGATGAATCTGCAATGTATAATTCCAGATTTAACAGCATAATGTTCTGTATGCATGTAGCACTGTGATGAATCACTTCCTGCATGGTTTTTAAATCTTGAAACTTTTTTGCATGATATGCATTGGAAAATAAACAGACTGCCTTAATTTTCCCATATTTTTATTTGACCATTCTCATAGCATAGGAAATATATTCCTATAGCATGGAGCATACATGTATATTCATGATTATATTTGTGTAAAAAAAAAACAGGAAACAGTTTTGATTCACAGGAACATAGATAGAACTGGACAAGTAACAACCTTCCAAATAGATGCCAATTGATTCAGAATTAGAAAGAAGAGACCCAGTAATATTCTGTTAGTTTTTGACTTATCTTTGATTAAAATGTTTCTATATATATTTCAATAGCTTTTAAGGTATAGGCTATGATCACATCTCATTTCTGAACATATTGTATTGGAAGAGAATATATGGGATTTTTTTCAAAATACAATGATTTCCCCTGAATGATGAGGGATTAGGATCAGGGTGGTGGTGGCAATAGTGTCAAAAAGCAGTTTTGTTTTTTTTTAAAAATGAATTCTATGAATCTCTTCTTTAAGTGGCTTTCATATTTCAGGTGCACATTTTTAGAGTAACTATATGGGGCCAACTTCTATTAAGTGAGCTACAAGTATTCTGGTGGGATGATCAGACACTGTGATTTTTCTCTCAAGGAATAACAAATTATCAGTTAAGAATGGTTTTTAAAATACGCCGATTGTAAATCTAAGTTTTCTACACAAATGATGTATTGCTTTATATACTCCATATTGTAAAGGAATGATAAACTATAGTCAATTTTATCATACTATAAAATATCTAAGCCATATATGAAAAGCTACTTGATTAATCATATATGCAGATTCAGGGTCCTTTTATTTGTGGGCAAATATTGCTGATTTAAATACTGCTGCAGGATTTTATTACACTTTTACTAAAAGCCATTTATTCTGCCTTGCAACTTAAACAGGCGTTGAATATCGCTTGACTTCAGTTCTGAATAATCCCAATGTTCTTGAAGCTACACCATTCATTGATAACTTGTCTGCAAAAAATACAGAATAAGCTGCATTGGCGACATTACCGGTTTTTTTGCCAGTTTGTTTCATGCCTCATTTGACAGGAAGGCTATGAAATTATACCCCAAACCAGCTCTACATTTTCAAAGCCAAGACCTCCAAATTAGCACATTTTGTGTGCAGTTTGTGAAGATGCCAGTGGTTAAAGTATTCTCTTTCTGCAGCCTTTAATTCTAACTCAGCGCTTTAGACCACCTCTTTGAAGACAAGGCAAACAGATGGTGATGAGCATATTGAGCACATGTTCACTTTGAAAATTTTATTTAGGCATATAAACATATAGAACAGGAAGCACAAATATCCTCAGTCAAGATCGTCAATCTTGAATGAAAGCAAGAGCAAATGATTTTTTTGCCTGAAAAATTTCCAGAGATGGGATGATGTTTCCTAGATAAGAGTATTACTTTTCAGAATTAAGGCAAAGTATTCAAGCTACTTGTATCAAGATAAAACTATTTTGCAGCTTCTCCAGAGATCAATTTTTAGTCAAAGGTTCATTTAATCATGTAGTTGGAAAGCAGAAATGAAAGGTTACATAATTATTTCACATTTCTTTCATTATAAAATATATGACACACATATTTTGCTGTTTGAGTCAGCAGATATCAGCATGCATCTTATCCTAAAACTGACTGCATGCAGAGGACAATTTAAAATTTTATTTTAAACATTAATAAAATTTGATTAGCACTTATACTCCTCATTGTCTTTTCTCTGATCAAAGAAGTCAGTTTAGCCTTCTCTATTTTGTTGTTCAGTTTGTCAATCCTCTTGTAAAAATTAAATACTTTTTATATGACCATACCCTAATTCGTAGGATTTAAAGAGTAATATACAATTAAGACCAGAGGTCATTGTTTTGTGACTGATGGACAAACAGTTGGAAAAAAGTAATGGAACCTCTTTGTTTTTGTATGATAACTGCAGCCAGATATATTGAATGTACAAAGATAGAAAGACTCAGCAATTCTCACAATGGAGGAATGTTTGGTGAAGATTGTAGAACTTGATGAGAAGACTAAATTGACTTTTTTGATCAGAGAAAAGACAAGATCTATGTTTATTTGATGACTGAAAATCTCTTGTGGACTATTTGTGTAAAACAGAAAAATGAACTTATGGTTTATGATATTGATGAATAGACAAGATAGACTACAGTAAAACGAGAGTTTTGTTGTAATTACAGAGTAAGAGATAGATTTATAACTGGACATAACTGCTGAAAAGAAGTCTGGAAGATACTTTGTATCTTTTTTCTTTACTTTCTGTTTTTCTTTTCTTTTTTATTGCACTTGTAGCTTTCTCTTTGATTTTTGTTTTTCTTACTTTATAATAATTTGGATTAGTTTTTATCTTCCTTTTAAAATTTACATCAATATGTATTATTTATTTCTACCATGCAATGGAATACACTGCTCATGAAGTTACAGTTGGTCAAAGAACTGTTTTAATTCAATGAGCTTTTTGACTAGAGGAGGATTGTTTGGCGACTAATTTCATGGCTTTTTTCTCATTTCTTTTTTGCCTTGTATTCTATCCCAGTCCTAGTGATTACATCCTAGTGGCATACACAGTTGTAAATAAATATATCCAAATGTATTAGGTTTGACTTTTTAAAAATCATTCTTTATAAAATTGTTTTTTTTCTATTAAATATTTCTGTGGATTTCTATTATAGAGGCTTAATCTTCCTCTGTTTTACAAAATCTTTATCAATTACTGTACCATATCTTTAAAGAATCTAAGGAAAAATAAATATCAATTAGAAAATTCTTTCTAGACTTAATATTTTGACTCAAAATATATGACTCAAAGCAAGCTAATTTTGATACAGCTAATTTTGATATAGTACAGTTTTCTCTTTTCCCTTTTCTTGCAACTTTGCTCATTTAAAAAAAAAAGCAAAACAAACTTTACCTGTAAAACAAACTTCGAGATTTCTCTTTCCACTTTTAACTAGACTATATTTCCAGGATAGAACTGGCAACTACTAGAAGCTAGTATTTATTGTAATTTTATATTAAATCAATAATGAGGAGCCTTAACACAGTAAATTAATTTTATATGGACAATCTGTTAAATAGCACAGGACCTATGCCAGTGGTGGTGAACCTATGGCACGGGTGCCGGAGGTGGCACTCCGAGCCCTCTCTGTGGGCATGTGCGCCATCGCCCCAGTCCTAGGCCTTCAGCTGGGTTTTATAAAACCTTTTTGCTTTAGGCCTCCATCGCCGTGTGCAAAAAAAAAAAAAAAAGTTCCATCAGTCAATTTCAACTTCTTGCGGGGAAAAAAAGATCTTGCAAAGTTGGAATTAATTGATTGAACTTTTTAGTCCCACCCAGTCTGCCATTATCACCGCAGCCATGCCCATCCAATGGGCCACACCTGACAATGCATAAGTGGGTTTTGGGTTACAGTTTGGGCACTTGGTCTCTAAAAGGTTCGCCATCACTGACCTATGCTTACCGGTAATAGCAATAGCACTTATTTACCGCTTCACAGTGCTTTACAGCCCTCTCTAAGAGGTTTATAGAGTCAACATATTGCCCCCAATAACCCGGGTCCTCACTTTACCCATCTGTGAAAGATGGAAGGCTGAGTCAACCTTGAGTTGGTGAGACTCGAACTGCCAATCTACTGGCAGCCGGCAGTCAGCAGAAGTAGCTTGCAGTACTGCATTCTAACCACTGCGCCCGTACATAATGAAATATGTAGCACACTAACAATTTATATATGCTAGTAAGTGCTATGAACATTTATGAAAAAGGGAATGACACCCTGAGGAACAGGTAGTTTTTCTTTAATAAAAAGAAAACAAAACCTATTGCTCTGGTATAATTACACAAAGCTTATGGAAGTCCTAAAGTATTAGGACTTTTAGTTGTGAGTTGAACGTGGAATATATGGAACTGCTGTGGTGACCTTAAATAAATGTGCACTGGTTTGATGTGGGCTTAAATTTACATGTTTATGTTGTACTTCCTCAAAAAAAATGCAGCCAAAAGTCCAAGGTGATTTGCAAGTTTTCCTTTTGATTAAATTGGACCACAAGTAAATATAAGAACTTTTGCAAAAAGTTAAGGAAACATACAGCAACTGCACCTAGTCTATCTTTCAGCTGCTGCATATTGTGCAAAATCTCTTTTAAAAGTCTCTGAAGGAAACTGTCAGAATTTAAGGAATGTGATGTAAGGAAAGTTTTGATCTTTGCTGTAATGAAATACAGAATCATTTTTTGTAATATTGATTCTGCTCAGGCACTGTATGGTAACCAGAGGAAGGACTGACATTTGGTAGGTTCCCTCAAGAATATCTGAAGGTCCGTGCATACATTTTCAGACTTCATAAAACAAACAAAAATAACACTGCATCTAGATCTCTTTTGTGAAAGTGTCTAGACCACAGGTGTCAAACCCGTCGCGTCACGCGATGTGTCGCGACATATTGCAACTTTTTTTGCATTGCCGGAGCTGGGTTGGGTGTGGCCTCCGTATGATGCAACCGGCCAGCAGTTTGACACCCCTGATCTAGACAAAAAAGATCAGCAATAAGTAATATAATCTTCTGCATTTGCGAAGTTTTACTATGAGATTCTGTAAGAGTTGGAAACAATTTTGGCAATTGTTTATTTATTTTTATGTATTCAAAACATCTGTATGTCACTTTTCTTAAAAAAATTTTGACGTAGCTAAACATGCCAGAACCAATCAAAGGTTTTCAAGCAAAAGGTAGAAAATTTGAAACCTGGATTGGAAGCACTATTAGAAGAACATATTGTGAATGACCTAAAAATTCATGTTCGTGTAATACTTATGAAAATAAATTGGTTTCTACTGAGGCCAAAGGCAGAGGTTCACTAATAGGGGGTTGGCAGCACATGTCAATTAATATTTTAAATTAACTTAAATCGTCACTCATGAGTTACGCTATGCTGTATACCCACTCTGCTATTTCATCTGAAATTTAATTTCACAACGTATAGACAGATTTAACCATAGTTTCAATTGGGAAAATGTGACCATTCTATACCAAGCCAAATCCAAAAACGCCAGGGAATTTCTAGAAGCCTGGCACTCTGACAAACCAGCCATCAATAGACACATAGACATTAACACCATCTATAAATGATGCAAAAGAGACTATCACCCAGCCCAAAAAGGAAGAAAAAGACCCAAGCACTTCTCCACCCAGCAATCAGCATCCAGATCACCATAGATTAACTCCAAGGTTAACATTAGACCAACAATCAAGTAAACAAAACCCCAATCAAGAAACTGCCAAAGAAGCCAACAGCAAACAGCCCAATCAAAGAATCTCTACCCCCACCAATACTGACAGGCAAGCCACTAGAATAGGGGTCTTCAAACATGGCCCTTTTATGATTTGTGGACTTCAACTCCCAGAATTCCTCGGCCAGCATGCCTGGCTGAGGAATTCCGGGAGTTGAAATCCACAAGTCATGAAAGGGCCAAGTTTGAAGACCCCTGCACTAGAATATAAACTGACAGCAAACAGCACTCCTTACTACCGTAGCATCGATAATGTTACCTAGTTCGGGTAATGAAACCTCTGCAAGAAAAAAACAAACAAACTCAGACAGCACCAAGGACCCCTCACATCAACCCTGAGCTACAAATATTCTCCTTTATTAGTATCACCTGAAATTGGCAGCAATACTGTGTTTATGCTCCAGAAGCTGGAACATGATTGCTTCTCAATGTAGGAATGCAGTTTGGTGGTCTATGTGGCTACAACCACAATCACTATTCCCTCCTGCAACCAGGCACAGCTCCCAGGCTTGTTCCAGACACACATAAAAAACTCCGCAGAATTCCATGTTTGGATGATAGATAGAACAAACCACAGCACAACCGGTTGTAGTTCATTAGCTACATTGAAATGCTGGAGCAGCCAGTGGGCCATCTTACAGCAACCAGCAGTGGCAAACTTTGGTCCTGGCACTTAAAGTTCACACATAATCTGAATGGAAAGCTGGCCTACAGTGCAATGTTCTTCTGATCTATGGTCTTTGGATCAGACAGAAGAAATTAATCCGTATTCTATGGAAAGTTACTGAAGAGTTCAAAGTCAAATGCCTTGGCTCTGAACATGTGTCGTTTTATACTTTTTTGCTGGCATTATCCAGACATTTTTACTTATTTAGGAAATGTATAACTCAATTTAAATGATCGTACTTTCAAAGCTGGAGTAGAAATAAATTAAAACAATAAAAGCATATGACGGTTAAATATTATGCAAGATAGCAGGAACAGTAATTCATTCATAACTGTTACTGACACACCAACAAACGTTCAAAATGTAAGATTAAAAAAATAAATCTTCACTTGATAGCAACAACTGGGAAGTAGAACTCAATATTGAAGGATCCTTTACTGCAGGGAGTTGAAGTCCACAAGTCTTAAAGTTGCCAAGGTTGAGAACCCCTGCTTTACTGTGTTACTGAAAATGAAGTATTGTCAAAGGGGCACTACCACGTTATTGTCAGGGCACTTACAAAAAGAAAATGGCAGTAGGTCCAAGATCCAAAAACTGCATGGAATTAGATGAGTGTTTTTCAATGTAACCAACTTTGAGATGTGTGGATTTTGTCTCCCAGAATTCCATAACCAGCATATTGGCCAAAAAGTTCCGGGACTGGAAGTCCACACATTTGAAAGTTGCCTCGTTTGAAAAACACAGAATTAAATTGTTGTCTATGTGCTCTCTTCATATACAATACTAAAGGGTAAATCTTCATCTTATTTCCCCAAAAATATTGCGTCACTTAATTTGTGAGGTCACCTGAAGATTGATCAATTCTAATGAATGTTAGTTGAGATTATATTTCACTGTTTTTCATATACTGAATCAGGAGGACTAAATTCTAAGTTTACATATCTGAGTAGGAGCTATATAATTGTGTAATCTCTCTTCCAAGGCTTTCTGTTTTACTGAGGCTAATCCACTTGGATGCATGAAAACAGGATTAAGCAACAACTACATTTCTTTTTTTCAATACGCCTCCAACTCTCTCCTTGCCACCTATGAAGCAGGGTAAGAAGTTCACATTATGATCAAGCTGCTAGACAAGACAACTACTGTATTTAGAAACAAACAAAAATATCTAACACAGATATACATAGCAATTTGAATTCAAAGGGAAGCCAGGAGAAGATAAGATCTTGACAAGGGCTATGGGCACACCCACAGATGCTCTGAATCACAGTTTTAAGTCTTCAAATCTGGTTCTTGGAACTACCTTATTATTTAGTTGGTTGCTGCTGTTTATTAGTTTCTGTCTTCCAGACAAGTAACACCTATCACAAGCTCTCTCTCTCTCTCTCTCTCTCTCTTTGCAAAAGTTACCACAAAGAATAGAACCTCTGCTTATCCAGAATGTGCCTTTGAGATTTCCAACAGCACCAAATGTAGCATTCCAAAAGCACATGAGATTTTTTCCCCCCAACTACATTTCAATAAGCATTTTATAATCTAATAATACGAGAGGAAAAATGACTCCAAAGTTGTGTATAGCTGACTGCAATTCAGACATCTGTTCTGATTAAAAAGCTTCCTGAGTGGAGTCCTCCATCCCACTAGAAATATTTAGCTTTTAACTCAATTAAAACAATATAAGACAGGTTTTATTCTTTCCAACCTGCAACTGGAATTGATGCGCTAGCTTTTTCTGGGGTTGTCTTAGAATGAGAACCAAATTTTACAGCACCATCTTATTGTTCATAACACCCTCCCCCCCCCCCACGCAAACAAACTCAGGAGGCGTGGCAGTGGTAAGAAGAGATTACCGGTACTCTGAAACAGAATGGAAACAAGAGTACAGTAGTAGCAAAAGAAGTAAACAGCAGAAAGAATCTCCTTTCCCAACATCATCCACATCTTGAGCAATTATTGAGTGGAACAAGACTCTTAAATCACCACCTGGTCCTGTTTTCAACAGCTGGCCTTCCTTCCAGGACTGTCATGGCTCATTTAGATAGCATAGCACATTTTTTTTCTAAAGGATTATTCTCGGGGATCTTGGCATTCAAAACATAATGAGATACACTCATGTTAAAAAAATATCTCTATAACATAACTAACTGCTAGTCACATTTTTCAGAATTTGGTTTTTTTGAACGACATGGAACAAACAGCGTATTATTAAATGGGGAGTATAAACTACTTGGAATATTAAAACAAGCTGCATTAATCTCAGATGCTGAGAAAGCGGTGGACAATTTGAACTGGCAATTTCTCTTTAAAGCTTTGGAAGATGCTTTGATGAGAATTTTATTCAAGGAATCAAGTAGTATATATATCTCAAATGGGGTTGAATGGTGATTTGACTAAACCACTGTCAAAATGTATTGGGAAATTTCAAATATTTGTTGAAAATTTAACCACTCTGAGGGTACATTTTTAAAATCTTTGGTAAACACGTAAGAAAGCTAGAAAAAGTGAAGGTTTAAATAAGAACAATAAACTAGCATTTCCTTCTATAAACAAGCAAAAATTAGGGTGCAAAGACAGGCATTTCTCTTCAATATTTTTTAAGTTCTTAAAAACTGATATATAGATCACGTTAAATGCAAATTTTATCATGTAAATGAGCAATTTTATCATGATAGATCCTCTTGCAGTATCAGATTATACAGCATTTATCTTTGTAACTTCAACCCTTTTTTATTGTGCAAGACATTTTTTGCCTTATTCTCTCTCTCCTGTCCTTCAGTACAACAATAAAAAGCAAGGGAGCCGATGAAAACAGAGTCATACTAGCAGGAAAGTAGAATATAAACAGCAGCCTACAAAACCAAAATCATTGTTACCTTTGCCAATAAAATTCTTCTCTTCAAGGATGGTTAAACAATTAAAATTATCTTTAATGAGCTGCTGGAAGCACTATCCAATCCAACTCCTGAAATCCTCAAAATATTAACTTCCACAATAAATTAAGTGGATTTGATTCTAGGTATATAACAATTAATAAGCAATTTAAAAGAAGAATCCATCAAAACTGTATATTTGCTTCCTTCATAGCTGCAATGCTAAACTTATCCTTGCTATCAGCAGTCATTTTATCTAGGTGAGAATTTGATAATTTAAAATAACTGAGGTGTATCTGGATAAAAAAGATTATCTGCATCTATTTGAGCCATAATTTTGTGCAGAGTTCAATCCTGCTAGTCCTAGTGGATCTCTTGATGTCTTGATAATACAGATCTCGGTGTAGCTGGGCTTTGGGAACACTATTTTGCAGTGATTCTTGTCAGACCTCATCCAGAAGATGTTGCTAGGAGATTCTTGATTGACACCTAAGTTGTTGACCCATATTATTTAATATCTATGTAAAACTAATGGAAGTTTGACTTAGGTTGAGGTTGACTCAGCCTTCCATCCTTCCGAGGTTGGTAAAATGAGAACCCAGACTGTTAAAGGCAATATGTTGATGTTGCAAATCATTCATAGAGTGCTGTAAAGTACTGTAGAGTGGTATATAAGTCTCCATGCTATGATACCCAACTCTATTGTTCCTTACCAGCTAATTCTAAGGATGTAAATAGCATTCTTGACTATTACATTAAGTTTAAAAATAGTCTGTTTAAGAGTGAGCTAGCAGAAATTAAATCCAGACAAGAGAGATGCCTTGGTAAATAGGAAAATGGACAACAATATTTGAATAAACTAAAGATTAAGACTATTAGAAGTAAAAGGAAGGAATATAAAGTTGGTTCATTTGGTCAAAGTTAAAGCAAGGTATCTTACTTCTGGAAATCCTTAATGGACCTTCTGTTAACACAAGAACTAAAAAGAGATGATTTATGGATTTGTTTATAGATGACAATTGGGGTTTGGGATGAAGAAATAAATCTTGTAACTTTGGAGGCAGTGAAGAGTTGCTAAATTTGTTTATACTTATGATGATACTTGGAAGTCACTTCTTTATTTTCTCTTTCATTGTATACCTACTTTTTTCTTTTCCTTTTTATTCTTTCCATATTTTCTTTTACTATTTCATATAAAACTATTATATATATATGTGCATATATGTGTGTGTGTGAGTGTGTGTGTGTGTGTGTGTGTGTGTGTGTGTATATATATATATATATATATATATATATATAGAGAGAGAGAGAGAGAGAGAGAGAGTAGTTTTTATTATATAGTTTTATATATGCATGTATATGTATATACATATATGTATATATTGACCTAAATAATTTATTGTAATTTCAAATAAGGACTAATCCAAATAATTGTATCTATGTATAAGAATGCATATGGTGCTGGGAGAAAAAAATATACTTCTGTCAGGATATTCTCTATTTTTATACTTCTGTCAGGATATTCTCTATTTTTATACACAACTCCACTTATAAAAAGTTTCCATTACAATTGAAGACAACAAATATTTAAGTAAAAAGTCACCAATAATGTGGAAAGGAGTTAACCAATGCATCCTTAAAGGGAAAGTCAGAATGGAATATTAAGGGAAACAAAGACATACTTCATCTCTAGCACCTCCTCCAAGTGCTTCCTCCGCTCAGCCCGCAAGTTGGTTAAATGGGTTTCCTTCTCAGCCAGAGACTGCTGAGTAGAGGACAGCTTTGCTTTCATAGATTCCAGTTCTTGTTTTACTTTCTCCATAGCCATCATCAACTCTTCTACCTAAGGAATTTAAGAATGATAAAGAGGAAGAAGAGAGAAAGTATGTGATTATGAAACAATATTTGCCATTCATCAGAGTTATAGCGTGATGGAAAAAAATATTGCAAATGGTCAATTTATCCCTGTTGAAATAACATAATTAGTCTAAAATAACATATATTGATACTATTATAAATTACAGACAGCACTTCTTTATTACACATGTGTCTATTCACTGTTGGGTTTTGATTTATAATCATTGATAATAAATCTTTTATGTCCTACCTTCATTAAAATGTATAGAAAAGTTACATTACAAAATTTTAATTACAAAGCCAATTTTCTTAATTTCAGCATCTCAACAAAACGGTACTACCACATTCTCAAATACATTAAAATAACTCTCCTATGCATATTCAGAATATTTGAATAGATCTTTCTTGCTCAGAGCAAAAATGTAGTTTATATGAAATGAAGCTTGTTCTGTAACTAATTGAAAAATTTTGTATTTATGCTGGAACTCTATTCCATTTTGCTTATTTCTACAGTTTTATTAAAGGCAGTAGACGGAACCATCTTATTTATCTATCAGCTCTTGAACCATCTTGGACCTCGCTGCACCATCAGGACAGAATGTCTGATGCAGTTCAAAATAAATTGCAAGGAAGAGTAGATTGCTAAAGGAGAAACATACAAGCATTTACGTTAGTCTGAAGAAATAAAAAGCAGAATGATAAAAAGACAACCCTTTCCTTATCTAATAAAGCTAAAACCAATAAAAGAAAGATATGGAAGATTTACTCAGAAGAAAATTTATTTGTCCAGACTCTTCCTAGAACCACAGATATCCCTGATGTCTTTCTCATTAATGTCACACTACGGAGAGCAACGTGAAACAACAGTTCTTGTGAAATACCATCTCCTATTGGGAAAGCAAAGATGGGATGAAGTGAGAATCATTATTGCAGCACACTGAAGCAACGGCTCTCAAGCAATTTTGTTTGTCTATGCCCTCACTTTCCTGGAAAATGAATAAAAGGAAAAACCTCACAGAATTATCACAAGTGAATAGAAAAAGCAAGTTAAGTTTGATCTGCAGGCCAGAAAATTTTAACTGTATTGCCAAATTATATTGCTTGCTGTAACAATATCCTATCACTTTGCATGCCACCAAAGAATTTGTTTATTTATTCATTGTTTAAAAGATTTGTATGTCACCCATTTTAAAATACAACTATGGGTGGCTTATAACACCAGTAAAACTCTCAAACCATAAAACATATAACCATAACATTGTTGATTTAAATCCTGCCCTCCATCCCTGGCTTCCTGAAGTCCTCCAGATCTTCTCTAGAAGGATTTCGTTTTAAATAGATTTGAGGGGCAGTTTCGGGGAGCGGGAAGGGGAAAGACAGTATGAATTGCAGCTTCAGGAGATTTGCTCACATAGCAACAAACTTAGTTTAATATTTTTTTTCTTCTGTTTAATCGTATCTTATTCTGGAGATTGCCTGGACTAGTCCTTGCAGTTTTCTTGGCAAGGTTTTTCGGAAGCGGTTTGCCATTCTCTCCTTCCTAGGTTCGAGAGAAAATGACTGGTACAAGGTCACCCAGCTGGCTTTGCGATCAGTTCCTAATCTGATACCTTAAGCACCATGCCAAATTGGCTCATCTGTTTAATGATATCTGTAGTTTAATAGCACCCAATATTTACTTAGTTCTGTTGCAAAATATCCCAAGTCAGGGTAGAGGATTCAGCGGAATAATTCACTCAACCTTTTCTAGCTCT
This sequence comes from Bothrops alternatus, assembly GCA_034064705.1. Classification (NCBI taxonomy): domain Eukaryota; kingdom Metazoa; phylum Chordata; class Lepidosauria; order Squamata; family Viperidae; genus Bothrops; species Bothrops alternatus. The sequence continues at coordinate 38,490,274 of JARGCV010000124.1, read as the reverse complement.
ATGACTATATTCAGTACAACTCCACCCCCTCAAAATATAGCAATAGACTTATATACCGCTTCATAGTGCTTTACAATCCTCTCTAAGCAGTTTACAGAATCAGCATATTGCCCCCCAAGAATCTGGGTCCCCATTTTACCTATCTCGGAAGAATGAAAGACAGAGACAACCTTGAGCCGGTGAGAATCGAACTATAATTATAACTATAATAGAATTGAAAATTTAACTCATCCCAGTCAAACCTCTCCTCTTTAAAATGATTGGTGAAAATATTTTCCCATTAAATTGCTAACATTCTATGATTCACTAAGATTTACAAACCTCAAAACCCAATGCTAAGTATTTCTTTTCTCTTCTGGCCATCCCCCAAACTTTAACATATAGTACACAAACCTCAGTTTCAGATTATGGCAATTATTCAACAATAAGAAGCAAAGCATGTAGAAATATTATCTCTCAGACTATAAAGCATTTGTTAAGAGCAGAAGTAGAAGGTGTTTATACATTGATTTAAAAACCACAGATATTGGGGTATTCAATAAGCCCCGCAAAATACACTAATCTATAGGGTACCAAGTTTCCAACTCTTCACTGAAGCATGTAGAAATGAGATACTTTTAGCATAACTGACAAAGAAACTCCCAAACACTCTCTTCCCATATGCTTAAGATTATGTAAAAAAAAATTTAATATATCCAGATAGACTTATTACTCTGAAGGAATTGTATTAGGATTCCTTCAGAGTAATGTGTATCTGTGTATATTCAAAAATCCATGCTTCTTGATTTACGATCCAAATGTTGAAACTTTTAATAAAAATGGACTACTAAAGACGCAGAAATTGAGAGTACTCTGAAATACTGTATTATCAAATTGTATTCCTTCTACTATACATAAAATATACTGTTATGTTTAGATTGTGATATCAGTTATGTGTTTTAATGTCAATCTTTATCTGCTTCCAGATATAAAGTAGAAGGAATAGTAATAATAATAATAAAAACTTGGAAAGGACCTTGGGGATCATCTAGTCCAACCCCCTGCTCAGGGAGGAAGCCCTATACCATTTCAGACAAATGTGTCCAGTCTCTTCTTAAAAACCTCCAGTGTTGGAACATTCACCATTCTGGAGGCAGGTTGTTCCACTGATTAATTGTTCTCACTGTCAGGAAATTTCTCCTTAGTTCTAGGTTGCTTCTCTCTTTGGTTAGTTTCCATCCGTTGTTTCTTGTCCTGCCTTCAGGTGCTTTGGAGAATAGCTTGATTCCCTCTTCTTTGTGGCAATCCCTGAGATATTGGAACACTGCTATCATGTCCCCCCCTCATCCTTCTCTTCGTTAAACTAGACATACCCAATTCCAGCAACTGTTTCTTGTATGTTTTAACCTCCAGTCCCTAATATGGACAGAACTAATAATGCAAGTCCATAAATATCCAACAAATGTTTTAGATAGACTAGAGACTCCTATGAAAAAAATATGCTACTCTGATGTACAAATATCTGGAAAAGTTGAAGAAAGTTTTTTTATTATGAAAATATCTTTGAGAGTGGAAGATGATGTTCATTTTCAATGTACATTTCAGTGTTTGGAAACAGATTGTTTGACTTGGCTACTGAAACTAATCTTTGGGGTTCTACGGACTAAATGTGATATTTAATGCAACCTCAACAGATACATTTCCTAACTTCTTACAGTTTTACTTAAGAAGAGACATGCTATAATGGGCTTGGGAGACTGGAAGAAGAGTCGCAGCCAAGTCTGACAAGAGATATCTCAGCCTGCAGAAGGAATGGTGATCAAGAAAGCATCTCAGAAGGACCTTCCCTAGTTCTCTGGAAATAAAAGACGGGGGACAGGGAGAAAAGTGTTTTCAGACTTACAAGATTATGTTACTGTAATTTTACAATAAATGTACTATTAGTACTCATGGTTTTGGTTTCCTTTCTGAACTATCTCAAAGGGCTTTCATGTACCAATAAAGAATTTGATTCTCTATCTGCAGAATGTATGCTCTCAATGTGATCTTCAAAGTAACTTACTATGGGGGAAAAGCTATGGCATGAATCATGAGGAAAAAGAACCCTAAAATCTTTTCCTCACTAAAAAAGAAAAGAAAACCATTCTTCAAATCTATCTACCTTTTCAGACTTGAAGAGAAGAATTAGCTGTTGCAGCTTGTTAGGCGATGAAAAAGAGGGATTAAAAAAAGACAATAAACTGGAACCAAATACTGCAACCAATAAGAAGGTTTCTATCCAAATTTAAACCAGAATTGTTTTTATTAGGAATGTTAAGACCTAATTATGGTAAAGAGAATGACTACTTGATATTGCATGTTTTAACTGCTGCAAGGATAGTATTTGCCCATTTTGGAAAAATGACAATTTACTATCTGACCAGATTATAATTACTAAAATTTTAGAGTGTGCAGAAATGGATAGATTAACATTAGAAATGAAGGAAAAAGATGATTCAATTTATTTTAGAACTTGGGAAATTTTTTATCAATGGTTAGAGACATGTTAGAACTTGAAGGATTCAATATTTTAGAATAGATGACCGATTTTTAATCGAGTTCTAACTAACATTTTGATGATATGATTATTTTTCCTGATTTACTGATTCTCATTTGTTACTTTTGATTGTTAGGATTTTTTGAGATTTTATTAGTAGTGCTTACTTAATAGATCAACATATTTGTTTACTAATTGTTTCTAATATGTTATAGTCCAAGCTCTGGTAAAAATGGTTGAATATGATATTTACTCATTATTATGATCCGGATGGTAGCTCGTTTGTTGAAATATGTGATTGTACCTATCCTTACTTTACCCTAATTCCTTATTCCCTTCCCTTTCCCCTTTCCTTCCACCCCTTCCTTTACCATACCTGTATTGTTCCTATTTTTCCTTATCTACATAAATTTAATAAAATTTTGTTTAAAAAAAGTTTTCTGTCTCTCCCTGCATCTGAACCTCTACGTAAATGAAACTGTCTATTTAAGTAAAGCAACTGTTTGATTTAACTTCTAACATTGAAACGTTTGCTTAAATAAAAATAATTCCTATATGCAAAGTCAGAAACTTGATATGAAGTTGGTAAGTGGATTCATAGATATGTTGGTAAACTGAAAGGCTGTTGTTAAAGCTTCAAAATATTTTCAATTCTTAATCTGCGCTAGTCCTTCAAAGTAAAACTTGATTTAGAGAACTAAATCAACTTAATAATGTCGGTAAAAAAAAAACCCGGAACATAGTCTAAAACACCAAGAAACCCCAAAAAGCAGCAGAACACATCCCAAAACCCACTGCCTGTCTAATTTGTTGGAACATCTCTTAAAAAAAAGGATGCTCTAGATCAGGGGTTCTCAACCTTGGCAACTTTAAGATTTGTGGACTTCAACTCCTAGAATTCCTCAGCCAGCTTTGCTGGCTGAGGAATTCTGGGAGTTGAAGTCCACAAGTCTTAAAGTTGCCAAGGTTGAGAACCCCTGCTCTAGATGTCTCTTTTTATTTCCTGTTCTTTACTGTGTTCTCCTCCAGTGAATTCACCCATGTCTGAGTCGGTAGACTCCTCTTCTGCATCAGATGATTAATTTACACATCAATGATAATTTAATAACACTGTTTGAGTTTTCTCAGCCTTATAGTACACTGTGGATAGTGATATAGGATGGGAGGAAGCATACGTAATAGATTAATCTATGGGAGTACTTTGGTTAGATAAACCTCAGTACAGAGTTATATCAGAAGATAATTTTTTAAAAAAATCTATGAACAAAATTTAGATAGAGCTCTGATGAAAAGGTCAACAGCATTTAAACACTGAAGACCGAAATAGTGAAGATAGGTTTGAAGACCATCTTTTAAACAGCTATTTTACATTATGGCTTATTTGAAGTAAAGTTGTTAGAAGAATTTTAAATATAAAAACTGGACTTTGATGTAATACTCATGAAAAATGTTGCATTTATGTTATTCCTGCTGTATTGTCAGCCATATCAATTTGAATGTGCTATCAAGAGCTTTTTAAAGAAGCATAGCTTGGAGAAGAGAAAGCTGAAGGAACAGTGAAGGAAAAAAGTATTTGATCCCCTGCTGATTTTGTATGTTTGCCCACTGACAAAGAAATGATCAGTCTATAATTTTAATGGTAGGTTTATTTTAACAGTGAGACAGAATAACAACAAAAAAATCCAGAAAAACTTTCAAAAAAGTTATAAATTGATTTTCATTTTAATGAGTGAAACGAGTATTTGATTCCCTATCAATCAGCAAGATTTCTGGCTCCCAGGTGTCTTTTCTGGCTCCCAGGTGTCTTAAAGGGAGTGCTCCTAATCTCAGCTTCTTACCTATATAAAAGACACCTGTCCACAGAAGCAATCAAATCAATCAGATTCCAAACTCTCCACCATGGCCGAGACCAAAGAGCTGTCCAAGGATGTGAGGGACAAGATTGTAGACCTACACAAGGCTGGAATGGGCTACAAGACTATTGCCAAGCAGCTTGGTGAGGAGGTGACAACAATTGGTGCGATTATTCACAAATGGAAGAAACACAAAATAACTGTCAATCTCCCTTGGTCTGAGACTCTATACAAGATCTCACCTCTTGGAGTTTCAATGATCATGAGAACAGTGAGGAATCAGCACAGAATTTACATGGCAGGAACTTGTCAATAATCTCAAGGCAGCTGGGACCATAGTCACCAAGAAAACAATTGGTAACACACTATGCTGTGAAGGACTGAAATACTACAGCACCTGCAAGGTCCCCTGCTCAAGAAAGCACATGTACAGGCCTGTCTGAAGTTTGCCAATGAACATCTGAATGATTCAGAGAACTGGGTGAAAGTGTTGCCAGATGAGACCAAAATCGAGCTATTCGGCACCAACTCAACTCGCCGTGTTAGGAGAAGGAGGAATGCTGCCTGGGACCCCAAGAACACCATCCCCACTGTCAAACATGGAGGTGGAAACATTATGCTTTGGGGGTGTTTTTCTGCTAAGGGGACAGGGCAAATTCACCGCATCACAGGGATGATAGATGGAGCCATGAACTGTCAAATCTTGGGTGAGAACCTCCTTCCCTCAGCCAGGGTATTGAAAATGGGTCGTGGATGGGTATTCCATCATGACAATGACCTAAAACACATGGCTAAGGCAACAAAAGAGTGGCTCAAAAAGAAGCACATTAAGGTCCTGGAGTGGCCTAGCCAGTCTCCAGACCTTAATCCCATAGAAAATCTGTGGAAGGAGCTGAAGGTTTGAGCTGCCAAACATCAGCCTCAAAACCTTAATGACTTGGAGAGGATCTGCAAAGAGGAATGGGACAAAATCCCTCCTGAGATGTGCACAAACTGGTGGCCAACTACAAGAAATGTCTGACCTCTGTGATTGCCAACAAGGATTTTGCCAGCAAGTACTAAGTCATGTTTTGCAAAGGGGTCAAATACTTAATTCACTCATTAAAATGCATCAATTTATAACTTTTTTGAAATGTGTTTTTCTGGATTTTTTTGTTGTTATTCTGTCTCTCACTGTTAAAATAAACCTACCATTAAAATTATAGACTGATCATTTCTTTGTCAGTGGGCAAATGTACAAAATCAGCAGGGAATCAAATACTTTCCCCCCTCACTGTAGATTTGCTAGTCTTTTGTTGGCAGGGCCTCTCCATTTTTCCAGAAAAGTAAAAAAGATGAGCTGTCACATCTTAGGGCTATATTTACAGGAAAGACTCCTAAAAGCCCACATCAACATTCAGAAATGTTATTTTGTGTCTCTTTTCTAGTCCTCTATGGCTAAAATTCTCAAGTAAAAAAAAGAAAAACAAAGTACTGATGACAATAATCTTATTTAGGGAAAATGTTTTTCAGGGCCTTCTGGGGAAAGGTATGGCAAACTGAAAACAGACTCAATGACTGCAGCAGAGACCAAGAAACCAGTGAGAAGACCAGTTCCTTGGAACTTCTCTAGATAAGAAGACTATTGGATATACCCATACATCCACAAAATATTGTGAAAAGATAAATGGGTACAACTACAAAACCATCTGTTGGTTTGGCTTCGTTAACATCAGTATGCTTCAGTAACATCAATATGTCAATGATTCCTAGCTTTATATCATGTCTCCAGGCCAAAGAAGCAATGAATAGGAAGTCCTGACCAGTGCTTAGAAACTGTGAGGGACTAAGTGAAATAAAAGAGATTGTGTTTGAATTCAAGCAAGACGGCTCTCATTAATACGGAAACTGTCTAGTTCCATGGAAATTCCATCAACAGTTCTTGGACTTCCCCAGAAAGAGCTAGTGGGTGATCCAGGGTATTCCTTGGACCTGTGACACCTGCTGCAGCAGCAGGTGAAAGTCACAGCAAGCAAAACCTTTGGCTAGACAAAGAGATATGTAATGGGGCTACTTTCAAAGATGACTTGAAAACTGCAGCTGGCTCAAGACACAGCTGTTAGCTAGGGAAGTTGCTGACCTCATCCTCTTTGGATTACATTGCCTTGGAGTTGCATTTTGGGGGTGGGGGTAGTGGTCAAGATTAAAGCAAAAAACCCTCATTTCTTCTTTGAATACAATATTCTATTTATATGTGGAAAAATGCACTTTGTGAGATTTATTTTGATAGCTATAGTTTTTGAGAAAAAATGTTCAAAAACCATATGTGTGAAAGGGATCTGACCTCATGACCATTCTTAAGATCTACTGTAGACGTGTCAAACTCACGACATCATGTGATGTTGCGCGACGTAGCGGAGCTTTTTCCCCATTGCCGGCAATGGGGTGGGCGTGGTTTCCTGGTGATGCATCCGGCCTGCGGGCTGGCAGTCTGACACCCTGATCTACTGTGTTCTTAGATCTACTGTGATTGAAATCTTTATTGCAGCAAAGAGAAAAAGTTCAGATTCTACTTTTTTGAAACAATTTCCTGATGCATCTTCCTTCTTTCCTTCCTTCCTCCTCCTCCCTCCGCTTTATTTGTCATGCTAGCTGTACCTGTCATATTTTTCACTTTATTTATTTATTTATTTATTTATTTATTTATTTATTTATTTATTTATTTATTAAATTTCTATGCCGCCCTATTCCGGGAACTCAGGGCGGCTTACAGCATAAATAGAAATCCAATAAAAACTAAACTGTACATATATAAAAATATAAAAAAGAAGAACCCCTAAATTAAGAACCATTCATTCAGCAAACGTACACACAGACATACACTGGCTAGGGGCAAGATGTCAACCGCCCCAGGCCTGCCGGCAGAGATGGGTCTTTAGTAGTTTACGAAAGGCGGAGAGGGTGGGGGCGATACGGATCTCCGGGGGGAGTTGATTCCAGAGGGCCGGGGCCGCAACAGAAAAGGCCCTTCCCCTAGGCCCCGCCAGGCGACACTGTCTGGCCGACGGGACCTGGAGAAGGCCGACTCTGTGGGCCCTAACCGGTCGCTGGGTTTCGTGAGGCAGCAGGCGGTCCCGTAAGTAACCTGGTCCGATGCCATGTAGGGCTTTATAGGTCATAACCAACACTTTGAATTGCGTTCGGAGACCAATAGGCAGCCAATGCAGCTCACGGAGTGATGCTGAGATGTGGGCATTTCTGGGCAGGCCCAACACTGCTCGCGCGGCTGCATTCTGCATTACCTGAAGTCTCCGAACGTTTTTCAAAGGTAGCCCCATGTAGAGAGCATTGCAGTAGTCGAGCCTCGAGGTGATAAGGGCATGAGTGACTGTGAGAAGAGACTCCCGGTCCAAATAGGGCCGCAACTGGTGCACCAGGCGAACCTGGGCAAATGTCCTCCTCGCCACAGCCGACAAATGATGTTCCAAGTTTAGCTGTGGGTCGAGGAGGACGCCCAAGTTGCGGACCTTCTCCGAGGGGGTCAAAAGCTCCCCCCCCAGGCTGATGGACGGATAGATTGAATTATCTTTGGGAGGCAGAACCCATAGCCACTCCGTCTTGTCGGGGTTGAGTTTGAGCCTGTTGGCACCCATCCAAACCCTAACAGCCTCCAGACATCGGCACATCACTTCCGCTGCTTCACTGAAATGACACGGGGTGGAGATGTAAAGCTGGGTATCATCAGCATACTGATGATATCTCACCCCGTGTTGTCGGATGATCTCACCCAGTGGTTTCATGTAGATATTAAACAGCAGAGGGGAGAGGACCGACCCCTGAGGGACCCCACAAGGGAGGAACCTAGGGGTCGACCTCTGACCCCCCGCCAACACCGACTGTGACCGACCAGTGAGGTAGGAGGTGAACCACTGCAAAACAGTGCCCCCAACCCCCAACCCCCCCAGTCGGTGCAGAAGGATACCATGGTCAATGGTATCGAAAGCCGCTGAGAGGTCAAGTAGCACCAGGATAGTGGAAAATCCCCTATCCCGGGCCCGCCAGAGATCATCCGTCAGCGCGACCAAAGCAGTTTCCGTGGAGTAGCCGAGCCTGAATCCTGACTGTTGAGGGCCCAGATAATCGGCCTCATCCAAGGACCGCTGGAGCTGGAGTGACACCACCTTCTCAACAACCTTCCCTATAAAGGGAAGATTGGAGACAGGACGGTAGTTGTTTAATACAGCTGGGTCCAGGGAAGGCTTCTTGAGGAGGGGGCGCACAATTGCCTCCTTGCAGGGAGCCGGAAAGGACCCCTCCCTCAAAGAAGCGTTAACAATCTCCTGAACCCAGCCCCGCGTCACCTCCCTGCTTGCCGAAACCAGCCAGGAGGGGCACGGGTCCAATAAACAGGTGGCGGAGCTCACAGCTCCAATGGCCTTGTCGACTTCATCGGGTGCCACCGGGTCAAACTCTGTCCACACAACAGGATCAAGACGAGTCCCTGTCATCTCGACTGAATCATTATCAGCCGACACTGCATTCCAATTGGAGTCAAGGTCCATCCGAATCTGGGCGATTTTATCCGCAAAAAACTTATTAAAGTCCTCAGCACTACCCTGCAAGGGTGCATCAACCCCCCCCTGATTAAGGAGGGAGCGAGTTACCCTAAACAGGGCGGTTTATTCGGTTCATTCTCTCTACCTTACAGTCTTAAACGTTATTTATGTGCTTTAGTTCAGGAGTAGTCAACCTGGCAGCTTTTAAATATTTTGGACAATAATATTTCTAAACAAAGACCATGCTGTTAGCCATTTATAAAAATTGCAGTCTAACAGTGCTCAAGAACAATATATTAACACATTTTTAGAATAAAGTTGATTTTGTCTGCTTCTTATGTAGTAAAATATGACGGCATTACTGAGAAGGGTTATTTCCAGGGTTAAAATGTATATATGGGGAAAAATTAATTATACATCACATTGTTTAACATATTGTTTATATTACCCATATTAACCTGAAATATCAATACCAGTGACCATAAGCATGCAGACCTGTTTTTCAGCTTGTGTCCTGGCTGATTCTTCTTGAGCTAATATCATTTCCCGTTCTGCAGTTATTTGTACACTCTCTCTCAGTGCTTCTTCTAGTTCCTCAATTCGATCATCCTTCTTATGCAAACTATCCTGGAAAATGATAGGACACCAGAATGAAGTAGCTTCTAGAGCAAATAAATCAAGTGCTAGGTCACCCACAGGGGAGTCTCTAGCAATGGAATTCCACAAAGTTAAGTTTTCACGCAGAAGAAAATCCCAGATGTAAAATGAAGGAAGAGCTGGAGTAAATCCATAGCCAAGACAAAAGTTAGCAAATTGAGATGAGCAGTAGCAGTGCAATTAGTGTTAAGACAGGTAGAGACTGGTACGGTAGGTAGTTTTTTGTGCAAAAGCACATCTTCACATGCAATTCAGGTTAGTACCGGTAGGCAGAAGATGTAGATGTACAGCAAGCATTACCCTTTTTTCCCAGGTACCCTCAATCTGACAGTTCAAAAGTAAGAAATCAGAAGAAGCATGAGTTGTAGTAAATGACTTAAGAAAAACTTATTTTTTTAAAAAAAATACTGAGATCTCTCAACATCCTTTCATATAAAGATAATTGATTGCCTTGAAAAAAAATCAGATGAAAATCTGAAAACAAAGGAATCAACAAGTTGTATTCGAAAAATTCTGTACTATATGACTAGGAAAATAATCTTCTCATAATAAAACATATGTTTATAGATCAAAAAGATATATTAAATATTCATTTAGTGTCTGAAAATATAACCAACTAGAGATGTTTAATCAAATCGGAAAACGTGAAATGCCTTATAGCATATGTTGGATCTTTTTCTGCTTCTGAATTTGTAAACAAGAAACAGTTGCCTTTCCTAGCTTTATACCTTCCTTTTGCTGGTCTATGATTGTAATAAAAGATTTGATTGATTTGCTCTTATGATAAAATGATCATCTACCAAGTGCTTTGGATTCTGCCAATTATATGACAGGACCATTTCATAACTGTAGAATCCTACACAACATTGTAATTACCATGAATGGTATTTATATCAGGACCTGCTAGGCTTTTCTGAATGAAAGATACCTACCATGTGACGATAAGAGTGATACTGCTAGTTGTGTGAAATATACAGGCTCAAAAAGCAGTATTAAGATAGAAAAACACTTATGTGGCAAAGAGTGGAGCATAAAGACTTGATTTTAATTGAAGGTAAATGGAAAATGTTGGGATGTGTTTTAAGGAGAATCTGTCAAATCTGGAATTCCTGATCATTTTGCAAATTAAAGCCTGGTACCAGTTTCTAAATTCTGTTAACAGCAAATAATAAAAATGCTATTTACCTTTGAGGAAATGGCTGGCAAAAATATACATATTAACATAAAATTGGACATAAAAATCCAAGTATTAGAAGAAACGCATTCCTACATGTAATTTTTTGTTTCTTTTTTTAAATGGGAAACTTGTAAGAAAATAGAATACAATGAAAAAATGAAACCGAAATAGAAAGCTTTGTTCCTTTCCTAGTTACTACCGGTAGTAATGGATGTGTATTAAGAAAGACAAGAGCAGAATGCAACATGGATCTAACAGATAAAAAATTTTCATATCAGAATACTCCACCAACCAAGATGATCACTGAATGACCTTCATGGAGCAACTACTATGGCGTCAAGAATATGCCTTCTTCAGCTTTGTTGACTACATTCTTATAACTCTGCTAAAAGCCTTAGAATTATAGTCAGTCAGTCTGTAAAAGACAGTCCTAGAAAATTATAGTATGCTGTTTGTTCTAACTACATAGACAGGAAAAATACTTATTAGGTTATCACATTCAGAATCTTTAGTTGTTATCTTCAGTTCTGCAAAGAATTGTTTGTCCAAGTACAATACCTCTGAACAATTATGTAGAAACATGAGGAATAAAAAAGCATAGTTATCTAATAGATTTCCATGTACTCTGCATTGGTGGTAAGGAACAATTATTTTTGTAAATAAAATTAATCCAGTTAATTTCTACTTTCAAAAATGTGAAATATATAGAACATTGCTAATTCTGTCTCACTTAAAATTGATGGCCCTTAATATTATAATATAATCAGATGAACATTTAATTTGATGTTTAAATAAATTCTATATATTATGCATTTAGAAGTATACACACAAACATACTTACACTACTGTTCATCAAATTCTCTGGAAAAAATAATTAAATGCAAGTGATGACTGTTGCTATCACAAAACAATTAGCTATCAATAAATCATCATTTGAGAATCAGTCATATGCTTAAGTTACACATTAATCCCTTAAATTAGGTTTTTGGCAAAAAGTTTGGATTTTTTACCTAAAATCTTACTGAACTTGGCATGAGCCAGTCAGATGTAAGCCTAGATACAGGACAATCTATTTTGAACTACTCTAAACTATTATTTGCTAGAGTAGCAATCAGATCTACATTTTTGCCATGGAACTGTTAGATACACACTTAGATTCATGGGAACACAACATTTATTATACATAAATGCATTGTTGTATATGCTTACCACAATATACAGTATTAGCATCTGTAAATATTCTGTGATGAGTCAGTGCTGCAGTGACTCTGTGAATGGGAGGAAATATACACGAAATACACACTTCTGTAAGTCTGACAATATTTACTGAAGTTTGTGTATCTCTCAATATCTCAGCAGACAATTTCTTTTATTTTGCCAGATATTTACATTTTATCTCCATTTCCAAACTGAGAAGGGCTCTAACTTTAGCTCAGTTCAATGTTTTATTGTTGACTGTTTCAGAAGAAATATATAAAAAATACTTTATTGTGCCAAAGAAATTTATGATTCTCTTTTGATCAGAAGCAGTATTTTAGATTTAGTACTTTAGTGTTACTACTATTACTACTTTTATTTTAGACTCACAGTATTACTTAAATTACTTTTTGTTACTCTTATACCAAAGGAGTCACTTGAAATGATATCTTCTTATTTGTATTTTTAACTCTTTTGTTTGACTGCTTTTGTTTCATGCTGGTTATTGACTGAACTAAAAACTGACTACTGTACAGTGCAATCTGTGTGTGTGTGTGTGTGTGTGTGTGTGTGAGAGAGAGAGAGAGAGAGAGAGAGAGAGAGAGAATATTATTAAGAGCGAAATAACATCTTTAAGCATACACCAATCCTTCATTATGAGTAAGTTTTAAAGCAAGAAAACGAAGCAAAACAGCTCAGTTCAGACGACCGTGCATTACATATATAATATGATGTTACCTGCAACTGCTGGGAACTGTCATTAAGATTGTCTTCCCGCCTCCTTGCTTCTTCCAACATTTGTGCACTCTTTTTCTTCTCCACCTGTTCTTTGTGCTTTAAATTTGCTACCTTCTTATTCTGATCTTTAATTTGCCTACAAATAGGAAACCAAATATTCAAACATTTGTGCAACCTACATATATTTGAAAATAGCAAGTACTGTAAGGGAATTTTCGCATTCAATACAGGATACCTGATTCTCCAGTTTTAGAAATAACCAGCATTTCCTTCTGCTATCTCATTTCTAGATGTAACCCAAAGTTAATAATTTCTACCACTCTGTTTGATTAAACACTATATATGGGGTTTCTCCTATAACTGAAAACAATTTGCTTGTTTTTTATTCCTATTTGAACTTACACATTCTGGTCCTTGAAATGCTAACTTGTTTGCTTGCAATTCTACGAAGGTTGGAAATTCATTTTTTATAGATTTTGACCAAAAAGCAGCTGTCCAGATTGTAATTCCAATGAACACAAACAGATCACTCCTGCATGCACACACACACATATATACAATCAATTCCTACTCAAGATTCCAAGCTAGAAATTTTTTTAATATGCAAAAAGATACTGAGAATTATTACAAAACTACATTAATAATTTACTTGAAAGCCACTGGAGATTTAATAAAAAGAAAATCCTACTTAGGTATCAGTTTTTTTAAAAGGAAAAAAGGAGTCGATGGTGCATTTGTATGGAACCTCTAAAATATACTTCAGAACTGATGCTAATTAGGAAAGCTATTCACTGAAGAAATCCGTTTCTTGTCAACACTCCAAGCAAGGGCTGAAGGGCTGTCACAGTGCAGAGGGATCAGCCCTGTTCTCACTTGCCCAAGGAAGGACTAGAAACAATGGGATGAAACTGCAGGGGAAAAGATTCAGATTAGATGTTAGAAAAAAATTTCTAACAGTAAGGGTGATCAACCAGTGGAACAGGTTGCCACGGGAGGTGGTGAGCTCCCCTTCGATGGAGGTCTTCAAGCAGAGACTGGACGGCCATCTATCTGGGATGGTTTAAGGAATCCTGCCTCGAGCAGGGGGTTGGACTCGATGACCCGGGAGGTCCCCTCCAACTCTACGATTCTATGATTCTATGATTCTAAGGTAATATTTTGCAGAACTGGTTACTTATTAATATTATGGTTCTTTGAGTCGCCACTTATGAGTTCCCACAAATGGACTCTCTAGCTGTGCAGAACTCCTATATGGAACATTCCTAAGCTTAGGAATTTTGATGAGTCTTCCACATGCTTCCGGCACACTTTTCACTAATCTTCCTAGCTGCCATCAAACTCTTTGCACCAGTTGATTCTCATTAATGGGTGAATAGTGGACATGGGTGAGTGATCACAAAGTATAGGAAGAAATGATCCTTCTTCCAAATGCCACATCTCTCTATACATACATAATATTTGGATATTGTGACCAAGTACAGGCTTAATAGTTTTGGCAAAGAATGTACTGAAGGAAATCCAGAGGGTTGTCACAGCTGTATCTAAATAATTTCCTTAAAGTGACTTGGACACTGCTAATTTTCTAGATCACAGCAATTCCTTATGGTGGTTACAACTCTTTTAAGACCTGCTACAATGATAACTCGTCCCCAAAACAGGAACTGATCTCTGCCACAACTGGTAATTATTCAGCAAAAGGCCACTGCTCTAAAGGCATCAAGAGAGTCCAAATATTGCTCCAAGCGATAGGATGTGTGTCTGTATGTGGGTGGAATGTCCTGGCTCAGATGAATGAGAGACAGTCTGTGGTAGAAATGAGATCTCAGGAGGCAAAATTAGCTTGCCTTCATGCATGACATACACTGCACATTGAATAATATGTTAGCTCAACTGGCCACTAAAATTAAAAAGGCAGTTTTCCAAGACAGCAAATCCTTGTGACCTTGTCTGAGGGCAATTCTTTATGAGGATTAGTCAATGCCATCAAGCCTTCTCCATCTGGTTCAGCATCTGAACCAGAATTAGTCTTTACTATCAGAACTTTCTGTCCAGGAATCTGATCACCACTGCCATGATAGTGTGGTAGCTATTCATCGTTTTAATGAGTTAAATATGAGAACTCAGAGAGGCACGGAAGCACTCACTTGTAAAGGAGAACAACTTAAAAATAAGGCAGCCTAAGATTTCTCGATGTCCTGGCCTCACAAGCAGCTCTTATCTGGGCTACAATCACGTTAAAATTTTATAAGGTTTATCTGGTAAACTGTGAATTCCATCCAAGTTTCATTCACACAGAAACAGCATTTAAAGGAGCAAGTAAGAGAGAGAACCAGAAACAATCCAAGTCAAGTTGCAGAAAGGATACAAAAATAGATTGGACAGTCACAGAGGCCTTAATGGACCAGCCATGTCTCTAGACTGCTTCTGAAATACCAGGAGATTAAATTCTCCTGAGTAACCCTGATCACGGTGTGCCTCCTTTAGCAATAAATCCTAACTAGTCCTGGTCAGTTCCCACTATTAATATAGCCAAACATTCTTATGCCTGGCTGCTTATGCTCTATTTTCAGACGCACTATTCTCAAGCATTGAATGGAGGAGGCTCACGGTCTGGAAGGGTCCAGAGCACAAGAGTGGTACAGCTGGTTGCTGGCTTAGCATTACTGATGGGGCCTGGCAGCATGGAGTGACTACTGAAATGCATCTTCCTAATCATCTTCCACATCTGAAGACGCTGGATAGTTTTGCAGCCAAATCAGATTTAACAGGGAAGGGAAATCTTGCAACCAGATAAAATTTAATGAATATCATGTGAGGGATGGGGGGAACTTATAGCTTTTAATTTAAAATTTTCTGTTTGAGAGTAGTTCAGTGTTGAAAACAATGTGTACTGCTTTCAGGCTTATATAACTGTTCTTGTTACCATTTTGCCTTGAATTGTCTGTTGTCCTGCTGGCTGCCTAACTGCCTGATGTACTTTATCTCCTGGTGTCCAAACTATTTGTGCTGTGATTCTGCTCCCTTGTTTATCTTCTGGACTCTCTCTTACGAGCCAGGTTGATTGAGTTTTAGACTTCTCAACTACTTACTTTACTATGAAGCTCTCTGGTTGTGAATATTTTTTTTTCTGAATTAGCATTCCATATTCCTGACCCTAATCCACAAAAGGACAGCTGTTGAGTTGATGCAGACTCACTGAGGAAATTCACTGAAGTTGAATTTTGTGTTTTCAAGAGGAAAATCAATGCTCTTATAGTACGGACACCAGACTGATAAGAAAGAACTGAGAAACTGCTTAGTTGTCTGCTCCCAGAGAACTGTTCTTAGGTGGAAAGAGTAATTAATCTGGCCTGTTTTTTGAACATCTGACAGTGCAGATGGCATTATAAAATATGCTAATCTCCAAGAAAGAAATAGGTATATTTTTTAATTTTTAAAAATCTTTCCTACCAGAAGGACAGAAATCACCTCAGAACACTGACTCTTGCAAGAGGAGTGCTCCAAGAATTTTGAAGGGTCAAAATCCAACTCCTCACTGAGCATATAATATGTATGTGAAATGAAAAAGAAAAGAAAACTTCAGTGAAGAGTTAATACAGAAATGGATAAAAAAGCCCTATCAATAAGAGAAAATAATTTGGAGAAGTTTGTCTAAACATGGTGCTACTGTTGAACAAGAACGAGAGTAATTGGAGACATACTAGTGTCACCTACAGTGCATCTCTCTCCACCCCCCTTCCTCTCTTCTGAAAATCCACGTGTGTTACACTAACTCTCTGAAGAAAAATTAAATGATTCTGCAGAATGTAATTATATTGAATTCTAGTAGTATTCAATTATAAGCTGAGTGCTAAAGTCAACAGCTGTGTGTAGTGCATTTTACTTTTAAAATGAATACTTGCGTTGATTTTACCAATGCTCAGATGCTTTAAATTCTTTTAGAAACATGTCCATCACTTTCAGAGAGCTTTGGAATGAACTGTGGAAGTTGTACATCCCTTCACAACAGAAAAAGGAGAGTTTAAATATTGATCAAGGATAAGTTATAAAAAAAATCTACACACTTGGGAGGTAGAACTTCTAATGACCTGTCAGGAAACAGCAATTTATTTTCTATGTTGTGTATCCTTACAGAACAATAGGTTAAAAGGGGAAAGAGAAATAAATAGAAGTTCTTTGTGAACAAAGCTCCTATACTACAAATTACAGAACCCTTTAATCTTCACGATCCATTAGCAGCTGCACTAAAAGGAGAGGGAGAGAGAGACAGAGACAGAGAGGGAAAGAGAAAGAAAAAAAATTCTAATCCTAGACAGGGAAACCAAGTTCCAACATTGTATTGTACTTTTTTGTGTTCTTCCAGCAAAGGAAAAAATATTAAAACCTGGATCCCAAATATATAATTCTTGGATTTCAGATGAGGATTTACATGATTGAAAGATCATTTGGGCACACTCCAAACAAGAAATTATAGAAGTTACCTTCTTGCACTCTGTTTCAATTAAGGTTATAGGGCTCCTAATTGAGGAAAATCTGATAAACTTTATTTGAAAAGAGCAAATAAAACTATTCATAGTAAGTCTCCATTAGCCCCTACTCCCATCTGCAGGACCTTAATGGAGAAGATACTAAACAGCATGGTAGAGCAGCACTAGCCTGTTCTTTGCAGATGCAAGGAAGGCATGGATATAGGAGCTCTTTTGTTCATCTACAGCTCTGACACAGGACAAAAAGTAGCAGTATCATTTGCTTGGCCCATCTCCATATTTCTCAAACCATCCATGACTTTGAACGTATCATCAACAGACAAGGAGAAATTCCTCAAGCACATTCTATAGTCCAAATCTATCAAGTCCCTTGGTTGGACCATTTTAGCCGGTTTGTTCCTAACAACTGACATTCCAAACCTGATCAGAAAGTGATCTCTCCACGACAATAGATTTACAGATAGCTACCCCATTTTTATATTATCTATATAGCCAAACAGAATAACATAAACAACTTGTATCATGCTGTACATGTGGGGCCGGGACAGATCCGTGGGTATTCTGGGCCACTCTTGATTGGGCAACATCAGAAGGGTCACTTAAATCCCCCAAGATAATATGCATAAGGTAGTTTAAAGACAAACCATCTCAGCTAGCTCAATAAGATTGTGTGTAACAGGATGCACAGTATCCTGCCTGGATCTTTACACTGTCTCAAATAAACGCAGCAGAAAAGGGGCGTTGTCTTACCTGAACGCCTTTTCTCAGCACGGAGATGGAGAATCCACCAATGGGTTTAGACTGTATTCCTGCCCAATCAGATCAAGTCAGCCAAAGATGCCACGCCCATCCTGGACCATAGAGATCCCAGTTTTGACGCGAGCGTAGCCATTGACTGACAGCACGGCATTGTGGCTCCTCCAGCTAATGCTAACCCTAGGCCTAAGTGACCTACCAGGGTGGGAGTGGATTCTCCATCTCCGTGCTGAGAAAAGGTGTTCAGGTAAGACAACGCCCCTTCTCCAGCACTTGGAGATGGAGAATCCACCAATGGGACATACCAAAGCCTACTGTCCCTTAGGGTGGGAAGCAGACTGGTCCGGTGTGGCACTTTGGCGAATAACCTGTTGGAGAACTCTTCTGCCAAAGGAAGCTTCAGCCAAGGCAAACCTATCAATTTTGTAGTGCCGAATGAAAGGGGATGGCGAAGCCCATGTGGCTGCCCTGCATACCTCCTCAATAGGCGCCTGTGTGGACCAGGCCACGGAGGTAGCTGCACTTCGTGTGGAATGGGCCGTGACCCGTCGTGGGACTGGCAATGATTCCGCCTGATATGCCCCGGCAATGCACGCCCTGATCCACCTGCCAATTGTGGAAGAGGAGACCTTCCGACCCTTGGAGGAAGAATGGAAGGATATGAACAGGGCTTCGGATTTGCGGAATTCCACTGTCCGTGAAATATAGTACCTAAGCGCTCTACGGATGTTCAAGCTCTGCCATTGTCGCTCCCGAGCGTGCGATGGGTTAGGGCAAAAATCTGGTAATACTATGTCCTGTGACCTATGGAATAGAGAATTTACCTTCGGTACGAAGGTGGGGTCGAGTCGTAGGATCACTCTATTCTGATGGAACACGCACAAGTCATCCCTGACTGAAAGCGCTGCCAATTTGGAGATGCGCCGTGGGGACGTGATTGCCACCAGGAATGCCACTTTGTGGGACAGGTAACGCACATCGCATGTCACTAGGGGTTCGAAGGGCCGCTTAGTGAGGGCCCGAAGGACCTGTGGTAATTCCCACGAAGGGTACCTGTGTACGGTAGGGGGTCTGGCCCCTTTAAGGAATGATCGGATTAGGGGGTGGCGGCTCAGGGTTCGTGCTGAGTCGCATGTGAGAACCATTGCCAGCGCTGCAACCTGTCTGCGCAGTGTGTTTGGGGCCAGGCCCCTGCAAAGTCCGGCTAGCAAGTAGTCCAGGATGTGGGAAATTGTGAGCTCTGAGAGCGACAGCTGTCGTCCAGAGCACCATAATCGGAAGTTTTTCCACGAGGCCTCGTAGATGCGGTTGGTGGAAGGGCGACGAGAGGCCTGAATTATCGTGATGACCCCCGGGGAACAGAGCTCCCTTGCTAAGATCGAGTGCTCAAGTGCCAGACGGCTAACTGGAGCCACTGGGGATCTGGGTGGAGAATGACTCCCTGACTGAGTTAGATCCGTTCCAGGGGAATCCTCCAAGGCTCCGCGAGGGAGAGACTCATCAGGTCGGCAAACCAAGGTCTCCTTGGCCAGTAGGGGGCCACCAGGAGTACCTCTGCCCGTTCCCGGAGGAGCTTGCGTATCACCGCCGGGAGGGGTAGGGGGGAAAGGCGTAAAGCAGGCCCTGGGGCCACGGGCTCCGGAGAGCATCTGTCTGCTCCGCCCCTCTGGCTGGGAATCGGGAGAAGAAGCAAGGCAGCTGAGTGTTGAGCAGAGACGCAAAGAGGTCCACCTGCGGCAATCCGAAACGGTGACAGATTTCTTTAAAGATCCTCGGGTGAATGCGCCACTCCGAGTGATCCACAATTGTTCTGCTCAGGAAGTCGGCCTGAGTGTTCGCTTCCCCGATATGTGATCGGCCTTGATGGAGGCTAGGTTGTGTTCTGCCCAGTAGGAGGGCCTCGGCCAAAAGGCTCCGGGACCGGGTGCCCCCTGGCAGTTTATGTGAGTCTTGACTGTCACATTTTTGGTAAGGACCAGGACGTGGTGGTGCGCCACTCGGCCTCGAAAGTGACGGAGGGCTAGGTGGATGGCCCGTAGTTCGAGCCAATTGATGTTGTGTTGGAGGTCCAACTTGGACCACCAGCCCTGTGCCCACTGTGAGCGAAGGTGTGCTCCCCAGCCGAAGAGGCTGGCGTCCGTCGTGACTACTATCCGGTCTGGCTCCTTGAAGCATGACCCTCTGCGTGTGGCTGGTGATAGCCACCACTTGAGGGATCGTAGTACCTGCTGCAGAAGTTGTACTGTTTGGTGGGAGGCGCTGAGGTTCCACCTCTGGAAGGGCAGCATGAACCATTGCAGTTCCCTGGAGTGGAGCCTGGACCATGGCACGACTGCAATGGCCGAGATCATCTTCCCTAACAACTGGGAGAGACTGGCCAATGTTACGGATCGACTCTTGTGAATCTGGAGGATCGAACGTCTTATGCTGTCCCGGCGCTCTTGGGATAGGTAGACCCGGCACTCCACGGTGTCTATGATGGCGCCGAGGTGTAGTAATCTTGTTGAAGGAACCAGGTGGCTTTTGGGGAAGTTTACCGAGAACCCGTGGCTCTGAAGCAGCCCTACCACCAGATCTAGGTCCGACAGAGTGGACTGGAAGGATGCGGACTGGATTAGTATGTCGTCCAAGTAGCATTGGACTCTGACCGGTATCATTCTCAGGTGTGCTGCTAGAGCCGCCAGGATCTTGGTGAAGACCCTTGGGGCGGAGGACAGGCCGAATGGGAGCGCCCTGCACTGAAAATGGTGTCCCTTGTAAGCGAACCATAGGAACCGTCGGTGGGCCAGAGAGATCGGGATATGGAGGTATGCCTCCGTGAGGTCGATAGACGTCAGAAGGTCCCCCTTTCTTACGCTTCCCAAGATGGACCGGAGCATTTGCATCTTGAATTTGTGATATGCCAGATGATAATTCAAGCCCTTGAGGTCTAGAATAGCTCTCCATCCCCCTGATGCCTTTGGGACGATGAAGAGGATGGAGTAGAATCCCTGGCCTCTCTGGCCCAGCGGTACCAGTTCTATGGCCCTTATGTGAAGTAGATGATGAACTGCTTCGTTCATCAACCCTTTCTTTGTTCGGTTCCGGGGAGTTGGACAAGAAAGGAACCGATTTGAGGGGTTGGTGACAAATTCCAAGGAGAGGCCATGACGGATGGTGCTGAGCACCCATGCGTCCATGGTGGTGGCCTCCCACTGGTGGGCAAACAAGGAGAGCCTGCCCCCGATGGGAGGTCCTGATGGGGTGTCATCTGGTGTGCCGGAATGGCCTGTTCCCTCGAAAGGGGCGCTTCCCCTGGGGTTGTTGCCTGGGTCTTGCCAGAAAGGATTGGGGGAGCTGGGGGTAACTATATCTAGCTCCTGCATGAAAGGGCTGTCGTCGTGGATAGAATCTGGCGCGCTTGTCCTGTTTTCTGAACAGATGATTAAGGACCTTACGTTTGTCCTTGTTTTCCGTTATGTAGGGGTTCAGGGCGTCCCCAAATAACTTGCCCCCCTGATATGGAGCCGCTGCTGGTTTCCACTTAGACTTTGCATCGGCTTGCCAATGTTTCAGACAGAGCATGCGTCTGCCAGTGATACTGGATGCCATAGCCCTGGAGGAAAACCTGGCGGCCTGGAGGGTCGCATCTGCAGCGTACTCCGTGGCCACCACCAGCTTACTGAGGTCTCGATGTGTGCGGAGATCCTCCGCTGGGATCCGGGTTTGGAGTTGCCGGAGCCAACGGAGGGAGGCCGTTAAAGAAGGGAGCGGAGGTTGCTGCTCTGATCGCCCATGCAGATGCTTGGTGCGTTCTGCGGTAGGTGGACTCGCACTTGCGATCCTCAGCTTTGAGGGCCTCAGAGAAGTCCCCGGAGATGGCGGTGGATGACACTAGGGGCCCTAGGGGCTCGTCCACGGTAGCACTTCCAGTGTCTCCTCCAATTTCTTGCAACACTGTACAACTTCTTGTCCGTGCTACCCGGAATGGGAAGAGAGGCCGGTGATGTCCACTGTCTCCTGATTGCGTTCAGGAACAGGGAGGGGCAAGGGATGCAATGTTGCGTCGCGACTGGCTCCACGAAGTTAGGGTCTGCCTCCGAGTCCAGTGGATTGTGGGGTGTTGTCGCCAGGGGTTGAGGTCCCAGGTGGGCGGTGGATGTGGCCTTGCGTAGCGAGGTGATGAGGAAGGAGGGGTTGAATAGCCCACCGAAGGAGGGGGCCTCCGGTGGATCCTCCTCCTTCTCGGACATTGGTATACCCTGTTCCGTGATTGGCTGATTGAGGTAAGAGTCCTCAGACGCTAGGGATGCTGAAGGAGAGGAAGGGCTATCGTAGGCCTCCGCTTCCGGCTGTTGGCTGTGCCTGTAGGCGGTGGCCACTGGTCTGGAGGTCTGAGCCACTGCCTGGGCGATGAGTAGGGCTAGGCGGTCTTCCATCGGGAAGGCCGTTTGCTCGCTCGGGCAGAGTCCGGCCGCAGTGGGGATGAATGTGGCCCGGGGGTCCCTTGAGGAACCCGTGTAGCTGGGGCTTGGGCCACGGAATGGAGCTTGCCTGTGCCAAACTGTGCGGGGGAGTGTGAGGGTTCCCCCGTTGACCAAATCCCATGAGGAGAGGTTGATGGACCCAGGGGAAGGTCTAGGGCTAGGCCCTCGGGCTGGTGTGACGCAAACCTGGCTCTTTTCTGTGCTTTGGCAAACTCCTTTTCCAAGGCCTGGTGTCTCCTCTTGTCCTGCTTGTCTGTTCTTTTGGAAGTCTTGGTGGCAGATCTGACCTTAGATTTGGCTGCCGTCTTGTCGGTGCCTTCCAGACCAGGTTGACCTGATGAGGATGGCAGGGCTCCTGATGAGGCCAGGGTGGCCTCCTCCATTCTCCGATAACGCTGGGACACAACAGGGGGCCCCAGGTATCTAGAGAGTATTACACACTGGGTAAGGACAGGCATACTACAGGGGACGTCTGGAATCCAGGTATAGCTTCTGTGTGGATAAGGACAGGCGCATTACTGGGGATGCCTGGAATCCGACTGTGGCTGTGCACGGATAAGGACAGACACACTAGTGGGGAAATAGAGAATCCACCAATAGGAGACTGTACCTGCCTAGGAGCCACGCTGCATGTCCGTCCTGGGCCAGATCAAGTCAAAAACTGGGATCTCTATGGTCCAGGATGGGCGTGGCAGCTTTGGCTGACTTGATCTGATTGGGCAGGAATACAGTCTAAACCCATTGGTGGATTCTCCATCTCCAAGTGCTGGAGAATGTAGCAGCAAATAATTAAAATTTGCAGACTGTCAAAAGGATCTTCTGGCCAGGAAGATGGAACTCCTACAGACCAGCCACGACTACTATCTTCTGCTCCTCTGGCAGTGAAAAACAATAAAATCCAGCTGTATTAAATAAATATAATAAGGAAAAAAAAGGAGCACTTAAAAATATTTCAGAATGACATGAAAAATGCATTATAAAATAACCATTAGCAGTAGTGCCTTTATAACAGGACTCCCTAACCTGGACTGAAAGCCAAGAAGTTGGCAGATCGCAGTAATTTTCAGACAATCCGTGAGACCACCAAGGAAAGCAAAAAAAGCAAATGTTTTTTTTATTTCAATGTGGAAATGATTTGCTTTTCAGCAGTACAATCAAATATATATGGTAGTGGAATTCCTGATTGTTCTCTGACCAGAAGAATAAATGAACAGGATGAAGACAAGAGTTCTCATGCAGTGGATAAGATTGCTACTTTACTTATGCCAACGGTCCTTAAGATCTTTCATCATAAATTAAGACTACTATTTTAATGGTATGAAGAGAAGCAATCGGGGAGGGGCACTGAAAATTCTATCTGAAGTATACAGGTTTGTGTCTATCTGATTGTATGTGTATGTGTGTCTCTGTGTGCACACACATGCGCATACTATAGTTATATCATGAATTTCCTACTACGGTATGTAGAAGTTTTCTGAATGCCCTTTACATGGCAAAGGATACGAAAACCAGAATAGTAGTCTGTAATATAACAACGTTTAAGAATTGCTGTTTTAAGATAAGTGAGGCTTTAAAAGCTGTTAGCCAAATAATGAATATTCAGCTATATACATTATTAGACATTTGGATATTCTTTGATTAGATATTGTTTTGACCTTGCTTGCTTTGGCAGATGACCCAGAGAAGATTACGGCCTTGCCTGCATCTTATCTGTTCTCTTGACAATTAACCGAAGAGGTTTCCTGACATATAAGATATGGAAGGCTCTTCTCTTTGCAAGTATGCCATCTATGGAAGGAAACTAGAAGCGTAATGTCATATTTAGATCATATCTTTTACCAGCAGCAGAAAGCTTTAAAGCTCTAAAGTGGCCAAGATTTTATCTCAATGTCTTAACCATATGCTAGTAAGAGATACAAATTTTTAAAATCAGGAAAGTAAAATATTTCAGCAGGCGACTGGAAAATTTACTCATTTTTACAATTTTCATAGTCTCTTGCTACTCTTTTCAGTAAGATAGCTGTTGGAGGTTTCCTCTCTTTCAATTGTTGATTGTTTTATTCTCTTGGTTCCAACAGCTCAAATGCCTGCGACTCGTTGCAGAGAACCAAGAACTAAAAGCAAAAAAGAGGAAAGTAGGAAATAAACCTTCTGGAAATAGGAAAATAAATGACATGTTTCTTATTCGTAGAAATTCGTAGCTGTTCAATGTATTTTCAGGAATGTTCTTTAACACCAAAATTCACAGAAGGTATACACAGTACACCAGTCCAATTTTAAGAAACTCCAATTTTCTGTCCTTTCATTCTACATGTAGAACTGTCAAATATAGAGGTTACATTATTACAAAAGTAAAATGATGAAAATCTTCCAGCACCATAATTCTCAAAGTGGCTGCAAAGAGAGTACCCATATAGTAAAAGTATGAAAGAGGCAAACGCTCTAAATTAGGGGATGAGGGTTTACTGAGGTGATTACCAATGGATGAAAGATAACCAATCAATGTCTTCAGATAGAGTCCAGCTCTATAACTTTATTCGGTGTCATTTATGCACAAAGCAGGAAAGGAAAATTCAGCAGCAGAATTTCTGTCAAGGTAGGACAAGGATTCTATACTAGCAATCATAGGAGATGAAAATACAGATACTTCCGAGCAGGGCTTTTTTTCTCATAGAACGCCCAGAACGGAGTTCCGGCACCTTTTTGGGATGGAACCTTGTAGGGTAGGCAAGGCGGGTTATATGACACGTGTGAGTTCTGGCACCTTTTTTTTTTTAAAGAAAAAAAGCATTGCTTCCGAGGAAGAAGAAATAAAAACAAGGCACCAGATTTTAAAGGGAGAGGTATTATGGAAGGAAGGTCAGATAGAAAAGTGAGGAAGATATGAACATCCCCTCCCCCATTCTGCTTTTTGTTTTTAATAGGACTGCGTCGTAGGGAAGGAACACGACAATCCATTCACCCTTTCTGATTTTTTCCACTCTCTAGATGGTTCTAGAATGAACAAGTTCTTTCTTCCTTCATTTTGTTTCGTTAACATAAACACATTTTCTTAAAGCCCCACGAAACACTATTCGTTTATCTACCCCCCCCCCAGGTGCCAAAAAAGTCATAAAGGGGGCTCCAAAGAAGCAAGAGGTGGTGGCATATCTCTCTCTTCTTGGGCAGTACATCTTTGGGTTTTGGTGAAAGGAAAAAAGAAGTCTCAGTAAAAGAAGATGGCAAGAAACATCAGGACAAGCTAGAACTTTAGAAGACCAACAGAAAGAAACGGCGAGGCATCCCATTATGGAGGTAAAGCAAAAATAGAAAAACAAAGCCTGGGAAAGCTGAATTTTTCACCAAGTTTAAACCTTTCAGCGGGCAGAGTTACAAAAACAATCTATGAGGAACCAGCAGTATAACGGCATGTGGCAATGATCTAAGAAGACAGGAGAGAGAGTGAGAGAGCCACTAGACAACTATTAGCATGTAAGAGATGTCTCAGCCCACAGAAAGGGGGAATGGCCTGATTTCAGAAGGGAGACTCCCTAATTTTCTGGAGAATAAATAAAAAAAAGAGAAATACTTTCAGTCTTGCAAGACGTAACCTAAAAATAGAGTTAGTATTCCTAGTTGTGCTTTTTTGTCTGGCTCAGCATACTAAAAAGCAGAGACATCACCCTGCCAACAAAAGTGCGTATAGTCAAGGCCATGGTTTTCCCAGTTGCAATGTATGGATGTGAAAGTTGGACCATAAGAAAGGCTGAGCGACAAAGAATTGAAGCCTTTGAACTATGGTGCTGGAGAAGACTCCTGCGAGTCCCTTGGACTGCAAGGTGTTCCAACCGGTCAGTCCTAGAAGAGATCAACCCCGACTGCTCCTTAGATGGCCAGATCCTGAAGTTGAAACTCAAATACTTTGGCCACCTAATGAGAAGGAAGGACTCACTGGAGAAGATCCTAATGCTGGGAAAGATTGAGGGCAATAGAAGAAGGGGACGACAGAGAACGAGGTGGCTGGATGGAGTCACTGAAGCAGTAGGTGTGAGCTTAAATGGACTCCAGAAGATGGTAGAGGACAGGAAGACCTGGAGAAATGTTGTCCATGGGGTCGTGATGGGTCGGACATGACTTCGCAATTAACAATAACAACAAATAATTGCAAGGCTAAATAAGCAGATTAGCACACAATCTGTTGGGAGAAGACGCAGGGGGAAAAGATGGGGAGGTTGGGTGGTAAGAATGGCTGACAGGAGCCTACCAACATCTAAAGCAGGCCTGCACAACAAGCAGCACCATCAAGAAGCCTGTGAAGCTGGCTGGCATTTTAAAACGGCCAATTCACTTCCCATCAAAAGACAGGCTGCTGGGGACTTCCGGTGGCTGCCTTGGTGTCGATATAGCCTCATTCGGAGGCTCTGAGTTCTGGGACTTGTAAAGCCGCAAAAACAGCGCAAAACAGCTGTTTTTCGCGGCGGAAAAAACCCCTCCTCAGTCGTAGAAGGGGTGAAGAGCTGTGAGTGGGGGGTCGAGATCCTCTGAAAACTCCCCGAAAAAGCTTTCGGGGGAAAAGAAAGAGGACTCCCCGGGCGCTCGCAATAGCTCCAGCCCGGAGCTGCTTCTGTCGGCTGACAGACCCAGACGCTAAGACCAGCCTCCGCTCGAGGAAAACTTTTTAAAGAGGCACAGAGATAGACGGACTGAACGCAGGAGCTTAAAAAGCAAGTATTTCTTATATTTTACCTCTGATCAACTACTTTCACAATAAACAAAATGTACCCAAGATGGCGACTACTTTTACTTTAAAGAGAAAGTGACCGGAAGAGAAAGTGGAAAGTGAGACTGCAATGTGAGAGTGACCGCTAGAGGGCAGACTAGACGCAAACCTTAAAAACTTTACAAAATATACCTAAGGAAGACTATAAGAGGATACATCTTGGCAATATAAGTGTAAGGATTAGTCTTCTGCATAAAGAAGCTTGGCTAACAGCAGACTGAATTTAGGATGGCCACTAGGCAGTCCAAACTAATGCCCTCAAAGGTGGCAGCATCCTCCCCAGCCCTGCCCCCCCATCTTCCTCCATACCTACAGAATCCCAGGCCCCCCTGTCTACTCAGGCCTCTCCAGAAATGCATATGATGAAAGATTTAAAAGATGCAATGTCAGCAATGTATGAAAAAATAGAGAGAAAGCTGGAAGTAATAAATGACAATTCTGAGAAAAGGATGGAAAAACTGGAGAGGACGATGGAGGCAGTGGAAAAGAAGATAGAGGAAATGGATAAGAAGATATAGGGAATGGATAGGAAGATGGAGGGAATGGATAAGAAGATGGAGAGACAAGGCAAAGAACTAGAAAAGAAGCTGAAGGAACAAAGCAGAGAATTGGAGAAAAAGATGGAAGATCAAAGCAAAGCTGTTACTGAAGACTTAGACCAAATCAAAGAAACAATGCAAACGCACAATAAGAAAATGAGAGAAGATATTGGGAAAACTTTTAAGAGGGTCTGGGAGGGGGTTGAAGAAAAGATGGAAGAGGTGGAGAGACAAGTTGAGGGACAACTTGCTGAGATGAAAAGTGAGGTGCAGGACCACTCAACTATGATGCAATATCGGCAGATGATGACAGCAATTAGGGTCAGGGGACTGGGAGAATCCCCAAATGAGAAGCAAGAAGATTTGAAAAGAATTTTTGTAAAAGCCTTGGAAAAATTTCTAGGAGAGGAGGCTAAATTGACAGAATCTCTTGGCAAATTGACAGAATCCACAGAGTTAACTCATGGCTCGCAAGACAAAAAAATATACCAAGAGATGTGGTTATCTATTTTGTAACAAAGGGATTCCGAGATCTTATTTTTACAACATCCTATAACAAGAGATTGAATGTACAGGGGCAAGAGGTGGTGATATTGAAGGAGATCCCTCCCAAGATGTTAAGAGAAAGAAAAGACTACGCGTTTTTGGTCACTGAACTGAAAACACGCGCTCTACAATATCGATGGGAAGCCCCAGCTGGAATGTCATTATTTTATAACGGTAAAAGATACCACCTGAACTCAGTCTGGAAAGCAAGAGAATTTTTTGAAAAGGAACTGAAGGCGGGGAGACCCTCGCCCACAGCACCGGAAAATGTAGATTGGCCACAAGAGAGAGGAATGGACTTAAAACAACGATCAAAATCCCCGGAGACACAGACCGCTGCAGCATCAGGAGAAGATAAAGGAGCTTCTCTGGAAGTGACTGCACGGAGTATGGATATCAATAAAACCCTGGAAGCAGGAAAGCCTAAAGATCAAAGGCAGACGAGAGCTACTATTAAACGTATAGGACAGCAAGAAAAGAACCAACAAGGCAGTACAAATACTAATCTGGAAACCATGGGAGCGAGACCAAAGAAGAAAGCAAGAAAGCAAAAATGGAATTGGTCTGGCAAGAGTTTTCTGAAGCCGATCATGACAAGTAAATATTTGACATGGAATGTTAACGGGTTAAACTCCCCACAGAAAAGGAAGAAAATATTTCATTATCTGAATCAAGGTAAAAATGATATAATTTGCTTACAAGAAACACATATCAGAACCACGGACCAGAAATATTTAACTAACAAGCTAGGCACACAATTTGTTGCAGCGGCAGCAGAAAAGGAGAATGGCATAGTCATCTATGTGAAAAAGCATATAAGAGCTAAATTAATAGAGTCAGACTCTCAAGGTAGATATCTAGCAATCGAAATTGTAAAAGATGATAAGAAAATTCTTTTGATGGGCATATATGCACCAAATCAGCAACAAGGAAAATTTTACAAATTGGTACATAAAAAGCTAATACAATTCGACTACAGATCTTGTATTATAATGGGAGACTGGAATGGTGTCATAGAGGTCGGCTTGGATAAAAAGAAGACATCACCAAATCCGCAAAAACACTCCAAGTTGCCCAAATCCTTCTTTGATATAAAGGATGACTTTGACCTGATAGACATTTGGAGAGAAAGACATGGCAAAGAGCAGGAATTTACCTTTTTTTCAGACAGACACCAGTCATTCTCTAGAATCGACTTTATATTAACAACCAGTGACTTGCTTGTTAGCCTAAAGAAGGTGAAAATCCTACCCAAAGTTCTAACAGACCATAATCCGGTATGGATGGAATTAAGGCAAGGACAGAAACCTAGGAGATCCTGAAGAATTAATGAAAACCTGTTTAAATATGATATAAATGTGGATGAATGCAAAAATGTTATGAAGGAATTCTTTAGCATAAATATGAATAAAGAGACACCTATAGAAATGTTATGGGATGCTAGCAAGGCGTTCATGCGTGAGATTCTCATGGACAGGAACAAAAGGCACTGTTGCAAACAAGAACAAAAAAGAAAGGAGTTAGAAGAGGAGATAAGTAAGAAAGAGCAATTATTAATAGAAAGACCGGAGGACAAAGATACCAAAGAGGGAATCAAGATTTTACGGAAACAATTTGACTTGTTGATGGCAGATCAAGTGGCAAGGAATATACAATATGCAAAGCATAATACATTTTTTAATTCCAATAAACCTGGTCGATGGCTGGCTTATATACTAAGGAAAAAGCAAAAATCCCGCATAATTGAAAAGATAGCGTATAAAGGAAAGGAAGAGTTTCAACAAGAAACGATCAAGAAAGCTTTTATAGAATTCTACTCCAAGTTATACGCTGAAGAGAAGACACAAGATAATGAGATAGAAAAGTTTCTGCAAAATGAAAAGTTATTGATAATTACCGATGAACAAAGAGATAGACTGAATGCATTGATCACACCAGAAGAAATACTTGCAGTGATTAAACAATTGAAAATGGGAAAATCTCCCGGGACTGATGGGTTAACGGCGACCTATTACAAGTATCTTCGAGAGGAGATGGTAGAACCCCTTAGAGAACTATTTGTCAACATACAAGAAGGTGGTCAGATTCCACCGTCATGGAAAACAACCTCCATATCTCTAATCCCTAAAGAGGGAAAAGACAACGCTCAACCAGAAAACTACAGACCCATCTCACTATTGAATACGGATTACAAAATTTTTGCAAAAATTTTGGCTAACAGATTAATGACAGTGTTACAAAAAATAATTCACCCGGACCAAACTGGGTTTATACAAGGACGACAGATGAAAACTAATGTAAGACAACTTCTTAATATAATAGAGTACTTGGAAAGGCATATCCAGGTGCCCGCTGCTCTCATGTTTTTGGATGCAGAAAAAGCCTTTGATAGACTGAATTGGCCGTTTCTGAAAAAACTGATTGGGGGGATGAAAATGGGAGAACAGTTTATTAATTCCATATTGGCAATTTATCAGAAACAAACAGGCCAGATCATTGTGAATGGGGACTTAACAGATTCATTTAACATAGAGAAAGGTACTAGACAGGGATGTCCTCTATCCCCCTTGCTGTTTGTTTTAACGCTGGAGGTTTTACTGAACAAGATACGAGCGGCAGATGATTTAAAAGGTATACGGATTAGACAACATGACTACAGACTATGCGCCTTTGCGGATGACTTGCTTGTGACACTGATTCAACCAGCACAATCAGCCAAGAGATTGATGGAGATAATTAAGGACTATGGTAGGGTATCAGGCTTCAAAGTAAATATATCTAAGACAAAGATGCTAGTTAAAAATTTAGATAACAACTCAAAACAGGACTTAGAAAGAATAACGGGCTGTGAAATAGTTAAGAAAGTTAAATACTTAGGAGTTGAGATTGAAGCTGCAAACGGGAAATTATATAAAAATAATTATGAGGTGTTGTGGAACAAGATACAAATAGATTTGGACAAGTGGAAAACATTACAACTGTCTCTGCTGGGCAGGATAGCGGCAGTAAAAATGAATGTATTGCCAAAATTTTTATTTCTCTTTCAAATGTTACCTATACTTAAAAAGGATGTGGGCCTAGACGAGTGGCAGAAGGGCATTAACAGATTTATTTGGGATGGCAAGAAACCGAGGGTTAAATTAAAAATCATCCAGGATACAAGGAAAAGAGGCGGTTTAAAAATGCCCAATTTGAAGTTATATTATTATGCTGCGGCACTGGTGGCGTTGAGTGACTGGATTAATATATCGAATGATAGAATACTGAATGTTGAAGGACATGGATTACTATATGGTTGGCACGCATATTTAGTGTATGACAAGAAGGCGGATAGGAGCTTCAAGGAGCACACACTGAGAAACCCGCTGTTGCGTGTCTGGAAGAAGTATCAGTACTTACTACACGAAAAAATTCCCATCTGGACGATCCCCAGACACGCAATAGGGAACATAAACATAGTACAAGGTCAAGATGTGGTGCCCTATAGTAAACTCGTAATGGAAGAAGGAAATGTGTTATCATTAAAGCCATTGAATATGCTAGCAGAGGAAGGAATAGTGTGTACCTGGTTTTCATATTTACAATTGCAGTCTAGATGGCAAAAAGACCTGAAGAAGGGTTTATCACTAACAGATGAGAATTTAATTAAACAAGTTAGAGAACAAGGGCCCATGCATATCAAAAGAGTGTACAATGTATTGATAGAAATTGACTCTGAAACTGAACTAGTCAAGGATTGTATGATAAAGTGGGAACAAAATTTTGGGCAACCTATCATGATGGAAACGTGGGAGAGAATTTGGGTGAAAAATGTAAAATTTACGCAAGCGCAACATTTAAGAGAGAACTTTTATAAAATGTTTTATAGGTGGCATCTAGATCCGAAAAAACTATCATATATCTACCCTGACATCCAACCTAAATGTTGGAGATGTGATAGTATGGAGGCTACATATTTTCATGTATATTTTCTGGAGAAAAATATGGTGGACACTTCAAACCATTTTGAAAAAGCGTATTGAATTTCTACCTCAGTTGTTTTTGTTAGGGATCATAAAAGACTGTACCGCCCTAGAGACGAACTTAATTTTGAACTTGATCACAGCAGCGAGACTGTTGGTGGGACAATATTGGAAGAAGCCAGAATTACCATCTATTGAAGAATGGACTTTGAAAGTTATAAATTTGGCAGAAATGGCTAAAATATCTGCATATTTGAAGGATCATTCAAATGAAAAATATATGTTGGACTGGAAACATTGGATAGACTACATACAAGAGAAACACCAATCAAAGAAAATGTATCTGGCTTATAGTTAAATCTTGATATACGGAGTGAAGAATGTTTACAAATTTAAAATGATTGTAATAAGTTGAATAGCATTTAACTTGAATTTTTCTTTGTTTACATGTACAAATATATATCTAATAAATAAATTTTTTATAATAATAATAAAAAAAGACAGGCTGCTGAGTAGCTCCAAGCCTCACTGCCAACAGCTGCAGCACTGCAACCCCTCTGCTAGCTGCCAAACAGTCAATCAGTTTGCCAGGTATTCCTTGGTGGCCTGCAAAGATTTTTAAGTCATCCATGTGGCTCCTTCTCCGCTACTAATTGCACAGGTTTGATCTAAAGAGTCAACCCCCACTTTTGCAGAGAGTTGTGTAACTGCTTACTTCACACATAGCTTACTGTGTTTTCATATTTAAAGTTCAAAATGGGAACAAAATATACCTCGAGCACTTTGTAAATAAGTGAATAAGATAAAAACAAACAAACACCAAGATGATGAGGAAGTAGGAATTAAATAAGCACAGGAATAGGACAGATAAAGGCTTCATTTTTGTTAAGAACAAAGCAATATAAAGACATCCCTGCAAGAGTGAAACAGAATTCTGCTCAATTGTCTCTATATCAAAAAATGAACCTATGACAATATCTGCTTTGTAATATTGTTAAAATGTTAAAATCCATTTCCCATTTCTTTTCAGCTATCCCCAAGATAAAGTTTAAATGTTAAAAAGCTACCATGCTTTGGACAAATATTAACGTGGCACTATTAAGGTGAAAACCTATTAGTCGAACAGGAGTTCTCTTTCTCAGCTTTTGCCACAAGTCCTTGTCATTTTCTTACCCTGCTACTATTCCTTTTTCCATCGCATTTATAAGACATGGTATCCAATGCCAATAAAAACAATGTTCCTTTAAAAGTCACAAAACTATAACTAGACTGTTGTATGTGTGCCAGGAAGAAGTCCCAAATGGGTTTTTAGAGAAGATTGGGTGGATTTTATTTCCGGAAACCAGGAAACTCAAATCTTAAAAACAAATTTCATATACAGGTAACTATACAGGAAAGAAAAAGGAAGTAGAACTGAAAATGGTCAGAGAGGGATAGAAGACAATTTTGCATCTTAATCCTTAAAAAGGATTGTAATAAAATTCAAAGGTACAAACATCTAGAAGCAATTTCATTTCTATAATTCAATTCTTAGAATTTCGTATGTGAAGGGAGTCACTGAACTATATTAATATTACAGTATTAGAAGACAAAAAGATTGTAAATCTTTTAGAACTGTCTATAATTCTGCATGATGGGACATGCAAATGAGATCCAGATTTACAAGGTTTAAAATCTATACTTTTGGATGTAAAACTCTTAATTTTGACTGTTTACCAAAGTAAATTGAATAACTGTTTACACCTACTTTTTTTCTTACATTGAGGTTTTTCCTTGAACAGTTATTTTAGGAATGTGGTTATTTTAAAAATAGTATAAGTATTTTATTTATTTATTAAGATTTATATAGCAAAGCTACAAAAGCGAGTTCTGATTTTAGAAATCCAAGAATGAAACCCACTTTGAACCCCAAATGTTAGTGGTTTCAATAAAATGCTACTGAAGACAAAATATAATTGTAATCAATTGTTCAGCAATAATGATACAATTAAGGGGTATTATAAGAAGCATCAAGCAGTACGAGAACTAGAATATAGCTAATGAAGTTCTTTCCAATGAAATTTTATTTCCTTCAATACCAGGAAAAATATTTATATTTTTCTTCTATTATATTTAATAGAAGAAAGAAATCTCTCATGTCCCAATACTTTAGCACTCAATTATCCTATTTATAATTAGAGGATCATCTAGAGGAACCATTTAGCAAGACAGCTCAAAGATGTCAATTTTAGAATCTATATGAACATATGCACTATGATCTTGATCCCTGCCCTATTAGCAACAGGAATATTTCTAAGAACCTAGAGGGCAAGACTCTGAACTATAATGCTTTCTAAAGCCTATAAATATAACACCTGCACAGAACTTGGCTTTACCCTAAAATCTAAGCAATGTTCATATGCAGATATGTCCTATCTTTAAAGCAATCTTAGTTCAGATGTGGTGACCTACAGAATGTAAGCATATTAGTTGGTAGAAGAAAAGAAACTAACCAGGATTCCCTCAGAAGCAATGAAGAGGGAAGAACCCAGAGTTGAATCCTTATTCCCCGATAGGGTGTGGGAAATGTGACATATAGAAAATCCTTCAGTCTAGCAGGGAGCCCAAGTCCATCTGATCAGGAAGATATGACTATCTCACTGGGAAAGAGACTAGGAATGTATGACAGAACCCATGAGATGGCTATGCTGATGTTGGCTTTTGATGTCTCGTTTTGCTGTTGATTATGTATTTGTTGTTACGTTGTTTAACAAATTGTTGTTAGTTACCCAGAGTCAAGGTATAGGGCAGTGTTTCTCAACCTTGAGAATTTTAAGGCATGTGGACTTCAACTCCCAGAATTCCACAGCCAGCATTGCTGGCTGTGAAATTCTGGGAGTTGAAGTCCACATGCCTTAAAATTCTCAAGGTTGAGAAACACTGGTATAGGGTTTCCTGCCTGAGCAGGGGATTGGACTAGATGACTTCCAAGGTCTCTTCCATCATCATCATCATCATCATTATTACAATGTGATGGGAAGCCATAGAAACCAAAACCAATCAATCAATCAATCAATCAGTCAAGGAAATAAGCAAGCAAAGCATAGGGGATTCAATATAAAAATTAAAGGAGCAAAATAGTTTATTTGAGAAATTCTTCCCTGTTATTTAAAGCTTTCCATGTATTCAAACTTAAAACAGGAAATTAATGAACGCTAGATTTACAACGCAGATAACTTTCAAGATATATAGGGACAAGTTATATGGAAAAGAACATGTGCCAGACAATCTCTAAAACTTTCTTCTTCTGAAATTCTACACGTGTACAAGCAAACACATACAGGTAGTCCTCAACCTATGCCCAGTTTCTTAGTGATTATTCAAGGTTTTGACAGATTGTTCATAAGCTACTTATGACCCAGTTTCACAGCTACCGCCACTACAGCACCCCCCCTCCAGTCATTTGCCTTTATGCAGAGATGTTGCAGCGGCTCTTCTGCCTATTTTCCCTACCTGACAGGAAGCTGAATGCTAGTAGCTTCTACAGCCAGCTTGGGTGCTAAGTGGGAAATAGGGTGCCTCAGGGAGTGGGAGAGAGGCCTTAGGAGGCATGGGGCAAGCAGGCCTGGGCCTGTGTTAGGCCTCCAAGGGCCTCCTCTACTCCTGAGACATCCAATGCTCCACTTGACAACTCAGATGGTCGCTTAACATTCACATTGGGGAGAGCAGGGGTGGGAGTCACTGAGCGACATAATAAGTGAGCATCTCGCTTAACAACCTTCATGACTTATGACCATAATGGGCAGGCTCCATTATGGTTGTAACGAAAGAATTATCTGTACGCACATAAGTATTATAGCACTGGTTCTCAACCTTTTTCAGGTTGAGACCCCACTTGCGCCGCCCATGTGCGGCGCGACCCCGACCCCCGCGCGACGGGCCGATCCGCACATGCGCGGCACGCGCGACGAAAAAACAAAACAAAACAAAATGGCGGACCGCGACGGCCCGATCCACGCATGCACAGCGCGCACGCGACGGCCTGAACCGCGCATGTGTGGTGCGCGCGCGATGACAAAAAACAAAATGGCGGACTGCGGTGTCCGGCAACCCCTGCGAAACGGTCGTTCGACCCCAAATGGGGTCACGACCCATAGGTTGAGAACCTCTGTATTATAGTAAAATAAATGTATGAATATCAGACCATTCCTTGATTCTATGATTCATTTATTTTTACAGTAGCATATTTATCCAGCCAGGAAGGTGAAAATTTATAAATTTATAATACTTTTATACATTTAATTAACCTTTAAAAGTTATTTATTTGATGTTTGCAAAATAATTACATATAAATAATTAGCTGAACTCTTCCTTCCAGAGATAAGACTATCATTTTTTAAAAAAAAATATTGCAGAATGTTTACAATATGTACTACGCACCAAACAATTCCCTAGCAACTACATTTCAGTGCAAACTTCTGGCATATGCCTTTAAACAAATATATGTTCAATATTGTTCACATTTAGCTATGAAATGTGTTTAGGTCTCCAGTCAGAAATTAAGAAAATTAAGATGCTGTTTTGCTTGGATTAAAAAATTCTCCTTTGAGGTCTTTTGCTTTAAAGTATTTTAGATTTGACTTGAAACAAATCTACCTAGCAGAAACCTGGGATTTGCCAGCCCTATTTCACCATCATCTTCCATATGGCATTAATAAAGCTACATGCTAAATGTTTGAAAGTTCTATGGTACACACAGGCTACCACAACAGTGTTTTTAAATTTCCCCCCACTACATGTGATGAAAACAGTGAGTTTTACTATTAGTTTTACTTCCCAAGTTTATTCTCCCCTATATATGATTAAGTGGACTTAATACAAAGAGGGAGGCTGATTGATAGCTCAACACAGACTTTTATTGTAAGTCTGCTTATACAAATATTTTTAGAATTTTAATAATATCCTTTCAATCATTCTTGAAACCTGCAAAGAGGAAAATGTGACTGGCATCATATTCAGTAGTCTATATTCTTGAGGGTCATTTTTCAAACATCTATCATATTACATCAGTGTGCTTTCTTTTTAAAAGGATGCTCAACTGGTTAATTGAACAATTATGATTAACGGTATAAAAGTGTTTCTCTTCTTGTATCCCATGCTTTTTCAAATATTTATTACATTGAGGTATTACATTTATAGAGCCATTAACTAACATTCCTCTCATATACAGGATCACACCAAATATTTTAGCAAATAAAAATGATGAACATTTTTTGAGGTAAACCAAATAAACTTTTCAAAGACCTGATACCATGTATAATACATAACAAACTGTTATGAGGGTGGGATTGGTACAAAGTTTGCAGTATGATGGAACTTTTGAAATGATAAATGAAGTTGTACAAACACCGAACCAAAAGCTAATAATAAACAATTAAAATAAACAAACTAAGTATTAGTTTAAGTCTGACAAATGGTTTTGTAATTGGCCTCTCTTCTCCGTGATCAGAAAGGAAGATAAATGAATATGAGAGAGATGAAAACTGCATGCTTTTCCACGAGGCAATTGGACTTTCTTCTTATCCAAGAAGCTTCTTCAGCTGTTGCTTCATGGAAAAGCATCTTTGGGATAACTACGGTATGACCTGGATGACTGAGAATCTCCATAGACACACACAGGAAAAAATATGTCAGTGAGATGACGAAGGAAAAAGCTTATCCACTCTTTCCTACTTATCACACTAGTAAGAACACTGCCAATATCTGAATAAAGCACATTTTTTATCTGTTGTGCAGAAAATCATCAGTTTAAGATTTTTAATTTCTTTTTTTATAGGAAAAAAGAGCTGCTTTGCTTCATCACAAATTTCAGATGTCCCAGTCTAATAAAATATTTAAATTAACATACTGACCTTGAAGTGAGGCTGAAGCAAGCAGCAAGTCCAAGGTAAGGAATGAGAAACAGAAAGTTAGAGAAAGATTTAATGAGAAACACACTCCAAACTTGGCACATCAAGAAGAGCGACAGAAAAGCAGCACAGTGTCAGAAAGCAGAGCCAGAAAGCAAGGTAAGACATTTGAGAATGTTTCTGCCATCTAATTAGATGATATGTTTTCATACATAACATGTGATTCCAAGAGTCACTTTTGGCGAGATGGGCAGCATATAATTTAATAATAATAATAATAATAATAATAATAATAATAATAATAATAATAATAATAATAATAAAACTATTTCAGGGCTCACCCTCCAAAAATGATACTGAAAGAATACTCAGTGCACTGTATGGATCACAATGGAAAGCTAAGATTCAGGAAATGTTCTTATCTTAGATGGCAGGCAACTTAAAATCCTGACAATACTACCGGGTAAGTTCCTGGCTGTTCCTCAATCAAATCTAACATTTATTTAAAAAAAAATCTCAAAGAGGAAGCCAAATTTAATAAGAGGACAGAGATTAGGTGAAACTGAGGTTTCATACATTGCTCATAAAGCAACATATGTGTGAACAATCTTAAGTAATATATGAATATTAGATTTCATTAGAAATACTGTATTTCATATTATTCTCAAGTTCCCTATTATTCAAGTCCAATTCAGAGATGCAGAGGTGAGGTGCAATAGGAAAAAAAACAATAATAGTCATACTTTGTCCTCTTATTTAGTATTAACAATTCAGTGTTGACAATAGTTTCTAATATATATGTTAGTAATATAAAGTTATTTAAAAAGGTTATACAACCTGAATTGATACAATGGATTTTGTTTATCAAAGGTGATACTCTAGAGCAGGGATGTCAAACTGGACACGTCACGCGGAAGCAGCGCCCTCCCCTTTGCTAGCAATGGCAAAACAGTCCCGATACGTTTGACACGTCTGCTCTAGAGTCCTAAAAGTACACTTCTGAAGAATAGTACTTTTTATCTGGACAATAACAGAAATATCCTTTTTATTTGTGGTAATACAGAAGAAGAATAAGTATCTCTGATTGACACAAATATTGGATATTTCAGGGAAGAACATTTAAAAAGATTTTGTATTAATGTCAACTGAACTGTTGGCAACAAAACAATTTTGTTTGTTAAAGAGAAATTCAGTAAAAACTAACATACACACACACACACATTCCAAAGAACTGTATTATATATAACTCTCAACTTTTCATAATGTATAAGGGAGTTTCAGATTTTGAGTTATCACAATCCCTTAAATGATCATAACTAGAGGTTTTTAAGAAGAGGCTAGACAGTCACTTGTCTGAAATGGTATAGGTTCTCTTGCTCGAGCAGGGGGCTGGACTAGAAGACCTCCAAGGCCCCCTCCAGCTCTATTCTATTCTATTCTATTCTATTCTATTCTATTCTATTCTATTCTATTCTATTCTATTCTATTCTATTCTATTCTATTCTATTCTATTCTATTCTACTCTACTCTACTCTACCCCATTCTCATTTCCAGTGCCTTATTTACTTTTATTTATATTTGTTCTTATAGTTAAAAAACCCCACCTTTGATTCATACAAAAACCCCTTGATTCATACAAAGAGGATGCTGCAAATGCTCTATGCTTCACTATGCTCTTACAATAGTTTCCTCAATTTTGTACTTATTTGCACATGGATTCAAAATTAATGAAGAGATAGTATTGGGAATTTTATTCACAGCAATATTACGAATTTACAGCAATATTACAAACAAATAAGGGGTGAGATTAAAAAATATATAAATCATTCTGATTCTGAAGACCTTGTAATTCCGTGCCACTAGATTGACTATTGTAAAAATTGCATTATTAAGATCCAATAAACATACACAAAATAATTACTCAACAAATCCCAAGAAAAACTGTAGCCAATGAGTGTAAAACGTTATCACAGAAAAGAAACAATTAGCCTTGAATTCCGTTTCCTACAAACTTCCATAAACCCTTCTTTACAGGCTGTGATTACAGGGACAGACCCTTGGTAGAAGATGGGCCATATGAAATATGCTTATTGAGAAAAAGCATTGCCAAAGGAACAATACAATAAATCAACTCGGAAGAAGGAGAAAGAGAAAAAGAAAATGTAACACAAATATTAATGAAAAATGTTTGTGGAAAAACAGAAAGCAAGTTGAAAGCAAGAAGGTTTTATTTTATTTTATAATTTTTCTGTTTCGGTAAAACATGCTGAGAAATAAATAATAATAAAGTAAAAATTTTAAAGGTTGACAGTAAACAGATATATCAGAGCATACTCTTCTATATCTACTAGTTGACTGCTGCATTGATTTTCCATTATTTGTGGGGAACAACAATTGGAAAACTCTTTTTTTCTTCTCATTTATGATGTATCTTTTAGGATAATAGGTGACAAGAAATGCCTCTGCATCTTAAAACTATCTTTGACCATAAACAGGATAAGTACCTTCCAAAGACAAAACTGAACTGATAATCCAATCCTGAGAATTTACTGTGGTCAGTTATTAGGGCGTTCTTAATAAAATGCTTACTTTGTACTTCCCCATCAATCTCAACGTGAGAAGATTACACTGAGAATTGGCAATACTAAATATACAGCTTTTCCCTATAATATACTTGCCTTCAAGTTATGTTGGTCTAGGGCTAGGGTTAGGGTAGATTTCTGAATCAATCTGTTGACCCATTGAAATATTATATCAAAATGAAAGAATATAGAAGATAAGAAATAGCGATTCTATGAATCACTCCTCACAGTCACCCATGCCCTTGTCACCTCGAGATTCGACTACTGTAATGCTCTCTACATGGGGCAACCTTTGAAGAATGTCCGGAGACTGCAAGTAGTCCAGAATGCGGCCGCGCGAGCCGTCTTGGGTCTCCCAAGACATGCTCATATCACTCCAGCCCTCCGTGAGCTGCACTGACTACCAATTGGTCTCCGAACACAATTCAAAATGTTGGTTATGACCTATAAAGCCCTTTATGGCAATGGGCCAGGATACTTGCGGGACCGTCTTCTGCCTCATGAATCCCAGCAACCGGTTAGGGCGCATAGAGTTGGCCTCCTATGGGTCCCGTCTGTTAGACAATGTCATCTGGCGGGGCCTAGGGTTAGGGCCTTCTCTGTTGCTGCCCCAGCCCTCTGGAACCAGCTTCCCTCAGAGGTCCGTACTGCTTCCTCCCTCCTAGCTTTCAGAAAACTGTTGAAAACACATTTATGTTTGGGGCGTGTGAGCTGCACTCTGCCCCTGGGCCTTTGACTGTGACTGTGTGTGTATGAGTGAAATAAATTATCTAGTTTTATACTGTAAATTAGTAATTTTAATTGATTTTATGTTATGTTTTTTATACTTGTATTCTTGTTGTGAGCCGCCCTGAGTCTTGGGAGAAGGGCAGCATATAAGTTTAATAAATAATAATAATTTCATTTCGAGGATTAAGTGAGAATTTCCTTAAGAAGTGACTTCAATCTATATAATTTTACTGGCTTGTGGCGGCATGCATTTATTTATAGGATTTATATCCTGCTTTTCTGCCCATATGGTACAGAAGATATCAACAATTAAAACAATAAAGCAATCAGTTAAAATCCTATAAACGTGGTTAAATCACTACTAAAGTGGCTTAAACATAAAAATCTTGGCTGAAGAGGGAGGTCCAAAAAAGCCAGAGGTTGAGTGCAGCTCTCTGTGCATTTTATAGCTTGGACACAGTATAGGAAAAGGCCCTTTCCCATGTACCCAGCAAACAAAGTATGTAAAGCACCTATGCCACTAACCATAAAGTCCAGAAAGATTCATACTGAGATAGGGGGTTCCTTAGATAGTCAAGTTCTAAAACCAACACCTTAAACTGTGCCTAGAAGTAAAATATATCACCAAATCCATATTAAGTAAATTAAGGAAGTCTCTAGTAAAAAGAAGATGATTTCATAAAATAAATACTTCACAAGACACTATCCCAAAATTTCAATTTATCTTTTGGAATAGTCAAAAAATGGCAGACCTCTCAATTATTAAGAAACATTGTTTTAAGCACGCACCCACCTGTTGCCTTTTAAAAGAAGCTTAGTAAATATGAAATTCGTCTTTCCTTCCCCCACACTCTCACACCTGTCTCACCTTTCCAGTTCAGCTATCTTCCTATCTTTATCGTTCTTCTCATTTTCCATCTCTTTTAGGATTTCCAGCAGGCGGTCAACTTCAGCTTGAGCCTTGGTAGACTCTTCTTGATATTGGGCCACCTCTTTTTCGAACTGTTGAAATCTATCATTCATCTCTGGATTGGCCCTGGCCTCAATGGTTGCTTCGTAAGCCTTTTGGGAACAAACATTCCAAGAGTTATTTTGCACATCCAGGCTACAAAATATTCTATTCTGAAAGGGGAAAAAAAAAAAAGAATGTAAGGAAGGTCATTGCATTCAAAATGAAGCCCAGTTCTTCTTACAGTATAAAGATAGATTAGCAATAGTGGTAAATAGCTGTAGCTCAGGTGTAGGCTGAGGGTGAAGGTTCATTCTCCAAGCTTGTGGGTTGGTTTCTGAACGTTTCAGTACCAGGCTAGGTAACATCTTCAGCGGAGTTCAGAGTTCTTCTGTTTTTAAGGGCTTCGTGTGGTCAATAGGTCTTGTGATGGTGAGGTCATGTCAGGTGAGGGTCCCATCAGGTCAAGGTCTTGTGATGGGTCAGGTGTGAATCACCAGTGAGAATCTTGTAATGGGGAGGTTACATCAGGTAAGGGTCATTGGGAGGTGAAGTGCTGGTTGGGGGGGCTTGCATGGGTTGGTTGAGGGTTGGTGCGGTCTCTGGTTGGCTGTGCAGTTGATTTGAATTGTGAGGGATTCGTAGGCTGGTTATAGGTCTGTTAAGGGAATTGCTTGTGGAGTGCCGGGCTTCAATAAACTCACGAGCATGGTGAGTGGTAGAGTGGCCTATGATTTTTGCGTTACTGCAATTGAACTGGTGCTGTTTGGTGTGGGTAGAGATTAGGTTTTTGGGATCAAGGCGTTTGACTGCCATCCAGTGTTCGTGGATCCTGGTTTTTAATGACATCAATTAAACCTTTTGAATACTTATGCTACAAAGAAGCAGATCATCTGATTTTAAATATCATATGAAAATGGGCAGGAACTTCTTCCCAAACAGAAGTGCAATAATGATTTTACATCTTATTCTGCATAGCACTGAACTTATGATACAATGAAATAAGGTTACAGTCATAATTAAAATTTCATTTATGAGAGGAGAGATGGGAGAAGGGAGGATCAAGGGAATATATTATCAATTAATATAATTATGGAAATATAAATATTAATTATTATTGACTGTTAATTAACTATTGATTGTAAAAAAAACCATGAACCAAGACAACATGCTGTTATAATAAAAAAATCAATAAAACTTTTACCAAAAAATAAAAATAAAATTTCATTTATGAGGAAACAGGTATATAATGTTTACCTTTTTCAGCTGAGAGTCAAATTTCAGGCATTCTTCCTTCTTTTGCTCCAAAGCAATTTCTAATGTTTTCAATCTGGAGTCTTTTTTCAATCCTGCTGATGCTAATGATGAGGCGTGTTCCTTCAAATCCAGGAGTGTAGTCTGCAAGACAATAAATGCATGGACAGATATTGCTCTCGTTCTCTAATATTTATTGTGATCTTTCATAGGCTCTCCACTCCAATCTGTATACTGTACTATTTTTAGAGTCAAAATTGAAGTATTTTTAATTACAAGTTAGTTACTAATGTTTAAAACTCATTTAAAGGGTATATGTTTTAAAAATAGCTATCATACTATTTTCAGTGTGGTAGCTGTCTATTTGTTTAAAAAGCAATAGGAGTTTGGGAGGAACTTTCAAGACTAATAAAAATATTAAATGCATTTAAGCTTTGATTTGCTGTAAATTCAAAAAATAATCTGAGAAATTGTTCCTTTTTGCAACATAAAGGATGTGTAAGGGTGTATTCAGAACAACAAGCCTCTTCCCAAAACAGTCTAAATAGATTATTTTCTTGTGAAGCACATATAGAAGCAATTCAACCATTTCAACAGAATAAAAATATGTTTCATGTATTCTGGCTACAGAAAACCATGGGATTTGGACTAAGTCTTTCCCTTCTTAATTTTTTCAAGATTCACAGATATCAGTGTCTGTCATCCATTCTGCAGAGAAAATTCACCAAGATAATTGTTTTTATTTTAAAAATTCCAATAAGAAACCACTGCAAGCCATAGCAAAATGCTGAAGCCCAGCAAAAAAAACAATTGGTCTGATCTGTGTTCTGCTTTGGGTTTTGTGGGTTGGAAAAAAAAAAGTGCAGCTGCTGCACTTTTTCATGCTTATCATTAATGTTAAATAAGGAAAAGACAAAACAAACCTATGCCTCAAGCTTTTACATCCATCCACTTGTAGACTCATTAGCAATAGTGCACACATAGTCCAAAATTCAACAGAGCAACTTAAACTATACTAAGTA
The DNA here is from genome assembly GCA_034064705.1 of Bothrops alternatus. Lineage (NCBI taxonomy): Eukaryota > Metazoa > Chordata > Lepidosauria > Squamata > Viperidae > Bothrops > Bothrops alternatus. The sequence continues at coordinate 38,445,663 of JARGCV010000124.1, read as the reverse complement.
TTGTAATAATAGTGGCCCTTGCATTTACAACTTGCAACTCAGGAGCTTCTGTAATAATTCAGTTGTGAAGCCCTGATTGTCTCTAACAATACTGCAAGATACACAGTGGCTCTTTAGGCCTAAGCCATAGATTTAAATAACTGTTGTTTGTTATAGCTTACGGATGGTCACAGCTACTACGTTAGCTTAGTTGGATTTTCTTTTTTAAAAAAATATCAGATCCCAAGGCACAAGCAACCCACACTGAAAGTGCTCCCATGTGAAATACTGAAAATACCACTTGAAGAACTGGTCCAAGTACCGAAGAAAACGGCATAACTTGTCTGGAACTCAAAACAACTTTTAGAATATGCACATTTCATTCTGAGCATGTAACAACTGAAATATTTCAAACTCCCAATGTTTTGCACACCCCTACGTTTGATACAAGCTTATGCAAATGACGTAATTGCTGACTTAACTTAGTTGTCAGCTCAGAATCAGACAAACTGATTCTGAAGTTTTTCTAAGCAAGGAAACTTAATTAGTTTTGAAACTCCATAGACTGAAGGAACGGCTCTGCCCTTTGATTTATTCCCCCCCCCCCGCGCAATAAGATCGCCTTTGGAGAGCCTAGTGTAGGTACCCTCCCACTGAGCAGGTGGCTGTTTCAATAGGTGGCTATTTCAAAGTCTATTTCAATGACATTCGAAGGAGTCTGGAATACCTTTCTCAGCACAGTATATTTTGTGCTTTTCTTTATTCTTTTTCAGAGCCCTGTATTTTTATCCTCCCTCTCGTCCATTTTTTCAATCGACTTTTAGACTGCATCTGAAATATCTAAATTCAGGGTCGAACCATTATCTTTAACCAATATCAATCAGTACGTAAATAAACTATTCTAAGCCCATTTTAATGTTGCAGTTCCGAAATGTATATTTGCATCTCTGAGATTAACCTCCTTTTCTGAAAGATCTGCTTGCAAGACGCTGACTTTCTCTTTAAGGTCTTTCATATCTTTTTTATAGTTGTCAATCTCCTCTTGTTTTTCTCGCTCATCTCTGTCACGCTGCTCCTTGAGACGCTCAATAGTGCGCTCCTGGCAAAAATAGAATATTATTGTCAAAGAAACTCCATCTTTTAATGGACATAAACATGACTGATTCCAAAGAGTTCCCATCTCATTCAGAATACAAGCCCCAGTAAATTCAATGTATTGGATTTTAAAGGATATAAAGAAATGTGATTTTAAAGAAATGCTTGTAATAATTTTATTTTGAAACCATTAAATGGTCAACATTTGAAATAAATGAATTTATTAAATAACTTGCAAAGATTTTTATTTCCAGAAACTAAGAATTGGGACAGCAGACTCACTGTTTCTAAAAAGGCATTACTAACATTAACAAAAATACTATAAATTGCTAAAAAAAAAAAAAGAGCTTCACAGTGGAGGCATCCGGCTTTATATGAGAAACATTAAAACAAGCAAATTATGGAAAGATAACAGTTCTGATTTTTAAAAAATGAAAAAACCTCACTGATTACTTTGAAGTAGCCATTTACAAATTGACTTTAGAGTGACTATAACCACACTAAGATGTCAATATCTGCAATTCTTTTTCCAAGGCAAAAGGCAAGGGAAAGCAAAAGAGGTTAGAATTCAATCCATATGTGACTGAGCCTTAATATACAATACTTGCCCTTTCTTTGCAGAAAAATCTATATATTGCTAAAACTTTCATGTCTGTTAACCTTTGACTGGCAAAATGGTTCAAGTCAGGGTAAAACCTTTTGAACCAAGGCACTTCAAATGGGCTAACTTAGAGAATGTGTCCAATATCTGGGACCCATGACTCCAGTGGAACTGAAATTTGGCAAATTTTATAAAACACTTATGACATAAAATGATCATAAATCATTTTCAACAAACTGCCATAAACATTTTCTGTGGTCAACATGGACAACTTGCAAAGGCATGTATATCTCTGAATGCTTCCCTGAATTTTTAAGGACTTTTCTGGTGAATGCAATACATTAAAAACTGCCATGGTTGGTGATACTGAAGAATCCGATAAAGAAATATCACTATTTTTTGTCATTACCAGGATTAATAACTTTGTATTATGATATGTATTTATATTTTTCTTTATTTCAAGCAGTAAGATAAATGAAAGAGGACAGAGAGAATTACTTCTCAAACAGATGTCTACAGTGATGAAGGCACAATCTTTAAATAATGTTAACTCCTTTCGGCCAGACTTACCTTTTCTGCAAGTGCTTCCTCTAGCGTGGTCAATGCTGTATCGGTGTTGGTGGTATCAGCTTGCAAGGATTTTACTCTTTCTTTCAAACTGCTCATTTGTTTCTCTTTGTCTCTTAGTTGCTCCTGAAGATTTTCAATCTTAAGGGAAGGACACAGACCATAAAACTGAGGGGCCACCGTTAGGGATCACAGTTATCAGGATCTGATAATCCTAATTGCTATTCTCTATTAGACAGCAGCAGAGAAAGATGTCATAGCTACTATTCTCTTAGGCTGTTATTTTTATTACGATCCTGCAATTCAGCCACAATGCCTGCGCTGCAAAAACCCAGACCACCGCTAGATACAGAAAGTTCTCTATGTTGATAACTGATGGTCATCCAGTTTTTTGAAGTTCAGACTTGTGCAGAATCACGAGACGGGGGAATAGCACTTTCTGCTTCACTCTGCATAGAGAAACTCTGGTATCAGATTTTTGGTTAAGGATCATAAACGATTGCACTAATACTGAGATGAATAATATGTTATAGACTAGAAACTGTGGATAGACTATAGAAAAGAGAAACACCAATCAAATAAATTGTAACAGGCGTCTAGTTGAGGCTTGATGTGAGGAGTGAAAAATGCTTACCAAACCAGACGTTTATAAAGATTAATACTTAGTGAGGTATATCAGGTGCTATGATGATTGATGCATACTATGATTTTATGTTCAATGCTGATTGTATGAATGTAGATAGACCATATACAAGAGCTGTATTTTCGGGTCTTATGAGGACAGCTTATTAATATGAGCCCAGATTTAATGTTGATTGCTTTAATATTGGAAAAGCGTACTGAATTTCTACCTCAGGATCTTTTGTTAGGGATCATAAAGCTTGATGTGAGGAGTGAGGAATGTTTACTAAACCAGACGTTCACAAAAACTGATCCTTAGAATTGTATTGCAGGATATATGATGATTGCTTTTTAATATGAACTTATGTTTAATGTTGATGGTTTTAATAAAATAATTTTTATAAAAAAAGAAAAAAGAAATATGGCTTTCAGCAAAGGGTTAGAGTTAGCTAAACAGTAGCTAAAGAAGATGACTAAGGCATGTATCTTTAATCAGTTGGTGGCCTATAATAGAAACATAGTCAATAAAAGTAAATATGAAGGGTCTTTATAGGCATATAGAGAAAGTCTAATCTTAGAATCTATAGCAGCTAGTAAGTGGGAATCTCTACTATTTTAACACATGTTCCCAAACTGACTTTAATTGAAACATCAATTCTATTTTCCAAGTCAATGATTTATTACAAAGTTAAGAAATCTGTTACACAAATCCACAGAGGAAATTCTTCAGAGAATGGCATTTATCGTAACTGCATGTGAAAAATGTCTAATCAGCTATTACTGTCCTATTTAATTTCTTGTGGATAGAAAATAAAAAAAACCAGGAAAAAAGTATGCGCACTGATAGAGGACAGGACAGGGAACCTCAAATTACTCTATTATAGTACAAATACAAAAACATCACACAAACTGCTGGAACAATATATGTATGTATGTATGTATGTATGTATGTATGTATGTATGTATGTATGTATGTATGTATGTTTCCAGTTTTGTGGACTGGCGTGGTAGGGAAAGGGGATGATTCCACGTGAGCAGCCAGCAAGTGTAGGCATGCAGCTTCATTTGCATGAGCAGTATGCACATGTACCTGCTGTTCACGCAAATGGTGTGCATGTGCACATGCTTGCCTGCTGCTCATGCAAGTGAGGATGCGCGTGCATGCTAGCCGCCCAGTTACATGGCCCAGTTGCAGTCTCCTCACGGCTCACTAGTGGGGGACCTGTGTCCTAGGCTATTCTTTGAAAAACTTGCATATGTAATTTGCATAATCTGCATGAAACATCATATACATTCATGCTGATTGCATAATCATTCTAGCAAGTGATACAGAATCTGCTACTCATTTAATGAGTATTACAGTGAATACAGTTGAGGCTAATCAGATGGATATCTTATTCACATATTGATTACAATTCATTTGCCTAATTTAGCACAGGAATCCTTGTTAATTATCATGGATTTATAAATATGTTTGTTGCCAGAGATATAAATATATAAATACGTTCATTGTTGTTAGAGTCAAAGAAGACTCAGTCAAGAGCTTCAGAAAGCAACTTTACAACTAAGATTATTATTACATTCTGGTGAAAATAAAAGAGTTCAGTTTTTAAAACAGTATTTGGTAAGCCTACCTTTTTTTGAAGAATGTTAACCTTGCGTTCTTTCACATCAAGCATATCCTTGAGATCATGAATCTCTCCAGCTTGAGTTCCCTTCTCTTCAGCCATCTCTTGAATTTGCTTCGTCTTTTTATTCAACATTGCCTCCTTCTCTTCCAGGCGTAACCGAAGTGCATCTACCTGCATTCAGTCATAAAAAAAAAAAAATCAGTTTCTTCTCACTAAAATGCTTTTAAGCAAGTAAACACTGCTGACAAATAATTGATCGAGACATGTGTACTGTATTTATCTTCTCCTCTTCCCCACTAAGAATTAGTAAACCGAGAGGGCAAGATCTCTCCCTTTTGGATTTGTGTTTCTCTGTTGCTGTTCCCCACTATAGGGAAAAGGATCTATTTATTCAATCTGCCCCAGGCAACTGATGGACCCAGCTTAGAGTAGATCCGAAAGCTATGGTATATGATTCTGCTAAAGCCACAACCTTGGAATGAGCAAGCAATGATGGTCTTGAATCAGATCATGTCTAGGCGTCCCCAACTCACAGAGTTACCCATAGTGTTCTGTAGACAGCCACCCAGTGATCATATTATGGCTGACCAGGTTGTGGCTGATTGCAATTCAAGGTATTGGTTGTCATCTTTAAAGCCCTACATGGTATGGGGCCAGGTTACGTGCTCCAATGGTTTCTGCATACTCCTGGTCCCCTCAGTGAGGTAATGATCCCTGGTAGGTCCTAGGAAGCAGTTCCCGGAAAAGTCTTCCCCAAGAAACATGGGCAACCCCAGTGTTACTGGGTTCTAGAAGTCATGAAGACCTAGCTCTTCTCTCAGGTATTGGCCAGGCTGCTACCGGTAGTTTGGATATATCAGTGAGGATATATAGCATAGGTACTTTGTGTTTTTAACAAGAGGCCCTTGACCTGGGTTTCTTTCTTTTTTTAACTTTCAATGTTTTAAATTGCATAGATAGGCAGGCTTACAAATTTCGTGAACAAATAATAAATGATGAAGAATTACTGTTAGAAAAGGATTCAAGGATGGAGAAGGTTTAAAATAGGAACTTTTCAAAAGAATTATCAAATTCTTAAGAACAGGGAAAATTCTCTTACTATACTAGAAACTGAACTAAACTATATCTTTGAATGTTCTTCCTATCCAGTATGGCTCAGTAGTGAATTTTGACTACCAAATTAATGTACTCTACTATCACTGCAGTTCAGACTCCTAGACAATAGAACTAAATTATTATTTCTTATAATTTCTTTTGTGTATATTAGGCAAACAGGGAAAAGGGATTTATTAGAAAGCTGTAATCAGATATACAGTGAAGTTCAAATGGTTGCTAAACAAGAAGTCATTAATCAAGGGATACCTGTCTATGTGTATGTGAGTAGTGTGTATGTGTAAAATTCAAATTCAAAATCACAGTGAGTGTCCTAAATATTTTATTTAAATATTAAATAAAAGTAGAGGTTTACTTTATGTATGCAGAAAAGACAAAACTGGAATGTTAGTAAATAATTTCACAGGAGAAAATAATAAATTTCTTGGGCACTGAATTTATATTTCTACACTGAATTGGTAAGGAGTAGACCAAATAACTGGCACTTTAAAAAACAACAACCCAAAACAAACAAAAAGTATTTTAAGAAAAGTATTTGGCAATATTCTTGTAAGCCAAAGTGATCACGTGCAAAGTAATAAAATTAAAAATAGATTTTATTCCAAAATAAATGTTTGTTTGTTTGTTTGTTTGTTTGTTTGTTTGTTTGTTTATTTATTTATTTATTTATTTATTTGGGTTTGTATGCTGCTCCTCTCCGGGGACTCGGAGCGGCTAACAACATATATATAACAGTGAATTACAATAAAAAAACCCAAACAAAGATATCTAAAAAATCAATAAAAACACACATTCAATTCAACAATCAACCACAATCATCCCCAGGCCTGCCGGCAAAGATGAGTTTTTAGATTTTTCTGGAACGCCGGGAGAGTCGGAGAAACGCGGACTTCAGGAGGCAGTTGGTTCCAGAGGGTGGGCGCCACAACAGAGAAAGCCCTCCCCCTAGGGCCCGCCAGACGACATTGTTTCGCTGACGGGACCCAGAGGAGGCCAACCCTGTGCGCTCTCACCGGTCGTAGAGAAGTATGTGGCAGAAGGCGGTCCCGTAAGTATCCTGGTCCCATGCCATGAAGGGCTTTATAGGTAATAACCAACACCTTGAATTGGGCTCGGAGACCAATAGGCAACCAATGCAGCATGCGGAGAGTTGGTGAAATGTGGGCACAACGCTTTATTTACAAAAATATTCTAAATTTCTTGGCCTATTTATAAAGCCTCTTTCGCAAATTCAAACTTGATACAATATCCTGTCTCCCTATTCGCCTTTTGGAATAAACAAGTTCAAGATATTTTGCATTTCTGACCACTATTATAAAAGTCACTGCCAACTTTAGCCAACTTAAAACAAAATAGACATACCACATAAAAACATAAAATATAAATCTATAAATCCAATGGTATCCGTGGTAATTCATATTGCTGATTCATTAATTACCAAGAAATTCATTATGCAGAAACATATTGAATTTCTTGGCCACTGACAAATGTGAAATATACTGGCAGCTGTTATTAATTCATGTTCTCTGAAGATACATATTTATGTATTAAATAACAGAACCTCATACTGCTTTAAAGGCCAAAAAAAAAAGAGAAAGATTTTCAGACCACAAAATAAATTTGTAATACAGATTTAAGAAATGTCATCTTCATTCCTATACCATTGGAGACCAATTTTTTGGTTTTTCATTATGATGCTTCACAAAAGCTCTCTATATATAACTTTTATCATACAATTTCAAGTACAATTTTTGTTTTCTCTTTCAGACTCTTTGTAGAAATATTCAGTAATATTTTACACAAAGACTGTCTTGCCCCTCCTCAAACTGCTAAATGGAAAGGTTATAAATTAGGTAACTGCAGATTGTTAGGCTAAACATTTAAAGAACAGTATAAATTTTGTAAATCAAATTAATGTTAAATAAAAAAGCATTTTTAGTCATAATATAAATAACATATGTAAAAATATTCTGAAATTTAGGATTTTGTCAATTTAGGATAGTATTTCAAATTTGAGAACCAAAGCAGTGAAATGAAACAATTATTTAATTGATAAAAAGAATTCAATTTATAGCTATGAAAGTGATCATCTGGTATTTTGCAAACTGTTTCCCAATTAGGTATTTGCTATTTATTTAATTTTATTCTGTTGATTCTACCGGTAACAGAACACACATTTTAATAAATAACATACTGGCGCCCTCTTATGGCTAATACATAACTTTTGTTAGTCCAAGGAAGCAATTACACACACACACACACAAATATAAATATACACATAGTTATTTATGTTTATATTGAAAACTTCCCTGTTAAAAATGTAATGGAAGTTTTGCCAGGTAAGAAAACACACCCATATGTATTATTTTCAGTACACATGTTCTGCCACAACATATATTTAATCTATAGCACACAAATACATGTCAAAGCAACATATTAGCCAATGGCAATACCACTGTTAGAACAAAAGCTGCAAGAATGCTAGATTTTTCCCTTTATGATACTGATATTTTTAAAACAAAGAACCAAATAACCAATTCCCTGTCATTCATTTTTCAATGTCATGATTAAAGGACTTCTATAAATGAACTTCTCTTTTTTAAAGACCTGAACCCTAACATGAAATTGATAATTTTATGTGTACCGTTTGCTCATACCAGCAGTCCTCAACTTATGACTATTTATATAATGATGGTTGAAAATTACAATGGCCTTGGAAAGGATGCTTTATAGCCTATAACAGTGATGGCGAACTTTTTAGAGACCGAGTGGCTAAACTGCAACCCAAAACCCACTTATGTATCGTCAGGTACCGGGTGGGCGTGGCCCATTGGGTGGGCATGGCTGCTGTGGTAATGGCAGACTGGGTGGGACTAAAAAGTTCAATCAATCAATTCCAACTTTGCGAGAGTTTTTTTCCCGCGAGAAGTTGAAATTGACTGATTGATTGAACCTTTTTTTTTTTTTTGCACACAGCAGTGGAGGCCTAAAGCGAAAAGGTTTTATAAAACCCAGCTGAAGGCCTAGGACTGGGGCAATGGCGCGTGTCCCACAGAGAGGACTCTGCATGCCACCTGTGGCATGTGTGCCATAGGTTCGCCACCACAGGCCTATAAAGTACTCCTGGCCATCGCAAAATGTTGCACCACCACCCTTCAGGTCATGTGATTAGGTACTTGGTAACCTGTTAGCACTTGCAAACAGTTGCCAAGCACCTCATGATCATGTGACTGCAAGTTCTCTGCCAGCTTCCCTAGAATGTCAATGGGGAAGCTGGCAGAGAAGGTTGCAAGCTGCTGCCTCCTGCCCAGAGGACACCCTCTCATCTTTGGGGCTGGCTGAAAGAGCTATCTCTGAAAGAGAACTTAACTCCTTTGGGGGGCACTGAAACAGAACCAAAATCCTGAAGATTTTGGCTCTGTTCCTGCAGCCCACTGAAGGAGTTTGCTTCCATGCATGGAAGGGAGCTGAACCCCTTCAGCTTTGTTCTTGCATCTCACCAAAGGAGTTCCTTATCATGCACAGAGGGAAGCTGACTTCCTTCAGCACACAGCTCTTTCAGCCAGCCTCTAGAGAAAAGAGGTAGATGAAATCCAAGCGGAGAGTCAGTATGGCAAGGTAAAGAGTGTGATCCTGGGAGGTTTGGCGCAAGCCATGCATTAGTGTGTCTTCCCTCATGGGTTGAAAATCCTGCTTGGATTTTGATAGGGAGGATTTTCATCTCCTGAGCAGAGCCTCACAGGATCTCCCACATCACCCTAGGGAACCCCATGCTTCTTACTCTGTCTGCTTAACAACCCACGCAATTGCTTAACAACCACAATCAAGAGTGCCACGATGTTAGGAAGCTAACTTTAATCAGGTTTAATTTCAGTGCAGATGTAAACAAGTTTAGCAGCTGATAAACAGAACCAGGTGTCTTATAGACTAGTTAAAGAACACAAAGTAGAGGTAGGAATGGATAACCAGTTTTAACTCCGGATGAAAATAAAATTATTTTTTCTCATCGGGACCAAAATGATCACATTCGGAAAGGTAAGCTTATGGATGATACCAAATTACATATATTTCTCACTTAATGTCAGTAATTGGGAATGGAATTTCTGTTTATCAAAAGCTATGAGAATTATCAATATTCAGGGATGACAGAGATCTTCTAGAGTTTGTCAATGGCTACAATTGATAAACAACGGGAGAGAATTATTACCTTTATTCTATGTTTATAGATTAACAAACACTGCTGAATAGGCCAGATTCTTTCTTATGATTATGATTTAAAGCAGGGATGTCAAACTGCCAGTCCGCGGGCTGGACACGTCATGCAGAAGCCGCGCCCACCCCATTGCCAGCAATGGCAAAACTCTCCCGATATGTTGCGTGACGTCATGTGACGTCGCAAATTTGACATGTCTGATTTAAAGAGATATTCAAGTTTGGAACTGGGAAGTCACAGATTTTCCTTCTAACTTAAGAACTGTTAAGAAAAAAAAGAAGGAATGCACATCTCACAGCCCAATAATTTAATCATTGTACAGAACTCCCCGGTATTAAGGATATGTTGATTACCTCTGTTTGCAGGATGGCAGCTCTCTGTTCTTTTGCTGTGAGGGATTCCTTGAGTACATCAATATGTTGCTTGCTATCAGAAAATTGGTTTGTGAGGGTTTCCAATTTTGTCTGTAAAGCCAGCAACTCTGTATCTTTCCGGGATAGTTCCTGTTTCACTTGACCAATCTATAGGGAGAGTCAAATATGAGAATATATGTTATCAAATGGCAACAATGCACTGCAGAAAACTTTCAGAAGTATTATGGAAATTGCTTAATTCCAGTTTAGAACAACATTTCCAGCAATCTCAAGGTATGGCATCAAGGAATCTGAATAAAGGAATAGTAAACCTGAAAGCATGCTTTTGTGTAATGTTAAAAGAGTTTTTGAGGAAAAGAGAATAAAGCATTCTTACAAGAAAACTCCTTGATGGGAAGACCGTAAGACTATAGTTGTAGTAAATAGCTTCTCTTATAACCACTAGCCTCACAATTGTGGAAAACTAAAATTGAAAAAGGCCTAAATGCCAAGGAAATCAGTCATAAGCATAAGCTTTTTTTTAAGCATTTAAAAGTGAACAGCCGGAAAAGAAACCCTGGCTTTTAATAAGCAGAAACTGTTCAGATTTGATGAAATTGTTCAGATTTGATGAAAACTATCACTAGAATTTATTATATATCTGCATTATTATTTCTTCACATCTTTTTTCATTTTAGCTTTATATGCTTCCTCAGACCTCAAGAGATGCAGGATAAAATATAAACGTAAAGCAGAGCAACATGCATGGGCAAACATAGTTTCCGTTCATTTCAAAGATTGTTTTCAAGGCTTGGGGATAATTAACTACTAGATGAAGTGTAGCTAAAGTCTTATGATATGCTGGCCATATTTTAAAATCTTATGTGAAAATGGCAAAATCTTGCTGGATTTCATACAAGAACATTAAAATCTGATGAAATTTCATGCAATAAAATTGAGCAAGGAAGTCAAAATCTGTCGAAAATTAGCAATCTCAATTCATTCCATCATTTTGGGTAAAATCTTTTGGGGCCAAAATATGCTTTTATATCTGTGGGTATCATATTGCTGACCCCAGCCCATGGAAGGAATTTAAATAATAAATAATAATCTTTTTTATCATTCAATATACTTCCAGCTGTTTAAAAATATATCTAGCTCTAATAGTAATACCAAGATGCCAAAAAGCAGAGTATTTCCTCTTCCTTGGTTATGAATACTATCTACTACTTGACCTTAAAGACAGGTGTATCTTCATTTCATTTTTGCCTTAAGATTTAATTTTTAAGATGAAAAATGGTAATTTCCTATTTCCTAATATGATAATTAGACAACTAGATTTATGAGACAGGACACAAAATTCAGAAACTTTCAAAATCAACAAACACATAAATGTTGGTATAGTGGTGAAGATGCTGGCCCAGAAACCAGGAGACTGTGAGTTCTAGACCAGCCTGAGGCATGAAAGCCAGCTGGGTGACTGTTCTCTATCAGTCCAACATACCACACAGGGTTGTTGTTCTAGGCAAAATAGAAAGAGGAAGGAGTATTAGGTATGTTTGCTGCTTTGAGTTACGTATAAAATAATAAAGGTGGGATTTAAAAAAATCTGAAAAAATGTTTCCACCTAGAAAGGAGCACAGAATGGATTCAAGATCAAAGATTAACTCACACATTTTTAAATAGTAAAATTTCTCTTTTAAATATATATTAGAGAATTGCATTTGACTAGAACTAGAAATTGAATTTGCTCCACACAATAAATCATAAAACTATGGAAGATGTCAAATGTGTCCATGCATGATATGTAAAAAGCATCATTCCAGGAAGTTAAAGCAACACAAGATACATATTTATACCCCTAACAGTTTATTAAAACTATGTCACCTTATTAAAACAAGATTACCTGTGCTAGCTCAAATTGGAACGGGCAAACCTTGCTATTCATTTCAACAGCTTAATACATGCATCTCAAAGATATGAATCATGCTGTGACAATTTCCTTTCATATTCTTTCTAAGCGATAAAATTACAATTCATGCAACTGTGGTGATCTTTTAAGCTGAGCAACTAAAACTGGGTGTTCAAAGGGGCAGATTATATATTGTAATATATCAATCAGGTGTGAATAAGGACAGATGCAGAACTGTTAGTTTTCTTGCTCTTTAGAGTTGCAGAGGTTAAAGTAAGGAAAGTAAGCCACCCCAGAAAGCTGGCAGAGCAGGGCTGTATAAAGAAACGTCAATCTTACGGCAGAGACCTCTGTCTGGAGATCAGTCACTTTTTTTTTCAGTTCCTCCCCTTGAACCTCTTTGGTATTTAGCTCTTCCTTCAGTTGCTCTACCTGCCATGACATTGTTATTTTTTTACATTTAGAGCAAAATATTTTCCTCTTAACCTTCTTCCATTTGAAGAGATGCAAAGAATAGGAAACATATAAGCAGCTCGCCATGATTAAATACCAGTTCCTCAAAATAACCACTTTCTCTTAAACTCATAGGCAACGACTATCATACTTCACACATTCTTAGAAGGCATCATCTAGAACAGCGGTAGGCAACCTTGGCTCTTTTATGACTCGTGGACTTCAACTCCCAGAATTCCTGAGCCAGCATAAAAGAGCCAAGGTTGCCTACCCCTGATCTAGAACATGCTATCAATCCTTTGGTAGTTGGGTGTTCTGATAATTTTTATCCCCTTTATCTCCTCTTTATAGACTACTGCGATGCATATTACAAGATGCTGTTCTTGAAAACTGATTGGTAACTGCAGTTGATACAAAATAAGGAAACAAGATTGCTAAAGTGCTTTTTCTTTTATGTGACACTTTATTTGCTGCATCTGTACCCAGTCCATTTCTGGATTTAATGTAGAACCACCCCTTAGAAAGCTTTTGGGAAGGCCTATTACTTGTGCTTTCATTCAGTGATGTGAGACAGATACCTTCCTGGGAGCAGGTGATGCCACTTCAAATACAGAATTACTGAATAGCGCCTCCTCAGGGAGTCTTAGATAAATCTTTTTGGCATTAAGTCACCATATTATTCACTTATGTCTTATAAACAATAATCTTGTAAAAAAAACTTATTTGATTTGCTAGTTGGCTTCCTTTCACTATTTTCAGCTCAGTTTATTACTTTAATCATAACCATATCAAATGCTGAACTGATTGGAAACTACATATATAAGGCAAGCAAATCTGTGCTTGTGTATTTTAATCTGATTACTCTTATGCCCAAAGTTAATACAGCAATTTATAATGACCCCAATTTCAGCATTTTCAAAGAAAGACCTGGAAGTTCCCTCCTTTTTCTCTGATATTAAACAGACTCTAAAAAACATTTATATTGATTATAGTTTGCGCAATGCATGACCACTTGTAACCTTTTGAGATCTTCCACCCTTATCTGTCTTAAATTTTAACGTCATCATCTTTTCCAAGACACTTTATTATGTCATGGGCAGTTGTTTGCATTAATTCATGCAAGAAATGTCCCTTAAATATTTTACCAGGGCATGAACAATACACAGTTTTATTTTATTATGTTGAGGCAGTTCGACTTGCTAAATTGGTTTCTACGCCTTAAATCAAATTTGGTTCACCAATTTTAAATTACGGTAACATGGATTTATAGCTTTGCTTAAGCACTTTCACTTGATTTGAAGGAACGCTGATAGAGAAGATAGATCACCAATCCTTTATCCGTTCTAGGATTCAGTGAATGCATTAACTTTTGGGGGGGAATCGTAAGCTATTTTTTTTAAACATACACGGTTTAGTTATTACCTTGTTTTTCATAAATTTGGAATGGCTACGATACACCTCCATTTGTTTAATTTCTTCTTCACGTTCCTCTGTGCTGAGTGCACCGTTTGACTTTAACATCTGGATTTCTTCTTCCAAGTCTCGGAGTCCACGTTCCATAGAAGAAATTTTAGAATCCTTCAAATACATGGAACAATGGTTTAGTTTCCTCAAAAAATGCCAATGTTCTTAATCAATTCTTTTTTTTGTTTGAACTGAGGGGTTTATTGATATTATTTGTTTATTTTTCTAAAAAGATGATTTTTTTTTTGATGTTTAATGGTTTGAAAGAGGTTGATTACTGGAAGATGTATATAAAACTTGATTGTTTGGGTGATTTTATATAACCTCTCAATGGATTGAAGTGATTTAAGGTTTGACTTAGATTGATGGTTTAGATATATGTAAATGAAAATTATTATTCTTAACAAGATGATTTGTTTGTTTTGTTTAATGGATTGAATTGATTTAGAGATTGTATATAGTATAATGATTTTGTTTGATGTAGTGGGTTTTCTTTTGTTTTACCCTGTACTCACTCTGGGAAGTCGGGGGGGGGGGAGGGTTAGGGAGGGTTTATAATTTTATATACGATGTTTTCTCAACTGTAATTGGGGTTGATGTAAGAATATGTAATTACTGTCATTAAGGGGTTGCTCGGGTGGCCTCTGGGCACCACATCTGATGGAAAGAGGAAGGAGGAGTGAAGGTTGATGTAAGTGGAAGTTGATAAGAAGGGGGAAGAGTAGGATGGAGATAGAGAAGGATGGAGGGAAGTAGAAAGGAAGTAGAAAGAAGGTTGGCAAGAGGGGGGATGAGTAGGGATAGGTGGGTATAGAGAAGTAGAGAAGGAGGGAGGAAAGTAGGTAGCTAGTTGGTAAGTGAGGGGGGAAGGATAGGGTTAGGGGGATGTGGTGGTGGGGGTACCGGGCAGTAATGTTAATTGTTTGGCATGATTATTTTCAGTTGAGCTATTGGTATTTGATGTATTGAAAAATGTATTTATGTTTTGTTTATGGATGATTGTTTATTTTAACACTATGACTTGATTTGACTAGTTTCTTTTTTCTGTAAAAAATAAAAAAAACCAATAAAATATATTTAAAAAAAATGCCAATGTTTTGCTAACATCATTTGAGTTGAGGGACTATGTCTGAGAAACTTCTCCCTGTAGCACTGGGCTATACATAATTTTTAACTATAGCAGTTATTAAACATGCATATACAATTTAACCCAAAGGTGTTTTTTTCCAAAAGGCAACTGGACTTTTTTTGTTTTTTCCTTGAAGATATTTCGCTTCTCATCCCAAAAGCTTCTTGAGTGAATGGTGGAGAATGGAAGGATTCTTCATCATTCAGCAGAACTGAAGAAGCTTCTGGGATAAGAAGCGAAACACCTTCAAGGAAAAAACAAGAAAGTTCAGTTGCCTTTTGAAAAAAAACACACACACACACTTTTGGGACAACCATGACCTGGATGACTGAGAATCTCCACAGACATCTACAATTTAAACAGAGATACATTAATGGATACTGGCATTTTGAACCCAGAAATAACACTGTGAATACATTGAGAACTTGGAGGCAAATTAAAAAAATGTGCACATTTCTGCAGCACAGTCAGAAGTATTCAATGAAAACAGCTATGCTGACATACAAGTCCTTTCAAAAGGAATAGAACATCATCTAGAAAAGGATGTACTATTTGTTAAAATGTTCTGTAATCTTTTTTCCTGTTTCCAATAAAACAATTATTTCTTTGCTATTGAAACTATTTTATACAAAAATCCTTCCCATGAAACCCAATTATTTAGAATATATAACAAAATAAGCATACATAAAAAAATAGTGATAGCAATTATGACAATTCATTTCACATACATGACATAAACAAGATACAAACAGTTCTGCGCATTTATACACTAAACTCTAAAATTCTCCTGACAATAGCAGAAATGCTAAAAAAGAATCGGTGTATTGCACAATATGTCAGGATGAAAATTCAAAAAAGAAAAAAGAAAAACGATTCCAATTTGATAGAAATAATTGTTTTCTTTTACCTTCATCTCTATAACAGTCTGTAAAGCTTTAGTTTTGGCAGAATCAGGAGCATTTTCAAAACGCCGGTGCATCTCCTGTTTAAGAAGAAGAAACATCAGGTAGACACCTAAATGCAACAGCATCGAACTTAACTTCTGGGATTCATAGAAAAAGTATTCTAGGTAAATGATTCCATCTTTTTTCCTGGTACTGCCGTGGTTATTATTTTTTATACAACCAAGAAACAGCTACAGTGAACTGCATTTCAATAATTTTCTGCCAAAAAAACCCAGCATAATCAAAAGTAATAGCTTAAACAACTTTAAACATTTTTAATACCTATTAGCATTGATCTTTTCAAACTTTCCTCTTCCAGAAGGATAAAATACTTGAAAAAAACAGGATTAATAAATAACAGCAACAATCTGCTATGTACTTAACAAGCTGATAAAGCATCTGTGCCAGCAATACTCCTACATTCCCAGAGTAGCAACCACCTAGTTACTGATGACGACAGCTCTTTCCACAGTGATAACAAGGAACTGTTCATCAAAACAATTAATGTGCAGCTGACATAAGTGCTCTATAGTTAAGAAGGAGCAAAACAAAAATGCTTGGACTAAAACATTGAAAATAGAAAACTGTTTTAAACTAGACCACAATTATTCTTGGACTAGAATAATTACAAACAATTTTTCCTCCCATTTTTAGAGCAATTTTCATAATGAAAGATCCAGAAATATTAAATCACATTAAATATTAGCATAAGATATTAAATATTGGTGTAGTGTAAGCATCAAGACTAAAGGAAAAGAAAATAGAAAGGAGTAATAAGTGCAAGGGGAAAAAAAGAAAAAGAAAAGAAAAAGAATCTAATAAAAAAGAGAATAATAATAATAATAATAATAATAATAATAATAATAATAAAGTTGGAAGGGACCTTGGAGATCATCTAGTCCAACCTCCTGCTCAGACAGGAAACCCTATACCATTTCAGAAAAATGGCTGTCCAGTCTCTTCTTAAAAACTTCCAGTGTTGGAGCATTCACCGCTTCTGGAGGCAGGTTGTTCCACTGGTTAATTGTTCTCACTGTCAAGAAGTTTCTCCTTAGTTCTAGGTTGCTTCTTTCCTTGATTAGTTTTCACCCGTTGTTTCTTGTCCTGCCTTCAGGCGCTTTGGACTCCCTCTTCTTTGTGGCAGCCCTTGAGATATTGGAACACTGCTATCATGTCCCCCCTCATCCTTCTCTTCCCTAAACTAGACATACCCAGTTCCAGCAGCCATTCCTCATATGTTTTAGCCTCCAGTCTCCTGATCATCTTTGTTGCTCTTCTCTGTACTCTTTCTAGAGTCTCAACATCTTTTTTACATCATGGTGACCAAAACTGGATGCAGTATTCCAAGTGTGGCCTTACCAAGGCATTGTAAAGTGGTATTAACACTTCACGTGATCTTGATTCGATCCCTCTGTTAATGCAGCCCAGCACCGTGTTGGACTTTTTGGCAGCTGCAGCACACTGCTGGCTCATATTTAAGTGGTTGTCCACTAGGACTCCGAGGTCCCTCTCACAGTTACATATAAAGAAGTGACCTCCAAAATTAATCACAAGTATAGACCAATTTAATGGCTTTTTACCACTCCTAAGGTTATAAACATTTTTCTCTTATCTCTAAACAAATCTATAAAACATCATCTTTCAGTCCTGGTGTTAGCTGAAAATCCACTCAGGGGCCAGGAATAATTATTTTGATTACTTATTTTAATCTTGATCAAACAAACCAACTTATATTCCTTCATTTTACTTTTAGAAGTTGTAATTTTTAGTTCGTTCAAATATTGTTGTACAATTTGTTCTCCAGCATGGGTGGATTCCGAATCCACTGCTGGGTTATCTCAGCCTGCTGCCCAATTAGAGACTAGGTCCGAAATTTAGCCCCGCCTCCACCGGATACTCCCCAGTTTTTTCCTAGTCTGAAGCCCAGCAGCAGCTCTTCGTGTTAGCTCCGCGAAAGTAGTTGTTTCTTATCAATACAGACTGGCAAAGTAAAATTTAGTTAGTTTTTAGTTTATTTTTTAGCAAATAGTAATCGAAACGAAATTTAGAGAAGGTTTAGAATTGTTTTTTTTTTTACCTTTTCCGGGACGGTTTGTCCTCCCTGCCTCATCCACGTCGTCGGGACGCGAGGGCGAGGCCGTCCCCGGGCCTAGGGCCCTGGGAGAGCGGGAGCCGAAGGGGGATACGTCTCTGGACTCCTGGCTGGCTGCCGGAAAGCGTCCCGAGGCCCCACCGGAGGGCAGTCGTCGACTGAGGAGGACGAGTCGAGAATTCGCCAGGTCGACGCGGGAATAGCGGAGGACCACTACACCTAAACGCAAGTGGGGCAGGGAGAGGAGCGGGGAGGAGGCCGTCGAACCACCGAGAGGGCCGACGTCGGTGGGAGCCGCCTTCGACCGGGCGGGTAGACCGGGGCCTGTGGGAAACAGGTTCCGCGTGGCCGGGAGCACTGAGCTCTGACCAAAAAATTGGCGCGGTGGCCATTTTGGGAAAGGGGAGGTCCCGGCTCCTGGCGCGAATCGCCATTTTGGAAAGGGGCGTTTCCCGGGCCGTCAGCGTCTCCTAATTGGTGGTTTTTGCTTCGGCGCGAAAACACCTTTAAAGAAGGGGGGAGTTCCAACCTCCTTTGTTCTCCGCTGAGGCCTAGGCCCAGGGAGAAAGATCCCTTATACCGGCAAGACAAAGACCTCCTGATTCTCCTGCCGGCGCAGATCAGTGAGCAGGCTACCTAAAGGGGGAGATTGGTTTCTCTGGAGGTGTGTGTGTTTTCTTGGTGTACTTGAAACCTTAGCAAGCCTCGAGCCGGAAGGGATCCTTAGTGGACTTAAGGCAACCGGGACACCAAAGGGGTCGGAATCCCCTGTCCAGACACGCACGTGGCCGCCGTCCACTACCGCGGGGCAGGTTAGGGATAAGCTCCCTTCAGCGCTGCTACCGCCAACTGGGCCTGCCAGATACCCAACAAGGGTGCTAGTTAGACATGGCTATGGCAGATGGCACTTCGGCCCAAGGCTCAGCGCCCCCTCCATCGTCGCCAAAGCGCAGAATGGAGGAACCGGGGGGGGGCAAGAAGAAGGCCAAGACGAAACATCTGACTGAGCCATCGAAAACAGCTGAGCGTCAGGCCATAAGGAGACACCAGGCCTTGGAGAAGGAGTTTGCCAAGGCACAGAGACTCAGGGACAGCGGAATAGAGAGAGAGTCCCTGTCTCTTTGAGAGTCACCCATTCCCTTCGGGCCATCAGGATCGGCTGAACAAGGATCCAGGGAATGGTCCCCCAGGGGGGAAATGGAATGGGAGGTGTCTCCTATTTCGGTGCCATCATCACCAGAGCATTCTGAGCCCACAACCAGCCAAGAGGAGGCTGGACACAGAGGTAGGAAGAGAAAGAGGTCTGGTAAGTGGTCATCACAGGTTCATTCCCTTTTACAGGAGGCCCTGGAACACCTCAGGGCCTCCAGGAGGGATTCCCCTACCCAGAGGGCACACACACCAAGGAGACAGGCTCCCCGTGGGGGCAAGGTTGTGTTCCATGACTCTGACGTATCTGAGACTTCTTCACAGGTGGCAGACGAGGAAATGGAGGACTGGGACGAGGAAGGAGCCCCGCTGTCAGAGAATGAGGACACAGATCCACAAACGGCTCCGGTTTCAGGTTTATTTGACCACACTCTGTTCCACTCCCTAGTAATTAAGGCATGTGCCGTACTTGATCTGCCGGCCAAGACCAAGGAGGCTAGGCCACCCTCCTCAGAGGAGGAGGACGCAAAGGACCCGCTAATGCACTCGCCGGTGTCAGAGGTAATACAGGTGCCATGTACCAAGGTATTCAGGTCAACGGTACGGTCCCAGTGGATTAATTTAGGCGCCATTCCCTCGCCAAACGGTGTGGAAAAGAAAATGTTCAATGTTTGCAACCCCTTCGCATCTCTTATTGAAGTGCCACAGGTGGATGCACCCCTAATATCTCTTTTTTCTTCCTCAGCCATCCCAGGGGACATGGCAGAGTCGATGAGGGCGGAGGATAAGAAGGTAAAACTCTCCCTCCGCAGGGTTCATCACTCATCGGCCTGGGCCATCAGGGCCTCGTCCACTACCTCAGTCATCGCCAGGGCTGCAATTAGGTGGTTGCGGGAGCTCCAGGCAAGTGTTCCCTCGGATCAGGTACGCAATCAACAGACACTGACCAAGTTGCGAATGGCAGCGGAATTCATGGCAGACGCCTCTCTGTTTGCATCACGTTACTCGGCCAGGTCCATCACAGGGACAGTGGCCGTCAGGAGGCTAGTATGGCTCAAAAACTGGAAGGCGGACCTTAAGTCCAAGTGGCGGCTCGCCACATCCAAGTATTCAGGCTCAAAGCTCTTCGGAGCGATCCTGGATCCTTACGTGATCAAGGACAAAAACAAAAGGAAGGTGTTAGCTCACCCATCCAAGAGGTCAGACAGAGGTGTCCAGGAGTTCTGTAGACAGGCACCCCGTCAGAATGGGGGCGGGGAATGGAGGCAGCCCTTTCAGGGGGGACGGTCCTGGGAAGGGCCCAGAGCTCCGCGCACCTTCTCATACAGGCAGGAGCGCAGCCAGGACCGTCCAGCCTCTGGCAGGGGCCAACCCTCCAAACGCCCCTTTAAAGGGGGGGGAGGCCGGCCCTACAGACGTACCAAGTGACGCCCGAGGTAGTCCAGTCGGGGGTCGTCTGGCGCTGTTCAGCAAGGCGTGGCAGGCGACCACGATGGATGCCTGGGTCAGGGAGACAGTGACCCAGGGCCTAGCGATAGAATTCTACTCCACTCCACCAGATCACTTCATGAGATGCCCGGTATCCCGCAACGAGTCCAAGGCGGGTCTCTTAGATCGTGCCATAGAACATCTGGAGGAGATAAAGGCCATAGAGCCAGTTCCTCCAGAACAGGAGGGTCAGGGCTTCTACTCCATTCTCTTCCTAGTGCCAAAGTCATCTGGGGATTGGAGGGCAATCCTCGACCTCAAGCGGTTAAATCGCTACGTAGTGTACAGGAAATTCAAGATGCAGTCCCTCAGGTCCATACTGGCCAGCATCCGAAGAGGGGATCTGCTATCATCCATAGACCTGACAGAGGCCTACCTACACATCCCGGACGCGCTCAGATGCAGGTGGCCCCAGGGGCTACTGTACGCCTTCCCTCCTCCGCCTCTGATACAGGCAACAATCCACAAGCTGATCCTGGAGCAGGCGGAGGTGGTACTAATTGCTCCATACTGGCCGAGGCGTCCGTGGTTTGCAGACCTGGTGGACCTATCGCTTTCGCCAGTGTGGAGACTTCCTCCGAGTCAGGTATCCCTGAGCCAAGGGAAACTCCAATACCCAGACCCGCAGTGGCTACAACTAGCCGCTTGGCACTTGAGCGGGAAGGTCTGAGTAGGCAGGCCTTTTCAGAGGGCGTCATATCGGTCATCCAGGACGCCCGCTGACCCTCCACCAACAGGATCTATGATGCCACCTGGAAGAACTTTTCCTCCTGGTGCGGCAGGCAGGGATTAAACCCCCTGTCCGTCACCATTCCCAACATCCTAGAGTATTTGTGGGAAGGCATGAACAGGGGGCTAGTGACCAACACCATTCGCAGGCAGGTAGCAGCATTGCAGACGGTCCTCGTATGTGAGGACCGGGGACCCCTGTCTCAGCACCCAGCGGTGAGTTCCTTCCTGAAAGGAGCAGTCACAAGACGGCCTCCTGTAGTCCATCGCTTTCCGTCCTGGGACCTCAACAGAGTCCTGCAGGCATTAACGTAGGCTCCTTTCGAGCCGTTGGGGGTCAGCTCACTCCGTTTCCTTTCTTTAAAGGTGGCCTTCTTAGTGGCCATCACCTCAGCGAGACGGGTGTCGGAGCTGGCGGCCCTTTCGGTCCGTCCGGATCTGATCACCTTTGCAGAAGACAGGGTGACTCTCCGTCTGGACCCATCCTTCCTACCCAAGATCAACACATGGTTCCACAGGTCACAGGATCTAGTCCTCCCGGACTTCTGTCCAAACCCCACACACCGTCTGGAGAGACGATGGCACACACACTAGACGTGCGCAGGGCTCTGTGGCACTATGTCAATAGGACAGCGACCTTCAGGAGGTCCGAGGCCTTATTTGTTTCCTACCATCCTTCGTCCAAGGGACAGAAGGTATCATCCTCGACCATTGGTAGGTGGATCAGGGCATGCATAGCCAGGGCCTATGTTTCATTAGAACTGCCGGTACCACCCAACATCACGGCCCACTCCACAAGGAGCGCGGCCACATCGGCAGCCTGGCGCACCCAGGCATCACTGGAGGAAATTTGCAGAGCGGCCACATGGGCCTCTCCGTCCTCCTTTGTAAAAAATTACAAGATAGATCAATTTGCTGCAGCCGAAGGTTCATTCGGCAGGAGAGCCTTGCAGCAGATTGTTGAGTCCTAGTAAGAGATAGCCTAGTCCTCTCGAGTCCCCTAAAGGGACTCGAGAGGGCTTGGGTACGTCCCAGCAGTGGATTCGGAATCCACCCATGCTGGAGAAGAAGCGTTGACTTATCTGAACGCCTTTTCTCAGCATGGGGGGATGGAGAATCCACACCCTCCTCTAGCTAGGCTAGGCAGAACTTCTCTTACAGGACTTGGAAGGGAGCTACACAGTCCGATCTGATGAAGAGCTTCGCCTGTCAAAAACTGGGGAGTATCCGGTGGAGGCAGGGCTAAATTTCGGACCTAGTCCCTAATTGGGCAGCAGGCTGAGATAACCCAGCAGTGGATTCTCCATCCCCCCATGCTGAGAAAAGGCGTTCAGGTAAGTCAACGCTTCTTTCAACTTCATTTCTTCTTTGTCCTATCACAAAGTATTTTTCAAGGCTTTAAGAAGCCTTTTTTGTAATTTCCAGTAGAAAATTATTCAAGTCATTCTCTTGTTATTTATATTTCCCTTTTAAATTTTAAAGTCTCAGTCAATTTCTTTGTACATCCAATGAAACAACTTTTCTAAATCATTCTCTTGGGTTGTGAATTGTAAATCCACTTTCAATATCACCTCTATTTTGTCAGATATGTTTTTTTATCTAACATTTATTTAATTTCGGATGTAGTCTATCCACAGAAGCAGACACCATTACTGACATTGTTGATGTTAACTCTATTTTCTGATTCCATTCCTCAAAAGTCTCCTTCAGTATTTTTATTGTTAGAACGCTCGGCGCCCTCTTACAGGCCTTAATACCCGTACATAGAGCTGTCCAGTCTCCTTACATCATTTGACTTTAATTTGCTGTAAATACGATTTTAATCTACAAAAGAAATCTGGAATGCAACATTTTTCTCTATAAGAAAGCCTCTGCGCCCTATATGATGCATCTCTGATTTTGTTTATATGAATGTGTTCTGTCCAAAATAATTCAGCTGTTTTGCTTTAAAAATTTAAATTTAACCATAAGGTTACATGAAAATCAATGAAGAATGCTTACTCCACTTGAAACATGATGCAAAACAGCAAATGGTTTCAAACATCCTTCATAGTAACGTAACTGTTTCTATGGAAACTATAGAACTGCCATTCTTTATTGTTGCCCAGATTTCTTGGTTTTCTAAATAGAAGTAGACAGTAAAATCAAATGTGAAGATGGTGGTGATTCAGGTAGGCTATATTTAGAATAGACTTGCTATTATATAACAATAGGATAAATTCCGAATTGCTCCCAGTATTTTTCCTGCACAAGAATGAATTCCTAAAGAACAAAAAAGTAAAGTTCATAAATATGTCGCTTATTTAGACATGTTCTTGACTGATACTCTCTCAATGTATGAATCCAGACTTAAACATATATGGATATTCACAACTCAAAATTTTGAATGTCAGCTTCCAATCTTTTTCTGATATTTTGATATTATTCCCAGATACATCCCAACTTCCTACACATAATATTTATCAAATGATATGTGAGGTCATAATGAATTATGAATAAGAAACCAATTTGCACTCAGGCAAGTGTAGGTTCCAGAGTAAGGTGTGCATTGCTTTAAACAGGTTAGAAAAATTGGCAACCGCCTGCTTCTCTCAAAAGATAAAACAATGAAAAAAAAAAGTGCAAGATTCGATAGATTAAGTGAATTACTCACTTCTCTGAGCAAGCTGTTCTCCTTTTCCTTTTGCTCTAGTAAGGTTTCCAGGTGATGAACGTGCATTTCAGCCTCTGCCAACCTTCTGGTCCGTTCATGATCTTCCTCGGTGGCTTTTGCAGACAATCCCTTGCTCTGCAGCATTTCCAGCAACTTTTTAATTGACTCATCACGAGCATTTAAAGTCTGTTTCTGAGTCTCGATGCGTAATTCCATTTCTTCCAGGGTTTTGCGTAGCAAGAAGAGTTCCTTGGCTTGACGCTCATGCTCTGCATGAAGCCGTTGGAAGTTTTCTTCTGTAAGTTCTGTAAGACACGGTTCACTGGATCTACTGCTAGTGTCTTGCTGGAAAAGTTGGTTCAGGTTCCTCTGGATCCTAAGCTCATCCTGAAGAGCTTGAATAGTCATCTGCATATGCTGGAAAATAAACACCCGGATCAGTAATCATTTCATTAAGAAGAAATACAATACTGATTTATGACAGAACAGGTTTAGAACAAGTTTTGAACAATTAAAATATGAGAGATTGCATAGAGCAGCGGTCTCCAACCTTTCCGGCTTGGCGGCCTGGCGGGGGAGGGGATAGCTCTGTGTGAGCAGTAGGCAGGTGCATCGCTCCATTTGTGCAAAAGGCAAGCACCCACGCCCACTGCCCGCATAAATGTAGCTTCATATGTGAGCGCAAACACCCGCCACTTGCACAAGTGGAGCTGCGTGCACGTGCTCACAAACTCATCCACTCCTTGCACGGCCCAGTTCTGAAAGGGCCAAGGCCCAGGGGGTTGGGGTCCCCTGCCATAGAGTTTCATTTGCAGAAAGATTGTATATGTTGGCGCATCTGCTTTTGAAGGTATCATATAAATCCTGTATAACTACAAACTATACTTAGAATCTTGTTTAAAAACTAATATTGGGATAATCGGGATAAAGAGTATACGGAATGAATTTGCACCTTACTAGGAAGGCTGCAATTTTCATATCAAAGACCATTATTAAGAAGATAGCCTATCTAAAACAAATTGAGTTTGACAGCACAGGTGACCATTTGGTATGAATATGTTTTACTGTGTTTTTGGTACTGTTCTGGTAGCTTTTTGATATGATCAGATATTTAATCAATAAAATTTATTGCATATTGTTCAAACCCCTATAGAATATCTAAAAAAGGAGTTAATAACAGATGTCTAATAGGGCTATGATACTGTAGAATTTTACATTAAAAAGTTGATCTTAAAACTACTCTCTTGTTAAATAATCTCAAAGGCAATAGAGTAGAAAAGAGATTTAAAAATGTTTACAGATAAGTAGCTTGTCAGTAGAACATTTCTCAGCTCAACTAGGTCAAGCAAAAAACATTTTGTTCATGTCTACATTAACAGAAAATAGTCAAAACAAATCCAAGGAACAGAAGTATGCCACATATGAAAGAACAGAAACACCTTGGCATCAAAAAATAAAAATACAATTTCACATGCTAGAACTGTTCAAATAGCTATCTTAGCAGGACCTGATGCATTTTTTCCCAATGTAACCTACCATAAAACACACAAAGAGAGAATTATTTGATAACACAGGAAAGATTATTTTTATTGATATTGAAATTTGAGTCTTGTCTTTCTAATGAATAACATCCTGCAACAGTTTAAAATCAAAAATAATAGATTCAACAAAATGTAATAAAATTATAGCAGCATTAATTGCTTGGTCTACAGACTCTGCTGAACAAAACAGAACAAACTTTAGCAGGTGAAAGTCTACCAGAAACAGGAGTTTATAAAATATTGTAGTACCATCCAGAGAGAAGTCATACATGCTTTATGGACAATGTATAGTATTAATTGGTGAGTGAAACAATTCTATCTCTTGTTTCTAAAAACAAGAGGAAGTCTGGTGACTTCTCCATTAGCTTCACTATCAAATATCTTTTATTTCAAGGACAGCTATGCTAAGAAATATGTATTCACATATGCCAATATGGTGCATCAAGACTCATGAAACAGACTAAAAGCATTAGCAAGAACTGCTTATTGGAAATGTACAATATTTGACGTACTTACAAATCGCTAAAAGAATAAAAAGAGACGTTGAGAAAGCTGACAGAATTTGAAATATTTATAAAAAATTAAGATCACTTGTCACAGTGTATATATAAATTGATTGAAATACGAAACAGATGGAATAAATTGAAAACTGTAAGATGAAATAGATGCAAAACTTCAAAAGAAATACAACTAGTCTTTTGACGTATGACTGTTCATTCAGCGACCGTCTAAAATTATGAGGGAGAGGAACAAAGGGGCTTACGAGCCCTGCTGGAAATTATAGCTGCTGCAGCACCCTTGCAGTCACATGCACAACATTTAGGCACTTGGCAATCCACCCACTGACTGCAGGGATGCTACCGTGCACCTAACTTTTTTCCCCATCCCACCTTGCTGAGTCCTTCCAGGGTTTGGGCCTGCTTCCCACCACGCTAGGTTCCCCCATCCTTCTCCCCCATCATGTCTCGGTGACTTAACTCTTCTGTAGATCTCCTTCAGAAAGCAGCTGATTTATCATACAGCCTTCTGACACGCAGGCTGTAAGGCACCATCTCAGAAATGAGCACCATTTTGGGATTGGCTGCAAGGAATTGTGGTTGTTCCAAAATGATGTCCACTTCTGGGATGAGGTCATGCAGCCGCCAAAATGTACAGGGAGGCTGAGGGGCAGAGCAGCTGGCTCTCCTTCCTGAATGAATGTGATTATAATTCCAGAAAACATAAATGAATACTAGCACAAAAAATTATCTTCAAAAAAGGAAAGAAAATGGACCCAGGAAATTACAGACCTATCAGCCTGACCTCAATACCTGGGAAGATTTTGGAAAAGATAATCTAACAATGAATCAGCGAACACCTAGAGGCAAACAAAATAATTACTAAAATCCAACATGGGTTTGTCAAAAACAGATCATGCCAGACAAATCTTATTGCATTCTTTGACCAAGTGACAAAATTAGTAGATCAGAGGAATGCTGTGGATATAATTTACTTGGACTTCAGTAAGGCATTTGATAAAGTATATCACAACCTACTACTTGATAAGATAGAAAAATGTGGGTTAGACAGCATCACCACCAGATGGATCCGTAGCTGGCTGCCCAGCCACACTCAGCATGTGGTCCTCAATGGAACCGCATCTACATGGAGGGAAGTGAGTAGTGGGGTGCCCCAGGGCTCTGTTCTGGGCCAGTACTCTTCAACCTCTTCATCAACTATTTGGACGAGGGGATAGATGGGGAAATAATCATATTTGCAGATGACACCAAGCTGGCAGGAATAGCCAGCACTCCAGAAGACAGGCTTAAGATACAGGAGGATCTGGACAGACTTGAACACTGGGCGCTATCTAACAAAATGAAATTCAATGGTGAAAAAAGTAAGGTTCTACATTTAGGCAAGAAAAACCAAATGTACAGGTGTAGTATAGGGGGTACCTTGCTCAATAGTAGTAACTGTGAGAGGGACCTCGGAGTCCTAGTGGACACTCATTTAAATATGAGCCAGCAGTGTGCTACAGCTGCCAAAAAGGCCAACACAGTGCTAAGCTGCATTAACAGAGGGATAGAATCAAAATCACGTGAAATATTAATATCACTTTACAATGCCTTGGTAAGGCCACACTTGGAATACTGCATCCAGTTTTGGTCACCACCAGGGCTTTTTTTCCTCATAGAACGCCCAGAACGGAGTTCCGGCACCTTTTTTGGATGGAACCTTGTAGGGTAGGCAAGGCGGGTTGTATGACATGTGGCATCTTTTTTTTATTAGAAAAAAAGCACTGGTCACCACGATATAAAAAAGATGTTGAGACTCTAGAAAGAGTACAGAGAAGAGTAACAAAGATGATTAGGGGACTGGAGGCTAAAGCATATAAGGAACGGATGCTGGAATTGGATATGTCTAGTTTAATGAAGAGAAGGATGAGGGGGGACATGATACCAGTGTTCCAGTATCTCAGGGGCTGCCACAGAGAAGAGGGAGTCAAGCTATTTTCCAAGGCGCCTGAAGGCAGGACAAGAAGCAACAGATTGAAACTAATCAAGGAGAGAAGCAACCTAAAACTAAGGGGTAACTTCCTGACAGTTAGAACAATTAACCAGTTGAACAACCTACCTCCAGAGGTGGTGAATGCTCCAACACTGGAAGTTTTTAAGAAGAGACTGGACGGCCATTTGTCTGAAATGGTATAAGGTTTCCTGCCTGAGCAGGGGGTTGGACCAGATGACCTCCAAGGTGCCTTCCAACTTTATTATTAATTATTATTATTATTATTATTATTATTACTATTACTATTACTATTACTATTATTATTATTATTATTATTTATCATATTCTGATGGCTGCAAGAACTAATTTAGCACAATACTGGAAAAGAGAAACTTTGCTGATGATATCAGATTGGAAGTCCAAATGTGGGGAACAAGCAGCAATGGCTTCATTGACAATGTATATCTATAACAGAAATTCAACCAGCAAAAACAGTTTCCCATTGAACTATATTAAACAACAGGGCAAATTTAGACATTTGGGATATGGGCTCAAATAAATGTAGCAATAATCTTTAATGTTTAACATAAAGCATATATATCTAGGTTGTGGTTAGTGGCTGGAGAAATAAACCCAATAGAAGGGAAAATGTGTTTGTTACAAGAAAGTTTCCCCATGTTTTTATTTATGTATTATTTATACTTATAATTTATTCTTGTGTTATTCAACTTCTACTATCCAATGTAAGTTTTTTTCCTTTACATTTCATTATTGTAATAATAACAACAACAACATCTTTACTTTTCTTCAACTAGATCATGGGTCGGCAACCCACAGCTCCAGCGCCGCATGCGGCTCTTTGAGCCATCCCCTGAGACTCTGGAGGCTCCTCCGTCATTTGCAGAGCGAGACAAGGAGAGAGAAGCACTTGCGCTTCCCCCCCTCTCTTTCTCTCTCTCATGTGGACTTGCCCCCTCGCAGGGCTCCTGATTGGCCCTGCGCCCGGGTGCCCCGCCCCCTGGGAGAAGGGCAGCCAGGAAGTCCCTTTCCCAGGCTGGCCCTGTCCGAGGCGCACATGGCTGGGGAGCCCCGTGGGGAAGCCCCGGGATCCCCGCTGAGAGTGGCCCACCGGAGCCTCCGCTGAGCAGGCCAGCCCTCCCGCAAGCCACAGCCCCAAAGGAAAGCAGCCCCTGCGATGGCCAGCCGGCGCGACCATTGGCCAAGCAGCACCAGAGACGGAGGGTCAGTGGCGGGGGGAGGGAAGGGGCACTGAGTCCATGGAGCACCGCCCCGAAGTGGCCGTGGGGCAGGTGGCACCCCCCGGCTTACCTGTACCAGGCAGCAGTCCCAGTTGGGGCATCGCTCCCTGGGCCGTCCCCGGGCCACTCCCTGGGCAGCCAAGCTGGCCACACGTCTGCCCGGGCTGGGACTGGTGGCAGTCCTGGCTGGGGCAGCAGCCGGCAGGTGCATTGCTCCCTGGGCTGTCCCCGTGCAGCCGAGCTGGCCACGTGTCTCCCCGGGCCGCGCGGGACTCCCGGCTGGGCCGGCGGGGGCATCGCTCCCTGGGCCGTCCCCAGGCAGCTAAGCCGGCCACATGTCCTGCCGGGCCGGGCAGCAGTCCCGGCTGGGGCAGGCGCCAACAGGGGCATCGCTCCCTAGGCCGTCCCCAGGTAGCCGAGCTGGCCACGTGTCTTGCCGGGCCAGGCTGCAGTCCCGGCTGGGGCAGCAGCTGGCAGGGGCATTGCTCTGTGGGCCGTGTCCGGGCAGCCAAGCCAGCCACGCGTCTCCTTGGGCTGGGCCAGACAGCAGTCCCGACTGGGGTGGCGGCCGGCAGGGGCATCGCTCCCTGGGCCGTTCCCGGGCAGCCGAGCCGGCCATGCATCTCCCCGGTCCGGTCCGTGGTGCCCCGGCACCTTCTGCTGCCTCCTGCCCCTGCCCATGCTTGGCCTTCCCAGGACCTCCGCTCATTTTCCCACACCCAGAGCAGGAGAGGAAGCACTGCTTTCCGGGCATCAGAAGGGGCTTCCCCCTCACCGTCCCCCTGTCCCCTGGTGTGGGGGCGGTCCTCTGGACCGGGACCAGGGCTGTGCAAATCACAGTGCGTCTTCTTTCCCACCACCCAGCCTGGCCCGGCTCGCCCTCCTGCAGGATTTGGCCCTGGGAAGGCCAAGCGGCCCCGGTGAGGGAGCCACTCCCACCCCGTGGCCAGCTGGCCAGGAATCCCGTCTGGCTCGGTGAGGAGCTCGAGGGCCGCCTGACTGCCATGGGGGTGTCCACGTCAGCCCCTTCCTGGTGGGTCCACTAATTGTGGGCTCCCGGCCAGCTTCCTCCGTGAGTCAGATGCCCGGGACTCCATGGAGCCGCCCCTAATTGCGCCCTGCGAGAGCCCAACCAAGCCCCGGCCTGACCTTCGAAACGCCGCTTGCCCAAATTCTTTCTGAACTGTAAGCTGCCCAGAGTCACTGAAAGGGGCAACTAGAGATCTTGAGGAGAGGAAAGAGAGAAAGAGAGAGAGAGGAAAGAAAGAGAGAGAGGGGAGAGGAAGGAGAGAGAGAGGGAAAGGAAAGAGTGAGAGGAAAGAGAAAGAGGGAGAGGAAAGAGAAAGAGAAAGAGAGAGGAAAGAGAGAGAAAAGAGAGAAAGAGAGGGAGAGGAAAGAAAAAGAGAGATAGAGGAAAGAGAGAGGAAAGAGAAAGAGGAAAGAGAGAGGGAGAGGAAAGAGAGAGAAAGAGAGAGGAAAGGAAAGAGAAAGAGAGAGGAAAGAGAAAGAGAGGAATTAAAGAGGAAAGAAAGAGAGGAAAGAGAGGGAGAGGAAAGAGAGAAAGAGAGGAAAGAGAGGAAAGAAAGAGAGGAAAGAGAGGAAGAGGAAAGAGAGAGAGAGAGGAAAGAGAGAGAGAGAGGAAAGAAAGAGAGAAGAAAGAGAGAAAGAGAGGAAAGGGAGAAAGAGAGAGAGAGAGAAAAGAGGGAGGGGGAGAGAGAGACCCTTTTGACATCCATTGCATAAATCCTTTTTTAACCTTGATAGATAGATAGATAGATAGATAGATAGATAGATAGACAGACAGACATAGATATATATAGATATATATTTATTAAAGGTAAAAAAGGATATATGCAGTGTTATCTTCATTTTAGATGTCAAAAGAGTTTTGTGGCTCCCAGTGTTTTGTTTTAGGTGGGAAACGGTCCAAGTGGCTCTCTGAGTGTTTTGAGTTGCCTACCCCTGAACTAGACCTACACCTTAAGTGGGAGACAGAGACACTGAAATGCATATAGGTAGGTATTAGCACAATATAATTTACTTTACTCAAACTCCCTGAAATTTGCCCTCGTGATCCTTAAATTTGCATACTTTTAATATTTCCATACAATAGGGCCCCACTAGTTTGAAGCAAATCAATCTTTTTTTTTTTAAGTGTTTGATGAAATGACTCATGCAAATGTATCCAGGCTTTTCAGTTTTTTCATATTAACATAGATGTCTCTGTTCTGTCTTTCTATGCAATGATTCACTATGGCTACTAAAGTAGTTCAGTGTGATTTTAAAAATTGTTTTTTGTACTGTTGTTGAATGACTAAAATACTTTCCTCCTCACTTGCTTCTCTAAAATTCTTTGCTCTCTAAGCATGACCTTAAAGCAAAGCTCTGCTGGCTCCATCTATCTTTAACCACATTCAAGCTTACCAACACACTCAGATTCATATCCAATATTGATCAAGACTGGAGACAGAGATATTTGGTAGGCGGGTGGGTATAAATACTCTCTTAACTTTGGGATTTTCATTTTCTTTTCTTTAACCACAAGGAAATGAAACATGTGCATGAATGTACTCACAACTTGCTCTGTGGTTTTATCCAAACATATGCTTCAAAAGAAAAGAAGTCTCTGAGCTCTCCTCTATCCACTTCAGAAAGAATGAGCTCCAAAGAGACAGACACAGACCACAATGGAACAACAATCAACGAAAGCTGAAGGAAACTCTTGAAGGGATTGATCTCAATGCCGAAAAATTTCTCTGTTCCCAATATCACATTACTTTCCAAAAGCCATAAATCTCAGCAAGGGTTTTAGATGCTTGTTTACTTCTAATTTAGATTTCTATGGACACCCAAATCAACTGTCACCCTGGGCAACACAAATTAAAAATAAAACCATAATCCACTGGACTATGGTTCACTGGACCAACAAAAGAAATAAAAGATATATCAAGAAAAATAGACACACACAACAGTTCAATTCAAATGAGCACATACTGCAACCTATTTGGGGGCCTGGAGAAAAAGCCTGGTCTTCAAGACCCATTCGAAGGACGACAGGATCAGGCCTGTTTGAAATGCCAGCAGAAGACTGTCCCAGAGGGCAGGCACCACAACACAGGAGGATCACACTTCCTCTGTCCCAAGAGAAAGCACTATCAATCCAGGAAAGAGTACAACAGGTGCACTAGATCAGTGGTGGCGAACCTATGGCACACGTGCCAGAGGTGGCACTTGGAGCCCTCTCTGTGGGCACATGCACTGTCGCCCCAGCCCCGCCTCCTCCCACAGCCCCCTCCTCACCCCCGGGCGCGGCCCACGCAAAGCAGCACAGCCAAGGACATGGTAGTTGGGCAGCGGGAACAAGACTCCACCCTTGCGCCCCGTCACACACAGATGATGCTATAGGGCATGGGCAGAGGGCATGGCCGCCATGGCGCTGCTGGGCTGCCCGTGTGATCTGTGGCGGGCTGTGGAGATGGTGGGTGACCCAGCGGGCAGGGCAGAGCAGGGACAGGGGTGGTGGTGGGGTTTGGGGCACTCGGTCTCTAAAAGGTTCGCCATCACTGCACTAGATAAGGGGTAGGCAACCTTGGCTCTTTTATGACTCGTGGACTTCAACTCCCAGAATTCCTGAGCCAGCATCTCAATTCTGGGAGTTGAAGTTCACGAGTCATAAAAGAGCCAAGGTTGCCTACCCCTGCACTAGATGAATCTGGCCAAAGGCCTTCCTAGCCACACCTGCAACTTGCTCTTTGAGCAGGATCTCTGCGTTTGGAAACACCCCCCAAATGCATATCCAGTTTTGTCTGGGAAACTGCAACCTTGGAAGTAAAAATGGAAACCAAAGTTCTATGAACCCATAGTCATGCAGTCTTATGAAATCCCTGGTTTAAGTCTTAATTCAGGATTTATTTATTTTTCATAAGCATAACATTTGTTTGCCCTTAGCATCTCCTTAACGCTAAGCTCTAGTTACAGCTTGATAACCCTGTTTTCTATTTAGCTTCTGGGCTCTTTTGCTTTGTTCCCTTTTCTGCAATGTGGTCACTTCTTTATTCTCCACTATTTGCTCTCCTATTAATGGCTATGGCCTCTTGTTCTATCAGGGTTGGTTTATGTCTTTTTTTTCCTGTCCCTTCTGGGCTATTTTTATTTAAAGACTAATTAAATAGTCCTAATGTTTTATTTTCCCCTTATAAAAGATAGACTACAGACCTGACATTTAAGATACACATTCAATGATCACATATTCCTGCAGGGAAGACTCACATCCTGAGTCTATCCTGGTGGTGGTTAGAGGTCAGCTATGACAAATTATTCCTTTTCATGTCAAGCCCGCCTTCAGTTGTCATTTAATGTTGGCTTTTAGTTCTACATGGATTTTTTTCAAATATGCACAGTAGGATATATTCTATCCAGCCAAATGTAATTTTTATATTTTATTCAATTTTTAAAATTCTTTATTAATATTTGACTAATTTGCAATGAAGAATATGTGAGAATATATGCAGAATATATGTTTGATTGTTTGTTTCCTCTTTGCTGGTAAAACTTTCCAGATTTTTTTTCGGGGGTGGGGGAGGTCAAGTGCTGTTAATCAGAAAGAGGAATCACTTTTCTGCTTTGTGTTAAGTTTAAAAATAAGAAATAACTAACCTTCATCATGAACATTGTTACATCGTGATCATACATAACAAAAGAGCTGCAGCTCCAATATACCTTTATTAGTATATGTTCTATGGACATCTACTGTTAGGAGGACGTTGGGGGAATGGATTCTGTGTTTGGAGATTATTTTTATCCTGCCTGTTATTTTTATAAGTAACTTGAAGGCAGAGGACATACCTAGTAGACCTTCCTGCTACTATTTTTCCCCGTGGAGTGAGTTGGGCTGAGAGAGAGAGAGAGAGAGAGAAAAAAACTGGTTCAAAATTACCCAGCCAGCTTTCATACATAAGGCAGAATTAGAACTCACAATCTCCTGGTTTTCAGCGTCATGCCTAAATATTAGATTGATCTGTCTGTCTGTATGTCTTTTTTTTTTTTATGTTGTGAGCAACCTGGAGTTAACTGGATCTGGGCAGCTTCTAAATTGGATAAAACCAATAAATACTCTTTTGTTCACTTCTCCTGTTCTGAGGTCACATCCCAACATACAATGTCTGCTTATCTTTTGTCTGTACAAGGGAACTTAAATAAGATGCTACACAGAGCATAAGAACTTGGTATACCCTTTCATATGTTGCTGAGCAACCTAGCTTTAATAAAGTGGCCTATATTATTTGTAGTTGTGCATGTGTCTTTTAGAGGTATATCAACATACTAGCAAGCAAAGGCAGCATTCTCACTCATTTCCTGCAGTTAAGATTTCCAATGAAGGCCGTAACTGATGGGCTCAAAGAAAACCTGCTTAGATTAATTTCGACTATGTTTGGAAAACTGATATGTGACTGACTGGGCAAAAGAACAAAAGGGCTTTCCCATTCTCTGTCCACCAGGAAACAATTACAATTTTTAAAGACTTGATTCTCCTTTCCACTACCAGCAGTTGCTATCTGGACTGGATTATTTTGGGCTTCCTAAAGCAAGGGAGGGTTGTGCTATGACGAACAGTCATATTAATATTATTATGATTTCAGTGATGTATGGTGTTTCATTTTCTTGTAATCACCAATCTAGATAATGTGTTTTGACATAAAAAGTAATCATCCACAGATTGGCGGCATCCTTCTTGACTGGCAAGGATTTACCAAAAGTGGCTTATTCAATTATCCATTGAGATAATTAATCCCTACGCTGCATTTTTGGATATGCTACTTGCTTAAGAAAAGGATGTACTGTACTACTGTTTATTTTACAGGCAGTTTCTACTTGCATTTTCCATTCCCTTTTTAGGACATGTTTGAAAAAATAATTTCTTGAATCATAGCCAATCTAGTATTTAACTTTATAAATTCCTGCTTGAACCCTCTGTCTTCCACTTTTGATCGCTGCTCATTCAAGAATGCTCTTAAATATTTCATTGCAAGTCAAGATAACTATGACGTTTGGGCAGACTTCACATTTATTCATGATAAGCATACTTTTTATCAGCCAAATTGAAACAGGGAACCTAAGAACTTGTTAGGAATATTAGAAACTAGTTACTTTTGGAGGGAAAAAACCAATAAAAAACTAACAAGAGATTTTAAACTAGAACCTAAAAAAATGAGGATATGACAAATCGTGTGATGCTTTTTTAATATCTATAAATTATACCCAATGACTGCATCTCAAAACTTCATATTCTAATGTTCCTAAATTCTAATTTGAATTAAGATTATAAAAACATGTATGAAGATGGTGAAAAAAGATAATCATGTAAGGCATGCCTGCTTACTTTTCTTAATTGAACTGTTAGTTAGATCTGTCATTAATTACAGCCAATAAAAATAAATTGATCTAGTGTTAGACTTTCCATCAACCAAAAAAAGTGGCAACAACATCGCGATGAATCGTCCACTTTCAAAAAGTGGTACATACCCAACTGTCATAGTAACCATGAAATAAAATGTTACCAGGGAGATTTTTGATGAATGTGCCTGATAATCAAATGGAATAAAGATCGGAATCAATTTGCTTATATTTCAGAAAACAGCTCTATGGTTCAATGCCATTTTTATCATTTCACTTTTTCTTGCAAGACTGATTCAAAGGTAAGAACAGGTAGAAGAGGAAAGAGATACTTTTGAAGGAATAGAAGAGCAAAAAATTAGCATAGTTCTGAAAGGCGGGTGGGAGTGGAAGTGAACCCCCCCCCCCTCAAGATTATCCCCTCTTGATTTTGTTTGAAATAAGCGCAGGCAGGCAGAAAGTCTGTCAAGCTTTAAAGATTCTATTATTAGGTCCTGCAACAAAAGAATTCTAATAGTCCATAACTTAAAAGAGTTTGTTTTCTGATCTAGTCTACTTCGAAGGGTTGACAAGCATTACTGATCATATGAATGTTTTGAGAAGTAACATGGAAATGCAACCTGTGCTCCATGGCTACTAGGCCGGTACCAGAAAAGCCTGACACAAGTGTACTCAAACACATTGTATATATAACAGATGATACGGTTTCTCATTAAAACGAATCTGGTCAAGCCGGGCTCCCAGTGAGTGCCAGGAGCCAAGGGAGGTGACATCTTTGCTATTAGAAGGTACAGTCTTTTATAAGGTCTTTACTTGGACTTCAGTAAGGCATTTGATAAAGTAGACCACAACCTACTACTTGATAAGATAGAAAAATGTGGGTTAGACAACATCACCTCCAGATGGATTCGTAGCTGGCTGACCGGCCATACTCAGTGTGTGGTCCTCAATGGAACTGCATCTACATGAAGGGAAGTGTGTGGTGGAGTGCCCCAGTGCTCTTCAACATCTTCATCAATGATTTGGATGAGGGGATAGATGGGGAACTCACCAAATTTGCAGACAACACCAAGCTGGCAGGAATAGCCAACACTCCAGAAGATAGGCTTAAGATACAGAAAGATCTTGACAGACTTGAACATTGGGCGCTATCTAACAAAATGAAATTCAATGGTGAAAAGAAGCGTTGTCTTACCTGAACGCCTTTTCTCAGCATGGGGGGATGGAGAATCCACCGATAGGCTATGTTAACCCATCGGTGGATTCGACAATCCACCCATGCTGGAGAAAAGTAAGGTTCTACGTTTAGGCAAAAAACCCCAAATGCACAGGTATAGTATAGGTGGTACCTTGCTCAACAGTAGTATCTCGGAGTCCTAGAGGACAATATGAGCCAGCAGTGTGCTGCAGCTGCCAAAAAAGGCAACACAGTGCTAGGCTGCATTAACAGAGGGATAGAATCAAGATCACGTGAAGTATTAATTCCACTTTACAATGCCTTGTAAGGCCACACTTGTAATACTGCATCTAGTTTTGGTCACCACGATGTAAAAAAGATGTTGAGACTCTAGAAAGAGTACAGAGAAGAGCAACAAAGATGATTAGGGGACTGGAGGCTAAAACATATAAGGAACGGTTGCTGGAATTGGGTATGTCTAGTTTAATGAAGAGAAGGACGAGGGGGGACATGATAGCAGTGTTCTAGTACCTTAGGGGTTGCCACAAAGAAAAGGGAGTCAAGCTATTCTCCAAAGCGCCTGAAAGCAGGACAAGAAGCAACGGATGGAAACTAACCAAAGAGAGAAGCAACCTAGAACTAAGGAGAATTTTCCTGAGTTAGAATAATTAATCAGTGAAACAACTTCCCTCCAGAAGTTGTAAATGCTCCAGCACTGGAAGTTTTTAAGAAAAGACCATTTGTCTGAAATGGTATAGGGTTTCTTGCCTGAGCAGGGGGTTGGACTAGATGACCTCCAAGGTCCCTTCCAATATCATCATCATCATCATTATTACACTGAGCCAGCCAAACTTATTTTCTAATTACATTCAGAAATGTTCAATTTCACCACCCTGTGGATATTAGAGACCTTCAAAACGATCAGCTTAATTCGATACTTGGTGAGTTTCACCTTCTTTAGATTAAAAAAAAATTAAACAGAGACTTAAGAATTTAAAATAATATACACCTGGCAAAAAACAAACAAAAGAAGAAAAGGATTTTGAATTAAGAAAGTTTTAAATGGATTGGGAGACCAGAGATATTTGGAATATTGGTTATTTTTGCTGTAAGATTTGAAAAATAGATATAATTAAATAATATACTTAATTGATAAAAGATCAAATCCTGCAATACTATAGAAATGATTTAAAGTTCAAGACAGAGCACAACAAAAATAAGGAATATAAAGTTGGACTATTTGATCAGGGCTAAACTATTTGACTATTGTTTGATTATTAACTCCTAATAGACTTTTTGCTGAATTAGGATGGAACAGAAACGATTTCTAGATTGCTAAAATTTAGGCTATGAAGAGTTTTTGTATTTGTAGGATGTAAAATAGGATGAAAAGTTAGTACAGGTAATCCCCAAGTTACGAGCGTTCATTTAATGCTCGTTCAAAGTTACGTGATGAGCGCACCCTAGTGCTTACGAGCAAGTCCTGAAGTTACGAATATTGCAACAGCACATGGCAGTCATTCGCCCTTACAAGTACCGCAGTGGCTCTGCAACATTCAGCCTGGATATTCCCTCCCTCCCCACCCCCACCTCGGGTCTCTCTAGGTATCAGGCCTTCAATACTCACCCTGTGAAGATCGAGATCCTTCATTTTCTTGGCTGCTCCAGGCCTTCGGTGCGTTCACAGAGAATGGAGGCCTAAAGTAATGCAAGATCACGTGAGATCAGTGGGGCGAGATCTCATGCTACTGATCTTTCGTGATCTTATGGTACTTTAGGCCTCTGTTCTCTGCAACAGAGAACAGAACTGAAGCTGGGTGACGCTTCCCCATGTCTCCAGAGGCCTTTTCCAGGCTGCTGGTGCCCGGATTTTAGGCTGGGGAACGCGTCTGCAATCCTCCCCACAGCCCAATCCGGGTTCCGGAGGCCTTTTCCAGGCTACTGCAGCCTGGATTTGAGGCCGGGGAACGCGTCTGCAATCCTCCCCGCAGCCCAATCCGGGTTCCGGAGGCCTTTTCCAGGCCGCTGCCGCCCAGATTCGAGACCGGCGAACACTTCCGCAGTCTCCTTGGAACCAGATCGGGCCTGGAAAAGGCCTCCGGAGCCTGGATCGGGCCATGGAGGTGTGTGTCGCAGACACGTTCCCCAGCCTTAAATTGGGGGAAACATGAGTATTACAGTACAGGTAGTCCTCAACTTACAACAGTTCATTTAGTGACCTTTCGAATTTACAATGGCACTGAAAAATGTGACTTATGATTGTTTTTCACATTTATGACCGTTGCAACCGTGGTCAGATGATCAAAATTCAGATGCTTAGCAACTGGTTCATATTTATAACACTTGCAGTGTCTCTGGGCCATGTGATCACCTTTTGTGATCTTCTAACAAGCAAAGTCAATGGGGAAAGCCAGATTCACTTAATAACCATGTTACTAACTTACAACTTCAGTGATTCACTTAACGGTGACATGAAAGGTTGTAAAATGGGGCAAAATTCACTTAAAACTGTCCCACTTAGCAACAGAAATTTTGGGGTCAATTGTGGTCGTAAGTCGAGGACTACCTATAATTCTGTTTTCTAAACATACCAAGTATGCCCTTTGTATAAGAAGCTGAAACTGAAGTTATAAGTTATCCAACTCAGTTTCTTCAGCAGAAAATATCTAGCTCATCTAATGTGTCTAGCATCTTTAAACCTTAATTTTTTATACTAGGGGTTTCCAAACCAGGCAAGTTGAATTACAATATCAGTAATTCAGTCTACAGTACATGTTCACTGACAACACTGATTAGAAACAATGAAAACTATGTTCAGTTCATTTTGGGGCAGTGAGTTATTCAAGATTGCTTTACACTACTACATTCATCAATGAATGTGGCTTGAGCTCAGCTAAAAATATCCAAATAAACCATAACTGAAAGTCTATGTGGGGATATTTCTTTAAAGTAAATTTCAGTATCCAGGTCTTCTGTATAAAGGGCAGAAGTCACTAGTTGCAAGTGGTATAGAGGGTGTAAAACAATTCAATTAGACATGAACTGGCAAATTAGGACATCAAGCTT
This sequence comes from Bothrops alternatus, assembly GCA_034064705.1. Classification (NCBI taxonomy): domain Eukaryota; kingdom Metazoa; phylum Chordata; class Lepidosauria; order Squamata; family Viperidae; genus Bothrops; species Bothrops alternatus. The sequence continues at coordinate 38,405,551 of JARGCV010000124.1, read as the reverse complement.
TCACATCTCATTATATATTTCACCATGCTTTTAAATAATACCTTTCCATTTTTGGCCATTGTTCGACAAGCCTATCATTATAGTGGTAATTATAGTGGGATTTAAATGAACAATTAGAAAGGGTGTGCAGAATTATGTAGAAAAGTCACTGCATCCTCTTCTGTTAAATATTATTTGGCTGACCAAAAAGCCATAGGTTTTCATGCATTTTTAAACTAAAAAGAAACATTTTATTATTTTAGATACGAGGACAATCCATCCATCCATCCAGTTTATAAATTGCCAGAATTAAAAAAAAAGACTCCTGACAGCTTATATCATAAAAACATAACAAAAAACTAACATCCAATTGCTTTCATTTCATATACTAATAGCTATCTTAATGTACTAAGTATAGTTGTGACATTCATTCCCGATTCCTTCTAGAACAGCTATTTTAAATAGTTTCCTGAAGAGAGCAATGAGGACTCCAGCCTAATCTCTAGATTAAGACTATCCTGTAAAATGGGGGCTGCAGCCAAAAAAACAACAATTGAAAGCCTTGCCCTTCTTCATTTCACTTTCTTCAGAAGGAAAACCCTCCACAAAAATTCTAAAAGCCATAAATACACTCTTTAAACCCCCTCCATAGGAAACTCAGCATCCCATTGGTCTCTTTTTTCTCAACTGTTAACAACTCTCAGAAACGGCCCATTTCCAGAACCCTCTAAAACTGGTCACAGAAGGCTCAGTTCAAATCTCAGAAGGCTAAAGAAGCCAGGTGTTCTTGATCCTCTCTCAATCTCATTTGGAGGTGATTTAAAATCTTCTATAGCAGCGGTTCTCAACCTATGGGTCGCGACCCCATTTGGGGTCGAATGACCGTTTCGCGGGGGTTGCCGGACACTGCGGCCCGCCATTTTGTTTTTTTGTTGCACGCGCACCGCACATGCGCGGTTCGGGCCATCACGCGTGCGCCACGTCGCGCATGCGCGGATCGGGCCGTCGCGGTCCGCCATTTTGGTTTTTTCCCCCATCGTGCCTGCACTGCGCATGCGCGGATCTGCCCGATGCGCGCGCGCGCCGGGGTCGCACCACGCATGGGCGGGGCAAGTGGGGTCTCAACCTGAAAAAGGTTGAGAACCACTGTTCTATAGGATACATATAGACCCCGGATTCTGACCATAAGGGAGCCCGTCCATCATGGCCATAATTCATGATACTTGTAAACAGTGCTTTTTTCTAAAAAAAAAAAAAAAGGTGCCGGAACTCATACACATCATACAACCCGCCTTGCCTATCCTACAAGGTTCCATCCAAAAAAGGTGCCGGAACTTCGTTCTGGGCGTTCTATGAGAAAAAAAAGCCCTACTTGTAAAACAGGCTGGTCGTGTGACCGACCCGATTTTAGACCTTTTTTGCAACAGCCATTAAGAAAATTACAGCAGTCATAAAATGAATCCATGGTTGTTTAGGAAATGTCATGGTCATTAAAGCGAACCAATAGCTCCCTAGGGGAGCGGTTTTGCTGAAAACCTGAAGTAAATGCCAGTTTTGGGCAAAGCTGTCATAAAGCGCAGTCATGTGACCATGGGATGCTGCAAACAGCCATAAATACAACTCAACTGTCAAGCGCCCAAAGTGAAGTCACCTGACCATGGGCAGCGAGGTGTGGGGGGGGGGAGAAACATCAAAACTTCAAATCTGCTTGGTATACCAGTCTTAACTGCAGCTTGTACAGTACCATTTTAAGTTTGAATGGCCACTGAACAAGTGATCATTAAATGAGAACCATCTGCATTTGTTTTTGCCATTCTTGCAGTTTCCTGTCTAATTTGCAGTGCATTCTATTGCTGCTGAGGTAAAAATTGATCTATGAATATTAGTTCTATGATTATATCTATCTGAAGCTTTGGAGCAAAAAAGGCAATCCAATTAAAAAAGTTTTGAAAATACCAAGACTAAGTGTTAACTGTCAGTTTTCAAATTAGGTACTGTTGATTAATTGTACTTTGAAGTTAATAATTACTCAATGATATTATGAATTACAGTGTTTCTGTATTACTCAATGAATTCTGACCTGAAGAAATCAGATAATATATTTATACTGCAGGTATAAATGACTTACCACCATTCATTTTGTGACTATTTGAAGTTACAACAGCACTAAAAAAAAAAGTGATTTATCACCCTTGTTTACACTTACAACCACTGCAGCATCCCCAGGGTCACGTGATCAAAATTCAGACGCTTGGCAACTGGCTCATATTTATGATGGTTGCCACAGTCCAGGTCACCTTTTGCGACCTTCTGACAAGCAAAGTCAGTGGGGAAGCCAGATTCAATTAAAGATTATGTTACTAACTTAACAACTGTACGGATTCACTTAACAACTGAGGCAAGAAAAGCCATACAATGGGGCAAAACTGACTTAGCGACTGTCTTAGTTAGCAGCAGAAATTTGGGGCTTAATTGTGACCGTAAGTTGAGGACTACCCGTACTTGGTGCTTTGAAAATGGGGAAACAAAGAAGTTGCCCCTACTTTATTTATTTACCCGGGTAATACAGAAAGAGCCAAGACAGAACCTTTTCATGTGATACAGTGCTTTTTAAAACCATTGGGTAAGATGATGGAATTCGTGATGGAATTTCACAGCAATGAATTATTCAAAACCTATCTACTATCACCGCTGCATTTCCCCACACACCCTTTTTTTCTGCTTAAATCTTTAGTTCACTAACCTGATTTTCTTCCTGAACCACCCGATACTGTTCTTTCCAAATCGTGATTTTGGATGCTTCGTCTTTCCTCAGGGCCCTTTCTTTCTTCAGCTCAGGACTCCAGAATGTCTTGATGCTGTTCATGGAGGAGCTAAGTTTGCTTTCTTTCACTTCTACATCCTTTCGCAATATATCATTTTCCCGGAGCACTTCCTTTAGTTGGGTCTGCAGGTCCATGATTGTGTTGTCCCTAGCTTGGCGTAGTGAATGAGGCACTGTAGAAGCCATACTCACAGGAGGAAGATGATGTTCCCCGAATGCAATAGTATCGCTGGCAACCCCGCTACTGGCAATGTTGGGGCTGCTGCCCATTGCAGTCATCCTAACACCATAAGGCAAGCGACCCCCAGATCGGCCAAGGGTCATGGTGCTTTTAGGTGTGTCTGTGCCCACGTTTTCATGTTCACTTAGGTACATAGGGCTTGACGTGGCATAGGCAGCATTTAAGGATTGGATATTTTCCATTGACAGTGTCTTACCACTTCCACCTCCAGTACTACCTCCAGAGCTGCCCCCTGTGCTGTTGGTTCGACGATGGCCCAATCGCGGTGAACGTGGCAGCCTTGGTGAACGCCCAGGGCTCTGGCTACTTGGCTCAATTTTCCCAACTGACCGAGCACTTCCATACATGATTGAATTTCTGACGTAATTTGATTATGACTTGAGATTCTCTGAAATGTTCTCACTCTTAAGGCCAGTTTCTTTTACATTAGGTCCAAGCATTCATTCCTGAATTCAGTTTTTTGATGCCAATCATCTGAAACAGAAACAAAAGTATCAACATCTAATTTCCCACAATTGCTAATTATTGTTCAATATGCTTTAAATTTCCATATATTACTAAGAGTTCAAATACATGGTATATTATTTACTCTAGGAAAGTAAATTTAGTATTTTTAAATTATTTTGAATCTCAGAAGTATTTGTAAAATCTGTATCATATAATACTTGCAAGCTTATCTACTTTTCTTCTCTTTGTCTTTACTTCTGTGCACTGTGACATCTATGAATTAATTCCTTATGCTCATACATACAAAAATAAAATAGCCCAGATATAAAGATCATGATAAAGGCAGCAACATAAATGCAATTATTATACCTTTAAAAATTGTGGTACAAAAATTTGTGCTATTTTTTAAGACTCAGTCATTAGATTTAAATGCTGAAATTTAGAATTTTGTTATTAAATTGAAGTCAAAAACTCCATCTATCAGAGACACTGCTAGTAAATATTTCAGACACCATTGTATAACACAGACTAAGAAGTGACATATGGCATTGATAATAAATAAAGGACAATAAATAAAAGATTTGTTTCTTTTATAGGATCAAAACATTTAACAGATTAAAAACATGGTCTAAACCACAACTACTGCATGGTTAATAGCATTGTGTCACTTATGATATACACCACCCAGAGTCGCTGGTTGAGAGGGGCGGCTACAGAAATCAAATAAATAAAAAATTTATGAAATTATTGTGAAGGCAAAAAAGCAACAGCCTTAGTTCAACAAAAAGCTACCAATCAACTGTTTCAGATTATTCAATATATATAAAAAATGTAATTAAAGTGAAACAGTGTAGAAAGTGTAGAATTTCTAATTGGTGGGAAGTTAAAGAAAGAACATAGAATGGAATACAGATAGAAGCAGATCTTGAACTCATATATTTAGACTGTTAGAAGAGAAAGAAATGATGTGTACAACATTTTGATTCAAACTGCTTTGAATAGCTCTATTTGAATCAAAATGTTTGCATATCCCCGAGGGACATTTGGAGTACAAGAGAATATGGAAAGGAAAAATAATGACACTAGTTACATTACTCATTACAATTTAGTAAAATGTCTTTTGACAGGCAAGATATAGAAATATGTTATACTGAACTTGAAAATAACACTTAGTCTTAACACTGCCTTCTCAGTTACCAAATTTTAGAAAGAACAATCTGCTGCTTCTACGTGTTTGCAGAAAATTAGCATAAGGAAAATGATTTCTATGTACTGGTCTGCTTTATATAGATGATCAAGGTGTAAAAATATCAGTAAATGTCTGCATCTATATAGGAATCATCTGAGGATTCTTCAATCATGTAAAACTGAATAGATTCCATACACGATTATGTGAGTGTAAACGTTACCCTCTCAACTGTCATAATTTCTTTATACAGTAGCCCAAATAAAAAAAATCTGAATCTAAACTGGCAGAGTAAGACAGAGTATCAGTAATATGTCTAAGACTATTGAAATTACTCAGTTATTAATATGTCTCATTCTGAAGTTATAATGAGGATTGTTCTCATAATTCAAATAGTCCACGTGTCCTTCTTCTCGATTACAAATAGATCCCTATTTTCTTCAGATTTGGATAACTTAAATTGTATCATATCTCTAGATGTGGATACATGCTTGATGTCAGTGCTGGAAAACAGACCCTGACTTTAACTCTCTGGAGCTGGGATTTGTTTGCTTTCAGGATCTGCACAAAAGTACTTAATTATACAGTTTGTCAAGGCACATTCAAATTAGAGTTGTCACAGAAGCATTTTTGTATCTCACTCACTAGTTACAAAAAATAAATTGCTGTGGGTGGAGAAGCAAAGACTGTTGGATATAATAAGATGAGCTAAAAGCACATCTGGCAAGAGCCAGATAAAAACACAGTGAAAGAGGCAAACTATGTGTAAATAGTCCATGGAGAAACAGACAAGGTACAGGTACACAGATTATCCTAAATCTTATTACAGAACTATTTAGTATGAGGCAATTCAGTGTCATTTATTCTGACATGAAGCAACAACATAAGCAAGTATGCTCTCATCACTGAACAGACCCTAAAAATTATGTTCTACAATTGAAAATAGCAATTCCATAATGCTCGTTTTATTTACCTCCCCTATGACTAGTTTTTATTAATAGTATTTTGGAACTGATTTTTGTTACAGGAAGTGGGGCTGAAATATCCAATAAAACAGCAAGAAAATGTAATATTTTTTATCAGAGTTCTCATAATTATATCCTGTCATTTAGGTACAAGTTAGGCAAACAATGAAAAATATGAACAGGCTTTATACTTCTTCTGATACATAATCAGGTTCTGATCATCAATACCTTGTGAAACCATTTCTTTTAAACTACAGTACCGATATACAATAGTTGTATATACAATGAACAGAAATAGAAATCTATAAGGCAAGAAATAAGAAAAAAAAATCACATCAAGATTCAGAAATGATATGGGGTACTTGGATAAAATCTTGACATTGATTGCCTAGTCAACTAATTATTTTTGATCTTCTAGTTTCTGAAGTGGCAACATCAGAATTACACCACATTAGATGGACTGGTCCATTTCTATATTGACTTCTCTAGTTTTCCGCATGGATTTCTCAAGATCAGATACTCTACTACTGATTAAAAAGAAGTTGCTCATAATGTTATACAAACATACCAGTTGCTACTATATTAAAAAAAGCAAATCTGCATGAATTTTTTTCTCTGAATCTGCCTTTGAAAGAAAACTAAGCTGTTACCAGAAGCAGATTTTTTAAGAAGAACCATTATGATTATAGAATATTCAACTGGTATAAAATCTGATTATGCAGCAAAAGATATACTCCTGACAGAGCCACTGATACTACCGGTATCAGTAATGTGGTATAATGAGAACCAAAACCCATCCGCATTCCATTAATTTCAGATAAAGTCTTTCACCACAAGCAATGAAAAGACAGCTATCTTCTTTCCCACACTTATAGATAGTCCTTGACTTATCACCACAACTGTGTCTAAAATTTCCATTACTGAGATGTTGAGTGAGTTTTGCCCCATTTTACAACTTTCTTGACGCAGTTGTTAAATGAATCTGGCTTCCCCACTGGTTTTGCTTGTCAAAAGGTCACAAAAGGTGATCACATGACCCCAGGACACTGCAACCATCATAAATATGAGCCAGTTGCCAAGGGTCTGAGTTTTGATCATATGACCATGGAGATGCTGCAATGGTCATATGTGTGCTTTCTGATGCTTAACAAAATTCTAGATGGGTCCCTTAATTTTATTTATCCTACTATTTCTGTTATACAGACTCAGAGCTTGGTTAAAATTTCAAGCTGATCCTCCCCCCCTTTTTAATGTTAATTTTGAAATACTGTATCATATATTTTCTTTATACTTACAAAAATAACTTTTAAGGTACTTCTGACAAAAATACCCTAGTCTGTAGTACACATGTTTTTATTTTATACCAATTAAAGTTTCATTTTAAAAGAAGTGGTTAAAATAACAAAAAATCCTTCAATTAAGCATTTAAAGCATAAGCCTACAAAATAACAGAAGCATCACAGGTACTAGATAAGACCAAAGCTCAAAAACATATTTTAAATGAATGTCAATAGGGTGTAGAGACTCATTTTTCCCATTCGCGTAACATAAGTTGGAATGGAATGGAAAATGCAGCTTATTGTCAAATATTTTCCTGGTCAGCAAGGAGTAGACCAAACAAAAAATGGTTAACTCCCCCCAAAAGATGATCTAAATTTGCAAAGTGGAAGGCCTGAAAGGAGAGGAACCTTGGTCACAGGACTGGACTTTAACAGATAACTTTGCTGCTTGAAGTAAAAACAACAGATAAAAGGATGAGCCTTCTGAGATTATTGGAACATGTATCATATGTTGTTCTCCTTCTTCAGGCCACAACTGGATCAGATGCAAAGAAATTTTTTAATGATGGCTGTTTGCTATCCTTGGAGCCCTAGACAACAGTGGAACTCTGAATAGAACTACAATTCCTCATGAATAGAACAAAGAGCAGAAAGCTGCCGATTTCATAATGTACGCAATACCATTTACTGTTTCTTGTGTAGCTAAAGTACATTGGATTTCATAAAGTGCAGAGAGTCATTTAATAGAAAGCAGCTGCCCCTTGTTCTAAACCAGTGTTTCTCAATCTTGACAATTTTAAGGCATGTGGACTTCAACTCCCAGAATTCCACAGCCAGCAATGCTGACTGTGGAATTCTGGGAGTTGAAGTCCACATGCCTTAAAATTGTCAAGATTGAGAAACACTGTTCTAAACAGTAGTTAAGCAGGATATATCACATATTAAAGTGTGCTGCTAGAGTAGGAACAAAAGATATTAAATTCAAGATGGCCCTCATCATATTTTCTCTCTGGCCTGAAATGTAATGAATAATGATATCTAAATCAATGCTAAATGTAGCAAACCACTCTTACTGTTTTCTAGAAGGTATAGTAAAAGTAGACCTCTCCCTTTCATGAGAGGATTTATTCCATTGAGTCATGCTTTTTTTAAAATAAGAAAACTGTTTGCTCTGCTTTCTGGCTAACCAAAAATAGCAAAATCTTATTTGAACAGAGACAAAGGTCTACAATATGTAAGTTATTACAAAACCAAGCCAAATATGTGAAACAACAGACATATACAAAGTGCTTCTATCATCTCTTTTGAACCAATCAAATGAAAACATTCAAATTCATTATTTTGAATTATTTAATTCAAGCTTAATTGTTGTATATTTGAAGTGATTTCAAATGAGTTTTAAAATGATGTCTACATATGTCAAAGTTTATATTACATTATGCAGTAGGATATATAAGCATAATTCTCAACAGATAATTTCTGTATCTATAAGGGGGCTATCTATTTAAACTGACAAAGGCATCAAAGCATATTTTGATAGAATTTTTAAAAATAGGAAATGACAAAGAGTTGTCAGGCTGCCCTACCAAGTAACCCTATCTCTTTCAGTACCCTTTGTCTGTACTTTTTTAAAAAATCACCACTTTAATGTCTTATCTACTATTGACCACATATTTTCAAAGAGCCTGTTAGTGGAGGAAAGAATAAGTCAAGTACTGTAAATGAGAATGAATCTATAAATCCATCAGTCAATCAGATTAGAGCTGGAAGGGACCTTGGAGGTTTTCTACTCCAGCCCCATTCAAGCAGGAGACCCTATACCATTTCAGATGACTGTCCAGTCTCTTCTTAACCACCCCCCCCCCGCCCAGTGATGGAGCACCCACAACTTCTGATGGCAAACTGTTCCCCTGGTTAATTGTCCTCACTGTTAGGAAATGTCTCCTTAATTCCAGGTTGCATCTCTCCTTGATTATTTTCCATCCATTGTTTCTTGTCCTGCCCTCTGGTGCTTTGGAAAATAAATTGACCCCCTCCTCTTTGTGGCTGCCTCTCAAATACCGGAATATCCCCCCTAGTCCTTCTTTTCTCTAGATGAGCCATACCCAGTTCCCGTTCTTTGTATGTTTTAGTCTCCTGGCCTTTCATCATCTTAGCTGCTCTCCTTTGCACTTTTTCCCTAAAGTCTCAATATCAAACAGCTAACTGCTTAGGATCCCTGCAAAGGTGCAAATGATCCACTTGCTCAAGTGATGCACAGAAAACAACTTGTTACCTCAACTGATCCAAACAAGACCATCACATCTCCTTCAGAGATCACCGTGGGCAATATTAAGTCAAAAGAGAGCAAACAGAAGGACTGGCTTGACATTAAGATGTGTCCAAGTGTCAAGATTTTTTTTTCTTCTCAAGGCTCCACCACCTACATGTCAATCACCGCCAGGATGTGATAATGGGCTGTGGCTCACAGCTTCGCCCTAAGAATCCTAGTTATTTTATTTTTAAAGAGGTGGGACGTCTTCAAAGAGTAATTCCACGGATTGTGAAGGAAGGCTTAGCTGGACTCGCGGGGGGGGGGCTCACGGCGGGGAGGACGGGCGGGCTCGGCCACTCAGTTCCAAGGCACGGAGCCAGGACGGAGAGAGCCGCCTCCTCCTCCTCCTAGCCGAAGCGCTGCTCGTTCGAAGATTTCCCCGATCGAGGGACCCCGGATGCCCAGGCAGGCCTTGAGGGGGCCACCTTCCTCTGCCGTAGGGCAGCTGACGGGTCCTAAGCTCGGGGGCGGCCGGGCGGTAGCCTCATGACCGAGGCGGGCAGGCCCCGCCCAGAGGGCTCCCCTCCCCACTCTCCCCCCCACCCATTGCCAGGAACCCTCGCCCCACCGCCAGCTCAATCCCGCTCGGCCGTAGCCCGGTAAGATCCAGGCCGGCTCCCCGGCTGCTTCCAAATGGACGCCGATACCTGTCAGCCCGTACAGCCGGCGTCCCGCGGCAAGCCCGCTTCCTCGCCCGCTGCGCCCTGCCTTGCCTGGGCAGCGCCTCTTCACCTCGGCCAGCGGCTCCCGCCCGCGCCTCCAGCCGCGGCGCAAGGCGAGAATCAGGCTCCGCCCCCTCGTCGCCAGCCCTGCCCGCTGGCGTGTGACGCCCCGGCGAGTCTCTCCCGCCCTTTACGAGGCTGCCCGCCGAGGGAGCAATCGGCCGGTCGATCAGTTCCCGGCACGCGCGACCAGCTCGACCCACTCCCTGCCCTCCCCCTCCCTCCCTCTCCCTCTCCCGAATGTCGATTCACCTCGGCCCTCCGCTCACCATAGCGCTTTACGCCCCACCCACCTAAGCCTGCCAATCATGAGAGGCGCGTGGCGATCCTTTTCCTCCCCCTCCCCCTCCCTCTCCCCTTTAGACCAATAGAGGCTTGCTGCCGAAACATTCTCCCGCCTTCTCCGAGAAGGCCTGGGCGACTCCCAGACACGTCCCGGATGCCCGCATCCTATGCCAGTCCTCAGTGCTCCTCCCCCGAACGCGAGAGGCGGTCCGGCGCAAGCGCAGTCCGACCGAGCGGGAAGTTTGCCTGCTCTTGGCTGCTGAAGGTTTTATCTATCGCGGGGAGTCAGCGGCGGCTCTTGGTGTCTTCGGGCTTATTTATCTTTTGTCCAGGAAGGTGGTGCCGCTACCGCTGCTTTGTACGGAGGGCTAAAAGGGGCTCAGCGATCGCCGCCCCCTTCAGAGCTGCCTGAGAGTGCCATTCCAAATTTATTCAGTCCCTTTGCGGTCAAGGCATCCTACTTTCAAGTAAGCTGATCAAATATTTTATTCAATTGACTCAGCTGGAGAGCAAGCTTAGGCTGATCATGAACTGCTAATCAGGATCAGATCTGGCTAGAACTGGGAGCTCTAGATCTAGCGCTGGTTAGAATGGGGGACCACTAGGAAATCCCCGTGGGGGGAGGGATTAACATAGATTGGAAAATCAAAAATAATTATGGACAAAGACAACTACAGGCAGTCCTTGACCTACGACCACAACTGAGCCCAAAATTGCTGTTCTTGAGTGAGACATTTGTTAAGTGAAATTTACCCCCTTTCACCCCCTTTCTTGCCACATTTGTTAAGTGAATTGCTGCAGTTGATAAGTTAGTAACCTGTTTGTTAAGTGAATCTAGCTTCCCCATTGCCTTTGCTTGTCAGAAGGTTGCAATGGGTGATCAGATGATCTTGGGAAACAGCAACGGTCATAAGCAGTGCTTTTTTTGTAAAAAAAAAAAAAGTGCCAGAACTCACACATATCATGCCACCCGCCTCACCTACCTTACAAGGTTCCATCCAAAAAAAGTGTCGGAACTCCGTTCTGGGCGTTCTATGACAAAAAAAAGCCCTGGTCATAAGTATGCTAGAGCAGTGTTTCCCAATCTTGACAATTTTAAGGCATGTGGACTTCAACTCCCAGAATTCCACAGCCAGCATTGCTGGCTGTGGAATTCTGCGAGTTGAAGTCCACATGCCTTAAAATTGTCAAGGTTGAGAAACACTGTGCTAGAGTGATGATTTCTAAAATTTTAAGTTAAAGAAAGGGCAAGTAAGAATATCCCTCCTGCTTTTATAGACATTTTTACAACAGTCTTGTATTTCTGGGAAATGACCCAAGCAATTAACTCAGGAATCTTTGGAATGGAATGGAACAGAATAATAACTTTATTGTCACTTTGAATGCACACTAATCGGCATACATTAACATGAAATTTTGTTGCATACAGTTCTCAAAGGGTCATCACCACCTCCAATATACAGTACATAAATATGACAAAAATAAATACAGAATTATGCATATACCCACATATATTATATGACACAGAGAAACAACACAGTCTAGTTCAGATTATGTATACGTGTGCATGGCGCAAAAAACGAATCTTGCAAGTTTACCAGATGGATGGCAAAGGGAACAAAGCTATTACAAAATCGGGTAGTCCTTCTAGAAATACTTTGAAACCTCCTCCCAGAGGGGAGCAACAGAAACAGACCGTAAAGTGGGTGTGTGAGGTCTCTAACAATGCTTTGAGCTCTAAGCACATAGCGCTTATAAGCGGCATCCTGAATACCAGGGAATGAATAGAATTCTATTCTAATGCTAATAGAATTGAAAATTTTACTTTTATTTAAATATATCAGTCAAAGTTCTTACTTGCAGATTAATGAATGCTCAAGCCAGTTACCATTTTTTTGTGAAAAAGTCAATGATTATCTACATTATAATTTCTATATATTTATTGTGTAATCCACATTGGAATATTGTTCAATTATATATTTTGAAAAATTAGAAAAGTTCTAGACAGTGGCAAAAATTGATATTGCTATAAAATTATACAAAGTTCCTATTTTATGCTCAAAAGTTCTATTTAAAGTAACAAAGTAAACATTAACAATATAGGTACAAGAAGCAGATAATAAACAGTGAAAATAAATTAACTACTAGAGTTACATCTTGCTGTTCTTTAGTTATGGAATATATGGGTTTTCTCCATATAGTTGTAATTGAGTCTGCAACATGTATATTCCAATCCTTGTATGTTTTCTATAGGGAGATAGAGAAAAAAATATAATGGTAAAACTACTTTGATTAATTTTATGAGTAACTGAAAAACATGATCTTTTAGAAATTGCACAGGCAAAAATGGTTAATACTAATGTTTAAAATACACACTTGTGTCTTTTGTCCCAAGTAAGAAGTCCGCTTTCTGATTTATGTGTTTGTAATTTTCAAATTTTTAACATGCTTACTATAAAAAGATACAAGTATATCAAACTGGCTGAAGAAAATTTTAATTTATAGGGCGGAGGAGTTTGCTCAGTTCTTTCAAGACGACTGTAAGGATACACAATCTGTCAGTGAACACCGTAAGAACCTCTAATCATTTGCTTTTTCTTTTGTGGAAAGAAACAGAGGCTTTGATCAGCTACAAGAAAATTGGTAGCTGTTTTAAAACAATGTTCTAAAAATACATTTTAAAAGTTTCTTTATTTTTTCTCAGATGCTACTGGTATAAGAATCTGGATGCTTTGGGAATTTTAAAATAAGCATTGGATATTGCTATGTGGTATAATATTTTCTGTGTGTAACAAAGTATGTGTCTAT